>OZ014520.1:396419398-397619398 GCA_963966055.1 Lathyrus aphaca | reverse complement strand
AGTTAAGTTTGACCCATTGTTTTAGCAATTGGATATTACAATTATCCCATCACACCTTACTAATATAGAACATGCACCTCGCGTAGGCGAAACCTACAATGCTCGATACTAGTCTTGATGAGTGCTAAAAATTGGAAAGCATAAACTTAATATTTAATTTTGAGGGAATTTGTTATTAGTTTGATCTCACCGGCTTAACATGCAAAACGTCTCTCACATGCATCAACATACAATTACATGCATCAACATACATATAAAAAGATACAATTATGGCCCCTAACGCAATTGTTCTCTCAAGCCAATGAGAGAACCTAAGCTAACCTAATAACGATCTAAGCTTCTCCAAGCATGATCTCCAAGGTTATCCTCCTTTAATATTGAATACTTCCTTTTTCTTCATAACATAATATTACATTACATATAAGAAAACTCGTTTTACATACGAGGGAGTGAGATGAGAAAAGAAGTTACATAAAGAGATTGAGAGAGAGGCACGACTCGCAGGCCGTATTTAAAAATCCCAAAACAATAATAAAGGATAAACTAAGGCCATAACTGATCACCACAAATAAATAATAATAAACACACTTTTATTATTAGTTTAAAAATTCCGATAATTAAATAAACTAAATTAAATTTCGGCTGATTGATCACACTTTGCAGACTTAGCCGGGGGTTCCGCTGCCCGTTCAGCGGACGGGGGTCAAGGGGGCAGCGCCTCCTTGCGGGGTTGTCAGGGGCAGCGCCCCGGCGAAAAATTTTATGAACACTTCATTGTATTTCACGTCGTTTCCTGCACAACTTTTGTGCATTTACAACCCCAACCGGAAAAGTCTGCGGCAATACAACACTTGTACTGCCATTAATCCTAATGCAACAATTTCATGCCGTCAAACACAACTCGATTGATAACTCAATATGATAGATCAACATGTCATTGCTTCACCATACTAACGTCGGATTCCGAAGCGAATGAAAATGATGATCTTTCAAAAGAATTACAATCCTTATGTGATTGAATGGATGAAATCAAAACAGTATATCCCATATACCATCTTTGCATCAGAATTTCTTATATCTTATATAAAAGTGATCGATCTAATTGTGTAACCTATGGATGATCAATGTATCGCACAACTTCACCATACTAATGTCGGATTCCGAAGCATAATCAACATCAATCATCCAAATCGTACACAACAGATGCCAAATTTAATTAATCATTTATTGTTAAATTCGTTCTGTGTTTTAATCGAATCAAATACAGAAAAAAAAACGGAAATTTAACAGCTATCAGATCCATGGTTTCGTAAGTGGCTCTGATACCACTGAAGGAAAATTGCGATCTAAACGCAGCGGAAAACAAAAATTTTCCTTTAGTGATCCTTACGAATGAGCATGGTCAGTGATAGAATCGTTACCTCTTTGTGGCGATTCAGATCTTTGATGCAGCGATCACAAGCGTTGATGAAGTGCAACGCCTCTACTCAGTCCACACGAACAGCTTCCGGTCACAGTGCTAGCTGCTTACGAACGGAATTATTTGAGTGAGAATCAAAAACGAAATTGCATCAAGTAAAAGCTTCATCACAAGGGTTCCTTTTATAGACTCTCTTGTGGGCTGCGGGCTAAAAACCCAATTCACATGATCCATAATAATATTATATATTATTATAATAACTATTATTATAATAAATATATTTATTTTATTATTATTTTATAACCATTATAAAATAACAATAATTATTATTATATTATCCGAATTTCTATTTTTCACTTAAGTGCACCGTACCTTACGGTGTTCCTTTGATTTCTCTATCTCTCATCAAACTGTCCTTATGTGTGTGACCCTGTAGGATTTCGTAACGTTGGTAATTATATTAAATTATATATTTAACATAATAAACAGTGAGCGGTATCTAGCAACACATCACTGCTACCCAAGTCACGAAAATGTCATGTGATCTGACAAAACCTTTTTCGTGATAATATATGTTTGTACAATTACCCTTTTGCCCCTATGTCTATATTGAACACAAGGCATACACTGTGTCATCCTTGTCCAGTTCAATATTGGGCCCTTAGACATTTCTCCTGTTATGCAGGATTGGCAAATTCCATCTAGGACACTCATGTCCCTCAGCATGCTTCGTGGAGTGCCCATCAACTGTCTTTATGATCATCCAGTTACGGATAATGTTTGATCAGCAATAAAGCACCCGACTCTACATCTAGGGTCCATAGTGGTTTCAGGTCGAAGGGTGGTAATACACCATTATCACCATGAGAATAACTTATGACACTTTGCATAACATACTATGTAGTATTCTCATAGCGGGTCAATCCGGTATAAATATTACTCCTAATATTTATACCTATGTCAAGACTTGATAACCCTTTATCCATGATCCATGAGATGTGATCATCAGTCTATCTTCATAATAGTCTCAATGCTTTAATGTTATCCCACTTTGCAATAAAGCTTGACTACGGATATTTTAAGAATAATGTCTTTATGTTTAATGGGATCTCATGATTAAGTCACACTTAACATTTCATTAAACAGACTAACTATTCTAGGGACTTTATTATTCTGAAAGACAAACATAATAAAGAAATGCCTTTTATTATTAAACGAATAATCCGATACAAGTACCAAAAAGTATTGGCCTCTAGGGCTTACACCAACAGAGGCATGGTCAGACCTTAGCTGGGGAGAGAATTCTGAAAACTCTGACTCTGTGGGGAAACCAGGCGCACAACTACTCGCTGAGGATAATTTCGCTTGTGGAAAGATAATCCGCTTGGGGATGGAAGCTCTTCGATTAGCCTTGGAATTCCGCTAGGGAAAAATCAAGATATCCTGTCAATACTTGGTTGAGGAATGAAACGTGAACAAATGTCTTCATTACTCTGTCACACCGGCCAAAAATAAATTGGCGGACTCGCTGGTGATATTTCAATGATGGTTGCGTATCAATCATGAAACTCTGTGAGGAAATGATGAATTCCCGACCCAGCTAAGGAAACACCTGGTCAAATAGCCTTTGCTAGGGAAAGAGTTCTGACAGATACGACCATGCGGGGAAATAAACATTCAGCTGCTCGCTGGGAATAACCCATTCTGACACAACGACTCCGATTGGGGACAAACCTCTTTGATTGGGTTTGAAACTCCGCTGAGGATTCCACTTGCTCTAGCTCAGCTGGGGAAGGTTCCATATGAACTCTATTGGGGATAACCATGTCTTTCTTGTGAAGAACAACCGCCGCTTGGCGAGGACATCTCTTTGATTAGGTTTGAAATTCTGCTGGTGATTCCACTTGCTATAGCTCAGCTGGGGAGCACTCCCTGCTTGGGGAAATCCCACATCGCCCTGCAAAACCTGCATCAACAGTATACACACATGTGCCCCAAGGACTTGCATGGTATGATTTGTTCATCCATTATCACTCGACACTCAAAGACAGTTTTAATTGTTTCCCTGCAATGTCAATTTTCTCAGAAAAATCAACATGTTTCATATGCAATGTTCTTATTGCCAAAAATTCAGGACATTTTTGCAAACAAGGTAAACACAACACAACACGGCTTTTGACTGAATATTCATTCATTGAGTGGCCTCTGAATAGGCAAAGTTTTACATCAGGAAGCAACTACCTAGAAAGAGGTAGCTACCCTAAAATTGAGAAAAGAATATATCCTAATGGCAATGTGCACGACATTCCAATGAGTTACCTTCCTGCTATGACCAGCATGTCTTCAGGCCTTTCTGTTCTTGCCTTTGCTTTCTGAAGAAGATGAGAGGACTGATTCCTACCCTTCTGATATTGTCAGACTGCATGAAACGATGATTTGGTTCAGATTTCCCGGATCGCAGTTGTTCGCTTATTCCTTTGTTTTGTGTGGATCGCCCTTTCGGGTTTTCAATCCACTGGGATACCCTTTTTTGCCTGAGCTGTTCGATGTGGATTTTCAACTCAACGGGTGTACATCTTTTTATTTATTTTCCCTAACTTTTGCCCAAGCTTTTTATTCTATTTTTAGCTCGCTGGGATGCCCTTTTCTTGCCTGGACTTTAATTCTGTTTTTGTGTCCAGCGGGTCTTTTTATGCAAAGTATTTTTTAACTGCGTCCGAGTTAATAGGAGACTGGAAATCTTCTCCATCCATAGTAGTGAGCATCAACGCCCCACCTGAGAAAACTTTCTTTACTATGAATGGGCCTTCGTAGTTTGGGGTCCACTTGCCCCTATGATCTGAACCTGGAGGAATGATCCCCTTGAGTACAAGCTCGCATACTTGATACTCTCGAATACGTACTCGTTGGTCGAATGCTCGCTTCATTCTCCTCTGATAAAGCTGACCATGACAGATAGCCGTTAATCTCTTTTCCTCAATTAGACACAGCTGATTATATCGGGCACGTACCCACTCAGCCTCATCAAGCTTCACATCCATCATCACACGTAATGAAGGGATTTCTACCTCAACAGGCAAGACTGCCTCCATGCCATACACTAAGGAGAATGGATTTGCCTCGTTCGACGTCTTGACTGATGTTTGGTACCCATGCAGTGCGAATGGTAACATCTCATGCCAATCTTTGTAAGTGACAACCATCTTCTGCACAATCTTCTTAATATTCTTATTAGCTGCCTCTACCGCGCCATTCATCTTTGGCCGGTAAGGAGAAGAATTGTGATGTTAAATCTTGAAGTCCCAACACAGTTCTGCCATCATCTTGTTGTTTAAGTTGGAACCATTATCAGTGATGATTCTCTCGGGCACTCCGTATCTGCAAATAATGTCTCTTTTCAGAAATCTGGCTACCACCTGACGATTGACATTGGCATAAGATGTTGCTTCAACCCATTTGGTAAAGTAATCAATTGCAACTAAGATGAAACGATGACCATTTGAAGTAGTAGGCTCTATCTTCCTGGTCATGTCAATGCCCCACATAGAAAATGGCCAAGGAGATGACATGACGTTGAGCGGGCTAGGAGGAACATGCACCTTGTCTACATATATCTGGCACTTGTGGCACTTATGGGCGTACGAACAACAGTCTGCATCCATTGTTAGCCAATAGTATCCTGATCTCAACAACTTCTTAGCCATAGCATGCCCTCCTGCATGAGTACCGAAGGATCCCTCGTGGACTTCCTACATTAACAGGCCTGCTTCGTATCTATCCACGCATCTGAGAAAGACCATGTCAAAGTTCCTCTTATACAGAACTCCATCTGTATTCAAGAAGAAACTAGCAGCAAGTCGTCTCAAGGTCTTCTTGTCGTTAGATGATGCCCCAGCTGGGTATTCTTGTTTTTCCAGGAAAAGCTTGATATCGAAGTACCAAGGTTTCTTATCAGACACTGCATCTACAGAGAAAACATAAGCTGGTGCGTCAAGCCTGGAAATGTCAATCCTGGGTACATAGTTCCAACAAAAGACTTTGATGGACGAAGAAATAGTAGCCAATGCATCGGCAAATTGATTCTCATCTTGTGGTATATAATGAAACTTAACCGTTGTAAAGAACATCAACATTTTTCTGGCATAATCCCTATAAGGAATTAAGTGTTCTTGATGTGTATATCACTTTCCAGTTGTCTCTCCCCGGATTTCCATCCTGGTACAAACGCGAAAGTGGCACGAAAAGAGGTAGAGTCGCCAGCCATGCATTTTTATTCCGAAGGAACGGGAATGGTAATGCCGCACAAACCAGAAGAAAAGAAAAGGAAGGACACGGGTCCTGCGAACCAAAGAAACTGAGTTCGGGAGTCGGTTACGACCTTGGAAGGTATTAGCACCCAGATCGTCTGCCGTACCCGACGGGATCCACGCTTGCAAAGAAAACTGTTTCAAAGGGTGAGGGGATGAAAGCTGCTGCTAAAGGAAAGGAACTGAACTGAATAAAAGAAAACTGAAAAGGAACTGAATAAGAAATGAAAAGGAAAAATGTAGGGAAAATAAAGATTGTGCTCGAACGGGCCCTACCCCGCTGCCTACATACCGCATCTGGAAAATGAGGATCAGAGACGCCGTAGTTCCCCTAACTAGGGGTAGAAAAGATTGCTTGTGAATTAAGGCTTGAACTGCCTATGTCAATGCTCAGGTGTTGCAGGCTCGGACGACGAGTGCGTAACCGTCTTGCAAAGTGACAGGTAGGAGCAAGTTCGCGTACAGAGCGAAGGAGATGAGAAAATAATTCCCGAAGGAAAGACGCTTATTGTTTGTTTGTGTTTTTTATGAAGATTTTTATGCGTGTGTCACAAGGAAGTGAACTCAAGCTCTTTTCCATGGAATGTGCACTTGTCACTACATTCCAAGATGGAATAATAGAACAAGTATACTCAAGTAAGGAGAAGATCCCCAAAACTTGAATCCAGAGATTAGGGCCTAAGCTCACTAACTCACTAACTTATTAAGTGTTTTTGTATTTACAATGAAGAAGTGTGTTTTATGATTTTCTTGGTGAAGATGATATCTTGATCAGACTTGTACATCACAAGACAAGCTTGTACTATCCTAAGATGGGAAGACTACAAGTGTCTCATGGGATAAGGCTATTTCTCAAGGTATCACTTCAAACCTTATTAAGTGTCTTCTTTAGGGTTTTGAGATGAGAAGAGAAGATAAACCACAAGGATCACAAAGGTAAAAGTCTAATAGGGGACTAATGAATCATAATTGTTGTCATGCATGGGAAATCCTAGGTTAGTGAGGCTTACTATCCTAAAGAAGAAAGAAAGAAGAAGAGAAGAAAAAGAAAGAAGAATAGAAGAGGGGGGAGTAAGGCCTAAGCCCAACAAACACAAGGTTAGAACAAATAATAATAAGAAGAGAAGAGATAAGATTTGGAGATGTGGGAATCACATCCACACATCTCACTTACAAAAGCCCCTGAAATGGTTAGTAACACAAGTATAAAGGCAATAAAAAATGAACATAATGCCATACCAACACCATACAACCAGAAGTGAAGTCATACACATAAACATCCAATGCAAATACAAGTCACAAGAATGAGAAGAGAACCACATAACTCAAAGAGGTTAACATGAATCACTTATGACAAATCAAAACAAACATGATAAGATGCAAAGCAAAGTAAACAAATCATAAACCCAAGGTACAAAACCAGAACCCTAATCATGTTAGAAGAATGCCTAAGAAGCAAAAGAGATGAAGAGAAGAGATGCATATAGCTAAGTGTTTACATCATGAGAAGAAATAAGAAAAGGAGATGCATAAGAATGAAAGGACTTCAAAAGCAACCAAACACAATATCTTCAAGGAACAAATCAAGACTCAAGATCAGTAAGATTTCCACATCCTAATAAGGCTCTAAAAAAGTTGAAGAAGTTGGCACAAGTGCCCTTCTAAGCTAAGGAATGGACTTATGATCAAAAAGAAGCAAAAAGGGACAAGTGAAGAACCAAAATTCAAAACAAATCAAATGAGCATTCAAAAATTCTACAACTTTGCACAAAAGATATTCAATCATACCATAGCAACATGCCAAAAGGAGGGAGAGAGAATCAGAAGCTAAACAAGTCAAATGAGAGGTCAAACATGGATTAGGGTTAGATGGCTTCACTCACAAGTTAGAGACCAAAATAAATTAACCAAGATTCTAAAAATCAGAACAAAAATCACCAATAAACTACACTCTATCATGAATCCAGAGCATAAAAAACCAACCAAAAATTCAAAATGAGGATCAAGATAAAAAATGGACAAGTCAGCATGGTTCAAAATGAAATAAAATGAATTAATTAAAAAGAATAATTAATTTCCATGTGTCAGATGAAAATAAATGAAAAATAAAAATATCAAAAATTAGAGAAAACTCAAAAAATCATTCATGAATTATTTTAGAATTTTTTGAAACTTAAAACTATTTTTAAAAATTAAAAACCAAACTGAAATTAAAATGAAAACAAAAAAAAGAAATAAAAATAAAGGATGAGCCAAGGGGTGCGAATAGAAATGGATTCCAGTTCAATTATGTTGGGCCTCAGAGACAGGGGGTGGGATTAGCAGATCAAGCCCAATCAAAAGTCAGCGCAGCTCATATTAATTAACATGGAAATTCAATAAATCAGGAAAAATCAAGGACCAATGGATCAAATGGACGCGTATGATTAGTCAGCTCATTAAACCTAGTCAGCATTTTAATTGGTTGGAGGTGAGGGAACACAACATTATTGTGTGGTGAAAAACAAAATGAATTAAATTAGAAAACAAAACACACGTGCAAGGGAGGTGGTTTCATTTATGCGTTGGCAGCATGAGGGACGTCCAGATCCAGGATCCAAGGGATGTGGAGTTATCTTCTTCATTTGAACTCAGGTGGACTCAATTCCAGAATACGGTGACCGGAGCCAGGGGTCTGGCATCGACAAACACAAATTTGGCAACATTTTGGAGCAAAATGAACTCTTGGCATTGCTTTGTAATATTGTGATCATACTTGGCCCATAAAACAACTTGAAAATAAGTTTCATGATCTTTTTCTTTTGGAGGATACTTGGATTTCATGTCATGCCCTAGAATTCTTGAAATTTTCGATGGGCCTATCTCTCTAACAATGAGGGCTATGAAAATGATCTTGTACTTTTTGAAAATGGGAGGCTTTAATCTTCAACTTTCATGTTTGGTTGTGGTTCATTTGAAGCTTTTTTCACCAAGTTATGCTTACTTGAAAATTAGGGCAAAATGTTACTAAAAATGGAAATTTTCATGACCAAACATATGCCAATTTTGCAAAACACCTCAAAACCTCATGATTCTTGATCTTTGATCTTGCCAAACCTCTTATAAGGTTATAAGAACATCCCTTGGCTAGAAAACTAGGGTTGGACCCTTTGAAATCTCACAGTTGACTTTTAGAATGCACAGTTGACCAATTTCTTCATTTTCATGCAACTGAAGAAATATTTGACTTCCACAAGGAATTTTCTCACCAAATTTCATCCCTAGGATCCTCTTAACATATGAGAGACTTTGCCCAAATGAAATGTCCAAAGTCACAAGGTTTTCATGCTTGAAACTCAAACCCTAATTTGGGATCATTGTGTAGGAGCTTTTTTAACTGCGTCTGAGTTAATAGGGGATTGGAAATCTTCTCCATCCATAGTGGTGAGCATCAGTGCTCCGCCTGAGAAAACTTTCTTCACTATGAATGGTCCTTCGTAGTTTGGGGTCCACTTGCCCATGTGATCTGAACCTGGAGGAACAATCCTCTTGAGCACAAGCTCTCTAACTTGATACTCCCGAGTACGTACTCGCTGGTCGAATGCTCGCTTCATTCTCCTCTGATAAAGCTGACCATGACAGATAACCGCTAATCTCTTTTCCTCAATTAGACATAGTTGATTGTATCAGGCACGTACCCATTCAGCCTCATCAAGCTTCACATCCATCATCACACGCAATGAAGGAATCTCTACTTCAACAGGCAAAATTGCCTCCATACCATATACCAAAGAGAAGGGAGTTGCCCCAGTTGACGTCCTGACTGACGTTCAATACCCATGCAGCGCAAATGGTAACATCTCATACCAATCTTTGTAAGTGACAACCATCTTTTGCACAATCTTCTTGATATTCTTATTTGCTGCCTCTACCGCACCATTCATCTTTGGTCGGTAAGGAGAAGAATTGTGATGCAGGATCTTGAAGTCCCGACACAATTCTGCCATCATCTTGTTGTTCAAATTAGAACCATTATCAGTAATGATTCGCTCGGGCACTCCGTATCTGCAAATGATGTCCCTTCTCAAAAACCTGGCTACCACTTGACGAGTGACATTGGCATAAGACGCTGCTTCAACCCACTTAGTGAAGTAATCGATCGCAACTAGAATGAAGCGATGACCATTTGAAGTAGTAGGCTCTATTTTCCCGATCATGTCAATGCCCCACATAGAAAAGGGCCAAGGAGATGACATGACGTTGAGCGGGCTAGGAGGAACATGTACCTTATCTGCATAAATCTGGCACTTGTGGCATTTACGGGCGTATGAGCAACAGTCTGCATCCATTGTCATCCAATAGTACCCCGATCTCAACAACTTCTTAGTCATAGCATGCCCTCCTGCATGAGTACCGAAAGATCCCTCGTGGACTTCTTGCACTAACAAGCTTGCTTCGTGTCTATCCACGCATCTGAGCAAGACCATGTCAAAGTTCCTCTTATACAAAACCCCATCTGTATTCAAGAAGAAACTAGCAGCAAGTCGTTTCAAGGTCTTCTTGTCATTGGATGATGCCCCTGCTGGGTATTCTTGCTTTTCCAGGAAGAGCTTGATATCAAAGTACCAAGGTTTCTCATCAGATACTGCGTCTACAGAGAAAGCATAAGCTGGTGCGTCAAGCCTGGAAATGTCAATTCTGGGCACGTAATTCCAACACAAGACTTTGATGGACGAAGAAAGAGTAGCTAATGCACCGGCAAATTGATTCTCATCACGTGGTATGTACTGAAGCTTAACTGTTGTGAAGAACGTCAACAGTTTTCTAGCATAATCCCTATAAGGAATTAGGTGTTCTTGATGCGTATACCACTTGCCGGTAACCTGGTTGATAACAAGGGATGAATCTCCAAATATATCGAGGGTTTTAATACGAAGATTAATTGCCTCCTCTATTCCCATTATGCACGCCTCGTATTCCACTTCATTGTTGGTGCAGCCAAAAGTAATTCTGGCAGCGAATGGAACGTGAACACCTTCAGGAGTAATAAGAACGGCCCCAAATCCACGCCCGTTGATATTGACCGCCCCATCAAACATCAACTTCCATTTGGATTCAGGGTCTGGCCCCTCCTCCGGAAGTGGTTCCTCGCAATCGTTTGCCTTGAGGTACATGATGTCCTCATCAGGGAAATCAAACTTCATTAGCTGATATTCATCTTCAAGAGGTTGCTGTGCAAGGTAATCCGACAATACACTTCCCTTGATGGCTTTCTGAGAAGTATATTGTATGTCGTACTCTATTAAGATCATTTTCCACCTAGCAACCCTTCTGGTTAATGCTGGTTTCTCAAAGATATACTTGATAGGATCCATTTTGGAAATTAGTAGTGTGGTGTGAGTCAACATGTACTGTCTCAGTCGGCGAGCAGCCCATACCAAAGCGCAACAAGTTTTCTCGAGCAGTGAGTAACGGGATTCACAGTCGGTAAACTTTTTGCTAAGGTAATAAATAGCGTACTCTTTTCGACCAGACTCATCATGTTGGCCTAGAACACACCCCATTGACCCTTCTAGCACAGTCAAGTACATGATAAGCGGCCGTCCTGGAACTGGAGGCATTAGAATCGGAGGTGTCTGCAAATATTCTTTTTATCTTGTCAAAGGCTCTTTGGCAGTCCTCATTCCACCTGACCGTTTGCTCTTTTCTTAGCAATTTGAATACTGGTTCGCACGTGGAAGTTAGATGAGATATGAACCGTGAAATGTAGTTCAACCTCCCTAAGAACCCGCACACTTCTTTTTCTATTTTTGGTGCAGGCATATCTTAAATTGCTTTTACTTTTGCAGGATCCACCTCAATTCCCTTCTGACTAACAATGAAACCCAGCAGTTTCCCGGAACGCACTCCGAAAGTGCACTTGTTTGGATTCAACCTCAGCTTATACTTTATCAGTCTATCAAACAGCTTCTTGAGATTGACCAGATGCTCTTCTTCGTCTCGGGACTTAGCAATCATATCATCCACATAACACTCTATCTCTTTGTGTATCATGTCGTGGAACAATGTGACCATAGCCCGCTGATATGTTTCCCCGGCGTTCTTCAAACCAAAGGGCATAACCTTGTAGCAGAATGTACCCCACGGGGTAATGAACGTTGTTTTCTCCATGTCTTACGGTGCCATCTTGATCTGATTATATCCGGAGAAGCCATCCATGAAGGAAAATACTGAGAATTGAGAAGTATTGTCTACCAGTACATCAATGTGAGGTAATGGAAAGTCATCTTTTAGGCTCGCTCTGTTTAAATCCCGGTAATCAATGCACATCCGGACTTTGCCATCCTTCTTTGGTACAGGTACAATGTTAGCTACCCAAGGTGGGTAACTAGTTACGGCAAGGAATTCGACATCCCACTGTTTCTGAACTTCCTCCTTGATCTTCATCGCCATGTCAGGATGAGTTCTTCTCAACTTCTGCTTCACAGGAGGACATTCTTCTCTCAATGGTAGCTTATGCACAACAATGTCGGTATCCAACCCTGGCATATCCTGATACAACCAGGCGAAGATATCCACATATTCACGCAGCATACCAATTAACTCCTTCTTTACTTCGGCCTGCAAACTGGCCCCAATCTTGATTTCTTTCTTCACATCTTCAGTGCCAATGTTGATGATCTCTATTTCTTCCTGATGAGGCTGAATAACTCGTTCCTCTTGTTTCAACAATCTGACCAATTCTTCAGGGAGTTCACAGTCTTCCTCAACCCCTTCATCAGTTTGGTAGATAGGATTGTCAAAGTCATGCGTGGTCATAGCAGGAACGTTATCACTAGAATCCGGATGATCAACACTGCACAGATGATGTGCTTATTTCAGAATCTGTTTATTTTTTAAAAGAGACACAAACACAAAAACAAAAATAAAAAACATTGCCATTTTTATTATTTGTGAAAAATTTAAAACGAAAGAAAGAGAAAACAATTTGTCTGAAAATGTCCTTTATTTCATTGTAAAATAAATGCATACAAAGCATGGTGGCCCTACAATAGATCCTTGCACCTTGGGCAGAGTGCAGGATTGACAATGCAGCATGATAAGAAAAGGAAACAAATAAATTACTCTGATTGCCAGGTAACTTGGACAATGTCTTCAGCAGACCAGTTCTTCAGCTCCTCTCCGGGCGCACACGGATGAATCTTGTTGTCCCAGTCACCATCACTGTCCTCTTATTTGCTTGTCACACAGATATGGTTGTGGTCGAGCATCCCAGCGCTTGTGAAAGTAATAGCTTTACCACTTGGAGGCCAGTTAGACCCACCAGGTTGATAACCCAAACCAAACTTATCATCTTTCTTTTCTAATTCCAACAATTTGCCCCAGCCTTGGGCGCTTCCTGACTGAACCACTTCTTTCGCCTGCTAGTAGGAGTGAATGGAGGTACCTTCTTTCTCCTTTCTTCTCTCTACCGGAGCCAAAATTCTGACATTAACCGCTTCGAAGGCCTGACACAGTGTTTCATGGATCTTTCCGTCCATCTCCACATATTTGAAAGTTGATAAGTGGCTCACAAAGATATCTTCCTCTCCGCACACAGTGATTACTTGGCCATCAACCACGTACTTTAGCTTTTGATGCAAAGTGGAAGTTACTGCTCCGGCAGCGTGAATCCATGGACGTCCCAGCAAGCAATTGTATGCGGGCTAAATATCCATGACGTAGAATGTGCTCTTGAATACTTGAGACCCTATTTTCACAGGTAACTCAACTTCTCCGAACACAGACCTTCTGGACCCATCAAAAGCTTTCACTATCAAATCACTGGGTCGTAGGACGATACCATCGACATTCAACTTCATTAAGGCTTTCTTCGGGAATACATTAAGAGAAGAGCCTGTGTCAACCAGGACATGCGACAAAACAGCACCCTTACACTCCATAGTAATATGCAATGCTTTGTTGTGGTTATGGCCCTTTGAAGTAAGGTGTCTATCTGTGAAGCCCAATCCGTGGCTTGCATTCACACTGCCCCCTACAGCTTCCAGTTGATTAATAGTTATTTCTTGAGGAACGTATGCCATCTGCAACACTTTCAGCAAGGCTTCTCTATGTGCTGGAGAACACATCAGCAAAGACAGAATTGATATTTTGGACGGCGTCTGGTTCAACTGTTCAACCACCTTATAATCACTCTTTTTAATTATTCGCATAAATTCCTCCACTTCCTTCTCAAAGGTACCCGGTCCAGCAGCAGGAATTATCGTTTCTTCAGTTGCTGTTTGCTTTCCTTTAGCCTTTGCCGAAGCCTCAACCTCAGGGTCTCCTCTCAGAACTAGGGGAGCAAATAGACGACCACTTCTCGTAAAACCTCCAACCCCTCCGACGTTTACTACAGTCGGGTCAATAGCTACTGACTTACTCTCGATCTTCTGTCCTTCCACGTACACATCTGAGCCGTAGTGCCATGGAATGGCCTTATCATCTGTATAAGGAACAGGCCCAGGAACAGTGATAGTCACAGGACTGACTTTATGAGTAAAAATAGTCACAAGTTCTCTTCTAGCAGGCATCTCAGCTGGATCATAGAAAATGGTTATAGTGGACACACAATCACCTTCATTATCAACTTTATCAAACTGCAATAACCCTTCATCAATCAGATTCTGCAACCCTGCCTTCAGGTCTTCACAACCGTTCAATGAATTCAAACACTTCTCACAATCAGAACCGCATCCCGGAAACACCTGTCCTTTTAACAGCCTCTCTTTCACTACCAACAGTGGAGTCTTCACTTCTTCTATGCTCAGAATCAAACTTAACTTCTCACCACCCTCAACAACATTTATTCTAGCCCCTCCATGGTTCAGAATAGGGTTTGAAGTAACATTGGGCGGTGGTGCAAAGTTAATCGCCTTGGAGTTGATCAAATCTTGAACTTTGTGCTGTAGCACCCTGCACTTCTCAGTCGAGTGCCCGGGTGCCCCTGAATGGAAAGCACATCTAGCATTTGCATCGTACCCCACCAGAAGCTCTCCAGGTGGTGGTGCTGCTAGTGTCCTTAGTTGTATCAAGTTCAGGTCTAGCAATCTCTGCAGCAATGCAGTATATGTCAAGGGAATTGCTTTAAGCACCCTATTAGTCGGACGAGCTTGTCTTGGCTAATAAGGTCTTTATTGATAGTTGTTACGTTGTGGCTGTTGTTGTTGTTATTGTTGTTGAGGCTGAGTCTGTACCTGCTGCACAGGATTGGAAGGGATAGTTACAGCTGCCACTTGCTCATATGATCTTTTATATCCTCGGCCCCGTCCTCGGCCAAACACAGCATTGGTTCCCCTTCCCTTCGTCTTGGGGGTCCATTGAAAGCTTTTCTTACGCCACTCGAGCTGCTCGCACTCGTATCCTGAATCTTTCCCATCTTTAACAGAGTCTCGACCCTCTCACCTGCAATTACTATATCATTGAACTTGGTAGCCGAACAAGACGCCAATATTTCGATAAACACCCCTTGCAATGTCCCCATGAACATATCAGCCATCTCATTCTCCAGCAATGGTGGTTGCACTCTGGCAGCGAGCTGACGCCACCTTTGAGCATATTCTTTAAACCTCTCCTTAGCAGTTTGAGACATGTTTTGCAGTTGAGTGCGATTTGGAGCCATGTCCAAATTGTACTGGTATTGTTTCACAAACGCTTCTGCCAGGTCCTTCCAGCTCTTAATGTTGACTCTAATTAGCTTCATATACCATTCCAAGGAGGCCCCAACCAGGTTGTCCTGGAAATAGTACATCCATAGCTTTTCATCATCAGTGTGGGCAGCAATCCTTCCTACAAAGGACTGAAGATGAGTCTTTGGACACGCTGTGCCGTTGTACTTCTCGAAAGTTGGGACCTTGAACTTGTAAGGGATTCTACACCCTAGAACCAATCCCAAGTCAGTAATGTCGAACCCCAGAGAGTTCTGAGATTGAATGGCCTTGATCTGTTTAGCCATCTCTTCAAATTTCCTGTTCATTTTAGCTCTTTGGCCTTCAGTTTCATCCAGCAGAGTGAACTGTTCGTCTTGACCATCCATCTGTACATTGTTCAGTCCATCATTGATAATGGTGACCCCTGGCTGTGCCACAGGGATCTCAATCTGACGGGCGCCCGCACCGTTACGATTACCTCCATCAGCAGTACCACTGTTTCTGGTTTGATTATTTTCAACCAACTCACGTAAACGTTCCTGATTCTGACCCATCCCTGCCATAAGGGTCATAAAATTGTAAATTGTCAGTCTCAAGTCAGCTAAATTAGCATGCATTTGATCCATGACTCTCTCTCTGTTGACTCTTGTGGGATATCTATGTACGATCGGCTGTTCTCGAACCTTTCTGGGAGCTATAGTGCCTGAAACAACATAAACGTTAGAAACTGAAGCACTACCTGCAAAAAAAAAACAAATACGTTATATGCATGCAATGTAACTGCTCATGTTTCCAAGTTTTAAGCATTTGTATGCCCCAGTTCTGGTATTTGCTCCAGACAGCCACTTTGAGTATTAATTTGCAGACTTTCTCTTTTGAAGAGTGTTCAGATCTTAGCAGTATCAGACAGACAAGCCTTGCATATTCAGAAATTATAATTTGCATATTAACACTGTATATCATGGACAAACCCACTGCCGGCCAAAAGTTAGAGCACCAACAAAAATATTCCCCGAAGGGTTACAAGTCAATATGTGAATAAAAGACAAAAGCAAGACTCCTACAACAAGTTTGTAGGTAGTCTGAATCAAAAATAAGTAAACAAATCTAAAGACCCAGGTTCTTTTGTAGCCACCTCTGCTCTGTTCTTCTTCACACCTGCTCTCAGCTTGAGCTCTTCAATCTCCTTCAGTGCCTCCTCCAAGGCTATCTGGCTTTGTGCCAACTGCTGAGTCTTTTCCCTTTGTATGTTGTGGACCTGCTCCACTTCCTCTTTCTTGAAGGCCATTTGCATCTCGAAAAACTCTTCCTTTTCTTTAAACTTATTTTGCTCTTCCTCTCTTTGGCTTTGAACCCAAACAATGGACTGGAGAGCTTCCTTGAGAGTCTCCAAAGTCTTTTTGTGCTCCGCTTCTCTTTTTGCCTCCATCAGACCCAACCTTTGAAAGTGAGCTTCCCTTCCAGCAAAATCTTTCTCTTTAGCCTCCAAGGAGTCTTGCATCTTCTGCAGCTTTCCCTCTACTTCATTTTTGGCCCGGTTGGCCAGATGGTACAGGTTAACCATTTCAACATTCTCCACTCGAACTTCATGCAACTGAGCTTCCAATTTCTTATACTCTCAAAGGGAGACATTACTCTGGCATGGTACTTCTTTGGGATAAAGTGGAGCTTCTACAGAGAATGGCATGAGCACTTCTTCTACATGTTTTTGCAACCATGCAACAAAAGGAGGATACATCTTGGGATCTACTCTGCCAAAGTCTTTCTTACCCTTCCTCACCCTATGAGCCCAAGCCTGAGATGCTTGCATAACTAACTCTTTGTTTCCCTCCACAGGAAAATACAAAGACTCAGCAAACTCTTCCATCTGTGGTGGATCTCTCAAAGGATAACCAAATTGCTTCCTGGCTAATGTTGGATGATAACTGATCACACCCTTCCTTCCTAGCAAAGGCACTCCAGCAAATCTTCCACAACTGACCAGCAACTCTTTTCCCAGCAGATCTCTGTCATATCCCCAAGCTATATCCTCAGTAGTTAACCCCATCAGCCTTCTAGACCATCTCCACTCATCTCTCATCTCCTTGAAAGCACCTGATTTTGGCAATTGCCTGGCAAACCACTCAGCAAACAATGAAGCACAACAGCCCACTGGTCCACCTCTACCTTTCTCATTCCGGTAGTGAACGTTGTAGTAGAAATCTCCCAACAGAGTTGGCACAGGATTGCCTTTAGCAAAGATAGAGATCACTTCCAAGCTCACAAACTCTTTCTCTCCTGGGAACAAGCTAGACCCATACACCATCAAAGCCAGCACAACACCAAAATCCCCCCATTTACCCTCTTTAGCATATTCCTTAGCCTCTGGTATAAGCACACTCCAAGGGAGTCCTATTCCTTCACTTTCCTTCAGAGCCTTCTTGACTGTAGCAGCTGGTAAACGACAAACTTTGGCTATGTCTTCTTCCTTAATCCCCACCTCAGACCCATAGAAAGGCAAGGTATCTCTGATTGGAACACCCAAAATGCTGGAAATCTCCTCCAAGGTAGGAGCCAAGATGTAGTCTGGAAACACAAAGCATCGCAGCAGAGGATCATAAAACTGAAGCAAGGTATGCAAGTTGTCCTTCTAGTCTGCAGTAGGTTTGTCCATATACTTCAATATCTGGCCATATCTCTTTCTGAAATTTCCCAAGACTTGGTCATTCATCAAACCTGCTAATTTCTGAACACTCCTGACTTCAAGTTGAAGAAAAGTATAATGAACATTCTTTTTCCTTGTAATTCTTTTGACTTCTGCCATCTGGAGATAAGATTACCAGAACTGGGTGCTGACTGTGACTAATAACCTGAAAAATGGAAACATAAACAGTTAATGCCAGAATGATGCAATGCAAATGAAATGCAGGCATATGATCCATCTGGGACATCTGGATACTGGACACTGAACATAAGGACCCTCTGAACAGCTGAAAACCAAAATCCTCTGAGTCACAACCCTCTGATAGAAATTATCAGAACCATAGTACCAAGAAAACCAGAACACCAGAACCATAGAATCAAATCTCAACAAGGACCACTGATAATGAGGGTATGTAGAGGCCAAGGGTTCCTGCAAACCTGTAAACCCCTCCCAATCTCACTGGTATGCTCTGGGTCAAACATCACGGACTCTCAAAGCCGAATAGCAATAATACTTTCACCATTTCCGAGAAATGGCTCATGACCAGATCAGGGAATCAGTTTGGCAATATATACTACGCAGGGAGGCCTCAGCTGAGTCCGGGAAAACAAGGTCATCTTATGTAAGTCCCAGGCGGGCCCTCGGATGCGAATGGGTTTGCCACAAAAATGTGGTCTGCCACTGTCATCACTAGAGAGGGATGTTTCCACAAGGTTCTCAATGGTTGTTCCCCAGCTGCACATAACTGTCAAGGTTATGAAATGAAAGAGGAAGATCCCCAAATCAAGACATTTCCAAGACGGTCGCAAATCTGAGCGTGGATCTCACTACTACCTGTAAACACCCCAAATTTGCCCTCACCCATTCACACCATGGCTTGTGATCTTTTCATATGCATAAACACAATCATACCATCTCATATTACATTTTTTGATTCACTGCATAGATTCAAAAGTCATCTACATCTAGGGTTTGTGATCTGAACAATCCAAGAGCTTCTTGAGCCACTCCTAAGGCCATCAATCACTTCAAAGGGGTCCATGTATGTTCTTATATCATATTACATCCTCTCAAAGTCAAAAATGTCAAAGAATCACAAGAACTGGGAATGGTATAGAAGCAGAGCCAGGTTTGACTGCACAGATGACCTAAAATTAGGGTTTTGGTTTCAGAGGCCATAACTCCAAATTTTTTGGTCATTCTTGTTTCTATTGGTCTCTATATGGTATAGGGAGTATGCATATCAATTTTCATGAAGAAATTCCATGGGGAAGTCATCTGATCAAGAGTTGACTTTTCAAGCAAGTCAGTGCAAAATCAGGGCATCTGAGGCCCCCAATGACCCAACCAAAGGGAATTCTTCATCATTTTGAGTGCATATGATCTTTATTTGATCATAGAAGAAGTTTGAAGTTCACAAAATTGAAGAATTTGAAGTTTTTGCAAAGTTGACTTTTTTGGACAAGGTTGACTTTTAATGAAAATGTCATTTTATGCAACTTTTTCAACCCTTACTTTTTGATTCAAAAAAGATTCAAATGGAAAAAATTTGGTCATGAAAGTTGTAGAATAGATCTTTCCCTTTTCAAAAAGTACAAGAACATGACCTAATTCATCTTGGATCAAAAGGTATGGCTCATCAAAGTTGGCAAAAATCACTAAAATTCAAGTTGTGCACCAAATGGAAAACTTGCAAATTCTTGCACCAAGCCTTCTATTGATTTCAAAATGACTTCAAAACTTCATCACATGATCATACATGACCTAAAAATCAGAATGGGCCAAGAGTTTCTCATATTGTTTGGCCTTTGGGACAAGATATTTTCATGAAGATCAAAAACAAGTCAAGTTGCAAAAACTCATGATCACATCTCATCCACTTGCTAGCTACTTTGCTGATCAACCCTAGCCTTTTCCCTCACCATGCTGCGCAGCCCACACCCCTTGTACTTGGCTAAAACATGACCCATGCTTTCTCTTACACAAAGTTGACAATTTGCAAAAGTAGCCATACCTATCACAAAAGGACATGTCACATCTTCTGACCAATGAGCATTGTTTATACAAACAGATTGCAAGCAAAAGCACACGACAAGCAAGCCTGAAACACACAAGAGCTCAGCATTCTCATTTTCCACCCTAAGAGCAAAAGCATTCGAAACTCTCCATACAAGTGACGAACACTCAAACAAACTTCACAGACCTTCTCAACACATCACCCTGATCACAAAGCACCCCTAAAATCAACCTGAAACTCAAGGAACCAAGAACACGATTCTCACCTGAGCTTGAACAGAACTTGTTCAAACTCTCAAACCAGCCAACACAAACCTTCTCTAGGCATCAAGAGTTCATAAGGGAGGTCATAGGAGTGGATTGCACAAAGGAAAGAAGCCAGAAAGCTGCAAACTGAAAGCTTCAAAACTCAGGTAGCTCAAGAACTTTTTTTCCAGAAATGATTTTTAAAGTTCCTAAGTTGTTCTTTGTAGTTCACTGATCACTCTGATGTTGTTGGTTTTGAAAATGGTGAAGAGATGAGAGTTTAATCTTGTTCTGAAACTTTTTGCCCTAAAACCTTTTTGATTCGATTCTCTCTGTTTAGAAATGATAAATGTTGTTTGAATGGGGGTTTTGATTCGTGAATGAGTGGGGGTCATTTCTGTTTAATTAGATTTCATTTTAGATGCGTGTAGAGTGAGTTTGAAGTTTTGGGTGATCGGAGAAGACGACCGGAACAGTGTTTCGGTCGCCTGAAAGTCATTAGGGTTGTCATTAGGGCATAATCATTAATTAGCCAGGTTTGAATGTTGGCCCTTGGATATGGCGCCAAGTCAATGCGCGCGCGTGTGAGTTTGAATCTGGGCCTTCAGATTGAATGACTTTTCTTTATTTCAGTTTAAATTCATTTTATTTTTCACTTAATTGCATTATTTTGTCCATTTATTTAAAAATAGTAAAATCAATTTAAAAATTCTGATTTTTTTTGCACAAGCTTGTATTTAATTTCAGAACACAAAAATAATTTTATTTTTATTTTTTGCATTAAAAAAGTATTTTTAAATATTTAAAAGTTTATTTTTAATTAACTAATGAGAATTAATTTATTAAAAATACTTTTAGGTATTTAAAAATCATCAAAAAATTCATGAAACATTTAAAAACATTTAGAAACATTTTCCAACCCTCAAACCAAATTTCTTTTTTGATCTTGATGCATTTTGAGAATTTTTCATGGAATTAAAATCATTTTGATGCATTATTTTGATCCAAACTTCCAAAAATCATTTCTGCCTAACCATAAAGAGTTGGACTTTGATTCTTTTTGCATTATGTTTAGCATATCATGTAGTTTGTAAGATTAAATTGTCATGATTTGATCTTTCATTTTCCATTTGATTGGCATTTTTCTTGTTAAGGAACCCTAAAACCCTAGAAAACTTAGGAAAATCATAACTTGAATTAGGTTAAGAGTTGGAACCTCTCCTTTGGGCAGTGAGTTAGTATAGGATTAGGGATCCTTTGAGTGCATTTTCAATTTTTTTATATTAATGTTTGCTTCTGATTTTGGTTTATGTTTGATGCTTTGATCATAAACCCTAATTTGGGCTTCCATATGCATCCATCTTACATTTGCTTGCATAACATGACTTACCATGACACTTTGTGCATCCATTTGATTCATTTGACATCTTAAGACATATTGAAAGCATGTTTGATCATTGCATCTTGCATTTGCCATGTTGTATGCCATTTGCATTTCATAACTTTTCATGTATGTTCATGTGTCTTAACTTGCTTCATTTGCATCCATGAGCTTGTATGATCATCCCCATGCTTTGTTTCATGTTTGCATCATCCCATAGCATCATTATCATCATGAATGTGCTTCTGGTTTTGATTTTCATCATGCCATTTCATCTCATTTTGCATTGCATTGCATTCCTTTGCTAACTTTTCAGGTGGTAAGTAACTTTGAGAAGTGAATTTGCCTTCACTTCTCACAACTTCTTTTCATCTCTTTTATGCATCCATGCTGCATTTTATTATGTGTTTGGGTTTGAGCTTGCTCATTCTTTTTCTTCTCACTTTCTTTCCTCAAGTGACTTGACTTCTTGAGTGAAGCAAGTTACTTTGCTTCTCCTGATCCTTTCATCTGCTTCCTGGTGGTTCCATTGAAGACTTCTCTTGTAAACCTCACAAACCTTAGGAACAACCAAGCATGATAATGATTAGGGTTTTGATTAGTCTCCCCTCTTAGTTTTACCTTTGTGTCTCTTTGAGTCTTCTCTTCTCATCTCATAATCAGGGATAAACCCTAAAGGCTTTAAGGCTTTGTGATTAAGCTTATGCCTGCATCCTTCTATTAGGATGGAGTGTATAACTTTAATCCTAAGTGTTAAACCCTTAATGTGTTTGAATCTCTTAATCAATTCACTCAATAATCATCAAGACATCACACTTGTAACTTGGGCCTTGCATTAGGGTTCTAATTCTTCCTTAATTGGTTAAGAAGGACTAACCCTAGTGTTAATGGACAAGTCCTCCTCAAGTTGTCTTACAAACCATAAAATTCACTTCATCATTTCACCATTCAATAAAATCCACTTAATCAAAGGCTTGTTTTGTCATGAGTTTAATCCCTAATCATGGATTAAGTTGAGGAGCTTTCCTCAGCTTAAACATTCTCATCTATTATCCTTCTATTAGGATGATGTAATGAGTCCGTTTAATCCCTGATTACGGCTTAACCTCATTACTTAACACTAAATAAAAACACCAAAAACATCTGAATAATCACAAGTAGGTTAATGATCTTAACCCTACTCCATGGTGATTAAGTGTGAGAAGCTGACTTCACACTTAAGGTACTCTCATTACCCCTAATCAGAGGGAAGATGTGATGAGTTTACTAACCTCTTGGTTTAGGCTTAAGCTCATTAACTTATGGCGAATACCAAAAAGCAATAAAAGATTGAAAACACAAAAACAAACAATAATCGTCTCCTCCGGGATTCTTTTCTCATCTCATTCACTCACAAACGAGAACTTGCTTCTTCCGTCTAATGCAAGACAGTTTGCACCTGAGCCAGACAGGTCATACACTTGAGCATAGACAAGTAAGCAGTTCACAAGTCAATTCATCTTTCAGTCTTTTTGGGTCGAACTACGGTGTTCTGACTTCCTCATTGCACGAGAGGATACGTAGGCATAACTTAACAGTTATCGAACAAAAGTCTCTGTATATTCCCCCTCTTTCAGCCTTATTCTCTAGCCTCATTATCATGAGCATTTCATCTTTGTTCTTACACTGACACTATGCATATCACACTTCACTTCTTCTGCACTGACACCTGTACATCTTTTCCAGCTATTTTGTACACAAATTGCACTAACACTACCCCTTTAAAACACAAATCTTTTAAGCGTGGATCCCGTCGAGTACGACGGACAATCTGGGTGCTAATACCTTCCCAGGTTGTAACCAACCCCCTTTCTCAGTCTCTCTGGTTCGCAACCGTCTTATCCATCTTTTTCTAGGTCTATGCAGCATTGCCTTTCCTCCAGGATAAAAATGCCTAGCTGGCGACTCTTTTCTTTTCCAGTGAGTTCACTGCTGTGTGTTCTCATTGTTCTTTTCGCCGACCGTTCGCGTCTGTACCATATTTGAGCCAATCTCATCTTTTGGGAGCGACAGCTTGGCCACTCTGCTGGGGACCCTTATACTGTAACCAGGGCTTCTTGTTCTTTTTGTGGGTTCCTCCTAGCGCTTGATTGATTTGTGTTTACTGGGGTGTTACGTGCTATTTTATGCTTGTATTTGTATCTATTTTTGCTTTATTGTACAGTTTTGTTTATTGCTTTCTTTATGGCTTTATGCATATATATCATATTATCATACTGTGCTGGCTAGTTCTGTTTTGTTGCTCTGGTGGGTGGGGTTCTACTGAGAGTTGAGGTCCTATACCGGGGATCTGAGTGACACCTAGGCTAGAGTGGTTCATATTCTTTCCCATTCCATCTCGGTCTGGTGCGGGAATATGAAACACGGTTCAGATATGGGTTTCTTCTTGAGAACTCTGTGTTGCATATTTCCTGCAGTACTAGGGCTATCTGGGAAGCCTGCTAAGTCTGGATGACCTTTAGTATTGACCTTCAAAAACTGAGGTGAATTAGAGGAGGATCATTTATGGTTATTGTAAACACTGTACCTCCGGGTTAGAAGTGTTTACACTTCTCATAACTGATCCAAGTCTGAGGATCCTTGTTTTAGAGCATCACCTGTGAGGGGGTTGGGCTGTTTACAGGTTTGCAGGTACCCTTGACCTCAGCATACCTTGTTACTTTGTTTGGATTAAGAGTACTCCATCTTGGAACAGTTCTTGTGATTCTAAACCCTGGACATGTGACTCTTTATTTGAGTCCCCCACCTTGGTTACTGGACTTATAGACCTCCATCTGGATTTCTTGAACATACTTGGACCTATATCAAAGCACTTGATCAGATCCAGCTCAGCCACAAACCCTTGCATATCATTTGCATACATCATCATTGCATCATTTTGACATTTACTTATTTGCTTTTCAGGGTATCCATACTTTATTATTGGCTTGGTTTTGGCCCCATCATCAGCATAGACCTATCTTCATCAGTATCTGCTTCAGTTATCTGCTACCTGCTTCAGTCACCTGCATTACCAGTCTCAGCCTGTCAGTGGCCCATCTTCAGTGTCATCATCAGCATCTGTCTTAGCTTTTCTTCAGCAACATGGCACCTAAGAAGAGTAACATCTCCTATCATTTCTTCCAGCCTGAGCTAGCTGACATCAGGAGGATTCAGACCCTGATTACTCCAGACCATATACCACTTTTCAGAGAACATTATGGAGGAATCCTTGATGTGGTTATGGATTTGGACCCTTCACAGAGGAGTTTGATTCATACTTGCCTGCAGTTCTATGATCCCCCTCTGAGGTGCTTCAAATTTCAGAATTTTCAGTTGGGACCCTTGTTGGAAGAGTATTCATCTTTGGTTGGTGTGCCTATCAGGGGTGGAATCCCTTTCAACCCTGAGATGGCTTTCCCTAGTAATGAGGAGGTAGCAAAGGCATTATATCTGGAACCAGTTCTGATTGGGCAAAATTTGACAGCTAAAGCTGGAGTCTCTGGTTTTCATCTGGATTTCTTGACTTCTCAGGCTATTTTGAAGGCCTCTTTGGGGGAGTGGAAGGCAGTCTGTGCTTTGTTAGCCCTTAGCATATATGGGATCATTTTATTTGCAGATGAGCCTAAGTTTGTTAGCAAGAGTGCAATCCATCTTTTCATCCTGAGAAACCCAGTGCCCACCTTACTGGGAGATCTTTACTACTCTGTTCATCAAAGGAATGAAAAGCAAAGGGGAAGATTAGTGAGATGCTGTGCTCCTTTGTTCCATACCTGGCTGCTCAAGCATTTGCCAAAGACTGATACATTCTTGAACCCCCATCAGCAGAAAAACTGGGCTAGGAGGCTTGTTGCTCTAACCTCAGATGACATCAGGTGGTGCACTCAGAGCACCAAGGGCAGAGACATCATTACAAGTTGTGGGCAATTCCCCAATGTACCTCTGATTGGAGTAAAAGGTTGCATCAACTACAACCCTCTGCTATTCAAAAGACAACTGGGCTATGCATTGGTCCATCCTCCTAGAGCACAGGATTTGACTGAGACCCTTTATTGTGAAATCAAGCCTAATCTGGCTGTTGTCAGGCAGGCATCCTGGGCCTGGGACAATGTGCAGACTAAGGGGGTAACCATCCTTGGGAGATGCAATAATGTGGCCTCAACTCAGTACTATGAGTGGTCTCATAACAGGGCTCAGGTTTCTGGAATGCCCTTCACTATTGAAGATATGCCTGGACCTTCCACAGCACCACCTCCAGCAACTGTCAGCTTAGAGGAGTTTGAGAGATTGAAAGAGAGAAATGAGAAACTAACTCAAGCTCTACAGAAGACCCTCTGGGAGAGGAGTGATGGTAGGTTGGATATTGAGAGGCTAGAAAAGTTGAAAGTGGAGCATCTGGCTAGGATTGAGAAGTCTGAGGATTACATCAAGAAGTCTAGGGCTGGAGAACAGATCTTGAAGAATGCCTGCAAGGAAGCCCAGTTCCAGAAGGCCAGAACTGATTTGTATCTGAAGGAGAGTCAAGCTAGGTGGGTCAGGATCATCGAAGCTCGTACTCTGGAAGATAAGAGGACTCAGGATAAGATTGAGCAGCTGGAAGCTAGTGCAAAAGAGCAACAGGAAGCCCTGGCAGCAGCCCAGAGGGAGATCTCAGAACTGAAGATTAGAGCTGGTGTAAAGAGGTCAAAGGACCAGAGTCGGCACGAGAAGCTAACTGCAGCTGTCACTACAAGGAATCTCCTTATCAGGAATCTTACAGAGCGTCCAGCTGATCCTGTGACTGAAGCACTTCTCAAGGAAGTTCGGGAGGATGAGTTTGGTCTTGGTGTTTGACTTTTGTTTGTTGTTGCTTTCATTTCCTGTACTTTTCTTTATGTTGTACTTTTTGACCCCTCAGGGGGCATGTATTGTAAAAACAAGTTATGTATCATTTACCTTTTTGTAATATATGTGTTGTTTGGTTTTATCTGATTTCTTCAAAGCAACATCAACAACATCATCTTCAAGGGTCTGGAAAGGTCAAAACCAAGTGCCGAGCCGGATACCTTGGAAACAAATGAGCATAGCTGCATTGCATACTAACCTTTTACCTTGTTTTGTAGGTTTTTTGTTTATTTGTTACTAACTCTGTTGTGATGTCAGGAACTATTGCTCGCCGAAGGGTGTTTCCACTCAACCGTCCACACAGATATCCAACCCGTAACAATCTTCCGGGCATACAGATGGACCAGGTACAGCAGGACCTTACAGAGGTCAGGAACCAAATGGCCAACGAGAGGTTGGAAATGAGGAATCAGATGACACAATTTATGGAGGTGATGAATAATATGGCTCAAAGCCAAGAGAGGTTAAGAGCACTGGTAGAGGGGAGGAATCATGAAGACCCCCATCCAGGGACTGCTGGGACAAGCAACAATGAGAGAGTCCAACCTCATGTTAATCCCCCAGTCTTTGGACCCCACCTGCATCCAGAGATCAACATTCCTGCAAATGTTCAAGGGACTGCCACTGCAGGCAGAGTACTTCAAGAAGACCCCCAAGAAGATCAGTTCACAGTGATGGGAGCTGGGGAGGAAGCCTATGACAGGAGGCTAGAAGAGATTGCTGAGAAATTAAGATCCTTGGAGTCTCAAAACTCTTTGGGTTTTGATGTTATGGACATGGGCTTGGTAGACGGGGTCAGGATTCCCCATAAATTTAAACCACCGTGCTTTGAAAAGTACAACGGGACTTCCTGCCCACGGACCCACTTACAATCCTTTTTGGGGAGGTTGAAAGCATATACCATGGACGAAAAGCTATGGATGTTTTATTTTGAGGATAGCTTAACGGGAGCTTCAAGGGAATGGTACTCCCATCTGACCAGAGCAACCATCAGGTGTTGGAAGGACTTGGCAGAGGCCTTCATTAGACAATACCAGTATAATTTGGATATGGCACCCAACAGGACCCTCCTAATGGGAATGTCACAGTCATCTAGAGAAAGCTTCCAAGAGTACGCCCAGAGATGGAGGCAATTGGCTGCTGCTGTCCAGCCACCTATGTCAGAGAGGGAGATGGCAGATATGTTTATGAACACCCTCCAAGGGACATACATTGACAGGCTGGCTGCTTTCTCTTCTACCAGCTTTGCGGATGTCGTTATAGCGGGGGAGAGAATTGAAAGCTTGTTAAAAATGGGCAAAATTTCTGACAACGGTGCCAGCTCATCCAGCAATACAAGAAAGCCTTTTGTGGGCCCGAGAAGAACTAGTGAGACCAATGCTATCCACACTAGCAGGGGCAGGCCCCAATACGTTCATAGGTCTGTGGCAGCAGTCACCATTCCCGCTCCAGTCCATCCACAACCCGCTTATCAACCACCGCAACAAAATTATCAGCAACAAACTCAGTATCCTCCTCAGAGAAACAACAGCAACACCAACAACAACAATCAGCAGAGACCATACCAACAGAGACCTTCTCAGGCCAATAGGGTGATCGATCCGATCCCTATGCCCTATGCCACATTACTGCCACAACTCCTGAAACTCAACCTGGTTGAGTTAAGGACATTGGCACCTCCGGATCCTAACAGTCTGCCCAGAAATTACGACGCCAGTGCCAGATGTGCTTTTCATTCAAATGCACCTGGGCATAGTACAGAGAAGTGCAGAGCTTTGCACATGAAGGTACAAGACTTGGTAGATTCTAAGGCTCTAAACTTTGCACCACCACCGAATGTTAACAAGAACCCTATGCCACACCACGGAGGTCCCAGAATCAATGCTATTGAAGAAGACAAGCCGTCTTATTTGATAACCAGTGTGGGTCAGATTCGGACACCGTTGGTAGAGATTAAAGCTCAACTCCTTGAATGTCAAATGTTCCCGGGATGCGAGCTAGGGTGTGCTTATTGCAACATTTCAGTGAATGGTTGCGATAACTTGAGAGATGGCATAAATGGTCTCATCCAGAGTGGCCTGCTCCAAATTACAACATCAATACCTACCAACCCAGCAATCTCCTTAACAACAGCTCCAGAACCTCCTACAACTGCAACAACCATTGTTCCAAACAACTTTTCGGTTTCATCAACAAATGCTTCATCTGTCATTTCAACTGACCAGATATCAGCAAACATCCCTTCTACAACTTCAGCACCACTTCATTTTGAATCTCCTACAACAACAACATCCATCCTCCCAACAATGTCTCCTACAACATCAGCAACCAACAATGAAAGTATCTCGACAGTTACAATTTATTATGATCCTGAAAATGACTCTGCCTACAACTCACAAAATGCCACTCCTACCAGAGCACCAGTCACAATATACTATGATCCACAGACTATCACAGTCCCTTCTGCAGCTGCCATCAGTCCAGTCACTGTCACAGTGCCTGGGCCATTACCTTATGAAAGCAGTAATGCCATCCCTTGGCATTACGGCTCTGATTTATACTGCGAAGGAAAGAAAATCACTTTCGAATCATCAACTTCTTCACCACAAATAGACAATGTGGATGGAGGCGGAGGCTTCACTCGAAGCGAACGTCTCTTTGCCCCGCAAATTCAAAGACCCACTGCTGAGGCAGAAGCTGCTTCCAAGGCAAAAGGGAAGAGCATGGTGCAAGAAGAGCAAGTTGTTAGAGAAGCTTTAAAAACACATTTTGATCAAGAAGTTGATGAGTTCATGAGAATCATCAAGAAAAGTGATTACAAGATAGTGGACCAGCTTCACCAGACGCCTTCCAAGATCTCCATTCTATCATTGCTTATGTGCTCCGAGGCTCACCAGAATGCACTACTCAAAGTCTTGCACGCAGCTTATGTGCCAGAAGAGATCACGGTCAATCAGTTGGAAGCTGTGGTTGAAAATGTTAATGCTAGCAATGGACTAGGATTCACCAACACTGATTTGACTTCGGAAGGCCGCAATCATAACAAGGCTTTGCACATTACCATGGAATGTAAAGGTGCAGTTCTTTCCCATGTGTTGGTAGACACAGGATCATCCCTCAATGTCTTACCTAAAAAGGCCCTTGTAAAGCTGGAATATGAAGGATTGGCATCGTGACCCAGTAACTTAGTAGTGAGAGCCTTTGACGGCTCTAAGAGATCAGTTCTGGGAGAAATTGAGTTGCCTGTAACGATTGGCCCACAAACTTTCAAAACGACCTTCTACGTGATGGACATTCAGCCTGCCTACAGCTGTTTTTTGGGTAGACCATGGATTCATGCCGCTGGCGCAGTGACGTCTACCCTTCACCAGAAGTTAAAATTCGAGTGGGAAGGCCAAGTCGTTACTATTTGTGGAGAGGAGGATATTTTTGTTAGCCATTTGGCTACTTACAAATATATTGAGATGGATGGGGAGATCCACGAGACGATGAGTCAAGGGTTTGAGGCCCTGAATGTTAATGAAACATCTGCTGTACTTGGGACTTCCATGACATCTTACCAGCAGGCCCGGAAGGTGGTGGAAGAAGGAAACGCTCAAGGCTGGGGCAAACTGTTGCCTGTGGAGAAGAAAGAAGATAGATTTGGGTTGGGTTACAAACCAACTCAAGAAGATCAAGCAGAGGCTGCTAAGAAGCCCAACTTTGTTAGTGGGGGGATGCTCACCCCCGATGCTGTCAACAACTTGGAATATGAGTCGGAAGATGAACACAACCTGGAAAGCTGGATTCGTCCAAAGGTCCCGGGGAGCAGTATCTCAAACTGGTCTTCCCAGGAAATTATAAGAGTTACTCCTGCAGAGTAATTATTATTTCCCGTATATTTTAAGCATGCATCAAGTCTTGCATCTTGCCCAAGATGACAAGAATCATTTTGTAATCGGGCCATCTGTAATTTTTGTGCAACAAGATTAATCAATGAAATATCAGACATCTTTTTGCAAATGAGTCTTTTTCTTTTCCCGCTCACTGTTTTTCCATTTTTCTTTTTGTACAAAAAAATAAATGGCAATGTTTTCAAAATGACAACTTTATTTCGCTTTTCTAAACAAGATTAAAATCAATCACTAAAATGAACAAACTGAACCCTTGTAGAGAGTGCCTTCCAGACCGCACCGACAACAGCACGGCTATGACTTCGTATGACTCTGACAATCCAATCAATCAAGCTGATGAAGGGGTTGAAGAAGATTACGAGCTTCCTGAAGAGCTAGCCAGATTGTTGAGACAGGAGGAGAAGGTTATCACTCCTCATCAGGAGGAGGTCGAAACGATTAATCTTGGTACAGATGAAGACGTGAAAGAAGTTAAAATTGGGGCCGGCTTACAAGACTCAGTGAAGAAATAGCTGATTGACCTGCTTCAGGAATATGTGGACGTGTTTGCTTGGTCTTATCAAGATATGCCAGGGTTGGACACCGACATTGTTGTGCACAAGCTGCCTTTAAGGGAAGAATGTCCGCCGGTTAAACAGAAACTGCGCCGTACTCGCCCGGACATGGCCATGAAAATCAAGGAAGAAGTACAAAAGCAATGGGACGCCGGGTTCCTTGCTGTGACTAGCTATCCACCATGGGTTGCTAACATAGTGCCTGTGCCTAAGAAAGATGGCAAAGTAAGAATGTGTGTTGACTACCGGGATCTGAACAGAGCCAGCCCGAAAGATGATTTCCCATTACCTCACATTGACGTATTGGTGGATAACACGGCTCAGTTCTCGGTATTCTCCTTCATGGACGGATTTTCAGGATACAATCAGATTAAGATGTCACCTGAAGACATGGAGAAGACCACTTTCATTACACCATGGGGCACATTCTGTTACAAGGTGATGCCATTCGGACTGAAGAATGCCGGTGCAACTTATCAACGGGCTATGGTGACATTATTCCACGATATGATCCATAAGGAAATTGAATGTTATGTGGATGACATGATTGCCAAGTCCCTCACTGAAGAAGACCACCTGGTAAATCTGCTGAAGCTATTTAAGCGTCTGAGGAAGTACCAGCTGAAGCTGAATCCCAACAAGTGCACATTTGGGGTGCGATCTGGTAAGCTGTTGGGTTTTATCGTAAGTGAGAAAGGGATTGAAGTTGACCCTGATAAAGTCAAAGCCATTCAAGAAATGCCTGCACCGAAGACAGAAAAAGAAGTTCGAGGGTTCTTAGGTCGATTGAACTACATCTCAAGGTTCATATCTCACCTTACGGCAACCTACGAACCCTTATTCAAATTGCTAAGAAAAGAACAAACGGTCAGGTGGAACGAAGACTGCCAGAAGGCTTTTGACAAGATCAAGGAGTACTTACAAGAACCTCCAATCCTCATGCCTCCAGTTGAAGGAAGACCTCTGATAATGTATTTGACAGTATTAGAAGAGTCAATGGGGTGTGTGCTGGGCCAGCATGACGAGTCTGGTCGAAAAGAGTATGCAATATACTACCTAAGCAAAAAGTTTACCGACTGTGAACAACGTTATTCACTGCTCGAGAAAACTTGCTGTGCTTTAGCGTGGGCTGCTCGCCGACTGAGACAGTATATGTTGACCCACACTACTTTATTGATCTCAAAAATGGACCCAGTTAAGTACATATTTGAGAATCCAGCACTTACCGGACGGGTTGCAAGATGGCAAATGATCCTCACAGAATATGACATCCAGTACACATCTCAGAAAGCCATCAAGGGCAGTGTATTGTCTGAATATCTTGCTGAGCAACCCATTGATGATTACCAGCCTATGAGATTTGACTTCCCTGATGAAGACATCATGTTCATAAAAGCGAAAGATCATGAAGAGCCTATTCACACTGAAGGGCCTGACCCGGAAGAAGAATGGACTATGATGTTTGACGGGGCTGTTAATATGAATGGTCGTGGTGTTGGTGCAGTGCTCATTACACCTAAGGGAGTTCACATGCCTTTCTCGGCAAAGCTCACCTTCAACTGCACTAACAACGAAGCTGAATACGAAGCTTGCATTATGGGTCTTGAGGAGGCCATTGACCTCAGGATCAAGACATTGACTGTATTCGGAGATTCAGCTCTGGTAGTTAATCAAACCAACGGCAAATGGTACACACATCAGGATCATCTGATACCTTACAGGGATTATACAAGAAGGTTACTGACTTTCTTTACAACAGTCAAGCTTGAGTATATCCCTCGGGACGAGAATCAGTTTGCAGATGCTCTGGCTACCATTTCATCCATGATCAAAGTTCAAGCTGCCAACTTTGTACCGCAGATTTTAGTGTCCAGACTTGACAGACCAGCATATGTGTTCGCAGCAGATGTTGTCAAAGATGATAAGCCTTGGTTCCATGACATTAAGTGTTTCTTGGAGGATCAAACATACCCACCTGGGGCATCTTCCAATGATAAGAAGACTTTGAGAAGGCTTGCTGGCAGTTTCTTTCTGAACACTGATGGTTCTTTGTACAAAAGGAACTTTGATATGGTACTCCTCAGATGCGTTGACAGAACAGAGGCAGACCTGTTAATGCATGAAGTGCACGAAGGATCTTTTGGTACCCATGCTGGAGGGCATGCCATGGCCAGGAAATTGCTAAGATCAGGCTATTACTGGATCACAATGGATGCCGACTGTTGTGCCTACGCCAGAAAATGCCATAAATGCCAGATTTATGCGGATAAGGTGCATGTGCCTCTCAATACTCTGAATATAATGTCTTCACCCTGGCCCTTTGCCATGTGGGGCATTGATATGATTGGCAAAATTGAGCCAACTGCTTCAAATGGCCACAGATTCATCCTGGTCGCCATTGACTATTTCACCAAGTGGGTTGAAGCAGCCTCATATGCAAATGTTACAAGGCAAGTGGTAGCCAGATTTCTGAAGAGAGATATCATATGTCGGTATGGAGTTCCCGAGCGAATCATTACTGATAATGGTTCCAACTTGAACAACAAAATGATGGCAGAACTATGCCGGGACTTCAAGATCCAACACCACAATTCTTCTCCTTATAGGCCAAAGATGAACGGCGCTGTTGAGGCAGCCAACAAGAATATCAAGAAGATTGTGCAAAAGATGGTAGTCACCTACAAAGACTGGCATGAAATGTTACCGTTTGCCTTGCATGGGTACCGCACATCAATCAGAACATCCACTGGGGCAACGCCGTATCAGCTTGTGTATGGCATGGAAGCAGTCCTACCGGTTGAAGTTGAACTACCTTCCCTGCGGGTACTGATGGATGTTAAGCTGAACGAAGCAGAGTGGGTTCGGTCCCGATACGAACAACTGAGTCTGATTGAAGAGAGGAGATTGGCCGCAATTTGTCATGGGCAGTTGTATCAGAAAAGAATGAAGAGAGCCTTCGATCAGAAAGTCAGGCACCGAGAGTACCAAGTGGGAGATCTTGTGTTGAAAAGAATCCTCCCTCCTCATACAGACCACAGGGGCAAGTGGACTCCGAATTATGAAGGACTATTCGTGGTAAAGAAAGTTTTCTCGGGTGGAGCACTGATGCTCAGCACCATGGATGGTGAAGACTTCCCGTCCCCTGTGAATTCGGATGCAGTTAAAAAATACTTCGCATAAAAAATGACCCGCTGGACATAAAAACAGAATGTAAGTCCAGGCAAAAATAAGGCATCCCGGCGAGTCAGAAATAGAATAAAAGACTCGGGCAAAAATAAGGGAAAATAAACAACAAAAAATGTGCACCCGCTGGGTTGAAAAGCCGCATTGGACAACTCAGGCAAAAATGGGTATCCCGATGGATTGAAAACCCGAAAGGGCGATCCATGCAAAATAAGGGAATAAGCGAACAACTGCATTCTGAATTCGTTTGTATCACCTACAACTTGGTAAGCTTCGAAAGGATCAAGCTTCTGTCAGAATCAGCCTTCTTCAGAAAGCAAGACGAGAAGAACGTCAAAAGTCATACGAGTCATAGCAAGAGGAAGCTCCTTAAAGCGTCGTCAACATTGCCAGCATTTTGTTTCTCAATTTGTAACAATCTCCTCATTCCAGGGGATATGTTTCTTTGACTGTATCTTGCCAACTCAGGGCACATGAATTAATAAAATCAGATTTTTCAGTCATGTTTCGTCTTGTACATTTCTGTTTGCAAAGAATGTCTGATGTCTTAAGGAAAACTGATTGCATGAATACAGATGTTATCTTTAAAAATAAAGAAAATAAAACACGTGCTTGCAGGGAATATACTTACTCTCAGAAGTGTCTAACTCCTATAACGGAATCCAATGAAGGATACCTCGGGATCGCTTGTGCGTTTCTCTAACTTTTCAGGATTGCAGGTATTCAAGGCACAACATGGGGCATGAAAGCTTCATCCCAGCAAGCTGGCAAATCATTATCCACTCAGTCTAACACCAGAGGTGCCTTCTCCCCAGCTGAGCGGCCATTTATTCCCTCCTCAGCCAAGTGCAAAAGCCAGGGAACCACCTCCCCACAGAGTCGCAGCCTCTATCCAGAAGAACAATAACCCGAAGGAATCACAACAGAGTGACAAAAGCTTCTATAAACCCCAGCTGGGTCCCTCGTTGTCAGGAATAGGTCTATCATTGACCCATTTCCCCAAGCAGAATCATTTCAATCAGATCTACCAATGATCTCATCCCCAGTTGGGATGTCCACTTCAAGCAGATCAACCAGAGATCTTCGCAGCAATGGGATCCGAATCTCGGATTGGTATCTTTTGCACAGTCATAGCATTCGCATCATATTCACCAAACAAAGCGTAGCATTCCGTCTTAATGCGGAGCATTACGGCAAAAATCAAACATGTTGCATAATCATAAGTCATGGTCCGAATCAAACACTTGTGAATATTATCAATCCATCAGCAATATACGGAATACCCCCCCCCCCGGATTCCCCAGCAAAAGCAGTTGCCTCATATTCACCAATACAAATACACACTCCTTTTGGCACCCGTCTGTGTCATCATTCCCCAGTAAAGTCGCCCGAACACCCTTTACAAACAGATCATCCGTATTACAGGTATTTCTTGACACCCGTCCGTGTCATACCCCCAGCAGAAAGCCAAAGGCATCCTCTTTGCACTCACATATACATAAACACTTTGTATACCAGATATTTGTTTATACTACACCTTTCTCTTTTTGGCACTCGCCTGTGTCATTCTCCCCAGCAAGTTAAACACTCATCTATACATCACTCATACTTTTCACTCTCATTTCACTTATACAGATACTCGTCCGTATCTTGTATACACCATTTATATCCCCGCAGATTCAACACTAGTCCGTGTTCTTTGTTAACCCGTTGGTACTCGTCCGTACCATCATCTCAGAGCATGCGTCAAGCGTTTGTTTCTACTTGATACTCGTCCGTATCATAGTCTTAAGGATGCTCATCCGCATCTTTAATCCATACACTGTGTCAAATACTTACGTCTTCTTGAATATAGATACTCATCTGTATCTACTATTCCCCAGAAGAGTCCCTTCGGATTCAACACTCGTCCGTGTTCTTTGTTAACCAGTTGGTACTCGTCCGTATCATCATCTCTGAGCACGTGTCAGCGTTTGTTTCTACTTGATACTCGTCCGTATCATAGTCTTAAGGATGCTCGTCCGCATCTTTAATCTATACACAAACATCTAAACACTTATACCTTTTGTTTCTTGGATATAAACACTCGTCCGTGTTTACTATTCCCCAGTAGATCACCAACAAAGCAAATTTTCCTTTTTATCTGACACTCGTCCTGTGTCATGATAAACCCTGAGAGTAGCCGTACCCTGCTAGGTGGTCGTCCTCCACCTCTTGATGGTCGTCCTCCATCATGCTCCTCCGATGGCCGTCCCCATCGTTGATTTTCTATCCGACATTCGTCCTATGTCGTGATATTTAGCAGCCGTCCCCTGCTAGGTGGTCGTCCTCCACCTTTTGATGATCGTCCTTCATCATTTTATCCAATGGCCGTCCCCATTGTTGATTTTGGTTATCTGACATTCGTCCTATGTCATGATGAACCCCGAGAGCAGCCGTCCCCTGCTAGGTAGTCGTCCTCCACCTCTTGATGGTCGTCCTCCATCATGCTCGTCCGATGGCCGTCCCCATCGTTGACCCTTTTATCCGGCATCCGTCCTATGTCGCGATATTTTCGGCAGCCGTACCCTGCCAGGTGGTCGTCCTCCACCTTAGATGACCGTCCCTCATCTTACCCCAACAGAGCAGCCGTCCCCTGCTAGGTGATCGTCCTTCACCTTTGATGACCATACCTCATCATCTGTTTATTTCATTTATTCTTTAACCCGATGGCCGTCCCCGTCGTGGTCCCTTTTCTTTTTAGCCCGATGGCCGTCCCCATCGTTGGTTACTTTGCTTTATGAACTTGATGGCCGCCCCCGTCATGTTTCATTAATCCCCAGAGAATCTTATAGCTTTACTTGATGGTCGTCCCCATCATAATACCTTTTATCCCCAGCATGTCGGCCGTCCCCGTCATCGCTCTTTACCCAGCAATCGTCCTCTGCTCGACGGTCGTCCTCCGTCGCCCACACCTTACAATATACTTTATTTTCTTTTACAATCTATATCCCTTTTCTTCTTCATTCTGTGAGTGCAAATTTTGGACTGTCTTTGGTATTCAACCACGAGTTATCTTGTTGGCCTGATAAGCCTTCGCTTACATCCTGCACAGCTAACTCATGCTTGAATAGGGGCAGCTGTAAACACCCCAAATTTTCCCTCACCCATTCACACCATGGCTTGTGATCTTTTCATATGCATAAACACAATCATACCATCTCATATTACATTTTTTGATTCACTGCATAGATTCAAAAGTCATCTGCATCTAGGGTTTGTGATCTGAACAATCCAAGAGCTTCTTGAGCCACTCCTAAGGCCATCAATCACTTCAAAGGGGTCCATGTATGTTCTTATATCATACTACATCCTCTCAAAGTCAAAAATGTCAAAGAATCACAAGAACTGGGAATGGTATAGAAGCAGAGCCAGGTTTGACTGCACAGATGACCTAAAATTAGGGTTTTGGTTTCAGAGGCCATAACTCCAAATTTTTTGGTCATTCTTGTTTCTATTGGTCTCTATATGGTATAGGGAGTATGCATATCAATTTTCATGAAGAAATTCCATGGGGAAGTCATCTGATCAAGAGTTGACTTTTCAAGCAAGTCAGTGCAAAATCAGGGCATCTGAGGCCCCCAATGACCCAACCAAAGGGCATTCTTCATCATTTTGAGTGCATATGATCTTTATTTGATCATAGAAGAAGTTTGAAGTTCACAAAATTGAAGAATTTGAAGTTTTTGCAAACTTGACTTTTTTGGACAAGGTTGACTTTTAATGAAAATGTCATTTTATGCAACTTTTTCAACCCTTACTTTTTGATTCAAAAAAGCTTCAAATGGAAAAACTTTGGTCATGAAAGTTGTAGAATAGATCTTTCCCTTTTCAAAAAGTACAAGAACATGACCTAATTCATCTTGGATCAAAAGGTATGGCTCATCAAAGTTGGCAAAAATCACTAAAATTCAAGTTGTGCACCAAATGGAAAACTTGCAAATTCTTGCACCAAGCCTTCTATTGATTTCAAAATGACTTCAAAACTTCATCACATGATCATACATGACCTAAAAATCAGAATGGGCCAAGAGTTTCTCATATTGTTTGGCCTTTGGGACAAGATATTTTCATGAAGATCAAAAACAAGTCAAGTTGCAAAAACTCATGATCACATCTCATCCACTTGCTAGCTACTTTGCTGATCAACCCTAGCCTTTTCCCTCACCATGCTGCGCAGCCCACACCCCTTGTACTTGGCTAAAACATGACCCATGCTTTCTCTTACACAAAGTTGACAATTTGCAAAAGTAGCCATACCTATCACAAAAGGACATGTCACATCTTCTGACCAATGAGCATTGTTTATACAAACAGATTGCAAGCAAAAGCACACGACAAGCAAGCCTGAAACACACAAGAGCTCAGCATTCTCATTTTCCACCCTAAGAGCAAAAGCATTCGAAACTCTCCATACAAGTGACGAACACTCAAACAAACTTCACAGACCTTCTCAACACATCACCCTGATCACAAAGCACCCCTAAAATCAACCTGAAACTCAAGGAACCAAGAACACGATTCTCACCTGAGCTTGAACAGAACTTGTTCAAACTCTCAAACCAGCCAACACAAACCTTCTCTAGGCATCAAGAGTTCATAAGGGAGGTCATAGGAGTGGATTGCACAAAGGAAAGAAGCCAGAAAGCTGCAAACTGAAAGCTTCAAAACTCAGGTAGCTCAAGAACTTTTTTTCCAGAAATGATTTTTAAAGTTCCTAAGTTGTTCTTTGTAGTTCACTGATCACTCTGATGTTGTTGGTTTTGAAAATGGTGAAGAGATGAGAGTTTAATCTTGTTCTGAAACTTTTTGCCCTAAAACCTTTTTGATTCGATTCTCTCTGTTTAGAAATGATAAATGTTGTTTGAATGGGGGTTTTGATTCGTGAATGAGTGGGGGTCATTTCTGTTTAATTAGATTTCATTTTAGATGCGTGTAGAGTGAGTTTGAAGTTTTGGGTGATCGGAGAAGACGACCGGAACAGTGTTCCGGTCGCCTGAAAGTCATTAGGGTTGTCATTAGGGCATAATCATTAATTAGCCAGGTTTGAATGCTGGCCCTTGGATATGGCGCCAAGTCAATGCGCGCGCGTGTGAGTTTGAATCTGGGCCTTCAGATTGAATGACTTTTCTTTATTTCAGTTTAAATTCATTTTATTTTTCACTTAATTGCATTATTTTGTCCATTTATTTAAAAATAGTAAAACCAATTTAAAAATTCTGATTTTTTTTGCACAAGCTTGTATTTAATTTCATAACACAAAAATAATTTTATTTTTATTTTTTGCATTAAAAAAGTATTTTTAAATATTTAAAAGTTTATTTTTAATTAATTAATGAGAATTAATTTATTAAAAATACTTTTAGGTATTTAAAAATCATCAAAAAATTCATGAAACATTTAAAAACATTTAGAAACATTTTCCAACCCTCAAACCAAATTTCTTTTTTGATCTTGATGCATTTTGAGAATTTTTCATGGAATTAAAATCATTTTGATGCATTATTTTGATCCAAACTTCCAAAAATCATTTCTGCCTAACCATAAAGAGTTGGACTTTGATTCTTTTTGCATTATGTTTAGCATATCATGTAGTTTGTAAGATTAAATTGGCATGATTTGATCTTTCATTTTCCATTTGATTGGCATTTTTCTTGTTAAGGAACCCTAAAACCCTAGAAAACTTAGGAAAATCATAACTTGAATTAGGTTAAGAGTTGGAACCTCTCCTTTGGGCAGTGAGTTAGTATAGGATTAGGGATCCTTTGAGTGCATTTTCAATTTTTTTTCTATTAATGTTTGCTTCTGATTTTGGTTTGTGTTTGATGCTTTGATCATAAACCCTAATTTGGGCTTCCATATGCATCCATCTTACATTTGCTTGCATAACATGACTTACCATGACACTTTGTGCATCCATTTGATTCATTTGACATCTTAAGACATATTGAAAGCATGTTTGATCATTGCATCTTGCATTTGCCATGTTGTATGCCATTTGCATTTCATAACTTTTCATGTATGTTCATGTGTCTTAACTTGCTTCATTTGCATCCATGAGCTTGTATGATCATCCCCATGCTTTGTTTCATGTTTGCATCATCCCATAGCATCATTATCATCATGAATGTGCTTCTGGTTTTGATTTTCATCATGCCATTTCATCTCATTTTGCATTGCATTGCATTCCTTTGCTAACTTTTCAGGTGGTAAGTAACTTTGAGAAGTGAATTTGCCTTCACTTCTCACAACTTCTTTTCATCTCTTTTATGCATCCATGCTGCATTTTATTATGTGTTTGGGTTTGAGCTTGCTCATTCTTTTTCTTCTCACTTTCTTTCCTCAAGTGACTTGACTTCTTGAGTGAAGCAAGTTACTTTGCTTCTCCTGATCCTTTCATCTGCTTCCTGGTGGTTCCATTGAAGACTTCTCTTGTAAACCTCACAAACCTTAGGAACAACCAAGCATGATAATGATTAGGGTTTTGATTAGTCTCCCCTCTTAGTTTTACCTTTGTGTCTCTTTGAGTCTTCTCTTCTCATCTCATAATCAGGGACTAAACCCTAAAGGCTTTAAGGCTTTGTGATTAAGCTTATGCCTGCATCCTTCTATTAGGATGGAGTGTATAACTTTAATCCTAAGTGTTAAACCATTAATGTGTTTGAGTCTCTTAATCAATTCACTCAATAATCATCAAGACATCACACTTGTAACTTGGGCCTTGCATTAGGGTTCTAATTCTTCCTTAATTGGTTAAGAAGGACTAACCCTAGTGTTAATGGACAAGTCCTCCTCAAGTTGTCTTACAAACCATAAAATTCACTTCATCATTTCACCATTCAATAAAATCCACTTAATCAAAGGCTTGTTTTGTCATGAGTTTAATCCCTAATCATGGATTAAGTTGAGGAGCTTTCCTCAGCTTAAACATTCTCATCTATTATCCTTCTATTAGGATGATGTAATGAGTCCGTTTAATCCCTGATTACGGCTTAACCTCATTACTTAACACTAAACAAAAACACCAAAAACATCTGAATAATCACAAGTAGGTTAATGATCTTAACCCTACTCCATGGTGATTAAGTGTGAGAAGCTGACTTCACACTTAAGGTACTCTCATTACCCCTAATCAGAGGGAAGATGTGATGAGTTTACTAACCTCTTGGTTTAGGCTTAAGCTCATTAACTTATGGCGAATACCAAAAAGCAATAAAAGATTGAAAACACAAAAACAAACAATAATCGTCTCCTCCGGGATTCTTTTCTCATCTCATTCACTCACAAACGAGAACTTGCTTCTTCCGTCTAATGCAAGACAGTTTGCACCTGAGCCAGACAGGTCATACACTTGAGCATAGACAAGTAAGCAGTTCACAAGTCAATTCATCTTTCAGTCTTTTTGGGTCGAACTACGGTGTTCTGACTTCCTCATTGCACGAGAGGATACGTAGGCATAACTTAACAGTTATCGAACAAAAGTCTCTGTATATTCCCCCTCTTTCAGCCTTATTCTCTAGCCTCATTATCATGAGCATTTCATCTTTGTTCTTACACTGACACTATGCATATCACACTTCACTTCTTCTGCACTGACACCTGTACATCTTTTCCAGCTATTTTGTACACAAATTGCACTGACACTAACCCTTTAAAACACAAATCTTTTAAGCGTGGATCCCGTCGAGTACGACGGACAATCTGGGTGCTAATACCTTCCCAGGTTGTAACCAACCCCCTTTCTCAGTCTCTTTGGTTCGCAACCGTCTTATCCATCTTTTTCTAGGTCTATGCAGCATTGCCTTTCCTCCGGGATAAAAATGCCTAGCTGGCGACTCTTTTCTTTTCCAGTGAGTTCACTGCTGTGTGTTCTCATTGTTCTTTTCGCCGACCGTTCGCGTCTATACCATATTTGAGCCAGTCTCATCTTTTGGGAGCGACACTACCCCCATGACAAGATCTCATGAGGCCAAAGTGGAACCACTCTAAGTCCTAAGGTGCACTCGAGTCGTGGTAATGAGCTCATCTCTCAGAAACACTATCACCCAAACCCACCAAACAGAAGATCCAGTCCAGACAGTCCAATATAAATATGATGCAGAAAATAAATACTGAAACTATAAATAAAGCTGCAAATAAAGCTGTAAATAAACAACAGTAAAAATACAATACACAACAGCAAGCAATCAATACCCAACGAAACAGAAACATGCAAGCGCTAGGAGAGACTCACAGGGGAACCAGAGATTCTGGGTTCATTCCCCAGCAGAGTCGCCAGCTGTCGCTCCCCGGATTTCCATCCTGGTACAAACGCGAAAGTGGCGCGGAGAGAGGTAGAGTCGCCAGCCAGGCATTTTTATTCCGAAGGAACGGGAATGGTAATGCTGCACAAACCAGAAGACAAGAAAAGGAAGGACACGGGTCCTGTGAACCAAAGAAACTGAGTTCGGGAGTCGGTTACGACCTGGGAAGGTATTAGCACCCAGATCGTCCGTCGTACCCGACGGGATCCACGCTTGTAAAGAAAACTATTTCAAAGGATGAGGGGATGAAAGCTGCTGCTAAAGGAAAGGAAATGAACTGAATAAAAGAAAACTGAGAAAGGAACTGAATAAGAAATAAAAAGGAAAAATGTAGGGAAAATAAAGATTGTGCTCGAACGGGCCCTACCCCGCTGCCTACGTACCTTATCTGGACAATGAGGATCAGAGACGCCGTAGTTCCCCTAACTAGGGGTAGAAAAGATTGCTTGTGAATTAAGGCTTGAACTTCCTATGTCAATGCTCAGGTGTCGCAGGCTCGGACGACGAGTGTGTAACCGTCTTGCAAAGTGATAAGTAGGAGCAAGTTCGCGTACGGAGCGAAGGAGATGAGAAAGGAATTCCGGAAGGAAAGACGCTTATTGTTTGTTTGTGTTTTTTATGAAGCTTTTTATGAGTGTGTCACAAGGAAGTGAACTCAAGCTCTTTTCCATGGAATGTGCACTTGTCACTGCATTCCAAGATGGAATAATAGAACAAGCATACTCAAGTAAGGAGAAGATCCTCAAAACTTGAATCCAAAGATTAGTGCATATGCTCACTAACTCACTAACTTATTAAGTGTTTTTGTATTTACAATGAAGAAGTGTGTTTTATGATTTTCTTGGTGAAGATGATATCCTGATCAGACTTGTACATCACAAGACAAGCTTCTACTATCCCAAGATGGGAAGACTACAAGTGTCTCATGGGATAAGGCTATTGCTCAAGGTATCACTTCAAACCTTATTAAGTGTCTTCTTTAGGGTTTTGAGATGAGAAGAGAAGAGAAACCACAAGGATCACAAAGGTAAAAGTCTAATGGGGGACTAATGAATCCTAATTGTTGTCATGCATGGGAAATCCTAGGTTAGTGAGGCTTACTATCCTAAAGAAGAAAGAAAGAATAAGAGAAGAAAAAGAAAGAAGAATAGAAGAGGGGGAAGTAAGGCCTAAGCCCAACAAACACAAGGTTAGAACAAATAATAATAAGAAGAGAAGAGATAAGATTTGGAGATGTGGGAATCACATCCACACCTCTCACTTACCAAAGCCCCTGAAATGGTTAGTAACACAAGTATAAAGGCAATACAAAATAAACATAATTCCATACCAACACCATACAACCAGAAGTGAAGAAATACACATAAATATCCAATGCAAATACAAGTCACAAGAATGAGAAGAGAACCACATAACTCAAAGAGGTTAACATGAATCACTTATGACAAATCAAAACAAACATGATAAGATGCAAAGCAAAGTAAACAAATCACTAACCCAAGGTACAAAACCAGATCCCTAATCATGTTAGAAGAATGCCTAAGAAGCAAAAGAGATGAAGAGAAGAGATGCATATAGCTAAGCATTTACATCAAGAGAAGAAATAAGCAAAGGAGATGCATAAAGAATGAAAGGACTTCAAAAGCAACCAAACACAATATCTTCAAGGAACAAATCAAGACTCAAGATCAGTAAGATTTCCACATCCTAATAAGGCTCTAAACAAGTTGAAGAAGTTGGCACAAGTGCCCTTCTAAGCTAAGGAATGGATTTATGATCAAAAAGAAGCAAAACGGGACAAGTGAAGAACCAAAATTCAAAACAAATCAAATGAGCATTCAAAAATTCTACAACTTTGCACAAAAGATATTCAATCATACATAACAACATGCCAAAAGGAGGGAGAGAGAATCAGAAGCTAAACAAGTCAAATGAGAGGTCAAACATGGATTAGGGTTAGATGGCTTCACTCACAAGTTAGAGACCAAAATCAATTAACCAAGATTCTAAAAATCAGAACAAAAATCACCAATAAACTACACTCTATCATGAATCCAGAGCAAAAAACAACCAACCAAAAATTCAAAATGAGGATCAAGATAAAAAATGGACAAGTCAGCATGGTTCAAAATGAAATAAAATGAATTAATTAAAAAGAACAATTAATTTCCACGTGTCAGATGAAAATAAATGAAAAATAAAAATATCAAAAATTAGAGAAAACTCAAACAATCATTCATGAATTATTTTAGAATTTTTTGAAACTTAAAACTATTTTTAAAAATTAAAAACCAAACTGAAATTAAAATGAAAACAAAAAAAGAAATAAAAATAAAGGATGAGCCAAGGGGTGCGAATAGAAATGGATTCCAGTTCAATTATGTTGTGCCTCAGAGACAGGGGGTGGGATTAGCAGGTCAAGCCCAGTCAAAAGTCAGCGCAGCTCATATTAATTAACATGGAAATTCAATAAATCAGGAAAAATCAAGGACCAATGGATCAAATGGACACGTATGATTTGTCAGCTCATTAAACCTAGTCAGCATTTTAATTAGTTGGAGGTGAGGGAACACAACATTATTGTGTGGTTAAAAACAAAATGAATTAAATCAGAAAACAAAACACACGTGCAAGGGAGGTGGTTTCATTTATGCGTTGGCAGCATGAGGGACGTCCAGATCCAGGATCCAAGGGCTGTGGAGTTATCTTCTTCATTTGAACTCAGGTGGACTCAATTCCAGAATCCGGTGACCGGAGCTAGGGCTCCGGAACCATTAAACACAAACTATAAACAAATCACAACTAAAATGAATCAAACACTCCAGATTAGACAATTAAGGCATGCTGATTTCAAATATGGTCATGAAATTCCCAATAGATCACTGAATCAAACGGATCGAAGCAAAACAGATCCAACTATGAAACTTCAAATCATCATATAACATTCAATTCTCAAGCATTTTCAAATCTAAAAAGTGCAGAATACTCAGCATAAAAAGCACAACACATTGCACACATCTAATTTCATTTCCAGATCCACGAATTTCAAAGTATACCTGAGCTTGCAGATCCTTCAAATCACCAGAATAAAGCTTCCAATGCTACAGATCTACTTCCTCTAACTTCTTATTGCAAAGTAAATGAAAAGAAGCCTTGAATGCTTCTAGATCTTGAGGTTTGAGAGCAGCTGCACTTGAATGGCACCTCTTGAAATCTTGAGCTTCAGCTTAAACCAATGGTGAATTAATGATCCTTAAACTTCAAGGATTCAGGATATGTGATTTGTTTGTGAAGAGAGTGAGAGAATGAGGAGATTCGAAGAGAAATGCTTAAGTGCAAGAAACTTTGGAATAAACAATGTGATGGATCCAACCTGAAATGAAACCCTAGCTTTCTTTTATATCACTTCAAAATGAAATGCTGAAAGAATGAGGGAGAGTGCACGTGAGATGAGAGTGTGAGAGTGAAATTGCAAAATTGGCAAAATTCTTGTGATGAGGTGTTTGGCTCGTGCATCCCTCTCACTTCTTGCACATGTGTGATCAATATCTCACCCTTGATTCAAAACAGAAATCATTTTGGCCCTTGGATGTGGGGATCATACTTTTCTCATGATCATGCATGTTTTGCACCTTATGAAATACTCCTCTTATCATGCACTAATTTGGCAACATTTTGGAGAAAAATGAAGTCTTGGCATTGCTTTGTAATATTGTGATCATACTTGGCCCATAAAACAGCTTGAAAATAAGTTTCATGATCTTTTGCATTTGGAGGATACTTGGATTTCATGCCATGCCCTAGAATTCTTGAAATTTTCGAAGGGCCTATCTCTCTAACCATGAGGGCTATGAAAATGCTCTTGTACTTTTTGAAAATGGGAGGCATTAATCTTCAACTTTCATGTTTGGTTGTGGTTCATTTGAATCTTTTTTCACCAAGTTATGCTTACTTGAAAATTAGGGTAAAATGTTACTAAAAATGGAAATTTTCATGACCAAACATATGCCAATTTTGCAAAACACCTCAAAACCTCATGATTCTTGATCTTTGATCTTGCCAAACCTCTTCTAAGGTTATAAGAACATCCCTTGGCTAGAAAAATAGGGTTTGACCCTTTGAAATCTCACAGTTGACTTTTAGAATGCACAATTGACCAATTTCTTCATTTTCAAGCAACTGAAGAAATATTTGACTTCCACAAGGAATTTTCTCACCAAATTTCATCCCTAGGATCCTCTTAACATATGAGAGACTTTGCCCAAATGAAATGGCCATAGTCACAAGGTTTTCATGCTTGAAACTCAAACCCTAATTTGGGATCATTGTTTAGGAGCTTTGCCCTAGCTTGAATTCCCAGATGATCTTCCCACCTCCTGGGCCTTTGTGAATGATCTTGAACTTGTGAAAGCAATGTAGACCCATCATAGGACTTGAACAAATCCATTGGGCACCTTGTCATGGCTTGTTATGCCTCAAAACCCTCCACAGATGATCATATGCCTAATGCTAGGTCATGAGAATGTTATGCCTCATCTTTCCATGCTAAGATGCCAAGAATATGGTATGTTTATGATGAATATGATGTGATATGATGCTTAAGAGAAGAGGGAAAATTTGGGGTGTTACACCAGTAACCTGATTGATGACGAGGGCTGAATCTCCGAATATATCGAGGGTCTTAATCCGAAGATTAATAGCCTCCTCTATTCCCATTATGCACGCCTCGTATTCCGCTTCATTGTTGGTGCATCCAAAAGTAATTCTGGCAGCGAAAGGAAAGTGAACCCCTTTAGGAGTGATAAAAACAACACAAACTCCACGTCCGTTGATATTGACTACCCCATCAAACATCAACTTCCATTTGGATTTAGGGTCAGGCCCCTCCTCCGGAAGTGGTTCCTTGCAATCTCTTGCTTTGAGGTACATGATGTCCTCATCAGGGAAATCAAACTTCATTGGCTGATAGTCGTCCTCAAGTGGTTGTTGTGCAAGATAATTTGACAATACGCTTCCCTTTATGGCTTTCTAGGAAATATAATGTATGTCATACTCTGTTAAGATCATTTGCCACCTTGCAACCCTTCCAGTTAATGCTGGTTTCTCAAAAATATACTTGACAGGGTCGATTTTTTAGATTAGCAATGTGGTGTGGGTCAACATGTACTGTCTTAGTCGGTGAACAGCCCATGCCAAAGTGCAGTAAGTTTTCTCGAGCAGTGAGTAACGGGATTCACAGTCGGTAAATGTTTTGCTAAGGTAATAAATAACATGCTCTTTTCGACCAGACTCGTCATGTTGGCCTAGAACACACCCCATCGACCCTTCTAACACATTCAGGTACATGATAAGCGGCCGTCCTGGAACTGGAGGCATTAGAATCGGAGGCTCCTGCAAATATTTTTTATCTTTTCAAAGGCTCTTTGACAGTCTTCATTCCACTTGATCGTTTGTTCTTTTCTTAATAATTTGAATATTGGATCGCATGTGGCAGTTAGGTGAGATATAAACCGTGAAATGTAGTTCAATCTCCCTAAAAGCCCACGCACTTCTTTTTCTGTTTTTGGTGCAGACATGTCTTGTATTGCTTTTACTTTTGCAGGATCTACCTCAATCCCCCTCTGGCTAACAATAAAACCCAACAACTTACCGGAACACACTCCGAAAGTGCACTTGTTTGGATTCAATCTCAGTCTATACTTTATCAATCTATCAAACAGCTTTTTGAGATTGAACAGATGCTCTTCTTCGTCCCGGGACTTGGCAATCATATCGTCCACATAACATTCAATTTCCTTGTGTATCATGTCGTGGAACAAAGTTACCATAATGTTGCACCCCAAAATTTGCCCTCCCCTAGTCAAGGAATTGTGTACCAAGGTGTCCCAAGAGGTTCACAAGGTTGATAGGTTTACAAGGTATCCCAAGAGGTTCACAAGGTTCACAATTAGTCAGAAAGTTTGACAATTCCCTTGTTTACTTAAGCGAAAACGTCCATTGGTTGTGTTTGAATATATGTATGCTTTTGAATATGATTGATGTTTACCAGAAATGCATAAAATGCAGTAATAGTATTTACTAAGGACGAAGATTTAATCCTGATATTCTTTTGTCCTTGGGAAGGTATGTAAATGGTCAATACGAAGATCTATTACCTAATCCGGGATATTTCCAGAAGAGATAATCGCTACGAAGATTAATTTCTAATGGTCTATGCAACAGTTTATCTGTGGGATGGTACATAAATGATCGATACGAAGATTTTGTACTTAGCCCAAGATATTACCAAAAGCAATTCAGAAAAGATCGCCACGAAGATTTGATTCTGATGCTTAAATTAAAGTATGTTCCTAAAGATGGTTCAGAGCCGATCTATACGAAGATTTGAATACTGACACCTAATGGAGAATATTCTTTTCCCCCAGAGATAATGCAGAGACGATCTATACTAAGATCTAGTGTTGACATTCAACTCAAACCATGTTACAGGAATGATTCAGAGACGGCCTATACAAAGACCTAGTACTGATATCCAGTGACAACCTTTTAATACTATCACCTCCTGATATTATAGATGGCATCTATAAGCCCATCTCCAGTTCCTCTGAGTGGCATCTTTAAGCCCATTCTAGCAGATATAACCAATCAGCAGTGTTACTTTACGCACCGGCGAGTGCAAATTTTTGGGCTTTTGTGTTCAATCCCCTTCAACCTTCCAAGTCACGAATGGCACACAGGCTAATCTAACTCCTCAGGTTTCAGAAAATTGAACAGGGGCAGCTGTTGCACCCCAAAATTTTCCCTCCCCTAGTCAAGGCATTGTGTACCAAGGTGTCCCAAGAGGTTCACAAGGTTCACAATTAGTCAGAAAGTTTGACAATTTCCTCAAACAAAGCCTCCTCCTAAGCAATGCACGCTAAACTAGGGTTTTGGATTTCATCATGCTAAATGGACCTTCAAGGCCTCAAGTGAGCTTCATAACATCTTACATGTCTTCAAGAATCCCTATGTCAAGTTTCAAGGCTTTCCCAAAAGGTTTGCTCAGTCAGATGATCAGATATGCAAAAATCAGTCAAAGTGGTTAAAAAGTCAAACTGAGGTCAACTGTGGTCAAACCAAAGTCAAACTTCATGATTTTTTTCCAACATCAAGTTTATGAAGTAAAACTCATCATTTGATCAAGGGTTGATCATGATTCATCAAAGAGATTTCAGATCATCAAGAATCAGGAGTTTCTAAATTAGGGTTTTCACAGGAAAAGTTAACTGAACTTTGACCAGCCATAACTTTCACATGCTTCATCAAAAAATTTCCATCCAAAGCTCATTTTGAAGGAAATTGAATTCGCTACAACTTTGTGTCTCGCAAGCCAAGCCTAAAAATGCTTCATTTGGAAGGTATGAGCTAAAACATTATAGGTCATTTTAAAAGTCAACAAAAAGTCAACATCTTCCAAAGGGCATAATTTGAAAATGGTAAAGTATATGGACATGAGACCAAAGATGTTGGTTAGAGGACTCTCTAAGCTTTCCAAAATGTCCAAGAACACCTTCATAGCCTTAAAATTGAGAGATTTGTGCCTTTGCAAAGTTGGGAAATTTTTGGGAGGTATGTGAAGCAAATGAAGCCTTAAAACCAAAGTTTGCCAAATGGGCCTACCAAATTACCACCCAATCTTTATGATATCCTCAAGCACGTCCCAAACCAAGCATTATCTGATTTTTTTTATATTTTATTTAGTATTTATTTGAATTTTATTCATTAAAATGCAAATTAAATCAAAATCAAATATAAAAATCAAATATTTGGACATGATTTTGATTCTAGAAGATCATAAACACCATTTAACTTGATTGGATACACTCCAAATTCGTGCAAAGCTTTAAGAGTATGAAAATATTTGATTTTTCTTACATTTAAGATCATGACTTACTTCACCATCAAGGCATCCAAAAAGCCCAACAATTCATCACTTTCTTGACCTAATTCTATTCACTATAAGTTCACAAACCTATTGCAAACACAAGGGACGAAAATCAGAGACAAAAGAACACCTTTCACATTGCAAATTTTTCAAGAAAAATAAATTTTTGGTTTTGGCCATTGAGATTGTTTCAAGGCATTCTAAAGGTTTCAATACACTCCTTGATGTTCACTGAACTCATAGCAATCTTTATCAACATTAAAAACATCTCCAATCGCATAAACCGAATAATCATATTCTTGACTTTTTGAACTTTTCGATTTCACTAATTCATGTAATATAAATGATTTTTATGCATTGATACTTGCTTATTAACATCCCTGGAATGTTTTTATGTGCTTGAATTGAGTTTTTGTTACAGAATCAAGGAGATGCCATTGTTAGGGTTTTAAACTCGAATTTAGGATCTTAGGACTTAGGGCATATAAATGGATTCTAAAAATATGGCTATAACGTATGAACACTGGGTAATGGATCTGGGTTGTTAATTTTCATTATTATTGTGGTTTGTATGATCTTTCAAAAACCTAGGTTTGTCTGGTTAAAAATGTACGCATGAAAATTCGTAGGAGAAGTTGTATGAAATTTTGCAGAAAATTCAAACGAGGAAGATGAAGTCTTGGCACCATCTAGAAATTCAACATTTATTTTAATATTTTTACAATTATTTTCTATTTTATTTCAATGAATGTTGCTTGGTCCAATGGTAGGAGGCATGCGCGTGTGAGACTATAGACCTGAGTTCGATCCCAGGTTTTGGTACTTTTTGATAATTATTTCATATATTTTACAGGTTTAATATATAATGTTCAGTAACCTATATAATATCAGACGCGCCCCATGTGGCTGGATGGCAAGAGCTTTATTTAATACCTGAAAGGGCTGGGGTTCGAATCCCACCACCCACCAATTTTTTTCCTTTTCATTATATTTTGCAGGCTGAATATATTATGTGTTGTTGTTGATTCTTGTCACCAAGCTTGCGCAGCCCAGTGGTCCCTGCCCTAGTCAGATAATGGGGAGGTCCTGGGTTCAAATCCAGGCCTCCCCCATTTTTTTAAAACTCTATTTTAGTTTCTTTTTCTTTTCTTAATTTAATTATTATATAATTATATTATTTAATTATCTTATTAACTAATTAACTAATTAAATAATCTTAATTTTAACTTAAGTATACTATACTATAAAATATTTTTGTAAAATAAATATTAATTATTCTTTTTTAATAATGTTTATTATAGTATTAATCTTTATTATATATAATTTGTAAATAAATATTTAAAACCCTAATTATTTTCTAAAACCCTATTTTTTTCATTAATCTTAAAATTTAACCTAATTTTTTCTATCAACCCTAAAAATTTAATTTATTTTTCTAAACCCTGATTAATATATTAACCCTTATTTCTATTATTATGTAAATAATTTAATTTTTTTTCTTCTTAATATTATTATTTTCTTAGTTAATCTCTAAAAAAATTTATAATATTTGTTTAACCTAAAAATAATTTCTCTTTTAAATTTTAATCTTGATTTTTTTATTTATTATTATTATCATTATTATTATTATTGCTATTATTTTATTGTTGCTATTATTTTATTATTGTTTATTTATTATTTTTATTATATTTATTATTATAATTTTTATTTGATTATTATGTATCTGCTAAAGCCATGTAATACTTATAAGTTTATTTTCCCTCTTTATTTTTTTTACTATGGATATTTTATTGTATGGTTAGTAATTTTAGGGTGTGTATAACCTAAATGTGATTAAAAATAATTTAGATAAATTAATTTAAATAAGATAAATATTTGAAACAAAACACTCACACACGTAAGTCGATCTTTGATCGCCATCTTGCACTTCCTCGGTTACCCCTCTCAGTTGCCTTAAAACAAATGGTCAAGTCCCTCGAATATAGGGGTGTCCTAAGCAAAGTCTCTTCATAAAATCATCAAGTCCCTACAGTTTAAAAGATCAAGTCCCTTCGAGGTTGCCTACGGAATAATGATCTTGTCCCTTCGAACAAATGATGATAGTCCCTACGAATTGATAAAGACATCCCTTAAGTTGCCTTCTATGACCATACGATGACCCTACGCTTGTCCCTTAACACATCCAAGGTAATGACTACCTATTCCTTAATAATAGGGATAGTCTTACCATTGAAAGAACATACGAGAACATGAAAGACTTAATATAGGGTAGGTACCTCTTAGTTGCTTGCTCACATATTAAAATTACTTTTTACACCTCACTTTCTTAAACATTTTTCAAAACAAGGCTTTGTATACATCCATACGAGGATCATTACAAAGTTTCTTAGAAAAATTTCTAATCACACACTACACTCTTCAAAAACAATTTAAGTGAGCTAAGTAACTAAGAGCCCATGGATAACCATGGATATAAAGGGTTATAACACCTTCCCTTTGTATAACCTACCCCCCGAACTCAAGTCTTTTAAAAATAGGTCTTTCCTGTTCTTTTATGTTTTTTCCTTATGGATAAAATAAAAGTTGGTGGCGACTCTTGCTATCCGCAACATTTATAGAAAGTCAGTTCTCCCACCGTGTTACACATAGCCCATTGATATGTTGCCCCAACATTCTTCAATCCAAAGGGCATAATCTTATAACAGAATGTACCCCACGGGGTAATGAACGTTGTTTTCTCCATGTCTTTCGGTGCCATCTTGATCTGATTATACCCAGAGAAGCCATCCATGAAAGAAAATACCGAGAACTGAGCGGTGTTATCTACTAGCACATCAATGTGAGGTAATGGAAAATCATCCTTTAGACTTGCTCTGTTTAGATCCCGATAATCGACGCACATCCGGACCTTGCCATCTTTCTTTGGTACATGCACAATGTTAGCTACCCAAGGTGGGTAACTATTTATAGCAAGGAATCCAGCATCCCACTGCTTTTGAACTTCCTCCTTGATCTTCATAGCCATATCAGGGCTAGTTCTTCTCAACATTTGCTTTACAGGAGGACATTCTTCCTTTAGTGGCAGCTTGTGCACAACAATGTCAGTATTCAACCCCGGCATATCTTGATACGACCAGGCGAAGATATCCACATATTCACTAAGCATACCGATCAACTCCTTCTTTACCTCGGCCTGCAGACTGGCCCCAATCTTTATCTCTTTCCTTACATCCTCAGACCCAATGTTGATGATCTCTATCTCTTCTTGATGAGGCTGAATGACCCTTTCCTCTTGTTTCAACAATCTAGCCAATTCTTCCAGGAGTTCACAGTCTTCCTCAACCCCTTCATTAGCTTGGTAGATAGGATTGTCGAAGTCATTCATAGTCATAGCAGGAACGTTATCATAGGAATCCGAATGATCAACACTGCACAAATGATGTGCTTATTTCATAATCTGTTCTTTTCATAAGAGACGCAAACACACAAAACACTGGGAAAAGAAAAACATTGTCATTTTATTTGTTTTGTGAAAAAAATTAAAAACGAAAGAAAGAGAACACAATTTGCTTGAAAAATGTCTTTTATTTCATGGCAAAAGTAAATGCATTAAAAACAACTTGAACAAAATTTTCAGCAGACCAGTTCCGGAGCTCCTGCCCAGGTATGCATGGGTGAATCCAGTTATCCAAGTCACAGTCACTATCCCCCTCTACATCTGTAGCACAAATGACGTTGTGGTCGAGCATTCCAACGCTTGTGAATGTTATGGGCTTACGGCCTTGAGACTAGCTGGACTGACCAGGTTGATATCCGAGACCGAACTTGTCATCTTTCTTTTCCACTTCTAGCAGCTTTCCCCAGCCCTGGGCATTTCCGGATTGAACTACCTCCTTATCTTGCTTGTAGGAGTAGATAGGAGTCCCTTCCTTCTCATTGCTCTGAACCGCAGCAACCGGAGACAAAGTACTGACATTGACCGTCTTAAAAGCTTGGCAAAGTGTCTCATGGATCTCCCCGTCCATTTCCACATACTTGAAGGTCGGCAGATGGCTTACGAAGATATCTTCTTCCCCGTATACAGTAACAACCTGGCCGTCTACCACATACTTCAACTTTTGATGCAATTTGGATGTTATTGCGCCATCAGCATGAATCCAAGGATGCCCTAGCAGATAGCTATAAGCGGGTTGAATATCCATAACATAGAATGTGCTCTTGAACACCTAAGACCCAATCTTTATCGGTAGCTCCACTTCCCCGAACACAGATCTTCGTGACCCATCAAAGGCTTTCACAATCAAATCACTGGGTCGCAAAACAATGCCATCAACATTCAGCTTCATTAAGGCCTTCTTAGGGAGCACATTGAGAGAAGAGCCTGTATCTACCAGGACGTGTGATAGAACAACACCCTTACACTCCATGGTGATGTGTAAGGCTTTGTTGTGATTACGTCCCTCAGAAGTGAGATCTCTATCTGTGAATCCCAACCCATGGCTGGCGTTCACGCTACCTACCACAGCCTCCAACTGGTTGACAGTTATCTCCTGTGGTACATACGCCATTTGCAAAACTTTTAGCAAAGCCTCCCGGTGAGCTTGAGAACACATCAGCAGCGACAAAATGGATATCTTGGACGGGGTCTGATTCAGCTGTTCAACCACCTTGTAGTCACTTTTCTTAATTATTCTCATGAACTCCTCGACTTCCTTTTCAAAAGTTCCTTGACTAGAAGCAGGAGTTGTCACCTCTTCAGTTGCTATCTGCTTACCCTTAGCCTTTGCAACAACTTCAGCTTCAAGATCACCTCTAAGAGCTTGAGGAGAAAAGAGACGCCCACTCCTTGTAAATCCATCAACTCCTCTGACATTCACTACAGTCGGGTCAATTGTCATTGTTTTACTTTCCACCTTCTGGCCTTCTATGTACACGTCAGAGCCATAATGCCAAGGGATGGCCTTGTCATCAACATAGGGAACTGGTCCTGGAACAGTAATGGTAACTGGACTCACCTCTGGAACATAGATAGTTACTGGCTCTCTCCGGGTAGGAACTTCAGCAAGATCAAAGTAAATTGTCACTGTAGACACACAATCGCCTCTATTGTCGACCTTGTCAAAATGTAGAGACCCCTCGTCAATCAAACACTGCAGCCCAACTTTCAAATCTCCACAACCGTTAACTGAACTCATGCAACCCTTGCAGTCAAAATCACAACCTGGGAACACCTGCCCTTTCAGCAATCTGTCTTTCACCACCAACAACAAAGTCTTTACTTCATCCACATTCAGAATCAGGTTCAACCTCTCGCTACTGTCAATAACATTTATCCTAGCCCCTCCATGATTTGGAATGGGGTTTGATGTAACATTTGGAGACGGTGCAAAATTAATTTCTTTTGAGTCAATCAAGTCTTGGACCTTATGCTGTAATGCCCTGCACTTCTCTGTTGAGTGCCCGAGAGCTCCTGAGTGAAATGTGCATTGTCGCTCCCTGGATTTCCATCCTGGTACAAACGCGAAAGTGGCGCGGAAAAGAAAAGAGTCGCCATCCAGGCATTTTTATCCCGAAGGAACGGGAATGGTAATGCTGCACAAACCAGAAGAAAAGAAAAAGGAAGGACACGGGTCCTGCGAACCAAAGAGACTGAGTTAGGGAGTCAGTTACGACCTGGGAAGGTATTAGCACCCAGATCGTCCGCCGTACCCGACGGGATCCACGCTTGCAAAGAAACTATTTCAAAGGGTGAAGAAATGAAAGCTGCTACGAAGAAAAGGAACTGAACTGGATAAAAGAAAAGAAAAGGGAACTGAAAAAGAAATGAAAAGGAAAAATGTAGGGAAAATAAAGATTGTGCTCGAACGGGCCCTACCCCGCTGCCTACGTACCTCATCGGGAAAATGAGGATCAGAGACGCCGTAGTTCCCCTAACTAGGGGTAGAAAAGAAATTACTTGTGAATTAAGGCTTGAACTGCCTATGTCAATGCTCAGGTGTTGCAGGCTCGGACGACAAGTGCGTAACCGTCTTGCAAAATGACAAGTAGGGGCAAGTTCGCATACGGAGCGAAGGAGATGAGAAAAGAATTCCCGAAGGAAAGACGCTTATTATTTGTTTGTATTTTTTATGAACCTTTTTAAGAGTGTGTCACAAGGAAGTGAACTCAAGCTCTTTTCTATGGAATGTGCACTTGTCACTACATTCCAAGATGGAATAATAGAACAAGCACACTCAAGTTAGGAGAAGATCCCCAAAACTTGAATCCAGAGATTATGGCTTAAGCTCACTAACTTATTAACTTATTAAGTGTTTTTGGTATTTACAATGAAGAAATGTTTTTTATGATTTTCTTTGTGAAGATGATATTTTGATCAGACTTGTGCATCACAAGATAAGCTTGTACTATCCCAAGATGGGAAGACTACAAGTATCTCATGGAATAAGGCTATTGTTCAAGGTATCACTTCAAACTTTATTATATGTTTTCTTTTGAGTTTTGAGATGAGAGGAGAAAAGAAACCAAAAGGATTACAAAGGCAAAAGTCTAATGGGGGACTAAAGAATCCTAAGTGTTGTCATGCATGGGAAATCCTAGGTTAGTGAGGTTTACTATCCTAAAGAAGAAATAAAGAAGAAGAGAAGAAGAAGAATAGAAGAAGAGGGAAGTAAGGCCTAAGCCCAACAATCAAAGGTTAGTACAAGTAAGAATAAGAAGAGAAGAGATGAGATTTGGAGATGTGGGAATCACATCCACACCTCTCACTTACCATAGCCCCTGAAAAGGTTAACAACACAAGTATAAAAGTGAAATAAAATGATCACAATGTCATACCAACATCATACAAACAAAAGTGAAGTCATACACATAAACGCACAATGCAAATGCAAGTCACAAGAATGAGAGAAGAAGCATACAAGTCAATATGAGGCAACATGAATCACATGGCAAAGCAAAACAAACTTAAGAAAGATGCAAAGCAAAATAAGCAAAACACAACCTCAAGGCACAAGACCAGAACCCTAATCAAGTTAAAGAAGTGCTTAAGAAGCAAGAGAGATGAAGAGAAGAGAAGCAAAAAGCTAAACAATCACATTAAGGGAAGAAAGAAGCAAAGAAGTGAGGTGGATGTACAAAAGAAAGGAATAACTTAAAAGGCAAACCAATTACAAAATTTCCAAGACACAAACCCCAAACTAAGATCAGAAAGGTATCTATGCTCTAAAGAGACCCTAAACAAGATGAATAAGTTGGCACAAGTGCCCTTCTAAGCTAAGGAGAAGACTTATGATCAAAAAGAAGCAAAATGGGACAAGTTAAGAACCAAAATTCAAATAAAATCAAAAATGCACCCAAAAATTCCACAACCTTGGACAAAAGATCTTCAATCATGATATAACAACATGCCAAAAGGATAGGAAGAAATTCAGAAGCTATAAAAGTCAAATGAGGGGTTAAACATCAATTAGGGTTAAGAAACTTCATTCACAAGTCAATGACCAAAAACAATTAAATAAGCTCCTAAAAATCAGAACAAAAATCACACATGAAGTACACTCAATCAAGAGTCCAGAGCAAAAAGAACCACTCAAAAATTCAAAATGAGGATCAAAATAGAAAATGGACAAGACAGTATGCTTAAAAAGGAATTAAAATGAATTAATTAAATGGGAGAATTAATTTACACGTGTCAATTAAAAATAAATGGAAAACAAAAATACTAAAAATTAAAGAAAACTAAAATTAACATCCATGAATTATTTCATAATTTTTTGAAACTTATAACTATTTTAAAAAATTAAAAACCAAAATGATATAAAAAGAAATAAGAGAAGAAAAAAAAGAAATAAAAGGAGACAAAGGCAGGAGGTGTGAATAGAAGGGATCCATGTTCAATTCAGATGGGCCTTAGACACAAGGGGTGGGAATAGCAGGGACAAGCCCAATGGATCCTGCGCAGCACACAATTATAAGGGTGGAAATTCAAATAATACTGGAAAAAATAATGGCCTTAGGATCAAAAGAACGCATCCTGGAGGTCAACTCATTTATTCAAGTCATCCAAATGATTGGTCAGGAGAGAGTGTACACACTAATATCATGGGGTGCGTGACATTTTGAATTATCAGAATGAAAATATGAGAAACAAAACACGTGAGGGGGAGCATGTTCATTAATTGAGGTGGCAGCTTCACAAGCGTTGAGATGACTAGATCCAATGGTCATGAGACCTTCTTCTCCATTCAAACCCTAATTCACACAGCCCAGAATCCGATGACCGGAGCTAGGGCTCCGGCACCGGAAAATGCATAACAAGAACAAAAGTCAATGAAAATACACCAAAAGCTCCAGATTAAGTGATTGAACCATGCTGATTTCGAATATGATAATGAAATTCACAATAAATCAATGAACAGCCTTGATCGAAGGCAAACAGCTTGAACTATGAAACTTCAAATCCACAATACATCCTCAATTCTCAAGCATTTTCAGAATTAAAACGTGCAGTGTAATCATCATACATCAAAGATCAAAATGCACACCTCAAAAACCATTTCCAGATCCAAAGATTCAGAAGCTTACCTGAGATGGAGACACCTCAAAAACACCAAGAAAATGCTCCAAAGGCTGCAGATCTAACTCTTGTGATCTCCTCTTGCAAAATAAATGCAAGAGGAAGCTTGATGGAACTTGAATCTGAAGCTTCAAAGCAACCTGCCTTTGAATGGCACCCTTCTATTCTTGCACCTTTAGCTTAAATGAATGATGGAATAATGATCTTTGTGACTCACTGAACAAGAATATGGAAGAAGTTTGTGAAGAGAGTGAGAGAATGAAGAGATTCGAAAGAATTTGCTTCTAGTGCAAAAACTTGAGAGTGATGAAAATGGAATGGATCTGAGGCAAGTTAAAACCCTAGCTTCTTTTATATGAGATCACGAGGCAATGCTGAAAGCATGATGGCCTTTGCACGTGGGAAGAGAGAGTGTGAGAGAATTTGCACAATTTGCAAATTTGGTGTGATATCATGAAACACTCATGCAATGCCTTCTTTCTTGCTCATGTGCATTCACAATCTGACCCTTGATTTCAATCCAAAAAGATCTTGGCCCTTGGATGTGAGTGTCACACAATTCTCATGATCATGCAATTTTTGCACTTATGGAATAAAATTCACACCATGCACGAATTTGATGTCATTCTTGGAGAAAAATGGACCATTTTCATTGCATTGTAACATTGTAACCTTATTTGGTATGTAACAACACCCAAAAATAAGTTTCAAGCCTTTTTGCTTTTGTGTACAAATGAAAAATCAAGCTTTGCCCTAGTTTTACCCTAATTTTCGAGGGCCTTAACTTTTAAACCATAAGAGCTGTGAAAAAGCTCTTGTACTTTTTGAAAATGGGAGGCTTTAATCTCCAACTTTCATGTTTGAATTTGGTCCATTTGAAGAATTTTTCACCAAGTTATGCTCACTTGAAATTTAGGGCAAAAACTTGCTAAAAAAGGCATTTTCCATGACCAACTTCACACCAATTTTGCAAAACACCTCAAAACCTCATGATTCTTGATATTTGATCTTGCCAAACCTCTTTTAACATTATAAGAACATCCATTGGCTAGAAAATGGGGTTGGACCCCTTGAAATCTCACAGTTGACTTTTCTAAGGCACAGTTGACTAGTTTCTTCATTTACAAGCAACTGAAGAAATACTCTACTTCCACAAGGAATTTTCTCACCAAATTTCATCCCTAGGATCCTCTTAACATGTAAAAGACTTTTTCCAAATTAAATTGCCAAAGTATTGAGTTTTTCATGCTTGAAACTCAAACCCTAATTTGGGATCATTGTGTAGGAGCTTTGCCCTAGCCTGGATTCCCTGATGATCTTCCAACCTTCTGAGCTTTTGTAAATGAACTTGAGCTTGTAAATGCAACATAGACCCCTCATAGAACTTGTATAAATACATTGGGTCCCTTTTCATAGCTTGTGATGCTTCAAAAATCCTCCACAGATGATCATATGCCTAATGCTAGGTCATGAGGATGTTATGCCTCATCTTCCCATGCTAAGATGCTAATAATATGATATGTTCATGATGAATATGATGTGATATGATGCTTAAAAATAAGAGGGAAAATTTGGGATGTTACAGCTTCCCCTATTCAAACAACTGTTAATATGAAAAGGACGGTAGCACGGGCTATCGACCGTTCAAGATAAACTATGGTTGAATACCAAGAAGACCTGAAATTTGCACTCTGACGAAGAATGCAAAACTAGGAAATAAACCCAACCAAATGACGCTTTGGTGATTGAAACGGAGAGAAAGCAGATGAGCTCCTTCCAAGTTGAAACTGTTATTTGGAATTAGAATATATTGACAGACGAGTCTTCTTCGAACAATCCTGTTACGCCAAGAGCTGGACATACGAGCCCTCACACACTACAAGACCTATAAGTTGAGACAGACGAATCTCCTTCGGATATACCTGTTACGCCAGGACCGATGATGCACTTAAGGTCTGTGGGATAGACATGCATAATCAAGGTAGACGAACCCTCTTCATATATTATCCGTGGATATATGGTATAAGACAGACGAGCCTTCTTCGAGCAAACCTGTTTCTCCAAGTGCAACATTAACAAGTGGTGCTTGAGACAGACGAGCCTCCTTCGAACATACCTGTTACGCCAGGACCGGTAACCATTTTTACATTTATTCCCACAGTCAGGATTTCAAACGTCTTCAATACAGACGAGTATTGGATGATCATCTAGAGAACACAAACAAGTGCCATAAGCCAATGATACAGACGAATATTAGGCGATGATATGAGAAACACAGACGGGCGCTTCAGGAAATGATACTGACGAGTATCAGCCACTGGCACAGACAAATACCAGAAATTCAAACACAGACGAGCATTTGGAGTAGCCACACAGACGAGTACCAGGATAATCAGCAAATTAACACATACAAATATAAGCTAACACAGACGAGTGTTAGGGATGATACAGACGAGTATCCAAACAATGCAGACGAGCTTCAAACAAATAATAATCACAGACGAATGTCGGAGAATGCATACGAGCAATTAGATATCAAACACAGACGAGTATTGGAAAGCGCAGACGAGCAATAAATACCAAACATAGACGAGTGTTGGAAAGTGCAGACGAGCAACAACAAAGTAATCATGGGCCACTGCTGGGGAAAGCAAACGAGCAATACCAAAGTGATAACACAGACGAGTGTTGAGAGATGCAGATGAGCGGCAATAAAGCATGAACACGGACGAGTGTTGGGGAATGTTTCCCTGGTGGTTGGGACTTCCTCAAATATCCACTGTTGGTGACAAGAGTTATGCCAAATAAACTCTGTAGGGAATGGGCCTCCCACTGCTTGCTGGGTATACTTCACTGGGGAAGATAAACTGCTTGGGCTACCTGCCAAGGCTTAGCTTGGGAAAGATTATGCTTGGGAGAATGTGATGCCATCTTGCAACCTGCAACAACAGAAAACACCTATGTGCCCCGGGGACTTGCATGGTATGATCTGTTCATCCATCGTCACCCGACACTCAAAGAGGATTTCAAATGTTTCCCTGCAATGTCATTTTCTTTAAAATTATCACCATTTTTTAAATGCAATGCTATTTTTGCCAAAAATTCAGGACATTTTGCAAACAAAAACAAACACAACACAACTTTTTGACTGAATATTCTTTTTATTGAAAGGCCTCTGAATAGGCAAAGATTTACATCAGGAAGCAACCACCTGGAAAGAGGTAGCCACCATAAAAATTGAGAAAATAAACTATCCTAATGGCAATGGGCACGACATCCCAATGAGTTCCCTTTCTGCTATGACCAACATGTCTTCAAGACTCTCCATTCTTGCCTTTTCTTTCTGAGGAGATGAGGGGACTGATTCCTATCCTTCTGATATTGTCAGGTTGTACGAAATGATGATTTGGTTCAGATTACTCGGATCGCAGTTGTTCGCTTATTCCCTTATTTTGTGTGGATCGCCCTTTCGGGTTTTCAATCCACCGAGATACCCTTTTTTGCCTAAGTTGTCCGATGTGTCTTTTCAACTCAGCGGGTGAACATTTTTTTTATATTTTCCCTAACTTTTGCCCGAGCTTTTTATTCTGTTCTTAGCTCGTCGGGATGCCCTTTTCTTGCCTGGAATTTAATTCTATTTTTGTGTCCAGCGGGTCTACTTATGCGAAGTATTTTTTAACTGCGTCCGAGTTAACAGGGGATTGGAAATCTTCTCCATCCATAGTGGTGAGCATCAGTGCTCCTCCTGATGAAAACTTTCTTCACTATGAATGGTCCTTCGTAGTTTGGGGTCCACTTGCCCTGTGATCTGAACCTGGAGGAACAATCCTCTTGAGCACAAGCTCTCCCACTTGATACTCCCGAGTACGTACTCGTTGATCGAATGCTCGCTTCATTCTCCTCTAATAAAGCTGACCATGACAGATAACTGCTAATCTCTTTTCCTCAATTAGACATAGCTGATTGTAACGAGCACACACCCATTCAGCCTCATCAAGCTTCACATCCATCATCACACGCAATGAAGGAATCTCCACTTCAACAGGCAAGACTGCTTCCATACCATACACCAATGAGAAGGGAGTTGCCCTAGTTGACGTCCTGATTGACGTTCGGTACCCATGCAGCGCAAATGGTAACATCTCATGCCAATCTTTGTAAGTGACAACCATCTTTTGCACAATCTTCTTGATATTCTTATTTGCTGCCTCTACCACACCATTCATCTTTGGTCGGTAAGGAGAAGAATTGTGATGCTGGATCTTGAAGTCCTGACACAACTCTACCATCATCTTATTGTTGAGATTAGAACCATTGTCAGTAATGATTCTTTCGGGCACTCCGTATCTGCAAATGATGTCTCTTTTCAAAAATCTGGCTACCACTTGACGAGTGACATTGGCATAAGACGCTGCTTCAACCCACTTAGTGAAGTAATCGATCGCAACTAGAATGAAGCGATGACCATTTGAAGCAGTAGGCTCTATCTTCCCGATCATGTCAATGTCCCACATAGAAAAGGGCAAAGGAGATGACATGACGTTGAGCAGGCTTGGAGGAACATGCACCTTGTCTGCATAAATCTGGCATTTGTGGCACTTACGAGCGTATGAGCAACAGTCTGCATCCATTGCCATCCAATAATACCCCGATCTCAACAATTTCTTAGCCATAGCATGCCCTCCTGCATGAGTACCGAAAGATCCCTCGTGGACTTCCTGCATTAACAGGCTTGCTTCGTGTCTATCAACGCATCTGAGCAAAACCATGTCAAATTTTCTCTTGTACAAAACCCCGTCAGTATTCAAGAAGAAGCTAGCAGCAAGTTGCCTTAAGGTCTTCTTGTCATTGGAAGATGCCCCGGCTGGGTATTCTTGCTTTTCCAGGAATAACTTGATGTCAAAATACCAAGGTTTCTCGTCAGACACTGCATCCACAGAGAAAGCATGAGCTGGAGCGTCAAGCCTGGAAATGTCAATTCTGGGCACATAATTCCAACACAAGACTTTGATGGACGAAGAAAGAGTGGAAAATGCGTCGGCAAATTGATTTTCATCACGTGGTATGTACTGAAGCTTAACTGTTGTGAAGAACGTCAATAGTTTTCTAGCATAATCCCTGTATGGAATTAGGTTCTCTTGATGCGTATACCACTTGCCAGTAATCTGGTTAATAACGAGGGCTGAATCTCCGAATATATCGAGGGTCTTAATCCGAAGATTAATAGCCTCCTCTATTCCCATTATGCATGCCTCGTATTCCGCTTCATTGTTGGTGCAGCCAAAAGTAATTCTGGAAGTGAAGGGAAAGTGAACACCTTCAGGAGTAATAAGAACGGCACCAACTCCACGTCCATTGATATTGACTGCACCATCAAACATCAGCTTCCATTTTGATTCAGGGTCTGGCCCCTCCTCCGGAAGTGGTTCCTCGCAATCGTTTGCTTTGAGGTACATGATGTCCTCATCAGGGAAATCAAACTTCATTGGCTAATAATCGTCTTCAAGAGGTTGCTGTGCAAGGTAATCCGACAGTACACTTCCCTTGATGGCTTTCTGAGTAGTATATTGGATGTCATATTCTGTTAAAATCATTTGCCACCTAGCAACCCTTCCAGTTAACGCTGGTTTCTCAAAGATATACTTGACAGGATCCATTTTGGAAATTAGCAGTGTGGTATGGGTCAACATGTAATGTCTCAGTCGGCGAGCAGCCCATACCAAAGCGCATCAAGTTTTCTCGAGCAGTGAGTAACGGGATTCACAGTCGATAAACTTTTTGCTAAGGTAATAAATAGCGTACTCTTTTCGACCAGACTCGTCATGTTGGCCTAGAACACACCCCATTGACCCTTCTAGCACAGTCAAGTACATAATTAAAGGTCTTCCTTCAACTGGAGGCATTAGAATTGGAGGTGTCTGCAAATATTCTTTTATTTTATCAAAGGCTCTTTGGCAGTCCTCATTCCACCTGACCGTTTGCTCTTTTCTTAGCAATTTGAATATTGGTTCACACGTGGCAGTTAGATGAGATATGAACCGTGAAATGTAGTTCAACCTCCCTAATAACCCGCGCACTTCTTTTTCTGTTCTCGGTGCAAGCATATCTTGAATTGCTTTTACTTTTGCAGGATCTACCTCAATTCCTTTCTGACTAACAATGAAACCCAGCAGTTTCCCGGAACGCACTCCGAAAGTGCACTTGTTTGGGTTCAACCTCAGCTTATATTTTATCAGTCTATCAAATAGATTATTGAGATTGACCAGATGCTCTTCTTCGTCTCGGGACTTAGCAATCATATCGTCCACATAACACTCTATCTCCTTGTGTATCATGTCGTGGAACAATGTGACCATAGCCCGCTGATAAGTGGCCCTGGCGTTTTTCAAACCAAAGGGCATGACCTTGTAGCAGAATGTACCCCACGGGGTAATGAATGTTGTTTTCTCCATGTCTTCCGGTGCCATCTTAATCTGATTATATCTGGAGAAACCATCCATGAAGGAAAATACCAAAAATTGAACAGTGTTATCTACTAACACATCAATGTGAGGTAATGGAAAGTCATCTTTTGGGCTCGCTCTATTCAAATCCCGGTAATCAACGCACATCCGGACCTTGCCGTCCTTCTTTGGTACAGACACAATGTTAGCTACCCAAGGTGGGTAACTAGTTACGGCAAGGAAATCGGCATCCCATTGCTTCTGAACTTCCTCCTTGATCTTCATCGCCATGTCAGGACGCGTTCTTCTCAACTTTTGTTTCACAGGAAGACAATCTTCTCTCAATGGTAGCTTATGCACAACGATGTCAGTATCCAACCCTGGCATGTCTTGATACGACCAGGCAAAGATATCCACATACTCACGCAGCATACCAATCAACTCTTTCTTTATTTCGGCCTGCAGACTGGCCCCAATCTTGATCTCTTTCTTCACATCCTCAGTGCCGATGTTGATGATCTCAATTTCTTCCTGATGAGGCTGAATAACCCGTTCCTCTTGCTTCAACAATCTGACCAATTCTTCAGGAATTCACAGTCTTCCTCAACCCCTTCATCAGCTTGGTAGACAGGATTATCAAAGTCATGCATGGTCATAGCAGGAATGTTATCAATGGAATCCGAATGATCAACACTGCACAGATGATGTGCTTATTTCAGAATATGTTTATTTTTCAAAAGAGACGCAAACACAAAACACAAAAAGGAAAAACACATTGCCATTTTTATATTTTTTGTGAAAAATTTAAAACGAAAGAAAGAGAACACAATTTGTCTGAAAATGTCCTTTATTTCATGGTAAAATAAGTGCATAACAAACATGGTGGCCCATACAATGGATCCTTGCATCTTGGGAAGAATGCTGGATTTGACAATGCAGCATGATAAGAAAAGGAAACAAATAAATTACTCTGAGTGCCAGGTAACTTGGATGATGTCTTCAGATGACCAGTTCTTCAGCTCCTCTCCGGGCGCACACGGATGAATCCAGTTGTCCCAGTCACCATCACTGTCTCCCTCTTCATTAGTTGCACAAATTTGGTTGTGGTTGAGCATCCCAACACTTGTAAACGTAATGGCTTTACCACTTGGAGACCCATCAGACCCACTAGGCTGATAACCCAAACCAAACTTGTCGTCTTTCTTTTTCAATTCCAGCAATTTTCCCCAGCCTTGGGCGCTTCTCGACTGAACCACTTCCTTTGCCTGCTTGTAGGAGTGGATGTAGGTACCTTCTTTCTCACTGTTCTTCTCTACTAGAGTCAAAATGCTGACATTAACCGCTTCGAAGGCCTGACACAGAGTCTCGTGGATCTCTCCGTCCATCTCTACATATTTGAAAGTTGATAAGTGGCTCACAAAGATATCTTCCTCTCCGCACACAGTAATTACTTGGCCATCAACCACGTACCTGAGCTTTTGATGCAAAGTGGAGGTTACAGCACCGGCAGCGTGAATCCACGGACGTCCTAACAAACAACTGTACGCGGGCTGAATGTCCATGACGTAGAAGGTGCTTTTGAAAACCTGAGAACCTATTTTCACAGGTAACTCTACTTCTCCAAACACTGACCTTCTGGATCCATCAAAAGCTTTAACTATCAAGTCACTGGGTCTTAAGACGATATCATCAAAATTGAGCTTCATTAATGCTTTCTTCAGAAGTACATTAAGAGAGGAGCCTGTGTCAACCAGGACATGCAACAAAACAACACCCTTGCACTCCATAGTAATATGCAGTGCTTTGTTATGGTTACGGCCCTCTGCAGTAAGGTCTCTATCTGTAAAGCCCAGCCCGTGGCTTGCATTCACACTGCCCACTACATCTTCCAGTTGATTAACAGTTATTTCTTGAGGAACATACTGTAACACGGTGGGAGAACTGACTTTTAGTTATGTTGCGGATAGCAAGAGTCGCCACCGACTTTTATTTTATCCAAAAAGAAAGGTTATAAAAGAACAGGAAAGACCTTAAGAGATATTTTTGGGTCCGGGGGGTAGGTTATGTAAAGGGAAGGTGTTAGCACCCTTTACATCCATGGTTATCCATGGGCTCTTAGTTACTTAGCTCACTTTTGAATTGTTTTTGAAAGTGTAGTGTGTGAATAGAAAAATTTTCAGAATAGTTGATAATGATCCATGTATGGATGCGTAAAAACTTGTTTTTGAAAATTGGTTTGAAATTTGTTTAAGTGTTTGAAAAGTTTGAAGTGAGCAAGTACATAAGAGGAACCTACCCTAAAGTTTTAAGTCTTTCTTGTTCTTTATCCTTTCATTGGTAAGACTATCCCTACTATTAAGGAGTAGGTAGTCATTACCTTGGATGTAAGGGACATAAGAGGGACATTCTGTTTTATGAAGGCAACTGTGGGGTGTATTAAGCATTTAGGAGGGACTATCATCATTTATTCGAAGGGACTTGATTCGTAAAGGCAACCATGAGGGACTTGATGATTTTTTCTTTTAAAGGGACTTGTTTTATACACCCCACTTGACCTTATGATTTAGGCAACTTGAGGGATAACCTCAGAAAGTGAGACGGCGATTAAAAATCGACTTACGTGTGTGAGTGTACAATATTATTTATCTTTAATTTAAATGCTCTAATTTTATTTTTAATAGAATACATATTTTTGCACTCCCTAAATTACTAACCATAGCAATAATTAAATAATTAAAATATTACAAAATTTACATCCGAGAAACAATTACAACATAATTATAAAAATAATAAATAGCAAAAAATATAAATATATAGCAAAATAAATATAATAAGCAAAAATAAATAAGTAACTAAAATAGGGGTTAGTGATAAATATAAAAAAATAAGGTTAGTGAGAATAAAATAATAATAATAATAATTAGAAAAATAAACAAGGTTAGAGAAATAATAATAAAAATATAAGATAATAGTAAACAAAAAATAATAAATAATAGTATAGTTAGTAACAATAAAAAAAAGTAAATAGAAATAAATGGAAAAAATATTATAATGACATGATTAGAATAATAAGCACAAAGTTTAATTTTAATATATAATAAGAATAAAAAATTTTTGAACATAATATAATTATAAGTTTTAATTATTACAAAATTTTAATTATTTCTAAATATATCAACAATTATTAAAAAAAATATTTACACATTTATATGAGGAAAATAAATTCTAAGTATCATATTCACAAAATTAATCATATTTATAAAATTTTAATTTTTATTAATTATTATATTTACAAAATTTAGTTTCTACTAATTATTATATTTACAATAAATTAATTATATTAAAGATTATAATAAATATATACATGACAATTATATTTAAAAATTAGAGAATAACAATTAAGTATTAAAAAAAAAATTAGGGTTTTGGAAATTAGGGTTTGTTTTAGAAAATATTTTTTAGGGTTTTTTGTAATTTATAATATACAAAAAACTAATTAAATGGTAATTATATACATTTTATAAATATATACTAATAACAATCATCATCATTTTTTTTTTAGAATTTTAAAACAAAACATATATACCTTATAATAAGAAAATAATATTTGCATTTTTTATAATTTAAAAAAACATATTATAATATAATGTAGGAAATAATAAATATAAAAGAAAATAAGAAAAAAAAAATCAAAAAACTGGACCTGGGATTTGAACCCAGGTCCCTAACCTGGATAATGGAGAGAGTGACCAACTGAGCTGCGCACCATCAATGCAACAACAATGCATCTCCCTTAGTTTTGTGCCTTAAGCTTGAAAAATCCAGAAAAATAAAGAAACAAAAAGGCCTGGGGTGGGATTTGATCCCAGGACCTTTGTACATTCAAACATGCGCATCACCACCCGGCTGGAAGAGCCAATTCTGTTAACATGCTGGCTATAATTGATAATATATTAAACCTGAAAAAAACAAACAAAATAAAAGAGCAAAATGTCATAAACGGGGAATCGAACCCCAGACCAGGCCAATATACGCGTATGCCTCCAACCACTAGGACACAAGCGCTTGTGTGACAAATAAACAGGATATCAAAATAATATTTTAAGTCAAAATTTTGAATATAAGCTTCGCGCCAAACAGTCTTCATCTTCAACCTCCTGTCCTTCGATATTAGCTGCGATTTCACCTATGATATTTCCTGCGAAAAAATAAACCCTAGCAAAACCTACAAAACTCAACGATCAACCAAACTATGAAATTTCACGAAATTGAAAGCATAAACATAATCCAGAGGTCAATCCAAGTCAAGCCATGGTTTTCAAAATCATTTATATTCACTGGATCGTTAAACCCTAAAATGAAGGTCATGAACCCTAGAATGGCAATATGTGATTCGGCCATGGTTTCTTCAATTAACCTACCCAGAATTCATCACAAACCTTCATAAAGCACAAATCATCAAACAAAACTTAACAATAATGCATAGATGTTCAAGAACGAAAAATCAAGAAAATGAAAAAATTTTGAATCGGATTTGTCCATATGTGATGTTATGAGGCGGTATGATGATCTGTTTTCACTCAATGATGATCAAAGAATCTATTTCAACCTTCACAATGCTTTGGAATGGCCTCTAGCAAGGAATCCGAATCAAGCTTTTTGGATGATTTTTTGAAATTGGAGAGTGTTGTTTGAGGCTGCAAAATTCGTGAATGAGGGTTGCTTCATGTTGTATACTTATAGTAGACTCAATTAGGTCAAAAAGATTCATTGTTTTGGTGGAAGAATTGATATAAAAAGATTCATTTTGATCATGCCTTGAAATCTCAATATTTGCTCATGAAAGCTTACTATTTTTGTATCAATCACATGATTCCCTTCCTCTTTAATTCTAATCACCAATTAAGACTTTCTAGAAGCATTATCTTCATCCCAAAATATATTTTCATATTTTATATTTATTTAAAATGATTTTTTATGAATTAAATCAAAATAAATAAAAATAAAATAATAAAAATTATGATTTTTAATCAATTGGGTCGTGCATGATGATATGGTATGGATTGGATCACAACTTGGGCAGCCCATTTGGAAAGAAGTGGTTTTAAACCTCCATTTTCAACATAAACCATCACAAAATTTCCCAACTTTGCAAAGGCACATCTCCCTCAATTTTAAAGGTATGAGGGTGTTCTTGGACTTTTTGGAAAGATTGAAGAGTCCTCTAAACAACCCCATTGGTTTCAGGTCCATATCATTTACCAATCTCAAATTATGCCCTTTTAAAGTTGTTGACTTTTTGTTGACTTTTGAAATGACCTATAATGTCTTAGCTCATATCTTCCAAATGAAGAATTTTTGGGCTTAACTTGAAACATCAAAGTTGTAGAGAATTAAATTTCCTTCAAAATGAGATTTGGATGGAGACTTGGTGATGAAGTATGTGAAAGTTATGGCTGGTCAAAGTTCAGTTGACTTTTACTGAGGAAACCCTAATTTAGAAACTCCTGATTATTGATGATCTGGAATCTCCTTGATGAATCATGATCAACCCTTGATCAAATGATGAATTTTACTTCATATACTTGATGTTGGCAAAAAATCATGAAGTTTGACTTTGGTTTGACCACAGTTGACCTCAGTTTGACTTTTTAACTACATTGACTGATTTTGACTTATCTGATCATCTGACTGAGCAAACTTTTGAGAAAAGTCTTGAAACTTGTCATGGGGGTTCTTATACACATATAAGATGTTATGAAGCTCACTTGAGGTATTGGAAGTCCATTTAACCTGATTAAAGTCAAAACCCTAGTTTTGGATACACTGCTTAGGAGGTGCATTGTCTGAGGGAATTATCAACTCTTCTGACCAATTGTGAACTTTGTGAACCTTGTGAACCATCATAGAATGTCTTGTGAACCTCATGGGAGGTATTGTGAAGCTTGTGAACCTTGTGAACCTCATGAAGTGGCTTTGTAGACCTCATGAACCTCAGGAGAGCTTTGTAATCATTGTGAGTCTTGTGAACCTTGTGAACCTTCAAGAAGTAACTTGTGGACTTCATGAACCTCATGAAAGGTATTGAAAGCATTATGGAACTTGTGAACCTTGTGAACCTTCAAGAAGCAACTTATGGACTTCATGAACCTCATGAAAGGTTATATAAGCATTGAGAAACTTGTGAACTTTGTGAACCTTCTTAGCACACAAAGTCTTGTATTGTGAGGGCAAATTTTGGGGTGCAACAGCTGCCCCTGTTCAATTTTCTGAAACCTGAGGGGTTAGATTGGTATATTTGCCAGTCGTGACCTGGAAGGTTGAAGGGGATTGAACACAAAAGCCCAAAAATTTGCACTCACCAGTGCATTAGAGTGATATAATTGAGTGGGCTTAAAGATGCCACTGGGGGAAAGCAATCCAAGATATGGAGGTATAATGAAAGCTGTCAGGAGTCTGGAGCAGTCCTGAGGTATTGATGATATGCTTTCAGGAGACTGGAGTAATCCTGATGTAACAGCATGTCTTCAAGGGGGGAATGAGAAGTTATCAGGAGGCTGGAGCTGTCCTGAGGTAACAATATAATTTCAAGAGGGTGGAGCAATCTTTGATAATATGCTTTCAGGAGACTGGAGTAATCCTGATGTAACAGCATGTCTTCAGGAGGATAGAGCAATCCATAATGATAACCCTAAAGCAGTCTTGAAGTAATAATATGACTCCAGGAGGATAGAGCAATCAATAGCCCTAAAGCAGTCTTGAAGTAATAATATGATTTCAGGAGGATAGAGCAATCAATAATGATAACTCTAAACCAGTCTTGAAGATGATTTCAGGAGGATAGAGCAATCAATAGCTCTAAAGCAATCTTGAAGTAATAAGGTGATTTCAGGAGGATAGAGCAATCAATAGCTCTAAAGCAGTCTTGAAGTAATAAGGTGATTTCAGGAGGATAGAGCAATCAATAATGATAACTCTAAAGCAGTCTTGAAGTAATGAGAAGTTGTCAGGAGGATAAAGCAACCCTGAGGTAATAGTATGATATGTTTTCAGGAGACTGGAGTAATCCTGATGTAACAGCATGTCTTCAGGAGGATAGAGCAATCCTGATGATCACTTGTTGGATAATTAACCTAAAAACAAAGTAGCATTCCGTATAATAATATTAGTTTATGCATTATGTATGCATGTATAATATGATGCACTTAGGCAATGTATTATGCACTCATGGATATGTATGTTATGGTATGATGTAAATGATGTATGTATGATATGATACTGCCGGAAGAGTCTAGATATCTTCGTATATCAACTGCTGGCCAGGGAAAATAAATCCCGATTCGTTGTTGAAGAATATATTATATATAACTCTCCGTCTGCTGGGGATAATAAGGTATGGATAACCTCCCGGATGCTGGGGATAGTAAGGTATATATAACCTCCCGGATGCTGAGGATAATAAGGTATATATAACCTCCGTCTTCATTTGATGGTAGGGCAGATATAACTTCCCGTCTTCGTTCGTCGTCCCCTTATTGGAAAGTAAATTCCCGAATATCCGTATGAGGATAAAAGAGATGGATATAAATTCCAGGGGAGATAAGACTTTATGAAGATGGATTCGTCCTACTGAGGGTTTGTAATTGTCTTGTAGAGATGAACCGGCGAAGCTTCGTTGAGATCCTCCCCTCGTTCGTCCTTAGTAAATACTATTACTGCATTTTTATGCATTTCTGGTAAACATCAATCAAAAGCATACATGCATTTTTGGTAAACATTAATCATATTCAAGAGCATACATGCATTCAAACACAACCAATGGACGTTTCGCTTATGTAAATAGGGTAAAAGTAAATCTGGATTCAAAAGATGGAATTTATTTATATCAAAAAGTGACCCATACACGGGTAAGTTTGTACAAGGAGACATAAACCCTAGTAAGAGGGTTTTGTCATAAAGTTTTTACAAAACAGAGAAAATCAGCTATGTGGGAAACAATCCTATTGAGTTTCAATTCTACTATTGCCATTCAAGTATCCCATCTTCTTGCTGTTGAGACGGAAACGATTGGATTGAGCTTTATCTGTTCGAGCTTGAGTAAGTAGTACAACTGGTTGCAGTTTCATGGGTGATCCAAACGTGACATAGTCATACGCTTTAATCCCTAACTTTTGCCTGGATTGCCCTTTCAGGTTTTCAATCCACCGGGATACCCTTTTTTGCCCAAGCCGCCTTTTCAGGTTTTCGACTTGCCGGGTGTACATCTTTTTATATATATCCCTAATTTTTGCCCAAACCCTTTTGGTTTGCCGGGATGCCCTTATTTTTGCCTAGGCCTGTCAACCTAGCGGGTCTCTTTTTATGCGTGGTATTTTTTAACTATGTCTGCGTTTACAGGCTGTGGGAAGTCTTCACCATCCATTGTAGTGAGTATCATGGCACCCCCTGAAAACACTGTCTTGACTACAAATGGTCCCTCATATGTTGGAGTCCACTTGCCCCTAGGATCACCCTGTGGTAATATGATACGCTTGATTACCAAGTCACCAGCCTGATATACCTTTGGCTTAACCTTCTTGTTAAAAGCTTTGATCATTCGTTTCTGGTACATCTGGCCATGACAAACTGCTGCTAACCTCTTCTCATCAATCAAGTTTATCTGGTCAAGTCGAGTCTGAATCCACTCATCTTCATCCAAGCCTGCATCCTTCATAATTCTCAAGGAGGGAATCTGAACTTCAATGGGCAGAACTGCTTCCATACCATAGACTAAGGAGAATGGGGTTGCCCCTGTTGAAGTACGTACTGTGGTACGATAACCATGAAGAGCAAATGGTAACATCTCATGCCAATCCTTATAAGTAACAGTCATCTTCTGTACAATCTTCTTAATGTTCTTATTAGCAGCTTCAACTGCCCCATTCATCTTTGGACGATACGGAGAAGAGTTGTGATGCTTAATCTTGAACTGCGTGCAGAGATCAGTAATCATAGTGTTGTTCAGATTAGAGCCATTGTCAGTGATAATCCTTTCAGGGATGCCATACCTACATATGAGATTGTTCTTAATGAATCGAGCCACAACATTCTTGGTAACAGATGCAAACGAAGCTGCCTCTACCCACTTCGTGAAGTAATCAATAGCAACCAGGATGAAACGATGCCCATTAGAAGCAGTAGGCTTGATCTCACCAATCATATCAATGCCCCACATGGCAAAGGGCCAAGGAGCAGTCAACACATTCAAGGGTGATGGAGGTACATGGACTTTATCAACATAAATTTGACACTTATGACAAGTTCGGGAGTGTTGATAGCAATCAGCTTCCATGGTAGACCAATAGTAACCTGCTCTCAATATCTTCTTTGCCATAGTATGACCACTAGAATGAGTGCCAAAGATCCCATCATGCATGTCTTCCATAATCTCAGTTGCTTCTTTCTTATCCACACAACGAAGCATAGTTGAATCATGATTGCGCTTATACAGAATGCCATTACTCAGAAAGAACTTAGCAGAAAACCTTCTCGGAACTTCCTATCTTTGACAGATGCCCCTTCAGGGAATTCCTGAGCTTCAAGATATCTTTTCACTTCATAGAACCAAGGCTTCTCCTCTGCCCCTTCAGTGTCAATCTCATTGCAGTATGCAGGTTTCTCAAATCTATCAATGGTAATCTTGGGAGCTTCATCATCCCAACTGATCTCAAACATAGATGCCATGGTGGCCAATGCATCTGCCAACTGATTCTCTCTTCGCGGAATATGTCCAAAGGTGATCTCTTTGAAATGCGGGATCAAAGACAACACATGCTCTCTGTAAGGAATGAGGTTGTCATGCTTGGTATCCCAATCTCCTTTAACCTGACTTACAACCAGGGCTGAATCTCCATACACATCAAGGAACTGAATCTTCATATCAATAGCAGCTTTAATACCCAGGATACATGCCTCATACTCAGCCATGTTATTGGTACAATAGAAACAAAGTCTGGCAGTAATCGGGGTATGACAACCTTCAGGGGAACTAATCACAACACCAACACCATTACCAAGTGCATTAGAGGCACCATCAAAAACCATAGTCCATCGGGATCCTTGTTCAGGTCCGTCATATTGTCCAGGTTCTTTGGTAATAATCATGATATCTTCATCAGGGAACTCAAAATTCATTGACTGGTAATCATCCACTGCTTGATGAGCCAAATGATCGGCAACAACACTTCCTTTAATGGCCTTTTGAGTAGTATACTGTATGTCATATTCTGTCAAGATCATTTGCCATCTTGCAATTCTTCCGGAGAGAGCAGGTTTCTCAAATATGTACTTGATTGGATCCATCTTTGAAATCAATAAGGTAGTATGGGTCAACATATACTGTCTTAGTCGGCGAGCAGCCCATGCCAAAGCGCAGCAAGTTTTCTCGAGCAGTGAGTATCTTGTTTCACAGTCGGTAAACTTTTTGCTAAGGTAGTATATTGCCTGCTCTTTTCGACCAGACTCGTCATGTTGCCCCAACACACACCCCATTGAGTTGTCTAACACTGTTAAGTACATAATCAAGGGTCTTCCATCAACTGGTGGCATCAAAATTGGTGGTTCCAACAGATATCTCTTGATTTCATCAAAGGCAGTCTGGCACTCATCATTCCATTCCATCACCTGATCTTTCTTCAACAACTTGAAGATTGGCTCACAGATGGTAGTTAATTGGGAAATAAATCTTGCAATGTAGTTCAATCGTCCCAAGAAACCTCTAACCTCCTTCTCAGTACGGGGAGCTGGCATCTCTCGTATAGCTTTCACTTTTGCAGGATCTACTTCAATACCTTTTCCACTGACAATGAAACCTAGGAGCTTTCCAGATCTAACTCCAAGAGTACACTTGTTTGGGTTCAACCTCAACTTGTATTTTTTCAACCTCTCAAACAATTTGTGCAGATGATCAAGATGTTGCTCTTCGTTCTGAGACCTGGCTATCATATCATCTACATATACCTCTATCTCATGATGAATCATATCATGAAACAAAGCCACCATAGCACGCTGATATGTTGCCCCTGCATTCTTCAAACCAAATGGCATTACCTTATAGCAAAAGGTGCCCCACTGTGTCACAAATGTTGTCTTCTCCATATCTTCGGGTGCCATCTTGATTTGATTGTAACCAGAGAAACCATCCATAAAAGAGAATACCTTATGCTGAGCAGTGTTGTCTACCAGAATATCAATATGAGGAAGTGGAAAGTCATCTTTAGGGCTAGCCTTGTTCAAATCTCTGTAGTCCACACACATACGTACCTTACCATCCTTCTTAGGAACTGGTACCACATTTGCAACCCACTGAGGATAAGAAGTCACTGCTAAGAACCCTGCATTGAACTGTTTCATTACCTCTGCCTTGATCTTTTCTGACATTTCAGGACGCATACGACGAACCTTCTGCTTCTTTGGACGACAATCTTCTTTCACTGGTAAACGGTGAACCACAATGTCTGTATCCAACCCTGGCATATCTTCATAAGACCAAGCAAAGATCTCCACATAGTCACGTAACATCTGAATCAACCTGCTCTTGACACCGTCCTCTAAATCAGCCCCTATCTTGACCTCTTTTCTGTTTTCTTCAGTTCCCAAATTCACAACTTCGACTGGCTCTTCATGTGGCTGTATAGCTTTCTCTTCTTGTTGTAACAACCTAGCAAGCTCTACAGGTATTTCACAATCGTCCTCATTTCCGTCTTCAGTTTGATAGATCGGATTCTCGAAATCATAATTGGCAATAGTAGAACTGTTATCAACAGGATCCAGAGTGGATGAGGATCTGCATTTAGTGATGTGGGTGTGTGTAAGAACACATAGCTGATAAAAATAAAAGAAAAGAAAGACAAGGAACACAATATTTACGAAAACGAAACGTCCACTGATTTTATTGAATGAAGTATGCAAATGAAATGACAACCCGTAACAAGCACACCATTGTGCCCCGGGTAAGGCACATGGCTTGAAAGTTCAATTGTTCAGAAATTACAAACTTAAAACATAACACAGTAATAGTATTTACTCCTGACTAAAGGAGATAGGGATAACATCTTCAGCTTTCCAATTATTAAGTCCAGCACCCACAGTAGGAAAAATCCATGCATCCAAGTTGTAGTCTTCATCTTGATCTCCCACAGCATTAATCTGGTCTTTCACAACCCCTTGATTAGTGACACGGGCAGCACGAGCACGACGAACAGCCTTCTGGGACTCTGCAGTGAAACCCAAACCAAACTTGTCATACTTGTATGGAATATCAGGAAGCTGACCCCAAATAGTACAACCACCTTCATCCACCACAGCTCTAGCATCATTGAGGGAGGCCATTGCCATTGTTGGAGGCTTTCTGGTGACCACAGGAACTTTCTTCACAACAGGAGGAGCTACATAATCATTAACAACCCAGGGAACCACTTCAAACGTCTGACACGGAGTCTCAATGTATTCACCTTCCATTTCCAGATACTTGAAGGTATTGACATGGCTGACAAAGTATTCTTCTTCTCCATAGACAGTAACAACCTTTCCATCCACCGGATATCTCAACTTTTGGTGCAATGTAGAGGTTACAGCACCTGCCCCATGGATCCAAGGACGACCAAGCAGACAAGAGTACGAAGGGCGAATATCCATCACAAAAAATGTAGCAGTAAACACCTGGGAGCCAACTTTGATTGGAAGATCAATTTCCCCATGTACTACTCTTCTAGAACCATCAAAAGCCTTCACCACAATGTTACTGGGCTTCAACACAGCATCTTCAGGACTCAGCTTGTTCAGGACTTCCTTAGGCAACACATTCAAAGAGGAACCATTGTCTATTAGCACATGAGACAGGGTAGTGCCCCTGCATTCAATTGAAATATGCAAGGCCCTGTTATGATCCCTCTTGGCAGGGGTCAAGTCAGCATCAGAAAATCCTAACCCATTGTCATAGGTCAGGTGGGCAACACAGTTCTCAAATTGGTCAACAGAAATTGCACTGGGTACATGAGCCATCTTCAGAAACTTGATCAAGGACTTGGCATGAGCCTCAGAACATAACAACAAGGACAGCATAGAAATCTTTGAGGGAGTATGCCCCAACTGATCAACAATGTCATAATCACTCTTGCGAATGATTTTCAATACTTCTTCCATCTGCTTAGAGAGGTCATCAGCAGCTGGCACATCAGTAGATATAGGCTCAATAACAGGACCCTTGCCCCGAGCATCAGTGGTGGAGGTAGCAGCAGGAGTAACTGCATTCTTGGAAGTATCTGGAGGAGAGAAAACTCTTCCACTACGAGTGATCTTGCTAGATCCAGCAATATTATCAATGTCAACAGGCACATCAGCTACTGGCTCTTGCTTAACACCATGGATGTAAACATCAGACCCATAATGCCAAGGCACAACTTTGTCAGACGTATACGGGATAGGACCAGGAGTAGTAATGACCACAGGAGCTACTCTGGCTTCAGCAACAACTTTCACAGGACCTTCAGCAGTAATTTTGATTGGACCCTGATGAGTGATTTTAATGGGACCCTTTGAAGTGATTCTTATTGGTACTTTGTCAACCATGTCAACCTCTTCAACCTTCCTACCTTGAGTCAGATGATCCACCATACTTTCTACAGACGACGGAGTCCTCTCAAATACTATAGTATACTTATCCATGAGACGTTGAATTCCATCTCTCAATATGAAGCAACTATCCGGCTTATAGGTACAATACAAACAATCTTCACGATAACCTGGAAAGATCCCAGCTTGTACTAACCTTTTCTTGATAACAGATAGTGGTGTGGTCAACTCCATAACTGAATAGACATGTAGATCTTCTTCAATGGCATTGACAGTCTTCTCGTGATTCGGCATTGGAGCAGTAATCACATTGGGAGTACCTGGAGGATCAAACTCAATTTCTCCAGCATCAATCATATCCTGAATTTTATTCTTCAAGACCCAGCAATTATTAGTATCATGTCCCTGACAATTTGAATGGTATGCACACCGTGCATTGGGATTGTACCTGGGAGAGGTAACATTGGGATTCTGAGGAGCCTCTTTCAAAGTAATAAGTTCAGCCTTCAGCAAATGTTGCAATGCCTGAGCCATTGACATATTGATCTTCGTGAACTGTCTTCTAGCCCTCTGTTGGTTGCCCTGTGGCTGCTCTGTTGTTGCAGGAGTTGGATTTGAAATATGAACCGCACTGACAGACTGATGCCTTCTGTTACGATCAGGCTGACCATAAACAGCATTAGATTCTTTCTTCCCTGTGGGAGGCTTCTTTGCAGCACCTGATGAAGAAGTGCCCACATGGATCTTACCATTCTTTATACCATTCTCTACTCGCTCTCCTGTCATGATCAACTCAGTGAAGCCAGATGATGAGCTTCCAATGAGATGTAGAACAGACCATTCAACGTACACATGAACATATCAACCAATTCCCTGTCAGTCAAAGGGGGTTGAACTCTTCCAGCTAAATCTCTCCACTTCTGAGCATACTCTTTAAAACTTTCTTTGGCACCCATAGACATGCTCTGAAGCTGCATGCGAGTGGGGGCTAAGTCAGCATTGTATTGGTACTGCTTATAGAAAGCTTCAGCAAGATCATTCCAGTCTCTGATGTTGACACTCTCCAACTGATAATACCACTCCAACTGAGCTCCAGATAAACTCTCTTGAAAGAAATGGATCCACAACTTTTTATCAGCAGTGTGGGGTTGAATTCTTCTGACATAGGACCTCAGATGCAGTTTGGGACAAGAGACCCCATCATAAACAACAAATGTAGGAACCTTGAAACCAATGGGTATGACTACCCCAGATATCAGACTCAAATCCTCAAAATCCAGCCCAGATGACTTCTGCAACTCCATGGCATCCATCCTATCCACCAGCATCTTGAATTTGTCTTCATTAGGCTCATGGTAGTAATTAGCCTCAGAATCAGAGTCCCCCATTGAATGGTGGAGACTGCCTACCTCTTGCTCAGATTCTTCAGATTCATAGTCTTAAGCTGGTTCTTTGGTCTTGGCAAGACCTTTGAACCTTCTTCCCATGTTAATCAACCCAGCAGACCTTCTAGTCTTCTTAGTCTTCTTGGCCAGCAGTGCCTTCAATTCATCCTGCCCTTTGGACAGATTCAAGATCAGCTCTTGGAACTGTGCATTCTGCGCCTGGAGATCCTTAACTGATTGTTCAAGAGCCATTGCTGAAATAAACAGCAAGAAGATGAGAAACCTGTGCACAATTATAAACCTGTGATGCAATGAAATGATATGGTAATGCATATGCGATGTTTTCAAGGACCGCAGGATTTAAATTTGCTTAGACAAACACGAAAGTAAACTTTTATTAGTAATAACTTGTTTTGCCTTTTAGGCTTACAAAAATGAAAATGAAATAAGTACAAAAGATGGGATTTTAAGTCTCCCATGGACGTTTCCTCTTTGTGTTGAGGTAAGAGTTGAGGTTCCGTTCCTCATGAAGTAGCTTTGTTAGTTCCAAAATCTTTTCTTGGCTTGCTTGGTAATGAGCCTCGAAAGTATCCCTTTGCTCCTTCAGTTGGATCCATGATCTCTGCAAGTCTTCCTTATCAGTAGGCATGTCTGGGTGAAGGATGGTATAAGCAGTGTCTCCTTCAGCAACAGGTTCCATGGTAACTGGTAGGACGGCAGGATATGGCATCATGAGTGTCTGAGCACGAGATCGTACCCATCTGAGATAAGCCTCCATAGGAATAGTGTACTTAGGCTCCAGTGTCTTGCTGTCAATCCTGTTTACTTTTCCCCAAGCTCGTATGAATCTCTGACGGTAACCCTGAAGATCGTTGTCGTAATCAAACACAATGCCCTGAATCAACATGTCATGTGGGCCATCGCTCTGAGCGTAACCAAACTGTCGTAAAGCTAGAGATGGGTTGTAGGTGATGCCTCCTCTTATGCCTAGAAGTGGCACATTAGGGAACTCCCCACAACGGTCAATGATGGTGACATTCTCCTTAGATCTGGAGCACCAATGGATGTCTGAGTGAGAAAGTGACATGATCCTCTTGGACCATCTGAACCCTTGCTCATTCTTCATTACTGAGCGAGGAAGGTGAGAAATAAACCACCTAGAAAGTAAAGGTATGCAGCACATCAAAGTCCCTCTTGCCCTTGTAGTACGGGTATGAAGAGAATGTAGGATATCTCCAAGCAATGTAGGCACTGGATTGTGACTCAGGAACATGTTGATGGCATGAACATCTATGAACTGGTCTGGATTGGGGAACAATACTAAGCCATATATCAGCAAGGCTAAGACCTCCTCAAAAGCATCATAGCTCATGGCCTTCAAGAACATTTGAGCCTTATCCATTAGCACATTTGATCCAATAGGTGACCATGTCTCTTGATGAACTGGGAGTGATCAGACACTTGAGAAACCAACTCTTTAAGCTTGGCAGGTATGCCCACAAAGTTGATCCTGATGGTGTTTCTACGAGCAGAAGCCATGACCTGCAACCAAAGAACAAAGATAAATCCTTTGGTCCTTGAAATGGTTAGTGAAAATGCTATGCTTATGATGCATGATGATGTCATGATGTTATGCTCAATCACAAACATGTGGCACACACAAACAAGTCACACCATAGCCCTAGGTTTAAAGGCTTGCATGAGGTTTAAGGTAAGTACCCTCCCCTGAAGTTAGATGGTTCATCCTGTCTTACAAAAGTAACCGGGTTCTAAGGGATCTCAATATCATTGATCCTTCACAAGGGTGGTTGTTCAGAAGGCAACTTACTTGCCAACCAAAACCTTCCAAGTTTAGAATCTCAATGAGCGTAGTATCGAGTGTCAACCAACTTCAGTCTGCACCAAAGCCGGTTACCTCACTACCTTCTAAAGGCCAAGATGAGTTAACTAGGGTTCTAAAAGTTAGTTAGTGCATTGACAACATATGGCAGTCTCATATTATCCTCAACTTGACTTAAGGAACATAAGCACCAACCAAGAAGTCGCACTAACTATGGCCACCAGATCAACCGTATCGATATACGTCGTACAGTTTCCTTGGTCTATTGCCATTTACCTAAGGTACACTAGATCCGGGTTAGGACCTTTCACACATAAGAGCACCCTAACAAGATAATATAAAGCAAACAAGGCAAACAATTTAAAGTGATCTAATTCCTAAGGGTACCCCTCTTAAATTAATTCCCCAGCAGAGTCGCCAGTTCTGTAACACGGTGGGAGAACTGACTTTTAGTTATGTTGCGGATAGCAAGAGTCGCCACCGACTTTTATTTTATCCAAAAGGAAAGGTTATAAAAGAACAGGAAAGACCTTAAGAGATATTTTTGGGTCCGGGGGTTAGGTTATGTAAAGGGAAGGTGTTAGCACCCTTTACATCCATGGTTATCCATGGGCTCTTAGTTACTTAGCTCACTTTTGAATTGTTTTTGAAAGTGTAGTGTGTGAATAGAAAAATTTTCAGAATAGTTGATAATGATCCATGTATGGATGCGTAAAAACTTGTTTTTGAAAATTGGTTTGAAATTTGTTTAAGTGTTTGAAAAGTTTGAAGTGAGCAAGTACATAAGAGGAACCTACCCTAAAGTTTTAAGTCTTTCTTGTTCTTTATCCTTTCATTGGTAAGACTATCCCTACTATTAAGGAGTAGGTAGTCATTACCTTGGATGTAAGGGACATAAGAGGGACATTCTGTTTTATGAAGGCAACTGTGGGGTGTATTAAGCATTTAGGAGGGACTATCATCATTTATTCGAAGGGACTTGATTCGTAAAGGCAACCATGAGGGACTTGATGATTTTTTCTTTTAAAGGGACTTGTTTTATACACCCCACTTGACCTTATGATTTAGGCAACTTGAGGGATAACCTCAGAAAGTGAGACGGCGATTAAAAATCGACTTACGTGTGTGAGTGTACAATATTATTTATCTTTAATTTAAATGCTCTAATTTTATTTTTAATAGAATACATATTTTTGCACTCCCTAAATTACTAACCATAGCAATAATTAAATAATTAAAATATTATAAAATTTACATCCGAGAAACAATTACAACATAATTATAAAAATAATAAATAGCAAAAAATATAAATATATAGCAAAATAAATATAATAAGCAAAAATAAATAAGTAACTAAAATAGGGGTTAGTGATAAATATAAAAAAATAAGGTTAGTGAGAATAAAATAATAATAATAATAATTAGAAAAATAAACAAGGTTAGAGAAATAATAATAAAAATATAAGATAATAGTAAACAAAAAATAATAAATAATAGTATAGTTAGTAACAATAAAAAAAAGTAAATAGAAATAAATGGAAAAAATATTATAATGACATGATTAGAATAATAAGCACAAAGTTTAATTTTAATATATAATAAGAATAAAATTTTTTTGAACATAATATAATTATAAGTTTTAATTATTACAAAATTTTAATTATTTCTAAATATATCAACAATTATTAAAAAAAATATTTACACATTTATATGAGGAAAATAAATTCTAAGTATCATATTCACAAAATTAATCATATTTATAAAATTTTAATTTTTATTAATTATTATATTTACAAAATTTAGTTTCTACTAATTATTATATTTACAATAAATTAATTATATTAAAGATTATAATAAATATATACATGACAATTATATTTAAAAATTAGAGAATAACAATTAAGTATTAAAAAAAATAAATTAGGGTTTTGGAAATTAGGGTTTGTTTTAGAAAATATTTTTTAGGGTTTTTTGTAATTTATAATATACAAAAAACTAATTAAATGGTAATTATATACATTTTATAAATATATACTAATAACAATCATCATCATTTTTTTTTTAGAATTTTAAAACAAAACATATATACTTTATAATAAGAAAATAATATTTGCATTTTTTATAATTTAAAAAAACATATTATAATATAATGTAGGAAATAATAAATATAAAAGAAAATAAGAAAAAAAAAATCAAAAAACTGGACCTGGGATTTGAACCCAGGTCCCTAACCTGGATAATGGAGAGAGTGACCAACTGAGCTGCGCACCATCAATGCAACAACAATGCATCTCCCTTAGTTTTGTGCCTTAAGCTTGAAAAATCCAGAAAAATAAAGAAACAAAAAGGCCTGGGGTGGGATTTGATCCCAGGACCTTTGTACATTCAAACATGCGCATCACCACCCGGCTGGAAGAGCCAATTCTGTTAACATGCTGGCTATAATTGATAATATATTAAACCTGAAAAAAACAAACAAAATAAAAGAGCAAAATGTCATAAACGGGGAATCGAACCCCAGACCAGGCCAATATACGCGTATGCCTCCAACCACTAGGACACAAGCGCTTGTGTGACAAATAAACAGGATATCAAAATAATATTTTAAGTCAAAATTTTGAATATAAGCTTCGCGCCAAACAGTCTTCATCTTCAACCTCCTGTCCTTCGATATTAGCTGCGATTTCACCTATGATATTTCCTGCGAAAAAATAAACCCTAGCAAAACCTACAAAACTCAACGATCAACCAAACTATGAAATTTCACGAAATTGAAAGCATAAACATAATCCAGAGGTCAATCCAAGTCAAGCCATGGTTTTCAAAATCATTTATATTCACTGGATCGTTAAACCCTAAAATGAAGGTCATGAACCCTAGAATGGCAATATGTGATTCGGCCATGGTTTCTTCAATTAACCTACCCAGAATTCATCACAAACCTTCATAAAGCACAAATCATCAAACAAAACTTAACAATAATGCATAGATGTTCAAGAACGAAAAATCAAGAAAATGAAAAAATTTTGAATCGGATTTGTCCATATGTGATGTTATGAGGCGGTATGATGATCTGTTTTCACTCAATGATGATCAAAGAATCTATTTCAACCTTCACAATGCTTTGGAATGGCCTCTAGCAAGGAATCCGAATCAAGCTTTTTGGATGATTTTTTGAAATTGGAGAGTGTTGTTTGAGGCTGCAAAATTCGTGAATGAGGGTTGCTTCATGTTGTATACTTATAGTAGACTCAATTAGGTCAAAAAGATTCATTGTTTTGGTGGAAGAATTGATATAAAAAGATTCATTTTGATCATGCCTTGAAATCTCAATATTTGCTCATGAAAGCTTACTATTTTTGTATCAATCACATGATTCCCTTCCTCTTTAATTCTAATCACCAATTAAGACTTTCTAGAAGCATTATCTTCATCCCAAAATATATTTTCATATTTTATATTTATTTAAAATGATTTTTTATGAATTAAATCAAAATAAATAAAAATAAAATAATAAAAATTATGATTTTTAATCAATTGGGTCGTGCATGATGATATGGTATGGATTGGATCACAACTTGGGCAGCCCATTTGGAAAGAAGTGGTTTTAAACCTCCATTTTCAACATAAACCATCACAAAATTTCCCAACTTTGCAAAGGCACATCTCCCTCAATTTTAAAGGTATGAGGGTGTTCTTGGACTTTTTGGAAAGATTGAAGAGTCCTCTAAACAACCCCATTGGTTTCAGGTCCATATCATTTACCAATCTCAAATTATGCCCTTTTAAAGTTGTTGACTTTTTGTTGACTTTTGAAATGACCTATAATGTCTTAGCTCATATCTTCCAAATGAAGCATTTTTGGGCTTAACTTGCAACATCAAAGTTGTAGAGAATTCAATTTCCTTCAAAATGAGCTTTGGATGGAGACTTGGTGATGAAGTATGTGAAAGTTATGGCTGGTCAAAGTTCAGTTGACTTTTACTAAGGAAACCCTAATTTAGAAACTCCTGATTATTGATGATCTGGAATCTCCTTGATGAATCATGATCAACCCTTGATCAAATGATGAATTTTACTTCATATACTTGATGTTGGCAAAAAATCATGAAGTTTGACTTTGGTTTGACCACAGTTGACCTCAGTTTGACTTTTTAACTGCATTGACTGATTTTGACTTATCTGATCATCTGACTGAGCAAACTTTTGAGAAAAGTCTTGAAACTTGTCATGGGGGTTCTTATACACATATAAGATGTTATGAAGCTCACTTGAGGTATTGGAAGTCCATTTAGCCTGATTAAAGTCAAAACCCTAGTTTTGGATACACTGCTTAGGAGGTGCATTGTCTGAGGGAATTATCAACTCTTCTGACCAATTGTGAACTTTGTGAACCTTGTGAACCATCATAGAATGTCTTGTGAACCTCATGGGAGGTATTGTGAAGCTTGTGAACCTTGTGAACCTCATGAAGTGGCTTTGTAGACCTCATGAACCTCAGGAGAGCTTTGTAATCATTGTGAGTCTTGTGAACCTTGTGAACCTTCAAGAAGTAACTTGTGGACTTCATGAACCTCATGAAAGGTATTGAAAGCATTATGGAACTTGTGAACCTTGTGAACCTTCAAGAAGCAACTTATGGACTTCATGAACCTCATGAAAGGTTATATAAGCATTGAGAAACTTGTGAACTTTGTGAACCTTCTTAGCACACAAAGTCTTGTATTGTGAGGGCAAATTTTGGGGTGCAACACATACGCCATTTGCAACACTTTCAACAAGGCTTCTCTATGCGCCGGAGAACACATCAGCAAAGACAAAATTGATATTTTGGATGGCGTCTGGTTCAAATGTTCGACCACCTTATAATCACTCTTTTTAATTATGCGCATAAATTCCTCGACCTCTTTCTCAAAGGTACCCTGACCAGCAGCAGGAGTTGTTGTTTCTTCAGTCACTGTTTGCTTTCCTTTAGCCTTTGCCGAAGCCTCGGCCTCAGGATCTCCTCTCAGAACTGGGGGAGCAAATAAACGACCACTTCTCGTAAAACCTCCAACCCCTCCAACGTTCACTACAGTCGGGTCAATAGCAACAAACTTACTCTCCACTTTCTGTCCTTCCACGTACACATTTGAGCTGTAATGCCATGGAATGGCTCTATCATCTATATAAGGAGCAGGCCCAGGCACAGTAATAGTCACAGGGATGACTTCAGGAGCATAAATAGTCACAGGTTCCCTTCTAGCAGGCATCTCAGTTGGATCATAGAAAATGGTTATAGTGGACACATCATCAACTTCCTTATCAACTTTGTCAAATTGCAAGGATCCTTCATCAATCAGATTCTGCAACCCCATCTTCAGATTTTCACAACCGTTCACTGAATTCCCACACTTCTCACAATCAGAACTGCATCCCGGAAACACTTGTCCTTTCAACAGCCTCTCCTTCACTACCAACAGCGGAGTCTTCACTTCTTCTATGTTCAGAATCAGACTTAACTTCTCACCACCCTCAACAGCATTTATTCTAGCCCCTCTGTGATTCAGAATAGGGTTTGAAGTAACATTTGGCGGTGGTGCAAAGTTAATCGCCTTGGAGTCGATCAAATCTTGAACTTTGTGCTGTAGCACCCTGCACTTCTCAGTTGAGTGCCCGGGTGCCCCTGAATGGAAAGCGCATCTAGCATTGACATCGTACCCCACTGGAAGCTCTCCAGGTGGTGTTGGTGCCAAATTCAGATCCAGCAATCTTGGTAGCTGTGCAGCGTATGTCATGGGAATTGCCTCAAGCACCCTATTAGCTGGGCGAGTCTGCCTTGGCTGATAAGGTCTTTGTTGATAGTTGTTACGTTGTGGCTGTTGTTGTTGCTGTTGTTGTTGAGGTTGTACCTGCTGCACAGGGCTGGAAGGAATTGTGACTGCTGCCACTTGCTCATATGATCTTCTATATCCTCGGCCCTGTCCTTGGCCAATCACAACATTGGTTTCACCTTTCCTTCTTCTCGGGGGTCCGCTGAAATCTTTTCTTACTCCACTCGAGCTGCTTGCACTCGTATCCTGAATCTTTCCCATCTTTAACAAAGTCTCTACCCTTTCTCCAGCAATTACTATATCATTGAACTTGGTAGCCGAACAAGACGCCAATCTTTCGATAAACACTCCTTGCAATGTCCCCATGAACATATCGGCCATCTCATTCTCCAGTAGTGGTGGTTGCACCCTGGCAGCAAGCTGACGCCACCTTTGAACATACTCTTTAAACCCCTCCTTAGCAGTTTGAGTCATGTTTTGCAATTGAGTGCGATTTGGAGCCATGTCCAAATTGTACTGGTATTGCCTCACGAAAGCCTCTGCCAGGTCCTTCTAGCTCTTGATGTTGACTTTACTTAGCTTCATATACCATTCCAAGGAGGCCCCAACCAGGCTGTCCTGGAAATAGTACATCCATAGCTTTTCATCATCAGTGTGGGCATCAATACTTCCTACAAAAGACTGAAGATGAGTCTTTGGGCACGCTGTGCCGTTGTATTTCTCGAAAGTTGGGACCTTGAACTTGTAAGGGATTCTAACCCCTAGAACCAAGCCCAAGTCAGTAATGTCGAACCCCAAAGAGTTCTGAGATTGAATAGCCCTGATCTGTTCTGCCATCTCTTCAAATTTCCTATTCATTTCAGCCCCCTGACCTTCAGTTTCGTCTAGCAACGTAAACTGTTCGTCTTGACCGTCCATCTGTACATTGTTCAGTCCATCATTGATAATGGTAACCCCTGGCTGTGCTACAAGGATTTCAAATTGACGGGCGCCCGCACCGTTACGATTACCTCCGTTAGCAGTACCGTTGTTCCTGGCTTGACTATTTTCAACCAACTCACACAGACGTTCCTGATTCTGACCCATTCCTGCCATAAGGGTCATAAAATTGTCCATCCTCAACCTCAAGTCAGCTAAATCATCTTGCATTTGATCCATGACTCTTTCTCTATTGACTATGGTGGGATATCTGTGTATGACTGGTTGTTCTCGAACGTTTCTGGGAGCTATAGTGCCTGAAACAGAAAAACCATTAGAAACTGAAGCACTACCTGCAAAACAAACAAACACGTCATATGCATGCAATGTAACTGTTCATGTTCCCAAGTTTTAAGCATTTGCATGCCCCAGTTCTGGTATTTACTCCAGACATCTACTTTGAGTATTAACTTTCAGATTTTCTCTTTGAAGAGTATACAGATATTAGCAGTATCAGACAAACGAGCCTTGCACATTCAGAAATGATAATTTGCACATTAACACTGTATATCATGGACAAACCACTGCCGGACAAAAGTTAGAGCACAAATAAAAATATTCCCCGAAGGGTTACAAGTCATTACATGAATAAAAGACAAAGCAAATAAAGCAAGACTCCTACAACAAGTCTGTAGGTAGTCTGAATAAAAAATAAACTAAACTAAACTAGAGACCCAGGTTCTTCTGCAACCACCTCTGCTTTGTTCTTCTTTACACCTGCTCTCAGCTTGAGCTCTTCAATCTCCTTCCGTGCCTCCTCCAAGGCTAACTGCTTCCTTCTTGAAGGCCATTTGCACCTCGAAAAACTCTTCTTTTTCCTTAAACTTCTTTTTCTCCTCCTCCCTTTGGCCTTGCAACCAAACAATGGACTGACGAGCTTCCTTGAGAGTCTTCAAAGTCTTTTTGCGTTCCGCTTCTCTTTTTGCCTCCATCAGACCCATCCTTTGAAAGTGAGATTCCCTTCCAGCAAAGTCTTTCTCTTTAGCTTCTAAAGACGCTTGGATCTTCTGCAGCTTTCCCTCTGCTTCATTTTTGTCCCGGTTGGCAAGATGATACAGGTTAACCATTTCAGCATTCTCCACTCGAACTTCATGCAGCTGAGCTTCCAATTTCTTGTACTCTTCAAAGGAGACAGTACTCTGGCTTGGAACTTCTTTGGGATAAAGTGGAGCTTCTACTGAGAAAGGCATGAGAACTTCTTCTACATGTTTCTGCAACCATGTAGCAAAAGGAGGATACATCTTGGGATCTACTCTACCAAAGTCTTTCTTACCCTTCCTCACTCTATGAGCCCAAGCTTGGGATGCTTGCAGAACCAACTCCTTGTTTCCTTCCACAAGAAAATACAAAGACTCAGCAAACTCTTCCATCTGTGGTGGATCTCTCAAAGGATAACCAAATTGCTTTCTGGCTAATGTTGGATGATAGTTGATCACACCCTTCCTTCCCAGCAAAGGTACTCCAGCAAATCTTCCACAACTGACCATCAACTCTTTTCCCAGCAGATCTCTGTCATATCCCCAGGCTATATCCTCAGAAGTTAACTCCATCAACCTTCTAGACCATCTCCACTCATCCCTCATCTCCTTGAAAGCACCTAATTTTGGCAGTTGTCTGGCAAACCACTCAGCAAACAATGAAGCACAACAGCCTACTGGTCCACCCCTACCTTTCTCATTCCGGTAATGAATGCTGTAGTAGAAATCTCCCAAGAGAGTTGGCACAGGATTGCCTTTACTGAAGATAAAGATCACTTCGAAGCTCACAAATTCCTTCTCCCCTGGGAACAGGCTAGACCCATACACCATCAAAGCCAGTAAAGCACCAAAGTCACCCCATTTACCCTCTTTAGCATATTTCTCAGCCTCTGGTATGAGCACACTCCAAGGGAGTCCTTTGCCTTCATTATTCTTCAGAGCCTTCTTGACTGTAGCAGCTGGTAAACGAAAAACTTTGGCTATGTCTTCTTCCTTAAGCACCACCTCAGACCCATAGAAAGGCAAGGTATCTCTGACTGGAACATTCAGAATGCTGGAAATCTCCTCCAATGTAGAAGCCAAGATGTAATCTGGAAACATGAAGCACCGCAGCAGGGGATCATAAAACTGAAGCAAGGTATGCAAATTGTCCTTCTGGTCTGCAGTGGGCTTGTCCATATACTTCAATATCTGGCCATATCTCTTTCTGAAATTTCCCAAGACTTGGTCATTCATCAGACCTGCTAATTTCTGAACACTTCTGACTTCAGGTTGAAGAAAAGTATAGTGAACATTCTTTTTCCTTGGAATTTTTCTGACTTCTGCCATCTGGAGATAAGATTTACCAGAACTGGGAGCTGACTATGAACAATGACCTGAAAAATGGAAACATAAACAGTTAATGCAAGAATGATGCAAATGCAATGCAATGCAGGCATATGATCAATCTGGGACCATCTGGATACTGGACACTGAACATAAGGACCCTTTGATCAACTGCAAACCAAAATCCTCTGAGTCACAACCCTCTGATAGAAATCTCAGAACCATAGTACCAAGAAAACCAGAACACCAGAACCATAGGACCAAAATCATAACAAGGACCACTGATAATGAGGGTATGTAGAGGCCAAGGGTTCCTGCAAACCTGTAAACCCCTCCCAATCTCACTGGTATGCTCCAGGTCAAACATCACGGACTCTCAAAGTCGAATAGCAATAATACTTTCACCATTTCCGAGAAATGGCTCATGACCAAATCAGGGAATCAGTTTGGCATTATATACTACTCAGGGAGATCTCAGCGTGAGTCCGAGAAAAACAAGCATCCTTTATAAGTTCCCAGCTTCAAGCGTTGGAATCGAGAAATAATAGTACATTCATCGCGAAGGGTACAATACTATTGTCATACGACCAGATGCTTTGACTGAGTTCCTATAAATGAACCAGGCCATCCTATGCGAGTTCCCAGTGGGCCCTCAGGTGCGAATGGGTTTGCCACAAAATGTGGTCTTCCACTGTCACCACTGGAGAGGTATGTTTCCACAAAGGTCCTCAATGATCGGTCCCCAGATGCACATAACTATCGAGGTTGTGTATGGCCCCAAAAAGATTCTGGCATCGATACATTTCCAAGACGGTCGCATGTCTGGGTGTGGAACTCACTACTACCAACATAGCAAGATGCAATGAAGCTAAAGTGACTGTCCACTCTAAGTCCTAGGGTGCACTCGAGCCCCAGTTACGAGCTCATCTCTCAATAACAATTCCAAATCCCACAGAAAAAAGGAAACCAGCAGCCAGACAGTCCAGTATAATATATGATGCATGAGAATAAATACTGAAGACTGTAAATAAAGCTGTAAATAAAGCTGTAAATAAAACTGTAAATAAAAAACAGTAAAAATTAACACGCAACAACAAACTATCAACACCCAATGAAACAGAAATACGCAAGCGCTAGGAGAGACTCTCAAGGGGAACCAAAGATACTCTGGTTAGGAGGGTCCCCAGCAGAGTCGCCAGTTGTTGCTCCCTGGATTTCCATCCTGGTACAAAGGCGAAAGTGGCACGGAAAAGATAGAGTATCCAGCCAGGCATTTTTATCCCGAAGGAATGGGAATGGTAATGCTTCACAAACCAGAAGAAAAGAAAAGGAAGGACACGAGTCATGTGAACCAAAGAGACTAGGTTCGGGAGTCGGTTACGACCTGGGAAGGTATTAGTACCCCAAATCGCCCGCCGTACCCGACGGGATCCACACTTGCAAAGAAACTATTTCAAAGGGTGAAGAAATGAAAGCTGCTGCAAAAAGAAAGACTGGAACTGGAGAAAAAAAGAAAAGAAAAGAAAATGTAGGGAAAATAAAAGAGTGCTTGAACGAGCCCTATCCCGCTGCCTACGTACCTCATATGGACAATGAGGATCATAGTCGTCGTAGTTCCCCTAACTAGGGGTTGAAAAGATTGCTTGTGAATTAAGGCTTGAACTGCCTATGTAAATGCTCAGGTGTTGCAGGCTCGGACGAAGAGTGCGTTACCGACTTGAAAAATGACAAGTCGGAGCAAGTTCGCGTACGGAGCGAAGGAGATGAGAAAAGAAGTCCCGAAGGAGACGCTTATTGTTTGTTTGTGTTTTTTAGAAGTCTTTTATTGGTGTGGCACAAGAGAATGAACTCAAACTCTCTTCCAGGGAATGTATACTTGCTACTACATTTTAAGATGGAATAATAGAACAAGCACACCAAGTAAGGAAAATTTATCCAAGACTTGTTTCCAAGGGCAAGGGCCTAAGCTCATTGACTTATTGAATTTATTAAGTGTTCTGGTGATTAAAAATGAAGAAGTATTTTTTAGGATTTTTCTTGATGAAGATGACCTCATGATCCGACTTGTGCGTCAAGCTAGACAAATGCACTATTCCAAGATGGAATGAATACATATGCCCCATGGAATAAGGCTATTACACAAGAAGTCACTTCTTTCTTTATTAATGTTTTTTAGGTTTTTTTTTTGATTTGAGATGAGAAGAGAAAGAGAACCAAAGGAGAAAAAGGCAAAGGTCTAATGGGGAAAGACTAAACCTAAAGTTATCATGCAAAAGTGGTCCTAAGGTTAGTGAGGTTTCAACTATCCTAAGAGAAAAGAAGAACCAAAGAGGAGCAAAAGAGAGGAGAAGAACACTAGCAAGCAACTTACTCCTCTAAAGGAGATAAGTTGCTCCTAAAGGGGAAAGAAAAGAGTTGCATCACATGATGGCATAAGGCACATCAAAAACCACAAAGTAGAAAGAAACTTAAAAAGAAAAGATGAAGAGTCGAAATATGGATAAACATCCACACTTCTCTTACCATGATCCCTTGCAATGTTAGCAAAAAATCCAACATATGTTCATCAACACAATCATGGAACTAGCATGCTCAAAGTTCTAGCAAACAAAGATCAAACAAACATGACAAACTTTGCACATACAAGCATTTATGTGTCGAGAACATGAAAGCATACATCAACCAGCAAGTAAATCAACCTAAACTAGCATATTCAATGATCATACAATGATCCATGACAATTAAAGCAAGTAAGGGGATCAAACAAGCTCAAAACAACTCAAATATGACATTCTGCATAAGTGTTAACCGGTTAACCAAAGCGTTAACCGGTTAACCAGTTCAAACCTGCAGCAAAATACGTAGAAAACAGATGCGTTAATCGGTTAACCAAAGCGTTAACCGGTTAACACTGTCAAAACAACAACAAATCCTGCATGAAAATCAACTCAAATCCAGCTTATCCAAATAATTCCACACCAGACCATCAATCAATTAAGCATGAAATAAATGGATCAATTCACATTAATTAACATCATTAGGCTCATGAACATTAGCACACGGATCCGGTTACAAATCAACCAATCAATTCAAGCAACACAAGCAAATACACAAGTACATGGTGGATCTAAAGCGCAAGCATGCAAATAAGCTAAAACAGAGCTAGATCTGAATTTAACCAACCTACAAAGCCGAGGTACGCTTTGGTAATTGTTGTTTGAGTTGGAAATAAGAGATTTCGTAGAAAACTTTGAAGATCTGGTGCTAAGCTTCACACTTCATGCAAAATAAATGAAAGCAAAGGGTCTTGATGCAGAATTTTGGCTCCAAAAGCACTTCTAATCTCCAAACCAGAATCTAACCACCAAATAAACCAGTAAAATGATGCAAAGAAGCTATGGATGGAGGTCTAGTTCCAAGATCTACACACTTTAGGGAAAATTTATGTGATATTCAAAGAGGAACTTTGAGTGATCTGGAAAATTGAGAGAAAAAGTGAGAGAATGGTGAGAGAGATCAAAATTCAGAAAATGAAGAGGAGTCAATTATGAGAGTTTTTTTTTCTTGGTTTGGAGGGAAATGGAATAAATATGGTTTAGGTTTGGGGCCCAAAATTTAGGCTTGGGATCCAAAAAATATGGTTTGGAATTGGCTTAGAAAGTGATTAGGACCTAGCATTGGAATTAGGCTTGGATAAATGCTCTAGATCCTTCTCCTTAATTCAAAATGAATAAAAATCAGAAAATTGGAAATTGGAGCCAAAAATACATGCTGAATTTTGCTGCTGGAATTCAAAATTCGCAGCCGTTAACCGGTTAACCAAAGTGTTAACCGGTTAACGCCAGTGAATTTTGAATTCTCCCTCCTTTTGGTGGGAACCTTCAAAAATAAGTCGATGCCAACCGCTTTGATCTGACTTTGACCTTCACTCTTTTTTAGGGCTTTGAACATGACACAAAACTTTCATAAAATGCCTTGTGAGCTTCTTGCCAGGTCACCATGCTCTTGATTTTGACTTGTAATGCTTCAAATTTCCCGGATAGTTGATCATATGCCCTATGCTAGAACATGCAAGTGATATGCTTCATCTTTCTATGCAAGATGCTAAGGATATGACATGCTTATGATGATTATGATATGATGATGGTGCTAAACAGAAGAGGGCAAATTTGGGGTGTTACAACATGGAAGAGTGGACCAGGCCTTGTGCTCCAGAGACTCAGCTCAACAATTGGTCATCTGAAAGGCTCATTTCTGTCACTTCCTTTGAAGAGTAATGGTTTTTGTTTTTATCTTTCCTGTATTCAAGCGTTGTGCCTTTCCCGGGGCATATTAGCTCATTGTAAGGGTTCCATTGTTCATAACAGAATACCATGATCATTAATAAAGCGGATTTTTTGCATTCATCCATGTTGTTCCTTGTCTTTCATTTCTTGTTTTTGTTTTAAAAAGGAAAGAAAAGTTTTAAAGTGGCAATGTTTTCATTTCTCAAACTCTTTCTAAGGCCTTGCATGAATAATCATTCATGCAGGTGCTCTTCACTGGGTCTCATCAATGACGACCCTGCTATGGCTAAGTATGACTTTGACAATCCGATTTACTAAGTCGATGAGGAAGGTGAAGAAGATTGCGAACTACCTAAAGAGTTAGCCAGATTGCTTAAACAAGAGGAAAATATGATTCAACCACATGAAGAGGCTATTGAGGTGATAAACCTTGTAGCAACACATTGACTTATGTCTCCGATAACTTTGTCAATAAGATGATCTCTATGTGTCCTCCATTATTTTATAAGTTATTTGACATTAGAATCTTGTTAAATCGTTTCATCTTGATTTTCTACTTGATTTTCAATGCCATCTTTAGAAGTATCTTCTTTAGGAATCTCTACAAATATTCATTATCATCACAAACAAAAATTTCCTCTTTTAAGGGGTTAGATTCATCAAACTTGACATGCATAGATTCGTCTTTAGATAAAGTTCTTTTATTATATGTTCTAAAAGCCTTACTTTAAAGAGAGTAACCAAGAGATATACCTTCATCCGAATTTTCGTCGAACTTACCAAGGTTGTCTTTGTCATTGTTCAAGACAAAGCATTTGCATCCAAAGATGTGAAAGAATGAGATGTTAGGTTTCATCCCTTTGAAGAGTTCATAGGGGTCTTCTTTAGAATAGGTCAAATGTTAACAAGATTAATTACAAAACAAGTTGTGATCATCGCATCCGCCCAAAAATATTTAGGAAGGTTTGAATCGATAAGCATTGTCATTGCAAGTTCTACCAATAACATATTCTTCATTTCTACAACACCATTTTGTTGGGGGTTCTTGGTGCCGAGAAGTTGTGTGAGATTCCATGTTCTTCACAAAATTCTTCAAATAAAGCATTTTAGAACTCTCCATCATGGTTGCTTCTATTGGAGGTAATTGTAAGATACTTCTCATTTTGAATTTGTTTTGCATACTTCTTGAATACATTGAAAGCTTCACTTTTCTGCACTAAGAAGAAAGTACAAGTATATCTAGAGAAATCATCTACAATAACTAATGCATAAACATTACCTCTGAAGCTTTTTGTTCTTGATGGACCAAAAGATCCATGTGTAACAATTGTAGTGGCCTTGTTATAGCACCACATACTTGGATGTGAAAGATGATTTAGTTTGTTTCCTTTTTTACAAGCATCACATAATCTGTCTTTGATGAATTTGATCTTTGGAAATCCAATGACTAAGTCATGTTTGATTAATTTGTTCAAGTGCTACATGTGAATGTAAGCAAACCTTTTGTGCCATAAGCATGAGTCATTGTTGTTTTCCATAAGAGACTTAACCTTCAAAGACATGTTATCAAGGGAAATCATAAAAAAAATTCTCTTACCTTTTAACATTACCTCATGAGTGACTTTGTTTTCTATCAAGCATTCATCTTTACTGAATTTAATTTTGAATCCTTTGTCACTTAATTGGCTAATGCTAAGTAGGTTATGCTTTAGTCCTTCCACATAAAGGACATCTTCAATAGTTGTGAAATGTGGTGTACCAATAATTCCTACACCAAGGATCTTCCCTTTGTTGTTATCACCATAGGTTACATATCCTTTGGCCTGAAGCGTTAGATGTGAAAATTTGGTTAGGTGTCCTGTCATATGCCTTGAACACCCACTATCAAGATACCAATGATTTGAAGAGGTATTCAAGCATACCTACAAAAAAGAATTAGGTTTCATTAGGTAGCCAAATTGCTTGGGTACTTCATAGTTAGTTCCTTTCTTGACCCATACATAATGGCCTCTACACTAAAATTTCTTACATAACATGCATTAGGAGTATGACCAATTATGGCACAATAAAAACAAGTTGGTTCAAAATCTCTTTTGTACCTAGGAACATAAGACTTTTTCTTAGTAAATATCTTTTTCTTAGGATGACGATGAACTTCTTTAGGCTTGTTCACTTTTTTTAATTATTTGGTCACTTGCTTTTACAAAGATTGTTTTATTGGAACTTGATTTAGAAAATTTAGAATATCCAAGTCCACTTTTATCATTTGATATTCTTTGTTGGGCAAGTACCATTTCCAATCCAACTTTTTCTGGACTGGCCTAGCAGGTGCCCTACACCCAATTGAGGCCCAATCCAGTTTAGCTATGGGCATAAGCCCATCAGGAGATCCACAACCTCATGACCGTTGAGAAATAGAGCCGTTAGGGTATAGTCGTTTGGGAATTCCTCCATATAAGCTCTAATGCCTTTCACACGACTAACTTCCCTCCGAAACTTCTGGAAGCAATTACACCCAATCAAGGGCCACGCCTTCGTAAGTCACAGCCAGGTGCCCTTATAAATACCCTCCATCCCTGGAGGGCCATGTATTCAATTCTAATCACTCACATTATTTCTTAATGTAACGCCCATATTTAATTAATTGATTTAATCAAATATTATTACGTATTTTCCCGATTATTTGTTGTTGGGTGTCGTTTAGTCGTTTGTGTCGTTAAGTTGTTTGAGTTGGTATATTTGTGTCGTTTGTGATGATAAGTTGATAAAAGCTGTTTAAGTTGATTTTACGTTGCGGGTTATGTTGTGTTTGGGTTGATTAAGTTGATTAAGTCAGATTAGTTAAGTCGGAAATAAATAAAATAAGTATTATTGAGATAATATTAAGTTGGGCTTAGTTTTGTGGTGTAAGAGTAGTAAGTTGGGGGTGCTAAGTTACGCCCATCAGTAATTAGGTTGATTAGTGAGAGTTTAGTAAAAACAAGCTGAAAACCTAATTAGGAGTTAATCAGAATTTTGTAAGAGAATGAAGAACAAGTCTTAGAGGGAGATCAAGAGGAGGCTAGGTTTAGGATTTTCGCGGAGATTTCTACGGTGAATTCGAGCTACCTTCAATCCAAGGTAAGTGTGGGGTTCGAATTCCATAAACGAGACTAGATGATCGTATGTAGGTGTCGATCCCTCGAAAAGACACCGGGTCAAATAGGGTACAAACACGAACGGTCGGCGAAAAGGAGAAAATGAAGGTGAAGTGAATAGAGTCGCCAGCTAGGCATTTTTATCCCGAAGGAAAGGTAATGCTGCATAAACTTAGAAAGAGATGGATAAGGCAGTTGCGAACCAGAGAAACTGAGAAAGGGGGTTGGTTACAACCTGGGAAGGTATTAGCACCCAGATTGTCCGTCGTACTCGACGGGATCCACGCTTGAAAGTTTGTGTTTAAAGGGGTAGGTGTATGTGCTATCTGTGTGCCAAAAGCTGGAAAAGAATATGTACAAGTGTTAGTGAAAAAAGGGTGAAATGCTCAGGACTGAGGCTTAAAAGAGAATACTGAAATAGGGGGAAGACACAGAGACTTTTGTTCGATAATAGTTAAGTTATACCTACGTATCCTCTCGTGCAACGAGGAAGTCAGAGCACCGTAGTTCGACTCAAAGAGACTAAAAGATAAATTGACTATGAACTGCCTGCTTGTCTATGCTCAAGTGTATGACTCGTCTGGCTCGAGTGCTAACTATCTTGTATTAGACGGAAGAAGCAAGTTCTCGTTTGTGAGTGAAGATGATGAGAAAAGAATCCCGAAGGAGACGATTATTGTTTGTTTTGTGTTTTCAATCTTTTATTTGTTTTTGGTGTTTGTCATAAGTTAATGAGCTTAAGCCTAGACCAAGGGTTAGTAAACTCATTATATCCTCCCTTTGATTAGGGATAATGAGAATACTTTAAGTATGAGATAAACATCTCAACTTAATTACCATGATGATGTAGGATTAAGATCATTAACCTACTTGTGATTATTTAATTGTTTTTGGGTTTTTGTTTAGTGTTATGTAATGAGTTTAAGCCATAATCAAGGATTAGTGAACTCATTACACCATCCTAATAGAAGTATAATAAATGAGCACACTTAAGCTGAGGAAGATACCTCAACTTAATCCATGATTAGGGATTAAACTCATGACAAAACAAGCCTTTTATTAAAATGGATTTTAATTAAGAGTGAGATTAAGAAGTGAGTTTTATGGTTTGTAAGACAACTTGAGGGGGACTTGTCCATTAAACACTAGGGTTAGTCCTTCTTAACCAATAAAGGAAGAATTAGAACCCTAATGTAAGGCCCAAGTTACAAGTTAATGTTTTAGTGATTATTAGATGGATTGGTTAAGAGGTTTAAACAAATTAAGGGTTTAACACTTAGGATTAAAGTTATACACTCCATCCTAAGAGAAGGATGCAGGAATAACCCTAATTCCAAAGTCCTAAAACCTTAAAGGTTTAGTCTCTAATGATGAGGTGAGAAGAGAGACACAAAGAGGATTCAAAGGTGAAAACTAAGGGGGACTAATCACAACACTAATTATTATCATGCTTGGATGTTCCTATGGTTTGTAAGGCTTAAAAGAGATCTACAGAGAAGCCACCAATGGAAGAAGCAGATGAATAAGTTACTTACTTCACTGAAGAAGATAAGTAACTTAGAGAAAGAAAGTGAGATGAACATGAATGAGCAAGCTCATTCTAAGACAATGAAAAATGAAGCAAGGATGCATATAGAAAAGATGAAGGGAAATGAGAAGTGAAGGCAAATTCACTTCTCAAGTTACTTACCACCTGAAAATGTTAGCACAAGATGCATAAGGAAAGAAAGGAGATGGAATGATGCATATGCAAAGACAAAAGCCAAAGTCAGGATCATACACATGATGCAAATGATGCTATGACATGATTCAAAGGCATACCAAGTGCTATGAATGTTCATACACAGAGAATTGCCGCTCCCGCTAAATGACACCCGGGCCAAGAGAAGAACATGAAAATGAACTGAAAAGAGTCGCCAGCTAGGCATTTTTATCGCGAAGGAAAGGTAATGCTGCATAAACCTGGAAAAATATGGATAAGACGGTTGCGAACCAGAGAAACTGAGAAAGGGGGTTGGTTACAACTTGGGAAGGTATTAGCACCCAGATTGTCCGTCGTATTCGACGGGATCCATGCTTGAAAGATTTGTGTTTAAAAGGGTAGTGTCAGTGTTATCTGTGTGCAAAAGCTGGAAAAGAATATACAAGTGCCAGTGCAAAAGAAATGTGAAGTGAAATGAAGGAGTGTCAGTGTAAGGAAAGAGTGCAAAGCTCAAAAATATGAGGCTTAAAAGAATAAAGCTGGAAGAAGGGGGAATATATAGAGAATTTTGTTCGATAACAGTTAAGTTATGCCTACGTATCCTCTCGTGCAATGAGGAAGTCAGAACACCATAGTTCGACTCAAAGAGACTGAAAGATAAATTGACTGATGAACTGCTTGTTTGTCTATGCTCAAGTGTATGACCTATCTGGCTCAGGTGCAAACTGTCTTGCATTAGACGGGAGAAGCGAGTTCTCGTTTGTGAATGAATGAGGTGAGAAAAGAATCCCGAAGGAGACGATTATTGTTTGTTTTTTGAGTTTTCAATCTTTTATTGCTTTGGGAATTTGTCATAAAAAATGATCTTAAGCCTAAACCAAGGGTTAGTAAACTCATCACATCCTCCCTCTGATTAGGGGTAATGAGAATACCTTAAGTATGAAGTAAGCACCTCACACTTAATCACCATGATGTAGGATTAAGATCATTAACCTACTTGCAATTATTTAGATGTTTTTGATATTTTGTTTAGTGTTAGGTAATGAGTTTAAGCCATAATCAAGGATTTAATGGACCCATTACACCATCCTAATAGAAGGATGATAGATGAGAGCATTGAAGCTGGGGAAGGCTCCCCAACTTAATCCATGATTAGGGATTAACCTCATGACAAAACAAAGCCTTTATTAAATGGATTTTAGTTAATGGTAAGATTAAGAAGTGGATTTTATGATTTTTAAGACAACTTGAGGAGGACTTGTCCATTAACACTAGGGTTAGTCCTTCTTAACCAATTAAGGAAGAATTATAACCCTAATGCAAGGCCCAAGTTACAAGCTTGATGTCTTAGTGATTATTAAGTGAATTGATTAGAGGATTTAAACACATTAAGGGTTTAACACTTAGGATTAAAGTTATACACTCCATCCTAATAGAAGGATGCAGGTATAAGCTTAATCACAAAGCCTTAAAGCCTTAAGGGTTTAGTCCTTGATTATGAGATGAGAAAAGAAGACAAAAAGATGACACAAAGGTAAAAATAAATGGGGGACTAATCAAACCCTAATTTTGATCATACTTGGATGTTCCTAGGGTTTATGAGGATTGCAAAAGATCTTCAAGAAAGAAACCACCATGGAAGAAACAGGATGAGGGAAGGAGGAGCAAAAAGAACAAGACAACTTGCTCCACTTAAGAAGACAAGTTGCTTGAAGAAAGAAAGAGGGGAGGGAACATGAATGAGCAAGCTCACTCTAATACAAATACAAAATGCAGCAATGATGCATAAGATAGATGAGAAAAGATTATGAGAAGTGAAGGCAAATTCACTTCTCAAGCACTTACCACCTGAAAAGTTAGCAAAAAGACATGAAATGAAGTGAACATGAAATGAATGCAATGGTGCAAACCAAAACCAGAAGCATAAACATGATGTCAATGATTCTAAGAGATAATGCAAACACATGTCAAGAGTTGTGGGTGACCATACAAGGATGAGGATGCAAATGAAGCATGTTTTGAACCATGAAAGTTCATGAAAGTTTATGAAATGAAATGAATGCACAACATGGAAAATGAATGATGCAATGATTAAACATGATTCTAATGTGTCCTAATATGTCTTAGGAGTCATGTGAATGCACAAAATGTCATGGCAAGTTCATGAATGCAAGCATATGGAAGATGGATGCAAATGAAGGAAAAAATTAGGGTTTATGCACAAGATACAAAGCAAAATTCAAAATCAGAAGCAAATGACAAGATTAAAAATTGAAATTGGGATCAAAGGTACACTAAACCTATACAAGTTCACTGCCCAAAGGGTGAGACCTAACTCTTAACCCTAAAGAAGTTATGATTTTCTCAAGTTGCCTAGGGTTTTAAGGTACCTTACAATGAAAAATGCCAAACAAAATGAAAATGAAAGATAAATTCAAATCAATTTTATCCTAGAAACTACATGACATGAAGAATGCAATGCAAAAAGAACCATCATCAAACCCTTCATGGTTAGGCAGAAGGGATTTTTCTAAGTTAGGGCAAAAATATTGACTTTTAAGAACCCTAATTCCAAAGAAAAATGCCAAAATAGGTCAAGAACCAAAAAGAAATTTGTGTGAAGAGTTTGATAATGTTTCTAAATGTATCAAGATGCAATGTGATTTTTTTGGTGAGTTTTAGAAACTTAAATGGTATTTTAATTAATTAATTCTCATTAACTAATTAAAATAAACATTTAAATATTTTAAAAATACGAAAATTATGCAAAAAATAAAATGAAAATTATTTTTAGAATGAGAAAACTATTTTAAGACATGATGCAAAAAAATGAAATTTTTTAGAAGTAATTTGCTATTTTAAATAAATTGTGTAAGAAAAATGAACAAAAATGAAAATAAAATTAATTAAAAGAGAAAGTAAGAAGATTTGATGGCCTAGATTTGAACTGAAGAGGAAAAGGTTGACTGCGCGCGCCTTTTAAAGGCTGAGATTCATTTCAGTTTAATTAACCTAATTGTATTTAATTAAATTAATAAAACCAGATTATGGCTAAATGACTTGATCTGGGTCGTTCAGAAGTTAACCTAATCCATATCCAATGGCCACGAAGCAAACTGGCAAATTAATTAGGGTTAGGACCTAATTACTTTCAGGTGACCGGAGAAGAGCTCCGGTCATCTTCTCCGGCGTGTCCAAAACCCTAAAACACTCTACAAGCCACCCCTCATCAAATTAAACACACATAAATGATCCTCTACCCAAACCCCATTCAAATCACCCCTCAAACATCATTTACAAACCAAGAACAAAGAGAATCGAAACAAAATTATTTCACGGGTGAAATTTCAGAGGACCACAAAATACTCAATTCCTCACCATTTTTAAATCTAAGAGCATCAACATGACCAGCATAACATATATTTTCAATTTGTAACAAAAGAAACAAGCTCTGAGAAATTTGATTCTTGTGCTTACCTGAGATGATGAAATGTCAAAGTGAGCTTTTCTGGCCTTTCCTTAATGCAAAAAGTATCCTCTGGACCTCCTGAGATTAATGGAGTGCTTCAAAACCTTTGAGGATGGCTGATTTGGAAGTTTGAGTTCTGGTGTAGCAGGATTTACAGTTGGTGTATGTGATGCTTTTAGCTGTTTTAATGGTGGATTTTGGTTATATGGAGGATGTGTGATTTGTTGGTGAAGAGGAAATTGAAGTGTGATGGCTGTGGGAGGAGTTTCGAAGAGATGAAGGAAACTTGCAGTTTTTGTGAATCTGCTTGTGTGTGTGTTTTTAGCCCATGTCCAGCCTGTTTTATGATCCATAACATATCCCTAAACTATTGGAAGGAGTCTGAGGAAGTGACATGCACTGTGGGAATGGTATGGGGCAAATGGCCAAAAAGTCAGTGGTAGGTGTACCTCAAGCATGGGCTGTGGAAGAGGCTATCCTAGGGCTGCTCTGAGTTCTGCTGGCTTCAAGGGTGGCCATGGGATGCTCTGAGGTGATCTGAAATGGATGAAGGGTGAGATGTCACATGTTTTGCCTTTTTACAACTTGTTGCATTTTGAAGTTTTTGGTCATGGATATGTGACATCCCTTGGGAATTTTTGCAGCAAAATGGACCATATGAAGTTGTCATAATGTTTTGATATCACTTAGCAACCAATCCAATCAATGGAAGTCCCTTTTGCAAAAAATTCATTCTTGAAGATTCATGAGAAATGCCTTATGGTGACTTGTAATTCAAGGCATGAAAATGGGAAATCTCTTGGGCAATTATGAATTTTGGACCATGTATGATGTTTGTGCAATGTTTAGAAGTTAATTAGAGATCACATTTGGCTTTGGCAAGTGTTTTTGCAAGTTTCCTCTTTGGCACAAAAGTGAAAATCAAGTGATTTTTCCCAACTTTGCAAGGCCATAACTTTAGTTCAAAAATGAATTAGATCAAGTTCTTGTACCTTTTGAAAATGCGAGGATCCAATCTACAACTTTCATGACCAAGAATTTTTCATTTGAAGCATTTTTGAATCAAAAAGAGGAGGTTGAAAAACTTTCCCAAAATGGCAAGTTTACATTACAAGTCACTTTCCCAAAATGGCAACTTTGCAAATGGCTTGAAATTATTCAATTTTGTGAACTTATAACATCTTCTAAGATCAAATAAAGATCATATACCCTCAAAATGATGGAGAAGATCCCTTGGTTGGATGATTGGGGGCCTCAGATGCCCTGATTTTGCACTGACTTGCTCAGGAAGTCATCTATTGATCAGATGACTTCCCCATTGAATTTCTTCATGAAAATTGGTATGTAGGATCCTTATGACATATAAAGACCAATAGAAACAAAAATGACCAAAAAAATTGGAGGTATGGCCTTTGAAACCAAAACCCTAATTTCAGGTCATCTGTGCAGTTAAGTTTGGCTCTGCTTCCATGCCTTTCTCAGTTCTTGTGATTCTTTGACTTCCTTGACCTTGGGAGGATATAATATGATGCTTGAACATACATGGACCCTCTTGAGATGATTGAAGACCTTTGGAGTGGCTCAGATAGCCCAAGGATGGCTCAAATCACAAACCCTAGATGCAGATGACTTAGAACCAATGCAGTGAAGCAAAAATGTAATATGAGATACTATGATTGAATTGATGCAACTATGAAAGGTCACAAGACATGGTGAAATGAGTGAGGGAAAATTTGGGGTGTTTACAGCTGCCCCTATTCAAACATGAGTTAGCTGTGTAGGATGTAAGCGGCGGCTTAACAGGCAAACAAGATAACTTGTGGTTGAATACCAAAGACAGTCCAAATTTGCACTCACTGGGTGAAGAAGAAAAGGGATATAGATTGCAAAAGGGAGTAAAGTATGATTATAAAGTGTGGGCGACAGAGGGCGACCGTCGAGCAGAGGACGACTGTTGGGGATAAAGCAATGACGGGGACGACCGACATGCTGGGGAAATAGAGGGATCATGATGGGGACGGCCATCAGGCAAAGAAATAAGAATCTCTGGGGTTTTAAAGTTAAAGGCAATGATGGGGACGGCCATCAGGTTTGAAATGAATGATGTGGGACGGTCATCAAAGGTGAAGGGCGATCACCTAACAGGGGACGGCTGCTCTACTAAGGATAGGATGAGGGGCGGTCATCCAAGGTGAAGGACGATCACCTGGAAAGGTACGGTTGCCGAAAGTATCACGACATATGACGAATGCCGGATAGAAAAGGTCGACGATGGGGACGGCCATCGGATAAACATGATGAAGGAAGATCATCAAGGGGTGAAGGACGATCACCTAGCAGGGTACGACTGCTCTCGAGGTTCATCATGACATAGGACGAATGTCAGATAACAAGATCGACGATGGGGACGGCCATCAGATAAAATGATGAAGGACGATCATCAAAAGGTGAAGGACGATCACCTAGCAGGGGACGCCTGCTCAAATATCACGACATAGGACGAATGCCAGATAGAAAAGGATTCCAATAATGGAGACTCCGCTGGGGGGGATGAAGGACGATCATCAAAAGGTGAAGGACGATCACCTGGCAGGGTACGGCTGCCGAAAGTATCATGACCTAGGACGAATGTCAGATAGAAAAGAAATTTGCTTTTAACTGGGCATTTGCTGGGAACTCTTCTGGGGAATGGTAGACACAGGCGAGTGTCTAAATTCAAAAAGGTATAAGTGTCTGACACTGTGTATAGATTAAAGGTGCGGACAAGCATCCTTAGGACCTTGATACGGACGAGTACCGGTAGAAACAAATGCTGACGCATGTTCAGAGATGATGATACGGACGAGTATCAACTGGTTAACAAAGAACACGAACGAATTTCGTTTTCGAGGGGAAAAAATGTATATATATAAGATACAGACGAATATCCATATAAGTAAAAAGGTATGAGTAAGACACAGACGAGTGTTCAACTTGCTGGGGGAGAGCATGATACAGATGAGTATCATAAGAGAAAGTGTATAAATAGATATTCCGACGCTCCGTGGGATAGGATGACACGGACGGGTGTCAGAAGATATAATAAGCAAGGTTTATAGGCAACTGTGCTGGGGATAGGTGACACGGATGGGTGTCAGGAGAGTGTATTAACATGTTTTTGTGAGTGCAAAGGGGACACTTTGGCTTTCTGCTGGGGATATGATGCAGACGAGTGTCAGGGGAGTTATCTGTTATGTATAAGTATCTGTTTGTGAAAGGTGTTCTGGCGACTTTCTGGGGAAAGATGACGCGGACGAGTATCCAAACGGGCATGTATCTATATCTGGGAAATGCGAAGAAACTGCTTTGGCATTCTGCCGGGGAATTTGAGTGGTATCCTGTATGCTGTTGATGGTATGTCAGTATTCACAGGGGATTGATTCAATCATGGCTTATGACTATGCGATATGTTTGATTTTTGCCGTAATGCTCCGTATTAGACGGAATGCTACGCTCTGGGGGGAGATATGATGTGAATGCTATGATTGTGCAAAGATACCGATCCGGGATCCGAATCCCGTTGCGGTGAAGATCTCTGGCCGATCTGCTTGAAGGACATTCCCAGCTGGGGATGAGATCATTGGTAGGTCTGATATATATATATGGCTCTGTTTGGGGGAATAAGTCACTGATAGACCTACTCTTGGTGATGAGGAGCCCAGCTGGGGTCTGTGGAAGCTTTCATCACCTTGTTGTGAGATCTTCAGATATTGCTCTTCTGGATAGAGGTTGAGACTCTGCCGGGAGATGGTTCCCTGTCTAACACTTGGCTGAGGGGAATGATCACTGAACGACCTTCCTAGAGATTTTTGCGGAGATCCTGTCGAAGATGATGTCCGGCAACTCAGCTGGGGAGAGGGCACCCCTGGTGCTATTTGGGAGATGGGCCGAGTAAATAGTGATTTGGCAGCTTGCTGGGGAGAAGCTTTCATGCCCCATGTTTGCACTTTGACTACCTGCAATCCTGTTATGACAAAGAAACGTACAAGTATCCCGAGGTATCCCTTACTGGATTCCATCATACGTATTCAGACACTCCTGAAGCAAATATATTTCCTATAAGCATGTATTTTTAGAAAAGACGCATCTGTATTTACGCAATCATTATATTAAGGACATCAGACATTTTTGCAAATGAAAATAGAAGGTACGAGACGAAACGTGACTGAAAATCTGATTTTATTAATTTGCGTGCCCCTGAATTGGTAAATACAGTCAACGAAACAGATCCCCTGAAATGAGGAGATTGTTACAAAATTGAGAAACAAAAAGATGTTGGCAATGTTGATGATGCTTCAGTGAGCTTCCCTTTTGCTATGATTCGTATGACATTGATGTTCTTCTCATCTTACTTTTTTGAAGAAGGCTGGTTCTGACCGATGCTTGAATCTTCCGAAGCTTGCCATGTTGTGAAGAATACAGACGAATTCAGAATGCAGTTGTTCGCTTATTCCCCTTTTTTGCATGGATCGCCCTTTCGGGTTTTCAATCCACCGGGATACCCATTTTTGCCTAAGTTGTCCAATGTGGCTTTTCAACTCAGCGGGTGTACATTTTTTTCCCTTATTTTTTCCCGAGTCTTTTATTTTGTTTTTGACTCGCCGGGATGCCCTATTTTGCCTGGACTCACATTCTGTTTTTATGTCCAGCGGGTCCTTTTATGCGAAGTATTTTTTAACTGCATCTGAATTCACAGGGGACTGGAAGTCTTCACCATCCATAGTACTGAGCATCAGCGCTCCACCAGAGAATACTTTCTTTACTATGAACGGACCATCATAATTCGGAGTCCACTTGCCCCTGTGGTCCGTATGAGGAGGGAGGAGTCTTTTCAGCACAAGATCTCCTACTTGGTACTCTCGAAGCCTGACTTTCTGATCGAAGGCTTTCTTCATTCTTTTCTGATACAGCTGCCTATGACAGATTGCAGCTAATCTCTTCTCTTCAATCAGGCTCAGTTGTTCGTATCGGGATCGGACCCATTCTGCTTCGTTCAGCTTAACATCCATCAATACCCGTAAGGAGGGTAATTCAACCTCAACAGGTAGGACTGCCTCCATACCATACACAAGTTGATACGGTGTTGCCCCTGTGGATGTTCTGATTGACGTACGGTACCCATGCAAGGCAAATGGTAGCATTTCATGCCAGTCTTTGTATGTGACCACCATCTTCTGCACAATCTTCTTGATATTCTTGTTAGCTGCCTCAACAGCGCCATTCATCTTCGGCCTATAAGGAGAAGAATTATGGTGTTGGATCTTGAAGTCTCGACATAACTCTGCCATCATTTTGTTGTTCAAGTTGGAACCATTATCAATAATGATTCGCTCGGGCACTCCATACCGACAGATGATGTCTCTCTTCAGGAATCGGGCTACCACTTGCCTGGTGACTTTTGCATACGAAGCTGCTTCAACCCACTTGGTAAAATAGTCAATAGCTACCAGGATGAATCTGTGGCCATTCGAAGCGGTCGGTTCAATCTTGCCATTCATATCAATGTCCCACATGGAAAAGGGCCAGGGCGAAGACATCACATTCAGAGGATTTGGAGGCACATGCACTTTATCTGCATAAATCTAGCATTTATGGCATTTTCTGGCATACGCACAACAGTCTGCATCCATTGTGATCCAGTAATAGCCTGATCTTAGCAACTTTTTAGCCATAGCATGCCCTCCAGCATGGGTACCAAAAGATCCTTCGTGCACCTCGTGCATTAACAAGTCTGCTTCTGTCCTACCAACACATCTGAGGAGTACCATATCAAAGTTTCTCTTGTACAGGGAGCCATCAACATTCAAAAAGAAACTACCAGCCAGCCTTCTTAATGTCTTCTTGTCATTGGATGATGCCCCAGGTGGGTATGTTTGATCCTCCAAGAAGCAATTTGACGTCGTGGAACCAAGGCTTATCATCCTTAGCAATGTCTACTGAGAATACGTATGCTGGTCTGTCAAGTCTAGATACTGAAATCCGAGGCACAAAGTTGGCAGCTTGAACTTTGATCATGGATGAAATGGTAGCCAAAGCATCTGCAAACTGATTTTCATCTCGAGGGATATACTCAAGTTTGACTGTTGTGAAGAAAGTCAATAACCTCCTTGTATAATCCCGGTAAGGTATCAGATGATCCTGGTGAGTGTACCATTTTCCGTTGGTTTGATTAATTACCAGAGTTGAATCTCCGAACACAGTCAAAGTCTTGATCCTGAGGTCAATGGCTTCCTCAAGACCCATAATACAAGCTTCGTATTCAGCTTCGTTGTTAGTGTAGTTAAAGGTGAGTTTTCCCGAGAAAGGCATGTGAACTCCCTTGGGTGTAATGAGTACCACACCAACACCACGGCCATTCATATTAACAGCCCCACCAAACATCATAGTCCATTCTTCCTCTGGGTCAGGCCCTTCAATGTGAATAGGCTCTTCATGATCTTTTTCTTTTATGAACATGATGTCTTCATCAGGGAAGTCAAATCTCATAGGCTGGTAATCATCAATAGGTTGCTCAGCAAGATAATCAGACAACACACTGCCCTTGATGGCTTTTTGAGATGTGTACTGAATGTTATATTCTGTGAGGATCATTTGCCATCTTGCAACCCGTCCGGTCAGTGCTGGCTTCTCAAAAATGTACTTAACTTGATCCATCTTGGAGATCAATAAGGTAGTGTGGGTCAACATATACTGTCTCAGTCGGCGAGCAGTCCACGCTAAAGCACAACAAGTTTTCTCGAGCAGTGAATAACGTTGTTCACAGTCGGTAAACCTTTTGCTCAGGTAGTATATTGCATACTCTTTTCGACCAGACTCGTCATGCTGGCCCAGCACACACACCATTGAATCTTCTAATACTGTCAAGTACATGATTAGAGGTCTTCCTTCAACTGGAGGCATAAGGATTGGAGGCTCTTGTAAGTATTCCTTGATTTTGTCAAAAGCCTTCTGGCAGTCTTCGTTCCACCTGACCGTTTGTTCTTTTCTTAACAGCTTGAATAAGGGTTCACATGTTGCTGTAAGGTGAGATATGAACCTGGAGATGTAGTTCAATCTACCTAGAAACCCCCGAACTTCTTTTTCAGTCTTCGGTGCAGGCATCTCCTGAATGGCTTTGACTTTATCAGGGTCAACTTCAATCCCTTTCTCACTCACAATAAATCCCAGCAGTTTACCGGATCGCACCCCGAATGTGCATTTGTTGGGGTTTAACTTCAATTGGTACTTCCTCATACGCTTGAATAACTTCAACAGATTCACCAGGTGGTCTTCTTCTGTGAGGGACTTGGCAATCATGTCATCCACATAACATTCAATTTCTTTATGGATCATGTCATGGAATAATGTTACCATAGCCCGTTGATAAGTGGCACCCGCATTCTTCAATCCGAATGGCATCACCTTATAATAGAATGTGCCCCAGGGTGTGATGAAAGTTGTCTTCTCCATGTCTTCAGGTGACATTTTGATCTGATTGTATCCTGAAAATCCGTCCATGAAGGAGAACACCGAGAATTGAGCCGTATTATCAACCAATACATCAATGTGAGGTAATGGGAATTAATCTTTCGGGATGGCTCTGTTCAAGCCCCGGTAATCCACACACATCCTCACCTTGCCATCCTTCTTAGGCACAGGTACAATGTTAGCCACCTGTCGCTCCCACCAAAATGACACCGGGCCAAGAGGGGTACAGACGCGAACGGTCGACGAAAAGGGGATGTGAGAACACACAGGAGTGAACTCACAAGAAAAGAAAAGAGTCGCCAGCTAGGCATTTTTATCCCGAAGGAAAGGAAATGTTGCATAGACCTAGAAAGATATGGACAAGACGGTTGTGAACCAGAGAGACTGAGAAAGGGGGTTGGTTACAACCTGGGAAGGTATTAGCACCCAGATTGTCCGTCGTACTCGACGGGATCCATGCTTAAAAGATTTGTGTTTTAAAGGGGGCAGTGTCAGTGCAATTTGTGTATAAAGAGCTGGAAAAGATGTACAGGTGTCAGTGTGAAAGGGATGTGGAGTGTATAGGTGAAGTGTCAGTGTCAGAATAAAAAATGGAATGCTCAAGTTTATGAGGCTAAAAGAATAAGGCTAGAAAGAAGGGAAATATACAGAGACTTTTGTTCGATAACTGTTAAGTTATGCCTACGTATCCTCTCGTGCAATGAGAAAGTCAGAAAACCGTAGTTCGACCCAAAGAGACTGAAAGATAAATTGACATGTGAACTGCTTACTTGTCTATGCTCAAGTGTATAACCTGTCTGGCTCAGGTGCAAACTGTCTTGCATTAGACGGAAGAAGCAAGTTCTCGTTTGTGAGTGAATGAGGTGAGAAAAGAATCCTGAAGGAGACGATTATTGTTTGTTTTTTTGTATTTTCAGTCTTTTATTGCTTTTGGATTTGTCATAAGTTAATGAGCTTAAGCCTAAACCAATGGGTTAGTAAACTCATCACATCCTCCCTCTGATTAGGGGTAATGAGAATACCTTAAGTGTGAAGTCAGCATCTCACACTTAATCACCTTTTGATGTAGGATTAAGATCATTAACCTACTTGTTATTATTTAGATGTTTTTGTTGTTTTTGTTTAGTGTTGAGTAATGAGTTTAAGCCATAATCAGGGATTAAACAGACTCATTACACCATCCTAATAGAAGGATAATAGATGAGAATGTTTAAGCTGAGGAAGACTCCCCAACTTAATCCATGATTAGGGATTAACTTCATGACAAAACAAAACCTTTATTAGATGGATTTTAATTAATGGTAAGATGAAGAAGTGGATTTTATGATTTGTAAGACAACTTGAGGAGGACTTGTCCATTAACACTAGGGTTAGTCCTTCTTAACCAATTAAGGAAGAATTAGAACTGTAATGCAAGGCCCAAGTTACAAGCTTGATGTCTTGATGATTATTATGTGAATTGATTAAAGGATTTAAACACATTAAGGGTTTAACACTTAGGATTAAAGTTATACACTCCATCCTAATAGAAGGATGCAGGCATAAGCTTAATCACAAAACCTTAAAGCCTTTAGGGTTTAGTCCCTGATTATGAGATGAGAAGAGAAGACTCAAAGAGACACAAAGGTAAAAACTAAGTGGGGGACTAATCAAACCCTAATTATTATCATGCTTGGTTGCTCCTAGGGTTTGTGAGGTTTACAAGAAAGATCTTCAGAGGAAACCACCAGGAAGCAGATGAAAGGAGCAAAGAGAAGCAAAGTAACTTGCTTCATTTAAGAAGACAAGTCACTTGAAGAAAGAAAGTAAGATGAAAAATAATGAGCAAGCTCAATCTCATACACATACAAAAATGCAGCAATGATGCATAAGAGAGATGAGAAGAGATTGTGAGAAGTGAAGGCAAATTCACTTCTCAAAGTAACTTACCACCTGAAAAAGTTAGTAAAGAAATGAAATGCAATGCCAAATGAGATGCAATGTGATGATGCAAACCAAAACCAGAAGCATGAATATGATGTTAATGATGCTAAGAGATGATGCAAACATGAGACAAGGCATTAGAATGATCATACAAACATATGGATGCAAGAGAAGCATGCTTAGAACCATGAACATATATGAAAAGTTATGAAATGCAAATGACATATAACATGGAAAATGTGAGATGCAATGATCAAACATGATTCCAATATGTCTTAAGATGTATCATGAATCAAATGAATGCATAAAATGTCATGGCAAGTCATGGTATGCAAGCAAATGTAAGATGAATGCAAAAGAAAGCCCAAATTAGGGTTCATGATCAATGCACAAAACAAAATTCAAAACCAGAAGCAAACATCATGATAAAAATTTGAAAATTCATTCAAAGGAACCCTAAACCTATACAAACTCACTGCCCAAAGGAGAGGATCCAATTCTTAACCTAATGAGAGTTATGAATTTCCTAAGATTGCTAGGGTTTCAAGGTACCTTGTCAAGAAAAATGTCAAACAAATTGAAAATGCAAGATCAATTCAAACCAATTTAAACCTATAAACTACATGTTATGCAAGATGCAATGCAAAAAAAATCATTGTCCAACTCTCAATGGTTAGGCAGAAGTGAATTTTTGAAGTTTGAATCAAAATAATGCCTTGAAATGAAATTAAATCCATTGAAAATTGTCAAAAGGCATCAAGATCAAAAAAGAAATTTGGTTTGAAGGTTGGACAATGTTTCTAAATGATTTTAAATGTTTCATGATTTTTTTGTGATTTTTAAATACTTAAAAGTATTTTTAATTAATTAATTCTCATTAATCAATTAAAAATAAACTTTTAAATGATTTAAAAATATTTTTCAATGCAAAAAATAAAAATAAAAATATTTTTGGTTTCTGAAAATTAATAAAAGGGTTGATAAAAATTTTCAGAATTTTTTGATGATTTTTACTATTTTTAAATAAATGAACAAAACAAATGAAATAAAATGAAAATAAAAATGAATTTAATGAGAAGTAATCAGAATCAAGGGCCAGCATTTGAATGGATTGCGCGCGGATTGACTGGCGCCAGATCTAAGGGCTATAATTCAAACTGACCTAATTAAAATAAACTGAATTAATTAATCTAATTAAAAATGATTAGGGTTTTAATGAGAGATCCTGTCCATTCAATCGCGCGCGAGTCAGACCTAGTCAACCCATCCTACACTCCACATTCAAACTTCATTAATGACACTGATTAACCCTAAACAAATTCAGGTGGCCGGAGAAGACTTTCGGTCGTCTTCTCCGGCGAGACCTCTGACCTAACTCTCTAAAAACCTCACCAAATCCTGCCAAAACCTCCAGATCAACTCATCTAAACCTCCTAAACAACAATCCAGCCATAAAATTCATTTCTTTTTCGTGAATCATGAAGAACAAACAGAAATCAAATTTACGGGCAAAGTTTCAGGCAAGCCATACATCCTCAAAACTCAATCATTTTCAAAAATAAAAGGTTCAGTGAACTCAGGGAAGCATGTAGATCATTTTAGAAACAAGAGATATGAGTTCTGGAAAAATGAATTTCCAAGGCTACCTGAATCGAAGCTTTCAAATCAGGGACTTTCTGGCCAGTTTCTTGCTTCCAACCAACTCCAATGGACCTCCTGAGAAGCTTGCAATGCTTGTTTGAAGTTTATGGTGGCTGATTGGAGAGTTTGCAGAAGTTCTGTTCAAAGAGGGGCAGAAATCGTGTTTTGATTCCAGGAGGTTTTAGGGCCAAGTGAAGGCAAGGAAATGATCAGGAGGATGTGGTGAGATGTTCTGTGAAGTTTGTTTGTGTGTTTGAAGCTTATGGAGTCAGTTTCGAATGGTTTTGCAAATGAAGCATAAACTTGGAACTAGGGCTTGGGGTGTGTTTCAGCATGAATGGTTCTGTGTTATGGCTTGCCTTTGGTCTACTTATCACTCATGGATAGGCATGTGGAGTTGGTGTGCCCTATTGTGATTGGTATGGGTCTTTGGCCAAAATGTCAAACTTTGTGTTAGAGAGGTATGGGCTCATAGCTAGCCAAGGACAAATGGGGTGTCCTGCGCAGCAAGAAGTGTGGAGAGCCCTAAGATCAATTATGAAATCAGCAAGCAAGTGGATTAGGGTTTGAATGAGGTTTTGCAACTTGGTTCATCTTTGGCCCTTTTGAAGTTTCTTGCCCCACAAGTCACAAAAATGAGTGATTCTTTGATGCAATCTGACTTTTAGGCCTTGGTTCATGTTTGTGTGAAGTTTAGAAGTCCATTTGGAAGTTCAATTTGCCTTGGCAAGTGGTTTTGCAACTTTGCCTCTTTGGTAGAAAACTTCAAATTATGTGATTTTGGCCAACTTTGACAAGCCATAACTTTTGATCAAAAATGAATTAGAACAAGTTCTTGTACTTTTTGAAAAGGGAATGATCCATTCTACAACTTTCATGACCAAAGTTTTTCCACTTGAAGCATTTTTGAATCAAAAAGCAAGGGTTGAAAAAGTTTCCCAAAATGGCAATTTTCATTATAAGTCAACTTTCCCAAAAAGTCAACTTTGCAAATGGCTTGAAATTCTTCAATTTTGTGAACTTCTAACATCTTCTATGATCAAATAAAGATCATACACAATCAAAATGATGAAGAACACCCTTTGGTTAGGTCATTGAGGGCCTCAGATACCCTGATTTTGCACTGACTTGCTCAAAAAGTCAACTCTTGATCAGATGACTTCCCCATTGAATTTCTTCATGAAAATTGATATGCATGGTCCCTATGCCATATAGAGACCAATAGAAACAAGAATGACCAAAAAAAATTGGAGTTATGGCCTCTGAAACCAAAACCCTAATTCTAGGTCACCTGTGCAGTTAAACCTGGCTCTGCTTCCATGCCATTCTCAGTTCTTGTGATTTTTTTGACATTCTTGACTTTGAGAGGATATAATATGATGCTTGAACATACATGGACCCCTTTGAAGTGATTGATGACCTTTGGAGTGGTTCAAGTGGCTCTTGGATTGCTCAGATCACAAACCCTAGATGCAGATGACTTAGAAACAATGCAGTGAATCACAAATGTGATATGAGATGCTATGATTGAACTTATGCATATGAAAAGATCACAAGCCATGGTGTGAATGAGTGAGGGAAAATTTGGGGTGTTTACAACTTCCCCTATTCAAACATGAGTTAGCTGTGCAGGGTGTAAGCAACGACTTAACAGGCAAACAAGATAACTTGTGGTTGAATACCAAAGACAGTCCAAAATTTGCACTCACAGAATGAAGAAGAAAAGGGATATAGATTGTAAAAGAAAATAAAGTATATTTATAAAGTGCGGGCGACGGAGGACGACCGTCGAGCAGAGGACGACTGCTGGGGAAAGAGCAATGACGGGGACGGCCGACATGCTGGGGATAATGCGGGAAATAAAGCAATGACGGGGACGGCCGACATGCTGGGGAAGATGCGGGAAATAAAGCAATGACGGGGACGGCCGACAAGCTGGGGATATAGGAGATTATGATGGGGACGGCCATCATGACTCTCTGGGGATTATAGGTAAAATAAATGATGAGGTACGGCCATCAAGTTCATAAAGTAATGTAAACAACGATGGGGACGACCATCGGGCTAAACTGATGAAGGACGATCATCAGGAAAAGGAAAAGGGACCACGACGGGGACGGCCATCGGGTTAAAGAATGAATGAAATAATGATGAGGGACGGTCATAAAGTTCATAAAGTAATGTAAACAACGATGGGGACGACCATCGGGCTAAACTGATGAAGGACGATCATCAGGAAAAGGAAAAGGGACCGCGACGGGGACGGCCATCGGGTTAAAGAATAAATGAAATAATGATGAGGGACGGTCATCAAAGGTGAAGGACGATCACCTAGCAGGGGACGGCTGCTCTGATGGGGATAAGATGAGGGACGGTCATCTAAGGTGAAGGACGATCACCTGGCAGGGTACGGCTGCCGAAAGTATCGCGACATAGGACGAATGCCGGATAAAAGGTTGACGATGGGGACGGCCATCGGATGAGCATGATGAAGGACGATCATCAAGAGTTGAAGTACGATAACCTAGCAGGGGACGACTGCTCTCAAGGTTTATCATGACATAGGACGAATGTCAGATAACAAGATCAACGATGGGGACGGCCATCGGATGAGCATGATGAAGGACGATCATCAAGAGGTGAAGGACGATCACCTAGCAGGGGACGGCTGCTCTCAGGGTTTATCATGACATAGGACGAATGTCAGATAACAAGATCAATGATGGGGATGGCCATCGGATGAGCATGATGAAGGACGATCATCAAGAGGTGAAGGACGATCACCTAGCAGGGGACGGCTGCTCTCCAGGTTTATCATGACATAGGACGAATGTCGGATAGAAAAAGGTTGCTTTGCTGGCGACCTGCTGGGGAATAGTAAACACGGACGAATGTTTACATCCAAGAAATAAAAGGTATAAGTGTTTTGGCGTCGTGTACAGATTAAAGATGCGGACGAGCATCCTTTAGACTACGATATGGACGAGTATCGGGTGGAAACAAATACTGACACGTGTTCAGAGATGATGATACGGACGAGTATCAACTGGTTAACAAGGAACACGGACGAGTGTCGATTCTGAGGGGACTCTTCTGGGGAATAGTAGATACAGGCGAGCGTCTTAATTCAAGAAGACATAAGTGTTTGACACGTGTATGGATTAAAGATGCGGACGAGCATCCTTAAGACTACGATACGGACGAGTATCAGGTAGAAACAAACGCTTGACGCATGTTCCGAGATGATGATACGGACGAGTATCAACTGGTTAAAGAACACGGACGAGTGTAGGATCTGAGGGGACTTGAGTGATATATGCAAGATACGGACGGGTATCTGTATGAGTGAAATAAGTATGAGTGGTGTAAAGGAAAGTGTTTAACCTGCTGGGTGGGAGTGATACAGACGAGTGTCAAAAGGGGAAAACGTTTAGGTAACTATGCTGGGGAAAGCGACACGGACGGGTGTCAGGAATTTGTATAAAGATGTATTTGTGCGTGCAAAGAGGACGCTTTGGCTTTCTACTAGGGATATGTCACGGACGGGTGTCAAGAAGTATCTGTAATATAAGTGGTTTGTTTGTACAGAAAGCTCGGGCGACTTTACTGGGGAATGATGACACAGACGGGTGCCAGAAGGAGTGTGTATTTGTATTTACAAGTGTAAGGCCAGTGTTTTGGCTCTCTGGTGGGGAATTTGGAGAGTCTTCTCTGTATCCTGTTGACGGGTTGTCGGTATTCACAAGTGTTTGATTCAGAACATGGCTTATGATTATGCAATATGTTTGATTTTTGCCGTAATGCTCCGTATTAGACGGAATGCTACGCTCTGTGGGAAATATGATGTGAATGCCATGATTATGCAAAGATACTGATCCGGGATCCGGGTCCCGTTGCTACGAAGATCTCTGGTTGATCTGCTTGAAGTGAACATCCCAGCTAGGGATGAAGTTACTGGTAGATCTGACATATGGGGCTCTGCTTGGGGAAATAGGTCACTGATAGACCCATCCTTGGTGATGAGGGACCCAACTGGGGTTTGTTGAAGCTTTCTTCACTCTGTTGTGGGATCTTCAGACGTTGCTCTTCTGGATAGAGGCTGAAGCTCTGTAGGGAGATGGTTCCCTGACTTTTGTACTTGGCTGAGGAGGAAACAACAAATGGCAACTCGGCTGGGGAGAAAGCACTTCTGGTGCCAAGACTGAGTAGATATTGATTTGCCAGCTTGCTGGGGTGAAGCTTACATGCCCCATGTTGTGCTTTGGATGCCTGCAATCCTAAAAAGTTAGAGAAACGTACAAATAATCCCGAGGTATCCCTTACCGGATTCCATCATAGGAGTTTAGACACCCCTGGGAGTAAGTATATTTCCTGCAAGCACGTGTTTCAAGAGAAGCATCTGTATTTATGCAATCAGTATCTTAAGGACATCGGACATTTTGCAAATGAAAATAAAATGTACAAGACAAAACATGACTGAAAATCCGATTTTATTGATTCATACGCCCTGAATTGGAGAGATACATTCAGAGAAACAGATCCCCTAAAATGAGGAGATTGTTACAAATTGAGAAACAAAAGATGTTGGCAACGTTGATGACACTTCAGGGAGCTTCCCCTTGTACGACTCGTATGACTTTTGACATTCTTCTCGTCTTGCTTTCTGAAGTAGGCTGATTCCGACCGGCGCTTGAACCTTCCGAAGCTTACCAAGTTGTGAGTGATGCAGACGAATTCAGAATGCAGTTGTTCGCTTATTCCCTTGTTTTGCCTGGATCGCCCTTTCGGGTTTTCAATCCATCGGGATACCCCTTTTTTGCCTGAGTTGTCCAATGCGGCTTTTCAACTCAGCGGGTTGTACATTTTTTTCTTGTTTATTTTCCCTTACTTTTGCCCGAGTCTTTTATTCTGTTTTTGACTCGTCGGGATGCCCTATTTTTGCCTGGACTTACATTCTGTTTTTATGTCCAGCGGGTCATTTTATGCGAAGTATTTTTTAACTGCATCTGAATTCACAGGGGATGGGAAGTCTTCACCATCCATAGTACTGAGCATGAGTGCCCCACCGGAGAAAACTTTCTTTACTACGAATGGTCCTTCATAGTTTGGAGTCCATTTGCCCCTGTGTTCTGTATGAGGAGGGAGGAGTCTTTTCAGCACAAGATCTCCTACTTGGTATTCTCGGAGCCTGACTTTCTGATCGAAAGCTTTCTTCATCCTTTTCTGGTATAACTGCCCATGACAGATTGCAGACAATCTCTTTTCTTCGATCAGACTCAGTTGTTCATATCGGGACCGGACCCACTCCGCTTCGTTCAGCTTAACATCCATTAATACCCATAAGGAGGGTAATTCAACTTCAACTGGTAGGACTGCCTCCATACCAAACACAAGTTGATACGGTGTTGCCCCAGTGGATGTTCTGATTGACGTAAGGTACCCATGCAAGGCAAACGGTAGCATTTCATGCCAGTCTTTGTAGGTGACTACCATCTTTTGCACAATCTTCTTGATATTCTTATTAGCTACCTCAACAGCGCCATTCATCTTTGGCCTGTAAGGAGAAGAATTGTGGTGTTGGATCTTGAAGTCCCGACATAGTTCTGCCATCATTTTGTTGTTTAGATTGGAACCATTATCAGTAATGATTCGCTCGGGCACTCCATACCGGCAGATGATATCTCTCTTCAGAAATCGGGCTACCACTTGCCTTGTAACATTTGCATATGAGGCTGCTTCAACCCACTTGGTAAAATAGTCAATGGCTACCAAGATGAATCTGTGGCCGTTTGAAGCAGTTGGTTCAATCTTGCCAATCATATCAATGCCCCACATGGCAAAGGGCCAGGGTGAAGACATCACATTCAAAGGATTAGGAGGCACATGCACCTTATTCGCATAGATCTGGCATTTATGACACTTTCTGGCATAGGCACAACAGTCAGCATCCATTGTGATCCAGTAATAACCTGATCTTAGCAATTTCTTGGCCATGGCATGCCCTCCTGCATGGGTACCAAAGGATCCTTCGTGCACTTCATGCATCAACAGGTCTGCTTCTGTTCTATCGACACATCTGAGGAGTACCATATCAAAGTTCCTTTTGTACAGGGAACCATCAGTATTCAGGAAGAAACTACCAGCTAGCCTTCTTAGTGTCTTCTTATCATTGGAAGATGCCCCTGGTGGGTATGTTTGATCCTCCAAGAAGCACTTAATGTCATGGAACCACGGCTTATCATCCTTAACAACATCTGCTGAGAATACATATGCTGGTCTGTCAAGTCTGGATATTGAAATCCGAGGCACAAAATTGGCAGCCTGAACTTTGATCATGGACGAAATGGTATCCAGAGCATCTGCAAATTGATTCTCGTCTCGAGGGATATACTCAAGCTTGACCGTTGTAAAGAAAGTCAATAACCTCCTTGTGTAATCTCTGTAAGGTATCACATGATCCTGGTGTGTGTACCATTTGCCATTGGTTTGATTGATTACCAGAGCTGAATCTCTGAATACAGTTAAAGTTTTGATCTTGAGGTCAATGGCTTCCTCAAGACCCATAATGCAAGCTTCGTATTCAGCTTCGTTGTTAGTGCAGTTAAAGGTGAGTTTTGCCGAGAAGGGCATGTGAACTCCTTTAGGTGTAATGAGTACTGCACCAACACCACGACCATTCATATTAACAGCCCCATCAAACATCATAGTCCATTCTTCTTCTGGGTCAGGCCATTCAGTGTGAACAGGCTCCTCATGATCTTTTGCTTTTATGAACATGATGTCTTCATCAAGGAAGTCAAATCTCATAGGCTGGTAATCATCAATGGGTTGCTCAGCAAGATAATCAGACAATACACTGCCCTTGATGGCCTTCTGAGATGTGTACTGGATGTCATATTCCGTGAGGATCATTTGCCATCTTGCAACCCGTCCGGTAAGTGTTGGCTTCTCAAAAATGTACTTAACTGGATCCATTTTGGAGATCAATAGAGTAGTGTGGGTCAACATATACTGTCTCAGTCGGCGAGAATCCCACGCTAAAGCACAGCAAGTTTTCTCGAGCAGTGAATAATGTTGTTCACAGTCGGTAAACTTTTTGCTCAGGTAGTATATTGCATACTCTTTTCGACCAGACTCGTCATGCTGGCCCAGCACACACCCCATTGACTCTTCTAATACTATCAAGTACATGATTAGAGGTCTTCCTTCAACTGGAGGCATAAGGATTGGAGGTTCTTGCAAGTACTCCTTGATTTTGTCAAAAGCCCTCTGGCAGTCTTCGTTCCACCTGACCGTTTGTTCTTTTCTTAACAGCTTGAACAAAGGTTCACAAGTTGCTGTAAGGTGAGATATGAACCGTGAAATGCATTTCAATCTACCTAGAAACCCTCGAACTTCTTTCTCTGACTTCGGTGCAGGCATTTCTTGAATGGCTTTGACTTTATCAGGGTCAACTTCAATCCCTTTCTCACTTACAATAAATCCCAGCAACTTACCAGATCGCACCCCGAATGTGCACTTGTTGGGGTTCAGCTTCAGTTGGTACTTTCTCAGACGCTTGAATAACTTCAACAGATTTACCAGGTGGTCTTCTTCTGTGAGGGACTTGGCAATCATGTCATCCACATAACATTCAATTTCTTTATGGATCATGTCGTGGAATAACGTCACCGTAGCCCGTTGATATGTTGCACCAGCATTCTTCAGTCCGAATGGCATCACCTTGTAACAGAACGTGCCCTAGGGTGTGATAAAAGTTGTCTTCTCCATGTCTTCAGGTGACATCTTGATCTGATTGTATCCTGAAAATCCGTCCATGAAGGAAAACACCGAGAACTGAGCCGTATTGTCGACCAACACATCAATGTGAGGTAAAGGGAAATCATCTTTCGGGCTAGCTCTGTTCAGATCCCGATAATCCACACACATCCTCACCTTGCCATCTTTCTTAGGCACAGGTACAATATTAGCAACCCACGGCGGATAGCTAGTCACAACAAGGAACCCGGCGTCCCACAGCTTTTGCACCTCTTCTTTGATCTTCATTGCCATGTCTGGGCGAGTACGGCGCAGTTTCTGTTTAACCGGCGGGCAATCTTCTCTTAAAGGCAGCTTCTGCATGACAATATTGGTGTCCAACCCTGGCATATCCTGATAAGACCAAGCAAACACATCCACATATTCACGAAGCAGGTCAATCAGTTGTTTCTTCACTGAGTCTTGTAAGCAGGCCCCGATCTTAACCTCTTTCACATCTTCATCCGTACCAAGATTAATCGTTTCAACCTTCTCCTGATGAGGAGTGATAACCTTCTCCTCTTGCCTTAACAACCTGGCCAGTTCTTCAGGAAGCTCATAATCTTCTTCAACCCCTTCATCAGCTTGATTGATTGGATTGTCAAAGTCATACGAAGCCATAGTTGTGTTGTTGTCGGTGCAGTCTGAAAGGCACTCTCTGCAAGGGTTTAGATTGTTCATTTTAGTGATTGATTTTAATCTTGTTTAGAAAAAGTGAAGTAAAGTTATCATTTTGAAAACATCGCCATTTTACTTTTGTACAAAAAGAAAAATGAAAAAAACAGTGAGCGGAAAAGAAAAAGACTCATTTGCAAAAGATGTCCGATATTCATTGATTGATCTGTTTGCACAAAATTACAGATGGCCCGATTACAAAATGAGTCTTGTCATCTTGGGCAAGATGCAAGACTTGATGCATGCTTAAAATATACAGGAAATAATAATTACTCTGCAGGAGTAACCCTTATAATTTCCTGGGAAGACCAGTTTGAGATACGGCTCCCCGGGATCCTTGGACGTATCCAGCTCTCCAGGTTGCGCTCATCTTCCGACTCATCTTCCAAGTTGTTCACTGCATCTGGGGTGAGCATCCCCCCACTGACAAAGTTGGGCTTCTTGGCAGCCTCTGATTGATCTTGTTGAGTTGGTTTGTAACCCAACCCAAATCTGTCCTCCTTCTTCTCCACGGGCAACAGCTTGCCCCAGCCTTGGGCAGTTCCCTCTTCAACAACCTTCCTGGCTTGCTAATAAGACGTCATGGAGGTTCCCAGCACAGCAGATGCTTCATTAATGTTCAGGGCCTCAAATCCCTGGCTCATCGTTTCATGGATCTCTCCGTCCATCTCAATGTATTTGTACATAGCCAGATGGCTAACAAAGATATCTTCTTCTCCACAGATGGTGATGATCTGGCCTTCCCACTCGAATTTCAGCTTCTGGTGAAGGGTAGACGTAACTGCACCAGCGGCATGGATCCAAGGTCTACCCAACAAACAGCTGTAGGCCGGCTGAATGTCCATCACATAGAAGGTAATTTTGAAGGTCTGCGGGCCAATCATCACAGGCAGATCAATCTCCCCTAGCACTGATCTTTTGGAGCCATCAAACTCTCTCACCACCAAATTACTTGGACGCAGTGCCAAGCCATCATACTCTAGCTTCACTAAGGCTTTCTTTGGTAGAACATTGAGTGAAGACCCAGTATCTACCAGTACATGAGATAGAACAGCACCTTTGCATTCTAGAGTGATGTGTAAAGCCTTGTTGTGGTTACGTCCCTCAGTTGTTAAATCAGCATTGGTAAAACCCAGTCCATGACTGGTGTTGACATTCGCTACCACGGTTTCCATCTGATTAACAGTGATCTCTTCTGGCACGTATGCTGCGTGCAGGACTTTCAGTAATGCATTCCTGTGAGCTTCAGAACACATCAGCAGGGATAATATGGAGATCTTTGAGGGAGTTTGATGAAGCTGATCCACCACCTTGTAATCACTTCTTTTTATAATCCTCATAAACTCGTCTACATCTTTCTCAAAAGACGTCTTCTGAGTTTCTTTGATAGCTGGTTCTTCCACCACCACACTCTTTCCTTTTACCTTGGCAGCAGCTTCTGCTTCGGAATTAGGCCTTTGCCATTGTGAGGCAAAGAGGCGTCCGCTTCTGGTGAAGCCTCCGCCTCCCCCAACGTTATCAATCTGTGGAGAAGAGGTTGAAGAATCAAAAGTGATTTTCTCCCCATTGCAGTAGAGGTCAGAGCCATAATTCCAAGGGATGGCATTACTACTTTCATATGGAACGGGTCCAGGCACCGTGATGGTAACTGGACTGACTGCCGCAGAGGAGGGTACTGAAATGGTGTGCGGATCGTAGTAGATGGTGACTGGTGACCTGGCAGGAGATGCCACTGTTTGTTGTTGAAAGTTGTTGTTTGGAGGAACATATGCTGGATCGTAGTAAATAGTGACTGCTGAGATATCTATTGGTGTTGTAGAAGATTCTGTTGAATAAATGGGTGCTGATGTTGTAGAAGAGATGGTTGTTGACATCTGATTTGTCAAAGTGATGGACGGAGCCATTGTTGATGATATTGATGAATTGATTGGAATGATTGTCGTTGCAGTTGTAGAAGACTCAGGAATTGTTGTCAAAGAGATTGCTGGATTTGTAGGTGCTGATGTTGTGATTTGAAGTATGCCACTCTGGATAAGACCATCTATGCCGTTTCTCAAGTTATCACACCCGTTTACCGAAATGTTGCAATAACCACAACCGAGCTCACACCCGGGGAACATCTGGCATTCTAGGAGCTGAGCTTTAATTTCTACCAGAGGTGTCCGAATCTGCCCGACACTGGTGATTAAGAAAGATGGCTTATCTTCCTCAATAACATTAATTCTTGGTCCTCCATGATTGGGCATGGGATTCTTGTTGACATTTGGCGGGGGTGCGAAATTGAGGGCTTTGGAATCCACTAGATCTTGTACCTTCATTTGTAAAGCCCTGCATTTCTCGGTACTGTGGCCAGGTGCATTTGAATGAAAAGCACACCGGGCGTTGACATCATAATTTCTTGGAAGACTGGCAGGATCTGGAGGTGCCAATGTCCTTAGCTCAACCAGGTTGAGTTTCAGGAGTTGTGGCAATAAAGCGGCATAAGGCATAGGGATAGGGTCAATCACCCTATTTGCCTGTGATGGTCTTTGTTGGAAAGGTCTTTGCTGTTGATTGTTGTTGTTGTTGTTGTAGTTTCTCTGAGGCGGATACTGAACTTGTTGCTGGTAGTGGGGTTGTTGCTGTGGTTGATATGCTGGTTGCTGCGGAATCGGAGCTGGAATAGTGACAGCTGCCACTGACCTATGAACATACTGAGGTCTGCCCCTGTTGGCATGAATAGCATTAGTCTCACCGGTTCTTCTTGGTCCCACAAAAGGCTTCCTGGGATTGCTTGACGAACTTGCACCATTATCAGTAATTTTGCCCATCTTCAGAAGGCTTTCAATTCTTTCTCCAGCTATGACTACGTCAGCGAAGCTGGTGGAAGAAAAGGCAGCTAGCCTATCAATATATGTTCCTTGTAGAGTGTTCATGAACATGTCGGCCATTTCTCTTTCCGACATGGGTGGCTGAACAGCAGCAGCAAGCTGTCTCCACCTCTGGGCATATTCCCTGAAGCTTTCTCTGGAGGACTGAGACATTCCCATCAGAAGGGTTCTGTTAGGAGCCATGTCCAGGTTGTATTGGTACTGCCTGATGAAAGCCTCAGCTAGGTCTTTCCAGCATCTGATTGTAGCTCTGGTCAAATGAGAGTACCACTCCCTTGAGGCCCCAGTCAAACTATCTTCAAAATAAAACATCCACAGTTTTTCATCCATGGTGTATGCCTTCAGTCTCCCCAGAAAGGATTGCAAGTGAGTTCGTGGACAGGAAGTTCCATTGTACGTCTCGAAGCACGGGGGTTTAAACTTGTGGGGAATCCTTACCCCATCCACTAACCCCATGTCCATGACATCAAAACCCAAGGAGTTTTGAGACTCCAGAGATCTTAATTTCTCAGCAATTTCGTCAAGCCTCCTATCATAGGCTTCATCTCCAGCTCCCATTACAGTGAATTGATCCTCTTGGGGGTCTTCTTGTAAGATTCTGCCCGCAGTTGTATTTCCTTGCACATTAACCGGGATATTGACTTCCGGGTGTAGATGAGGCCCATATACTGGTGGGTTAATATGGGGCTGACCCCTCTCATTGTTACTTGTTCCTCCAGTCCCTAGATGGGGCTCTTTTGGGGTCTGCCTTTCTACCAATGCCCTCAATCTTTCTTGACTTTGAGCCAAGCCATTCATTACCTCCATGAACTGGGTCATTTGGTTCCTCATCTCTAGCCTTTCATTAGCCATTTGAGTCCTGACCTCTGTTAGATATTGCTGTACTTGATCCATCTGGATACCAGGAAGATTGTTGCGAGTAGGATATCTGTGTGGGCGGTTGAGAGGGAACACCCGACGGCGAGCAATAATTCCTGAATCATAACAGAGTTAGTAACAAACAAAACAAAAACCTACAAAACAAAACAAAAGTTAGTATGCAATGCAGTATACTTATTTGTTTCCAAGGTATCCGGCTTGGCACTTGGTTTTGACCTTGCCAGACCCTGAGGAAGATGCTTTGATGTTGCTTGAGAGAGAGAGACTTAATGAAACAAACTAACAAATATATTACAAAAGGTGAATAATACATAGTTTGTTTTTACAACACAAGCCCCTGAGGGGTCAAAATACAACATAAAGAAAAGTACATGAAATGGAAATAGCAACAAACAAAGTGATCAAACATCTAAGCCAAACTCATCCTCCTTAACTTCCTTCAGAAGTGCTTCAGTTACAGGATCAGCCGGATGCTCTGTAATGCTTCTGATAAGAAGGTTCCTGGTGGCAATAGCAGCAGTCAGCTTCTTGTGCTTGTCCTGGTCCTTTGACCTCTTCACACCAGCCCTAAGCTTCAATTCTGAAATTTCCTTCCGGGCTGCTAGTAGGGCCTCCTATTGCTTCTTCTCATTTGCCTCCAACTGCTCAATTCTGTCTTGAGTTCTCTTATCTTCTTGAGTGCGAGCTTCAGTGATCCTGACCCACCTAGCTTGACTTTCTTTCAGATAGAGATCAGTCCTAGCTTTCTGAAACTGGGCCTCTTTACAGGCATTCTTCAAAATTTGCTCTCCTGCTCTTGATTTCTTGATGTAGTCTTCTGATTTCTCAATCCTGGCTAGATGCTCCACCTTTAGCTTTTCTAACCTCTCAATGTCTAGACGACCATCACTCCTCTCCCAGAGGGTCTTCTGCAGAGCTTGAGTCAGATTCTCATTCCTCTCTTTCAGTTTCTCAAATTCCTCTAAGCTGACAGTAGCTGGAGGTGGTACTGTGGATGGTCCAGGTGCATCCTCAACGGTGAAAGGCATCCCAGAAATCTGAGCTCTAGCATGAGACCACTCATAATACTGTGCTGAAGCCACATTGTTGCATTTCCCAAGAATGGCCATCCCTTTGGTCTGGATGTTGTCCCAAGCCCAGGATGCTTGTCTGACAACAGCTAGATTAGGCTTTATCTCACAATAAAGGGTTTCAGCCAAGTCTTGCATTCTAGGAGGGTGAACCAAAGCATAGCCCAATTGTCTTTTGAATAGCAAAGGGTTGTAGTTGAGGCAACCCTTCACTCCTATCAGAGGTACATTGGGGAACTTCCCATAGCTAGTAATTATGTCTCTGCCCTTGGTGCTCTGGGTGCACCATCTGATGTCATCTGAAGTCAAAGCAGTGAGTCTTCTAGCCCAATTCTTCTGTTGGTGGGGGTTCAGGAAAGCATCAGTCTTGGGTAGGTGTTTAAGCAGCCAGGTATGAAATAGAGGAGCACAGCATCTCACCAATCTCCCTCTCTGCTTCTCATTCCTTTGGTGAACAGAATAATAGAAATCTCCCAGCAAGGTGGGTATTGGGTTCCTCAAAAGGAAGAGATGAATAGCATTCTTGCTGATAAACTTGGGCTCATCTGCAAAAAGTATAACCCCATATATACTGAGGGCTAACAATGCACAAACTGCCTTCCATTCTCCCAAGGAGGCCTTCAGGATGGCCTGACAAGTCAAGAAATCCAAGTGTAGGCCAGGAATTCCAGCCTTTGTTGACATGTTCTGCTCAATCAAAATAGGTTCCAAACACAGTGCCTTTGCCACCTCTTCACTGCTGGGAGAAGGCATCTCTGGGTTGAAGGGGATACCACCCCTGACAGGCACTCCAACCAATGATGAAAACTCCTCCAACAGGGGTCCCAACTGAAAATTCTGAAAAGTGAAGCATCTAAAAGGAGGATCATAGAACTGTAGGCAAGTGTGAATCAAACTCCTCTGAGAAGGGTCCAAGTCTATAACCATATCAAGGATGCTTCCATAATGTTCTCTGAATAGGGGGATATGGTCTGGAGTGATGAGTGCCTGGACCTGTCTGATGCCAGCCAGCACAAGCTCAAAGAAATGGTATGAGATGTTGCTCTTCTTAGGTGCCATGATTGCTGATGAAGAGTTGAAAGCAGATGCTGATGATGAAGACTGATACTAGAGATGAGCCACTGATAGGCTGAGGATGATGATGGAGGTAGCTGAAGCAGTCAACTGATGAAGAGAGCTGAAGCAGATAGCTGATGAAACAAGGGTCTATGCAGATGAAGGGGTCAAAACCAAGCCAAATGTAATATGGATACCCTGAAAAACAAATAAGCAAATGTTAAATGATGCAATGATGATGTATGAAAATGATATGCAAGGGTTTGTGACCAAGCTGGATCTGATTACTGCCTTGATATAAGTCCATGTATGTTCAAGAAGTCCAGATGGAGGTTCAAAAGTCCAGTAACCAAGGTGGGGGACTCAAATAAAGAGTCACATGTCTTGGGTTAAATCACAAGAACTGTCCAAAGTGAAGCATTCTTAAACACAATAGGAAACAGGGTATGATGTGGCCAAGGGTTCCTGCAAACCTGTAAACAGCCCAACCCCCTCACAGGTGATGTTCTAAAACAAAGATCCTCATACTTGGATCAGTTATGAGAACTGTAGACACTTCTAACCCGGAGGTACAGTGTTTACAATAACCATAAAAGATCCTCCTCTAGTTCACCTCAGTTTCTGAAGGTCATAGTAAAGGTCATCCAGACTTAGCAGGCTTCCCAGATAGCCCTAGCACTACAGGAAATCTGTAGCACAGAGTTCTCAAGAAGAAACCCATATCTGAACCGTGTTTCATATTCCCGCACCAGACCGAAATGGAATGGGAAAGAACATGAACCACTCTAACCTAGGTGTCACTAAGGTCCCAGGTATAGGACCTAAAACTCTCAATAGAACCCCACCCATCAAAACAAAAACAGATCCAGCCAGATGCCAATATGACAATATGATATATAAAGCTGTAAAGAAAGCAATAAATAACTGTACATAAAGCAGTAAATAAAAGCAACTATATAAACACAATTAACACATAACACCCCAGTAAACACAAATCAATCAAGCGCTAGGAGGAACCCACAAAAAGAACCAGAAGCCCTGGTTACAGTATAAGGGTCCCCAGCAGAGTCGCCAAGCTGTCGCTCCCACCAAAATGACACCGGGCCAAGAGGGGTACAGACGCGAACGGTCGGCGAAAAGGGGATGTGAGAACACACAGGAGTGAACTCACAAGAAAAGAAAAGAGTCGCCAGCTAGGCATTTTTATCCCGAAGGAAAGGCAATGCTGCATAGACCTAGAAAGATATGGACAAGACGATTGCAAACCAGAGAGACTGAGAAAGAGGGTTGGTTACAACCTGTGAAGGTATTAGCACCCAGATTGTCCGTCGTACTCGACGGGATCCACGCTTAAAAGATTTGTGTTTTAAAGGGGGCAGTGTCAGTGCAATTTGTGTATAAAGAGCTGGAAAAGATGTACAGGTGTCAGTGTGAAAGGGATGTGGAGTGCATAGGTGAAGTGTCAGTGTCAGAATAAAAAATGGAATGCTCAAGATTATGAGGCTAAAAGAATAAGGCTAGAAAGAAGGGAAATATACAGAGACTTTTGTTCGATAACTGTTAAGTTATGCCTACGTATCCTCTCGTGCAATGAGGAAGTCAGAACACCGTAGTTCGACCCAAAGAGACTGAAAGATAAATTGACCTGTGAACTGCTTACTTGTCTATGCTCAAGTGTATGATCTGTCTGGCTCAGGTGCAAACTGTCTTGCATTAGACGGAAGAAGCAAGTTCTCGTTTGTGAGTGAATGAGGTGAGAAAAGAATCCTGAAGGAGACGATTATTGTTTGTTTTTTTGTATTTTCAGTCTTTTATTGCTTTTGGATTTGTCATAAGTTAATGAGCTTAAGCCTAAACCAATGGGTTAGTAAACTCATCACATCCTCCCTCTGATTAGGGGTAATGAGAATACCTTAAGTGTGAAGTCAGCATCTCACACTTAATCACCTTTTGATGTAGGATTAAGATCATTAACCAACTTGTTATTATTTAGATGTTTTTGTTGTTTTTGTTTAGTGTTGAGTAATGAGTTTAAGCTATAATCAGGGATTAAACAGACTCATTACACCATCCTAATAGAAGGATAATAGATGAGAATGTTTAAGCTGAGGAAGACTCCCCAACTTAATCCATGATTAGGGATTAACTTCATGACAAAACAAAACCTTTATTAGATGGATTTTAATTAATGGTAAGATGAATAAGTGGATTTTATGATTTGTAAGACAACTTGAGGAGGACTTGTCCATTAACACTAGGGTTAGTCCTTCTTAACCAATTAAGGAAGAATTAGAACCCTAATGCAAGGCCCAAGTTACAAGCTTGATGTCTTGATGATTATTATGTGAATTGATTAAAGGATTTAAACACATTAAGGGTTTAACACTTAGGATTAAAGTTATACACTCCATCCTAATAGAAGGATGCAGGCATAAGCTTAATCACAAAGCCTTAAAGCCTTTAGGGTTTAGTCCCTGATTATGAGATGAGATGAGAAGACTCAAAGAGACACAAAGGTAAAAACTAAGTGGGGGACTAATCAAACCCTAATTATTATCATGCTTGGTTGCTCCTAGGGTTTGTGAGGTTTACAAGAAAGATCTTCAGAGGAAACCACCAGGAAGCAGATGAAAGGAGCAAAGAGAAGCAAAGTAACTTGCTTCATTTAAGAAGACAGGTCACTTGAAGAAAGAAAGTAAGATGAAAAAGAATGAGCAAGCTCAATCTCATACACATACAAAAATTCAGCAATGATGCATAAGAGAGATGAAAAGAGATTGTGAGAAGTGAAGGCAAATTCACTTCTCAAAGTAACTTACCACCTGAAAAAGTTAGTAAAGAAAGGAAATGCAATGCCAAATGAGATGCAATGTGATGATGCAAACCAAAACCAGAAGCATGAGTATGATGTTAATGATGCTAAGAGATGATGCAAACATGAGGCAAGGCATTAGAATGATCATACAAACATATGGATGCAAGAGAAGCATGCTTAGAACCATGAACATATATGAAAAGTTATGAAATGCAAATGACATATAACATGGAAAATGTGAGATGAAATGATCAAACATGATTCCAATATGTCTTAAGATGTATCATGAATCAAATGAATGCATAAAATGTCATGGCAAGTCATGGTATGCAAGCAAATGTAAGATGAATGCAAAAGAAAGCCCAAATTAGGGTTCATGATCAATGCACAAAACAAAATTCAAAACCAGAAGCAAACATCATGATAAAAATTTGAAAATGCATTCAAAGGAACCCTAAACCTATACAAACTCACTGCCCAAAGGAGAGGATCCAATTCTTAACCTAATGAGAGTTATGAATTTCCTAAGATTGCTAGGGTTTCAAGGTACCTTGTCAAGAAAAATGTCAAACAAATTGAAAATTCAAGATCAATTCAAACCAATTTAAACCTATAGACTACATGTTATGCAAGATGCAATGCAAAAAGAATCATTGTCCAACTCTCAATGGTTAGGCAGAAGGGAATTTTTGAAGTTTGAATCAAAATAATGCCTTGAAATGAAATTAAATCCATTGAAAATTGTCAAAAGGCATCAAGGTCAAAAAAGAAATTTGGTTTGAAGGTTGGACAATGTTTCTAAATGATTTTGAATGTTTCATGAATTTTTTTGTGATTTTTAAATACTTAAAAGTATTTTTAATTAATTAATTCTCATTAATCAATTAAAAATAAACTTTTAAATGATTTACAAATATTTTTCAATGCAAAAAATAAAAATATTTTTGGTTTCTGAAAATTAATAAAAGGGTTGATAAAAATTTTTAGAATTTTTTGATGATTTTTACTATTTTTAAATAAATGAACAAAACAAATGAAATAAAATGAAAATAAAAATGAATTTAATGAGAAGTAATCAGAATCAAGGGCCAGCATTTGAATGGATTGCGCGCGCATTGACTGGCGCCAGATCTAAGGGCTATAATTCAAACTGACCTAATTAAAATAAACTGAATTAATTAATCTAATTAAAAATGATTAGGGTTTTAATGAGAGATCCTGTCCATTCAATCGCGCTCGAGTCAGCCCTAGTCAACCCATCCTACGCTCCACTTTCAAACTTCATTAATGACACTGATTAACCCTAAACAAATTCAGGTGGCCGGAGAAGACTTCCGGTCGTCTTCTCCGGCGAGACCTCTGACCTAACTCTCTCAAAACCTCACCAAATCCTGCCAAAACCTCCAGATCAACTCATCTAAACCTCCTAAACAACAATCCAGCCATAAAATTCATTTCTTTTTCGTGAATCATGAAGAACAAACAGAAATCAAATTTACGGGCAAAGTTTCAGGCAAGCCATACATCCTCAAAACTCAATCATTTTCAAAAATAAAAGGTTCAGTGAACTCAGGGAAGCATGTAGATCATTTTAGAAACAAGAGATATGAGTTCTGGAAAAATGAATTTCCAAGGCTACCTGAATCGAAGCTTTCAAATCAGGGACTTTCTGGCCAGTTTCTTGCTTCCAACCAACTCCAATGGACCTCCTGAGAAGCTTGCAATGCTTGTTTGAAGTTTATGGTGGCTGATTGGAGAGTTTGCAGAAGTTCTGTTCAAAGAGGGGCAGAAATCGTGTTTTGATTCCAGGAGGTTTTAGGGCCAAGTGAAGGCAAGGAAATGATCAGGAGGATGTGGTGAGATGTTCTGTGAAGTTTGTTTGTGTGTTTGAAGCTTATGGAGTCATTTTCGAATGGTTTTGCAAATGAAGCATAAACTTGGAACTAGGGTTTGGGGTGTGTTTCAGCATGAATGGTTCTGTGTTATGGCTTGCCTTTGGTCCACTTATCACTCATGGATAGGCATGTGGAGTTGGTGTGCCCTATTGTGATTGGTATGGGTCTTTGCCCAAAATGTCAAACTTTGTGTAAGAGAGGTATGGGCTCATAGCTAGCCAAGGACAAATGGGGTGTCCTACGCAGCAAGAAGTGTGGAGAGCCCTAGGATCAATTATGAAATCAGCAAGCAAGTGGATTAGGGTTTGAATGAGGTTTTGCAACTTGGTTCATCTTTGGCCCTTTTGAAGTTTCTTGCCCCACAAGTCACAAAAATGAGTGATTCTTTGATGCAATCTTACTTTTAGGCCTTGGTTCATGTTTGTGTGAAGTTTAGAAGTCCATTTGGAAGTTCAATTTGCCTTGGCAAGTGGTTTTGCAACTTTGCCTCTTTGGTAGAAAACTTCAAATTATGTGATTTTGGCCAACTTTGACAAGCCATAACTTTTAATCAAAAATGAATTAGAACAAGTTCTTGTACTTTTTGAAAAGGGAATGATCCATTCTACAACTTTCATGACCAAAGTTTTTCCACTTGAAGCATTTTTGAATCAAAAAGCAAGGGTTGAAAAAGTTTCCCAAAATGGCAATTTTCATTATAAGTCAACTTTCCCAAAAAGTCAACTTTGCAAATGGCTTGAAATTATTCAATTTTGTGAACTTATAACATCTTCTATGATCAAATAAAGATCATACACACTCAAAATGATGAAGAACACCCTTTGGTTAGGTCATTGAGGGCCTCAGATACCCTGATTTTGCACTGACTTGCTCAAAAAGTCAACTCTTGATCAGATGACTTCCCCATTGAATTTCTTCATGAAAATTGATATGCATGGTCCCTATGACATATAGAGACCAATAGAAACAAGAATGACAAAAAAATTTGGAGTTATGGCCTCTGAAACCAAAACCCTAATTCTAGGTCACCTGTGTAGTTAAACCTAGCTCTGCTTCCATGCCATTCTCAGTTCTTGTGATTTTTTTGACATTCTTGACTTTGAGAGGATATAATATGATGCTTGAACATACATGGACCCCTTTGAAGTGATTGATGACCTTTGGAGTGGTTCAAGTGGCTCTTGGATTGCTCAGATCACAAACCCTAGATGCAGATGACTTAGAAACAATGCAGTGAATCACAAATGTGATATGAGATGCTATGATTGAACTTATGCATATGAAAAGATCACAAGCCATGGTGTGAATGAGTGATGGAAAATTTGGGGTGTTTACACCACCCACGGCGGGTAACTAGTTACAGCAAGGAAACCGGCGTCCCACTGTTTTTGTACCTCTTCTTTTATCTTCATTGCCATATCTGGGCGAGTACGGCGCAACTTCTGTTTTACTGGCGGACAGTCTTCTTTCAGAGGTAGCTTGTGCATAACAATGTCGGTATCCAATCCTGGAATATCATGATAAGACCAAGCAAAAACATCCACATACTCCCGAAGCATGTCAATAAGTTGCTCTTTCACTGAATCTTGCAGGCAGGCCCTGATCTTGATTTCTTTCAAGTCTTCTTCTGTACCAAGATTAACCGTTTCAAATTCTTCCTGATGGGGAGGGATAACCTTCTCCTCTTGTCTCAACAACCTGGCTAGCTCTTCAGGTAGCTCATAATCTTCTTCAACCCCTTCATCGGCTTGATTAATCGGATTGTCAAAGTCATACGGAGTCATAGCAGTGTTGTTATCGGTGCAGTCTGGAGGGCACTCTCTGCAAGGGTTTAGATTTGTTCACTTTAGTGATTAGTTTTATCTTGCTTTAGAAATAGTAAAAAATGAAGTTATTATTTTGAAAAACATTGCCATTTTATTTTTGTACAAAAAATGAAAAATGAAAAACAGTGAGCGGAAAAAAAGAGACTCATTTGAAAAAGATGTCCTGATATTCATTAATTGATCGTTTGCACAAAATACAAGATGGCCTGATTACAAAATGAGCCCTGACATCTTGGGCAAGATGCAGGACTTGATGCATGCTTAAAGACAGGAAATAATAATTACTCTGCAGGAGTAACTCTTATAATTTCCTGGGAAGACCAGTTTGAGACATGGTTCCCCGGGATCCTTGGACGTATCCAGCTTTCCAGGTTGCGCTCGTCTTCTGACTCATCTTCCAAACTGTTTACAGCATCCGGGGTGAGCATCCCCCCGCTGACAAACTTGGGCCCCATTGCAGCCTTTGGTTGATCTTGTCGAGTTGGTCTGTAACCCAACCCGAATCGGTCTTCTTTCTTTTCAACTGGCAGCAGCTTGCCCCAGCCTTGAGCGGTACCCTCTTCAACAACCTTTCGGGCTTGTTGATATGATGTGATGGAAGTCCCAAGCACAACAGATGTTTCATTAATATTAAGGGCCTCAAACCCTTGACTCATGGTTTCGTGAATTTCCCCGTCCATTTCAATGTATTTGAAAGTACCCAGCTGGCAGACGAAGATATCTTCCTCCCCACAAATGGTAATGACTTGGCCCTCCCACTCAAATTTTAACTTCTGGTGAAGGGTTGACGTCACGGCGCCAGCGGCGTGTATCCATGGTCTACCCAATAGACAGCTGTAGGCAGGCTGTATATCCATCACAAAGAAGGTCGTTTTGAAAACCTGTGGGCCAATCATTATTGGCACCCAGAACTGATCTTTTAGAACCGTCGAAGGCTCTCACTACCAAGTTGCTTGGGTGTAGTGCCAATCCATCATGTTCCACCTTCACAAGGGCTTTCTTGGGTAGGACATTGAGTGATGACCCTGTGTCCATCAATACGTGAGAAAGAACAACACCCTTACACTCCAAGGTAATGTGCAAAGTGTAAACACCCCAAATTTGCCCTCACCCATTCACACCATGGCTTGTGATCATTTCACATGCATGAACACAATCATATCATCTCATATCTCATTTTTGATCCACTGCATTGGTTCTAAGTCATCTGCATCTAGGGTTTGTGATCTGAGCAATCCAAGGGCTTCTTGAGCCATTCCAGAGGCAACCAATCACTTCAAAGGGATCCATGTGTGTTCTTATATCATATTACATCCTCTCAAAGTCAAAAATGCCAAAGAATCACAAGAACTGGGATTGGTGTGGAAGCAGAGCCAGGATAGACTGCACAGTTGACCTAAAATTAAGGTTTTGGTTTCAGAGGCCATAACTCCAAATTTTTTGGTCATTCTTGTTTCCATTGGTCTCTATATGGTATAGGGAGTATGCATATCAATTTTCATGAAGAAATTCCATGGGGAAGTCATCTGATCAAGAGTTGACTTTCTGGACAAGTCAGTGCAAAATCAGGGCATATGAGGCCCCCAATGACCCAACCAATGGTTGATCTTCATCATTTTGAGTGTATATGATCTTTATTTGATCATGTAAGAGGGTTGAAGTTCACAAAAATCAAGAATTTGGAGTTTTTGCAAGTGTTGACTTTTTGGGCATAGTTGACTTTTCAAGAATGCTTCATTTTAGGTCATTTTTCAAGCCTTGGTTCTTGATCCAAAAATGCTTCAAATGGAAAAACTTTGGTCATGAAAGTTGTAGAATACATTTTTCCCTTTTCAAAAAGTACAAGAACATGATCAAATTCTTCTTGGATCAAAAGTTATGGTGTGACAAAGTTGGCAAAAATCATTGATTTTCAAGATGTGCACCAAATGTGAATTTTGCAAAACCATGAACCAATGCCATTTGTAACTTCTAATTCACTTCAAACCATTACACAAACATTCTATGAGCCTTAAAAATCAGAATTTGACCAAGGTTTCACATGGTTATGGTTTGTGTAACAAGACTTTTCCATGAAGTTTCAAAAGTGTGCCAACTTGCAAAACCACTCATCACACTTCCTACAACTTGCAACATTGGATGCTGACTTTGGCTAGCCTTTCCCCTCACCCTTGCTGCGCAGCCCCATGCCTTGTACTAGCCTAGAACCAAGCCATACTTATCTTACACAAAGAGTGGACTTTTGGCAAAAGCAAACTTACCAATCAATAGAGGCCATGTCAAATCATCTGACCTATAGGATTAAAATATACTATCCATTTGCAAGCCATTTCATAAAGGAAGCAAGGCTGAAACACTCTCAGGCATCACATACACAAAAACTCACCATTTTGCAAAACCATTCGAATCTGCCTGCACAACTCACAAACACTCAAACAAATTCCTCTAATCATCTCACCTTGCCTTATTGAGTAGAAACCACCAAGAGCCAGGCCTGATTTGAGCAAGAACACCCCATTGCCATTTTTCACCTCAGCCTGCATTTCTCTTCGAATCAACTTCCACAGCCATCAAACATCCAAGCTCTTAGCACCAACAAATCAAGCACATCAAAAGGAGTCAAAACCACCCTTCACATTGATCTGAAGCAGCCTGTACACAAAGCTCATTTCCTGCTACACCAGAACTGGATTTCTCAAAGCAGCTTGTCTAAGCTCATTCCAAGCCTTCCATTGGCTTCAGGGGGTTCAGGGCAAGCATTCTGCACCAGAGGAAGGTCAGGAGAGCTCAAATTCACAGTTCATCACTTCAGGTAGCTTCAGGTTTACAACTTTTCAGAGCTTGGTTTTTATGTTAAAAATTGATTATGTATGCTTTGCTAGTCATGGGGATGGTTTTAGATTTAAGAATGAGTGAGAGATAAGGATTTACCAGGGCTCTGAAATTTTGCCCGTGAAACTTCATGGCTTCGATTCCTTTAGTTTAAGCATGAGAAATTCTTTTTGAAAGTTGATTCGAGCAAGGTTTGAGTGGAGGAACATTTCCCTGGAATTAATTTGGAGATTGGTGGCCTGAATCGTATTTTAGGGTTTGGATACCACCGGAGAAGATGACCGGAGCTCCCCTCCGGTCACCTGAAAGTGATTTGCCCTAATCCCTGTAATTAGTGTCATTTGAATATGGGGCGTTGGATTGGGTTGAAATGTTGACTTCCCGCGTGGATAGAGGGCCCAGATCGTTTGGATTAGCCCTAATTCATTTTATTAATATTAATTAATTGTAATTAAGTTAATTGACTCAGAACCAATCCTGGCCACAAGATCTGGCGCCAGTCAACGCATTTAAATCCAGACTCAATCCCAGCCTTCCCTTTTGATTACTTTTCCTTTTTCTTTATTTTAATTCATTTCTTTTCATTTATTTTGCATAATTTATTTAAAATAGTAAAAAATGTCTAAAAATTATGAAACTTTTTCTCATGAGTTTTATTAATTTTTAAGACACAAAAATATTTTTATTTTTATTTTTATCATTAAAAAAGTATTTTTAAATATTTAAAAGATTATTTTTAATTGATTAATGGAAATTAATTTATTAAAAATACTTTTAGGTATTTAAAAATCACCAAAAAATTCATGAAATGTTCTAAGACATTTAGAAACATTGTCCAACCTTCAAACCAAATTTCTTTTTGGATCTTGATGCATTTTGAGAATTTTTCATTGAATAAAAATCATTTTTGTGCATTATTTTGATCCTAAGTTCAAAAAATCATTTCTGCCTATCTATGAAGAGTTGGACATTGATTCTTCTTGCATTACATTGTGTTTAGCATGTAGTTTCTAGGATTAAATGGCCTTGATTTGATTCCTCATTTTCAATTTGTTTGGCATTTCTTTTGTTTAGGAACCCTAAAAACCCTAATAACTTGTAAAAATCATAACTTGAGATTGGTTAAGAGTTGAGACCTCCCCTTTGGACATTGGTTTAGTATAAGATTAGGGGCCTTTTGAGTGGCATTTTCCATTTTTTATCTTAGGGTTTGCTTCTATTTTGGTTTTTGTTTGATGTTTGGTTCATAAACCCTAATTTGGGCTTCCATTTGCATCTTTCCTGCATTCTCTTGCATAACATGACTTGCCATAACATTCCAAACATCCATGTGATTCATTTGACATCATAAGGCATATATAAAGCATGTTTGATCATTGCATCTTGCATTTGCCATGTTATTTGCCTTGTGCATTTCATAACTTTCCATGTTTTATCATGCTTCTAAACTTGCTCCATTTGCATCCATGAACTTGTATGACCATTTCCATGTGCTGCCTCATGTTCATAGCACTTCATAGCATCATTATCATCATCAACATGCTTCTGGTTTTGTTTCTCATCATGTCATCTCCTCTCATCTTGCATTGCATTGCATTTCTTTCCTAACCTTTTCAGGTGGTAAGTGACTTGAGAAGTGAATTTGCCTTCACTTCTCATAACTTTTCTTTTCATCTCTCTTGCATCCCTTGCTGCATTTTTATATGTGTTTGAGTTTGAGCTTGCTCATTCTTGTTCCTCTTACTTTCCGTCTTCAAGTGACTTGACTTCTTGAGTGAAGCAAGTTGCTTTGCTTCTCTTGATCCTTTCATCTGCTTCCTGGTGGCTCCATTGAAGATTTCTCTTGTTAAACCTCACAAACCTTAGGAACAACCAATCATGACAATGATTAGGGTTTTGATTAGTCTCCCCTCTTAGTTTTACCTTTGTGTCTCTTTTGAGTCTTCTCTTCTCATCTCATAATCAGGGACTAAACCCTAAAGGCTTTAAGGCTTTGTGATTAAGCTTATGCCTGCATCCTTATCTTAGGATGGAGTGTATAACTTTAATCCTAAGTGTTAAACCCTTAATGTGTTTAAATCTCTTAATCAATTCACATAATAATCATCAAGACATCACACTTGTAACTTGGGCCTTGCATTAGGGTTCTAATTCTTCCTTAAATGGTTAAGAAGGACTAACCCTAGTGTTAATGGACAAGTCCCCCTCAAGTTGTCTTACAAATCATAAAAATCACTTCATCATCATATCATTAAATAAAATCCACTTAATCAAAGGCTTGTTTTGTCATGAGTTTAATCCCTAATCATGGATTAAGTTGAGGAGCTTTCCTCAGCTTAAACATTCTCATCTATTATCCTTCTATTAGGATGGTGTAATGAGTCTGTTTAATCCCTGATTATGGCTTAATCTCATTACTTAACACTAAACAAAAACACCAAAAACATCTAAATAACCACAAGTAGGTTAATGATCTTAATCCTGCATCAAAGGTGATTAAGTGTGAGAATCTGACTTCACACTTAAGGTGTTCTCATTACCCCTAATCAGAGGGAAGATGTGATGAGTTTACTAAATCCATTGGTTTAGGCTTAAGCTCATTAACTTATGACAAACTTCAAAAAGCAATAAAAGACTGAAAACTCAAAAACAAACAATAATCGTCTCCTTCGGGATTTTTTTCCTCATCATCTTCACTCACAAACGAGAACTCGCTTCTTCCGTCTAATGCAAGACAGTTTGCATCTGTGCCAGACAGATCATACACTTGAGCATAGGCAAGTAAGCAGTTCACAAGTCAATTCATCTTTCAGTCTCTTTGGGTCGAACTACGGTGTTCTGACTTCCTCATTGCACGAGAGGATACGTAGGCATAACTTAACAGTTATCGAACAAAAGTCTCTGTATATTCCCCCTCCTTTCAGCATTATTCTTTAAGCCTCATGATCTTGAGCATTTCACTCCTTTCTTACACTGACACTTTCATACTTCACATCATTATACACTTCACTTCTTTTACACTGACACCTGTACATTCTTTTCCAGCTATCTTATACACAAATTGCACTGACACTGCCCCTTTAAAGCACGAATCTTTCAAGCGTGGATCCCGTCGAGTACGGCGGACAATCTGGGTGCTAATACCTTCCCAGGTTGTAACCAACCCCCTTTCTCAGTCTCTCTGGTTCGCAACCGTCTTATCCATCTTTTTCTAGGTCCACGCAGCATTGCCTTTCCTCCGGGATAAAAATGCCTAGCTGGCGACTCTATTCATCTCCAGTGAGTTCACGGCTGTGTGTTTTCATTGTCCCTCTCGCCGACCGTTCGCGTCTGTACCTTTATCTGGGCCTGGTCCCACTTATCGGGAGCGACAGCTTGGCGACTCTGCTGGGGACCCTTATACTGTAACCAGGGCTTCTGGTTCTTTTTGTGGGTTCCTCCTAGCGCTTGTTTGATTTGTGTTTACTAGGGTGTTATGTGCTATCTGTGCTTGTGTATTTATTTTATTTATTGCTTTATGTACAGTTTGCTTTATTACTTTCTTTACTGCTTTACATATATCATACTGTCATGCTGTCTGGCTGGATCTGTTGTTTGCTTTGGTGGGTGGGTGTTCCATTGAGAGTTAAGGTCCTATACCTGGGACCTGAGTGACACCTAGGCTAGAGTGAATCATATTCTTTCCCATTCCATCTCGGTCTGGTGCGGGAATATGAAACACGGTTCAGATATGGGTTTCTTCTTGAGAACTCTGTGTTGCAGATTTCCTGCAGTGCTAGGGCTATCTGGGAAGCCTGCTAAGTCTGGATGACCTTTTAGTATTGACCTTCAGAAACTGAGGTGAATTAGAGGAGGAACTTTTATGGTTATTGTAAACACTGTACCTCCGGGTTAGAAGTGTTTACACTTCTCATAACTGATCCAAGTCTGAGGATCCTTGTTTTAGAACACCACCTGTGAGAGGGATGGGCTGTTTACAGGTTTGGAGGTACCTTGACCTTAGAATACGCTGTTACTTTGACTTGATTAAGAATACTCCATGTTGGGACAGTTCTTGTGATTCTAAAACCCTGGACATGTGACTCTTTATTTGAGTCCCCCTACCTTGGTTACTGGATTTGTAGACCTCCATCTGGAATTCTTGAACACACTTGGACCTATATCAGAGCTTTTGATCAGATCCAGCTCAGTCACAGACCCTTGCATTTCATTTGCATACATAAACATTGCATCATATTGACATTTGCTTATTTGTTTCAGGGTATCCATCTTCATTTGGTTTTGGTTTTGACCCCATCTTCAGTATTGACCTATTTTCACCAGCATCTGCTTCAGTTATCACCAGCATCAGCTAATCAGTGGCTCATTACTTCAGCATTATCATCAGCACCTGTCTCTACTCAGTCTTCAGCATCATGGCTCCTAAAAAGAGCAACATCACCTATCACTTCTTCCAGCCAGAGTTATCAGACATCAGGAGGATTCAAACCCTGATCACTCCAGATCACATACCATTGTTCAGGGAAAGCTATGGAGATATACTAGATATGGTTATGGATCTGGACCCTTCACAAAGAAGTCTGATCCACACTTGCATTCAGTTCTATGATCCCCCACTGAGGTGTTTCACCTTTCAAGACTTTCAGTTGGGCCCCTTATTGGAAGAGTACTCTTCATTAGTTGGTATGCCTATCAGGGGTGGAATCCCTTTCAACCCTGAGATGGTCTTTCCTGCTAATGGAGAAGTAGCAAAAGCTTTGCATCTGGAACCTGTTTTGATTGAGCATCATATGACCTCTAAAGCTGGAATCCCTGGTTTTCATCTAGATTTCTTGATCTCTCAAGCTACCCTGAAAGCTTCTTTAGGAGAGTGGAAGGTTGTCTGTGCCTTGTTGGCTTTGAGCATATATGGAATTGTATTGTTTGCAGACGAATCTCGATTCATTAGCCAGAATGCAATCCATTTGTTCATCCTGAAGAACCCAGTGCCCACTTTATTGGGGGATCTCTACTATTCAGTGCACCAGAGGAATGAAAAGCAGAGAGGAAGATTAGTGAGGTGTTGTGCTCCATTGTTCCATACTTGGCTTCTCAGGCATCTACCCAGGACGGATGCATTTCTGAACCCTCATCAGCAGAGCAACTGGGCTAAGAGACTCACTGCTCTAACTTCAGCAGATATCAGATGGTGCATTCAGAGCACCAAGGGCAGGGATATCATCACCAGCTGTGGGCATTTTCCCAATGTGCCTTTAATAGGAGTTAAGGGTAGTATTAATTACAACCCTCTGTTGTTCAGAAGGCAACTGGGCTATGCACTGGTCCATACTCCTAAGGCACAGGACTTGGTGGAGACTCTTTATTGTGAGAACAAGATTAATTTGACTGTTGTTAGGCAGGCTGCCTGGGCCTGGGATAATGTTCAAACCAAAGGAGTAACCATTTTGGGAAAGTGCAACAATGTGGCATCAGCATAATATTATGAGTGGTCCCGTGCCAGGGCCCAATTCTCTGGAATGCCATTTACCATAGAAGACATGCCTGAGTCATCTTCAGCACCACCCCCTGCCACTATCAGTTTGGAGGAGTTTGAGAGCTTGAAAGAAAGAAATGAGAAGTTAACCCAGGCTTTGCAGAAGACCCTCCGGGAGAGGAGTGAGGGTATGAGGGAGATTGAGAGATTGGAGAAGTTGAGAGTGGAGCATATGACTAAGATTGAGAAGTCTGGGGATTATATCAACAAGTCTAAGGCTGGAGAACAAATTCTGAAGAATGCTTGCAAGGAAGCCCAGTTCCAGAGAGCAAGGACAGACTTGTATTTGAAGGAGAGTCAGGCTCGGTGGGTCAGGATCACCGAGGCTCGTACTTTGGAAGACAAGAGAGTTCAAGACAAGATGGAGCAACTGGAAGCTAATGCTAAAGAGCAGCAAGAAGCCCTGGCAGCAGCCCAGAGGGAGATATCAGAGCTGAAGATCAAAGCAGGGGTGAAGAGGTCCAAAGAACAAACTCAGCACAAGAAGCTAACAGCAGCTGTTACGACCCGGAATCTCCTCATCAGGAATCTCACGGAGCGTCCGGCTGATCCTGTGACCGAAGCACTTCTCAAGGAAGTTCGTGAGGATGAGTTTGGTCTTGGTGTTTGACCATTTGTTTGTTGTTGCTGCTTTCTTTCCATGTACTTTTATTTTTCTTGTAATGTATTTTGACCCCTTAGAGGGCTTGTGTTGTAAAAATGAACAAGTTGTATTATTTCACCTTCTGTAATATATTTGTGTTAGTGTGCTTCATCTGAGTTACTTCAAGCAACAACAACAGCATCTTCAAGGGTCTGGAAGGGTCAAAACTGAATGCCAAGCCGGATACCTTGAGAACAAATAAGCATAATTGCATTGCATGCTAACCCTTTGTTTGTTTTGTAGGTTTTTGTTTTATTGTTGCTAACTCTGTTGTGAAACTCAGGAACTATTTCTCGGCGCCGAGTATTTCCCCTCAACCGTCCGCACCGTTATCCGACCCGTAGCAACCTTCCGGGCATTCAAATGGATCAGATGCAGCAGGACCTTACTGAGGTCAGAAATCAAATGGCAAATGAAAGGCTAGAAATGAGGAATCAAATGACTCAGTTTATGGAAGTGATGAACAACATGGCTCAGAGCCAGGAAAGATTGAGGGCCATGGTGGAAAGGCAGAATCAAGAAGATCCACATATAGGGACTGCCGGCACCAGCAACAATGAAAGGGTCCAACCTCATGTAAATCCCCCGATATTTGGACCACACCTCCATCCTGAGGTCAATATTCCTGCAAATGTTCAAGGGACTGCCACTGCAGCCAGGGTACTTCAAGAAGACCCCCAAGAGGACCAGTTTACAGTAATGGGTGCTGGGGAAGAAGCTTATGATAGAAGGTTGGATGAGATAGCTGAGAAGCTGAGATCCTTAGAGTCTCAAAACTCTTTGGGATTCGATGTCATGGATATGGGCTTGGTAGACGGGGTCAGAATCCCCCATAAGTTCAAGCCTCCGTGTTTTGAAAAATACAACGGGACTTCATGCCCCCGGACTCATTTACAATATTTTTTGGGAAGGTTAAAGGCCTATACTATGGATGAGAAGCTCTGGATGTTCTATTTAGAAGACAGCTTGACAGGAGCTTCAAGAGAATGGTACTCTCACTTGACAAGGGCAACTATCAGGTGCTGGAAGGACCTGGCAGAGGCCTTCATCAGACAGTATCAGTATAACTTAGACATGGCACCCAACAGGACCCTCCTGATGGGAATGTCACAGTCGTCAAGGGAAAGTTTCCGAGAATATGCCCAGAGATGGAGGCAATTGGCTGCTGCTGTTCAGCCACCTATGTCTGAAAGGGAAATGGCAGATATGTTCATGAACACCCTTCAGGGGACTTACATTGACAGGCTGGCTGCTTTCTCTTCCACTAGCTTTGCAGATGTTGTCATAGCTGGGGAGAGAATTGAAAGCCTATTGAAGATGGGTAAGATTTCCGACAATGGTGCCAGCTCGTCCAGTAGTACAAGAAAGCCTTTTGCAGGCCCGAGAAGAACTGGCGAGACTAATGCCATCCACACCAACAGGGGCAGGCCCCAATATGTTCACAGATCAGTGGCAGCAGTCACCATTCCTGCTCCAGCTCATCCTCAACCAGTTTATCAACCTCCTCAGCAAAACTATCAGCCACAACCTCAGTACCATCAACAGAATCAGTATCCTCCGAAAAATTACAACAACAGCAACACCAACAATAACCAGCAAAGGCCATTCCAACAGAGGCCTTCTCAAGCTAACAGGGTAATCGATCCGATCCCTATGTGTAAACACCCCAAATTTGCCCTCACTCATTCACACCATGGCTTGTGATCATTTCATGTGCATAAATACAATCATATCCCCTCATATCCCATTTTTGATTCACTGCATAGTTTCTAAGTCATCTGCATCTAGGGTTTGTGACCTGAGCAATCCAAAAGCTTCTTGAGCCACTCCAAAGGCCACCAATCACTTAAAAGGGATCCATGTGTGTCCATCTATCATATTACATCCTCTCAAGGTCAAGATTTCAAAAGAATCACAAGAACTAGGGTTTGAGTGGATGCAGAGCCAGGTTTGACTGCACAGTTGACCTAAAATTAGGGTTTTGGTTTCAGAGGCCATAACTCCAAATTTTTTGGTCATTATTGTTTCCATTGGTCTATATATGGTATAGGGAGTATGCATATCAAATTTCATGAAGAAATTCCATGGGGAAGTCATCTGATCAAGAGTTGACTTTTCAGACAAGTCAGTGCAAAATCAGGGCATCTGAGGCCCCCAATGACCCAACCAATGGGTGATCTTCATCATTTTGAGTGTATATGATCTTTATTTGATCATGGAAGAAGGTTGAAGTTCACAAAAATCAAGAATTTGGAGTTTTTGCAAGTGTTGACTTTTTGGGCATAGTTGACTTTTCAAGAATGCTTCATTTTAGGTCATTTTTCAAGCCTTGATTCTTGATCCAAAAATGCTTCAAATGGAAAAACTTTGGTCATGAAAGTTGTAGATTACATCTTTCCCTTTTCAAAAAGTACAAGAACATGATCAAACTCTCCTTGGATCAAAAGTTATGGTGTGACAAAGTTGGCTAAAATCATTGATTTTCAAGGCATGCCTCAAATGAGAATTTTGCAAAACCATGAACCAATGCCTTTTGTAACCTCTAGTTCATTTCAAACCATGACACAAACATTCTATAAGTCATAAAAATTTGAATTGAACCAAGAATTCTCATGTATTTTGGCTTGTGGGATAAGGAAATCACATGTGAACCATAAAGCAACAACTTGCAAAACTCATGATCACACTTCCTACAACTTGCAACCTTGGATGCTGACTTTGGCTAGCCTTTCCCCTCACCCTTGCTGCGCAGCCCATGCCTTGTACTAAGCCTAGAACCAAGCCATGCTTTCCTTACACAAAAATTGACTTTTGAGCAAAAGCAAACTTACCAATCAATAGGGGCCAGGTCACATCATCTGACCTATAGGATTAAAATATACTATCCATTTGCAAGCCATTTCATAAACCAAGCAAGGCTGAAACACTACACACAACCACATTCACAAAAACACCCCCTTGTGCAAAACCTTTCGAATCTGCCTCCACAAACTTCAAACATCCAAACCATTTTCATCAATCAACTCATCATGCTTCATTGAGCCCAAAGCAACCAAGAACCAGGCTTGAAACAAACCACAACTCCATTTCACCATTTTCACTCCATAAAGAAAAAGCTTTCGAATCTGCTTCTACAAGCCAAGAACACTCAAACAAACTCCACACATCAACTCACCTTGCTCCACTGACCAGAAACCACCCACTACTTTGGCCTGAAACCCTCCATAACTCAAATACGATTTTCACATTCCCTTGGTCAGAGCTTCTGCAAACTCACTCAAGAGGCTGTTTAAACTCCAACCAAGTGTGCAAAGCTTCTAAGGGGGATCATTGGGACCTGTTTGAGCCAAAGAACCATCCAGAAAGCCCTTGAATCAAAAGCTCCATCTCAGGTGACTCCATGAACTTTTTTTTCCAGAACTCCATTTTCTTGTTAGAATCTTGTTTTGTATGTTGCACTGATCATTGGGATCTATTTACTTTTTGAAATGAGCAAGAAATGAGTATGTTATGGTGTTCTGAAAGTTTGACCTAGAAATTTCTTTGCTTCGATTCTTGTTTGTGTGTGAGTTTAAACATGATTTGATGCTGGATTCGTGCTTAGGATAGTTAGTAGATGATTTCTGGAGAGTTAGAGCTTCTAAAATGGCCTGGGGAGAGAGATTGCATTTTGAGGTGAACGGAGAAGATGACCGGAACACTGTTCCGGTCATCTGAAAGTGATTAACGGCAGGGTTAGGGTTTAAGCATTGATTAGCGAAATTTGAATCTGAGCCGTGAGATGTGGCGCGCAGTCAATTCCCGCGCGTGTAACTTTGAATCTGGCACGTTGGATCTGATTACTGCTCATTAATTCATTTTAAATTCATTTATTTTCATTTTCTTTTCATTTGTTTTGCATAATTATTTTAAAATAGCAAAAATGTCTTAAAAATTATGTAACTTTTTCTCATAAGTTTTATTAATTTTTATGACACAAAAATATTTTTATTTTTATTTTTGTCATTGAAAAAGTATTTTTTAAATATTTAAAAGATTATTTTTAATTGATTAATGGAAATTGATTTATTAAAAATACTTTTAGGTATCTAAAAATCACCAAAAAATTCATGAAATGTTCTAAGACATTTAGAAACATTGTCCAACCTTCAAACCAAATTTATTTTTTGATCTTGATGCATTTTGAGAATTTCTCATTGAATAAAAATCATTTTTATGCATTAATTTGATCCAAAGTTCAAAAATTCATTTCTGCCTATTCATGAAGAGTTGGACATTGATTCTTCTTGCATTGCATTGTGTTTAGCATGTAGTTTTTGAGATAAAATGGCCATGATTTGATCTTGCATTTCTCATTTGTTTGGTATTTCTTTTGTTTAAGAACCCTAAAAACCCTAATAAATTAGAAAATTCATAACTTGAGATTAGTTGAGAGTTGGGACCTCCCCTTTGGACCTTGGTTTAGTATAGGGTTAGGGTTTCTTTGAGTGGTATTTTCCATTTTTTATCTTAGGGTTTGCTTCTGTCTTTGGTTTTTGTTTGTTGTTTGATCCATAAACCCTAATTTGGGCTTTCATTTGCATCCCTTTTGCATTCTCTTGCATAACATGACTTGCCATGACATTCCATGCCTCCATTTGATTCATTTGACATCATAAGACATATAGAAAGCATGTTTGATCATTGCATCATGTGTTGGCCATGTTGTTTGCCATGTATGTTTCATAACTTTTCATGTAAGTACATGCTCCTTAACTTGCATCATTTGCATCCATGATCTTGTATGAACATTTCCATGTGCTGCCTCATGTTTGTAGCATCTCATAACATCATCATCATCATCAATATGCTTCTGGTTTTGTTTAGCATCCTACCATTTCATCCCATTTTTGCATTGCATTGCATTTCTTTCTAACATTTCAGGTGGTAAGTGAACTTGAGAAGTGAATTTGCCTTCACTTCTCATAACTTTTCTTTTCATCTCTCTTGCATCCATTGCTGCACTTTTACATGTGTATGAGTTTGAGCTTGCTCATTTTTCTCCTTCCCACTTTCTTTCTTCAAGTGACTTGACTTCTTGAATGAAGCAAGTCACTTTGCTTCTCTTGATCCTGTTCATCTGCATCCTGGTGGTTCTCTTTGAAGATTTCTCTTGAAAACCTCACAAACCTTAGGAACAACCAAGCATGACAATGATTAGGGTTTTGATTAGTCTCCCCTCTTAGTTTTACCTTTGTGTCTCTTTTGAGTCTTCTCTTCTCACCTCATAATCAGGGACTAAACCCTAAAGGCTTTAAGGCTTTGTGATTAAGCTTATGCCTGCATCCTTCTCTTAGGATGGAGTGTATAACTTTAATCCTAAGTGTTAAACCCTTAATGTGTTTAACTCCTCTAATCAATTCATTTAATAATCATCAAGACATCAAGCTTGTAACTTGGGCCTTGCATTAGGGTTCTAATTCTTCCTTAATTGGTTAAGAAGGACTAACCCTAGTGTTAATGGACAAGTCCCCCTCAAGTTGTCTTACAAACCCTAAAAAAACACTTCATTACCATATCATTAAATAAAATCCACTTAATAAAAGGCTTGTTTTGTCATGAGTTAAATCCCTAATCATGGATTAAGTTGAGGAGCTTTCCTCAGCTTAAACATTCTCATCTATTATCCTTCTATTAGGATGGTGTAATGAGTCTGTTAAATCCCTGATTATGGCTTAACCTCATTACTCAACACTAAACAAAAACCACAAAAACACCTAAATAATCACAAGTAGGTTAATGATCTTAATCCTACACCAAAGGTGATTAAGTGTGAGAATCTGACTTCACACTTAAAGTATTCTCATTACCCCTAATCAGAGGGAAGATGTGATGAGTTTACTAACCCACTGGTTCAGGCTTAAGCTCATTAACTTATGACAAACTCAAAAAAGCAATAAAAGACTGAAAACACAAAAACAAACAATAATCGTCTCCTCCGGGATTCTTTTCTCATCATCTTCACTCACAAACGAGAACTCGCTTCTTCCGTCTAATGCAAGACAGTTTGCACCTGAGCCAGACAGGTCATACACTTGAGCATTGACAAGCAAGCAGTTCACAAGTCAATTCATCTTTCAGTCTCTTTGGGTCGAACTACGGTGTTCTGACTTCCTCATTGCACGAGAGGATACGTAGGCATAACTTAACAGTTATCGAACAAAAGTCTCTGTACATTCCCCCTCCTTCCAGCTTCATTCTTTTAAGCCTCATGATCTTGAGCAATTCATTCTCATTCCTACACTGAATCTGTATATATTACGCTTCACTTCTTTTACACTGACACCTGTACATCCTTTTCCAGCTATTTCATACACAGATTGCACTGACACTACCCCTTTAAAACACAAATCTTTTAAGCGTGGATCCCGTCGAGTACGACGGACAATCTGGGTGCTAATACCTTCCCAGGTTGTAACCAACCCCCTTTCTCAGTCTCTCTGGTTCGCAAACCGTCTTATCCATCTTTTTCTAGGCCTATGCAGCATTGCCTTTCCTTCGGGATAAAAATGCCTAGCTGGCGACTCTTTTCATCTCCAGTGAGTTCACGGCTGTGTGTTCTCATTGTCCCTCTCGCCGACCGTTCGCGTCTGTACCTTTATCTGGGCCTGGTCCCATTTATCGGGAGCGACAGCTTGGCGACTCTGCTGGGGATCCTTATATTGTGACCAGGGCTTCTGGTTCTTTTTGTGGGTTCCTCCTAGCGCTTGTTTGATTTGTGTTTATTGGGGTGTTATGTGCTTATTTGTGTTTGTATATTTGTATTTATTTTGCTTCATGTACAGTTTTGTTTATTGCTTTCTTTATAGCTTTATGCATTATATCATACTGTCATACTGTGCTGCTGGCTGGATCTGTTTGTTTGCTTTGGTGGGTGGGTGATTCATTGAGAGTTAAGGTCCTATACCTGGGACCTGAGTGACACCTAGGCTAGAGTGAATCATATTCTTTCCCATTCCATTTCGGTCTGGTGCGGGAATATGAAACACGGTTCAGATATGGGTTTCTTCTTGAGAACTCTGTGTTGCAGATTTCCTGCAATTCTAGGGCTATCTGGGAAGCCTGCTAAGTCTGGATGACCTTTTAGTATCGACCTTCAGAAACTGAGGTGAATTAGAGGAGGAACTTTTATGGTTATTGTAAACACTGTACCTCCGGGTTAGAAGTGTTTACACTTCTCATAACTGATCCAAGTCTGAGGATCCTTGTTCTAGAACACCACCTGTGAGGGGGTTGGGCTGTTTACAGGTTTGCAGGTACCTTGACCTCAGAATACCTTGTTGCTTTGATTGTTTAAGAATACTCCAATTTGGGACAGTTCTTGTGATTCTAAAACCCTGGACATGTGACTCTTTATTTGAGTCCCCCACCTTGGTTACTGGATTTATAAACCTCCATCTGGAATTCTTGAACATACATGGACTTATATCAGGGCATTTTGATCAGATCCAGCTCAGTCACAGACCCTTGCATTTCATTTGCATACATAATCATTGCATCATATTGACATTTGCTTATTTGTGTTTCAGGGTATCCATCTTCATTTGGTTTTGGTTTTGACCCCATCTTCAGTTTTGACTTGTCTTCATCAGCTATCTGCTTCAGTTATCACCTGCACCAGCCAGTCAGTGGCCCATTTCTTCAGTATTATCATCAGCACCTGTCTCTATTCAGTCTCAGCATCATGGCTCCTAAAAAGAGCAACATCACCTATCACTTTTTCCAGCCAGAGCTATCAGACATCAGGAGGATTCAAACCCTGATCACTCCAGATCACATACCATTGTTCAGGGAAAGTTATGGAGATATACTTGATATGGTTATGGATCTGGACCCATCACAGAGAAGCCTGATCCACACCTGCATTCAGTTCTATGATCCCCCACTGAGATGTTTCACTTTCCAAGACTTTCAGTTGGGCCCTCTATTAGAAGAATACTCATTATTGGTTGGTTTGCCTATCAAGGGTGGAATCCCTTTCAACTCAGAGATGGTCTTTCCTAGCAATGGAGAAGTAGCAAAGGCTCTGCATCTGGAACCTGTCCTGATTGAGCAGCATATGACTTCTAAAGCTGGGATCCCTGGTTTTCATCTGGATTTCTTAATCTCTCAAGCTACCCTGAAAGCTTCCCTAGGAGAGTGGAAAGTTGTTTGTGCTTTACTGGCCTTGACCATATATGGAATTGTATTGTTTGCAGATGAGCCTCGATTCATCAGCAAGAATGCAATCCATCTATTCATCTTGAAGAACCCAGTACCAACTTTATTAGGGGATCTCTATTACTCAGTGCATCAGAGAAATGAAAAGCAGAGGGGGAGATTAGTGAGGTGTTGTGCTCCATTGTTCCACACTTGGCTTCTCAGGCATCTACCCAGGACAGATGCATTTCTGAACCCTCATCAGCAGAGCAACTGGGCTAAGAGACTCACTGCTCTAACTTCAGCAGATATCAGATGGTGCACTCAAAGCACCAAGGGCAGGGATATCATCACCAGCTGTGGGCATTTTCCTAATGTGCCTTTGATAGGAGTTAAGGGTAGTATCAATTACAACCCTCTGCTGTTTAGACGACAATTGGGCTATGCATTGGTCCACACTCCTAAGGCACAGGACTTGGTTGAGACTCTTTATTGCGAGAACAAGCTTAATCTGGCTACTGTTAGGCAGGCTGCCTGGGCCTGGGATAATGTTCAAACCAAGGGAGTAACCATTCTGGGGAAGTGCAACAATGTGGCATCAGCACAATATTATGAATGGTCCCGTGCCAGGGCCCAATTCTCTGGGATGCCCTTTACCATAGAAGACATGCCTGAGTCATCTTCAGCACCCCCCCCCTGCCACTATCAGTTTGGAGGAGTTTGAGAGCTTGAAGGAAAGAAATGAGAAGCTAACCCAGGCTTTGCAGAAGACCCTCCGGGAGAGGAGTGAAGGTATGAGGGAGATTGAGAGGTTGGAGAAATTAAGAGTAGAGCATCTGATTAAGATTGAGAAGTCTGGGGATTACATTAAAAAGTCAAAGGCTGGAGAACAAATTCTGAAGAATGCTTGCAAGGAAGCCCAATTCCAGAGAGCAAGAACAGACTTGTATTTGAAGGAGAGTCAAGCCCGGTGGGTCAGGATCACCGAGGCTCGTACCCTGGAAGACAAGAGAGTTCAAGACAAGATGGAGCAACTGGAAGCCAGTGCAAGAGAACAACAAGAAGCCCTGGCAGCAGCCCAGAGGGAGATATCAGAACTAAAGATCAAAGCAGGGGTGAAGAGGTCAAAGGACCAAAGTCAGCACAAGAAGCTAACAGCAGCTGTTACCACCCGGAATCTCCTCATCAGGAATCTCACGGAGCGTCCGGCTGATCCTGTGACCGAAGCACTTCTCAAGGAAGTTCGTGAGGATGAGTTTGGTCTTGGTGTTTGACCATTTGTTTGTTGTTGCTTTCCTTCCATGTACTTTTATTTTCTTGTACTGTATTTTGACCCCTTAGAGGGCTTGTGTTGTAAAATGAACAAGTTGTATTATTTCACCTTCTGTAATATATTTGTGTTAGTTTGCTTCATATGAGTTTTCTTCAAGCAACAACAACAGCATCTTCAAGGGTCTGGAAGGGTCAAAACTGAAGGCCAAACCGGATACCTTGAGAACAAATAAGCATAACTGCATTGCATGCTAACCCTTTGCTTGTTTTGTAGGTTTTGATTTATTGTTGCTAACCTCCGTTGTGATGCCTCAGGCACTATTGCTAGGCGCCGGGTATTTCCCCTCAACCGTCCGCACCGTTATCCGACCCGAAACAACCTTCCGGGAATCCAAATGGATCAGATGCAGCAGGACCTTACTGAGGTCAGAAATCAAATGGCAAATGAAAGGCTAGAGATGAGGAATCAAATGACTCAGTTTATGGAAGTTATGAACAACATGGCTCAGAGCCAGGAAAGATTGAGAGCCATGGCGGAAAGGAAAAATCAAGAGGATCCACATATAGGGACTGCTGGTACCAGTAACAATGAAAGGGTACAACCTCATGTCAACCCTCCGGTATTTGGACCACACCTCCATCCTGAGGTCAATATTCCAGCAAATGTTCAAGGGACTGCCACCGCAGCCAGGGTACTACAAGAAGATCCTCAGGAGGACCAATTCACAGTAATGGGCGCTGGGGAAGAAGCTTATGATAGAAGATTGGATGAGATAGCTGAGAAACTGAGGTCCTTAAAATCTCAAAACTCTTTGGGCTTCGATGTCATGGACATGGGCTTGGTAGACGGGGTCAGGATCCCCCATAAGTTCAAGCCTCCTTGCTTTGAAAAATACAATGGGACTTCATGCCCCCGGACTCATTTACAGTCATTTCTGGGAAGGCTGAAGGCCTATACAATGGATGAGAAACTCTGGATGTTCTATTTCGAAGACAGCTTAACTGGAGCGTCAAGAGAATGGTACTCTCACTTGACAAGGGCAACTATTAGATGCTGGAAGGACCTGGCAGAGGCCTTCATCAGACAGTATCAGTATAACTTAGACATGGCACCCAACATGACCCTCCTAATGGGAATGTCACAGTCTTCAAGGGAGAGTTTCCGAGAATATGCCCAGAGATGGAGGCAATTGGCTGCTGCTGTTCAGCCACCTATGTCTGAACGGGAAATGGAAGATATGTTCATGAATACCCTTCAGGGGACATATATTGACAGGCTGGCTGCTTTCTCTTCCACCAGCTTCGCAGATGTTGTCATAGCTGGAGAGAGAATTGAAAGCCTGTTAAAAATGGGCAAGATTTCTGACAATGGTGCCAGCTCGTCCAGTAGTACAAGAAAGCCTTTTGCAGGCCCAAGAAGAACTGGCGAGACCAATGCCATCCACACCAACAGGGGCAGGCCCCAATATGTCCACAGGTCTGTAGCAGCAGTCACCATTCCTGCTCCAGTTCATCCTCATCCAGTTTATCAACCTCCACAACAAAACTATCAGCAACAACCTCAGTACCACCAAAAAAATCAGTATCCTCCAAGAAATTACAACAACAGCAACACCAGCAACAACAGTCAACAAAGGCCATTTCAGCAGAGGCCATCTCAAGCTAATAGGGTGATCGATCCGATTCCTATGCCATATGCTACATTGCTGCCACAACTCCTGAAACTCAACCTAGTTGAACTAAGGACGTTGGCACCTCCTGATCCCAACAGTCTACCCAGGAACTATGTGTCGCTCCCGATAAATGAAATGGATCCAGATAAAGGTACAGACGCGAACGGTCGGCGAAAGGGACAATGAGAACACGCAGCCGTGAACTCACTGGAGATGAATAGAGTCGCCAGCTAGGCACTTTTATCCCGGAGGAAAGGTAATGCTGCATAGACCTAGAAAGATATGGATAAGACGGTTGCGAACCAGAGAGACTGAGAAAGGGGGTTGGTTACAACCTGGGAAGGTATTAGCACCCAGATTGTCCGTCGTACTCGACGGGATCCACGCTTAAAAGATTTGTGTTTTAAAGGGGTAGTGTCAGTGCAATCTGTGTATACAATAGCTGGAAAAGATGTACAGGTGTCAGTGCAAGGGAAAAGTGAAGTGAAATATGAAAGTGTCAGTGTAAGAACAAGAGTATGCTCATGATCATGAGGCTAAGAGAATGGTGAAAGGAGGGGGAATATACAGAGACTTTTGTTCGATAACTGTTAAGTTATGCCTACGTATCCTCTCGTGCAATGAGGAAGTCAGAACACCGTAGTTCGACCCAAAGAGACTGAAAGGTGAGTTGACTTGTGAACTGCTTACTTGCCTATGCTCAAGTGTATGACCCGTCTGGCCCAGGTGCAAACTGTCTTGCATTAGACGGAAGAAGCAAGTTCTCGTTTATGAATGAAGGTGATGAGAAAAGAATCCCGGAGGAGACGGTTATTGTCTGTTTTTGGTTTTCAGTCTTTTATTGCTTTTGAAAGTTTGTCGTAAGTTAATGAGCTTAAGCCTAAACCAATGGATTAGTAAACTCATCACATCCTCCCTCTGATTAGGGGTAATGAGAGTACCTTAAGTGTGAAGTCAGATTCTCACACTTAATCACCTTTGGTGTAGGATTAAGATCATTATCTTACTTGATTATTTACATGTTTTTGGTGTTTTTGTTTAGTGTTGAGTAATGAGGTTAAGCCATAATCAGGGATTAAACAGACTCATTACACCATCCTAAAAGAAGGATAATAGATGAGAATGTTTAAGCTGAGGAATGCTCCTCAACTTAATCCATGATTAGGGATTAAACTCATGACAAAACAATCCTTTGATTAAGTGGATTTTATTTAATGGTGAAATGAAGAAGTGATTTTTAGGGTTTGTAAGACAACTTGAGGGGGACTTGTCCATTAACACTAGGGTTAGTCCTTCTTAACCAATTAAGGAAGAATTAGAACCCTAATGCAAGGCCCAAGTTACAAGTGTGATGTCTTGATGGTTATTAGATGGATTGATTAAAGGAGTTAAACACATTAAGGGTTTAACACTTAGGATTAAAGTTATACACTCCATCCTAAGAGAAGGATGCAGGCATAAGCTTAATCACAAAGCCTTAAAGCCTTTAGGGTTTAGTCCCTGATTATGAGATGAGAAGAGAAGACTCAAAAGAGACACAAAGGTAAAACTAAGAGGGGAGACTAATCAAAACCCTAATCATTGTCATACATGGTTGTTCCTAAGGTTTGTGTGGTTTTCAAGAGAAGTCTTCAATGGAACCACCAGGAAGCAGATGAACAAGATCAAGAGAAGCAAAGTGACTTGCTTCATTCAAGAAGTCAAGTCACTTGAAGAAAGAAAGTGGGAAGAAGAAGAATGAGCAAGCTCAATCTCAAACACAAACATAAATGCAGCAATGGATGCAAGAGAGATGAAAAGAAAAGTTATGAGAAGTGAAGGCAAATTCACTTCTCAAGGTTACTTACCACCTGAAAGGTTAGGAAAGAAATGCAATGCAATGCAAAATGAGATGAGATGACATGGTGAGAAACAAAACCAGAAGCATGTTGATGATAATAATGATGCTATGAGATGCTACTAACATGAGACAAGGCATGGAAATGTTCACACAAGTTCATGGATGCAAATGATGCAAGCTTAGAAGCATGGATATACATGAAAAGTTAGGAAGCATACAAAACATACAACATGGCAAATGCAAGATGCAATGATCAAAGATGCTTTCTACATGTCTTATGATGTCAAATGAATCAAATGGAAGCATGGAATGGCATGGCAAGTCAAGTTATGCAAGAGAATGCAAGAAGGATGCAAATGGAAGCCCAAATTAGGGTTTATGGATCAAACATCAAACAAAACTCAAAAACAGAAGCAAACCCTAAGATAAAAAATGGAAAATGCCATCCTAAGAAACCCTAAACTTATACTAAACCAAGGTCTAAAGGGGAGGTCTCAACTCTCAACCAATCTCAAGTTATGATTTTTCTAAGTTATTAGGGTTTTTAGGGTTCCTAAACAAAAGAAATGCCAAACAAATGGAAAATGCAAGATCAAATCATGGCCATTTTACCCTAGAAACTACATGCTAGACACAAAACAATGCAAGAAGAATCAATGTCCAACTCTTCTTAGATAGGCAGAAATGAATTTTTGAACTTATGATCAAAATAATGCACCAAAAATAATTTAATTCAATGAAAAATTCTTAAAATGCATCAAGATCAAAAAAGAAATTTGGTTTGAAGGTTGGACAATGTTTCTAAATGTCTTAGAACATTTCCTGAATTTTTTGGTGATTTTTAAATACCTAAAAGTATTTTTAATTAATTAATTTCCATTAATCAATTAAAAATAATCTTTTAAATATTTAAAAATACTTTTTAAATGATAAAAAATAAAATAAAAATATTTTTGGGTCTTAAAAATTAATAAAACTTTTAAGAAAAAGTTTCATAATTTTTAAGACATTTTTGCTATTTTTAATAAATTATGCAAATAAAATGAAAAGAAAATGAATTAAAATTAAATAAAAGGGAAAGTAATCAGAATGGAGGGATGAGATTGAGTCTGGATTTGAATCTGTTGACCACGCGCGTCATCCAAGGGTCCAGGTTGTTTCTGACCAAATTAATTAAATTATGGATTAATTAAGTTAAACACGTGGATTAGGGCATAATGACTTGATCTGAACCATCCATTCGCGCGGGGAGTCAAACATTTCAACGCATCCAATGGTCCAAATTCAAATGGCAATTAATTACACAATTAGGGCTTAAACACTTTCAGGCTGCCGGAGAAGACTCCCGGTCGTCTTCTCCGGCCAGCATCCTCCCTGAAAAATCCCCAAAACCCTAAAAAGCTAACTAAAATGAAATCTAAGAATTGGGAAATGTTCTCCAACCACTCACGAATCAAAACCCTCTCTCAAAACAAATTTATAATTCCTAACTAAGCTGAATCGAAGAAAATAAGAACTAGGGCACGCAAGTTTCAGAGATCAATTAAATGTTCATTTCATCACCATTTCAAAAACCAAAGGTACCAGGATACTCAGTGAAGTATAGAGAACAAGTCTATAACATGAAAAACGATTTCTGGAAAAATAATTTTCAAGCTACCTGAGATTCGAAGCTTTCACTCTGATGACTTTCTGGCCACTTCTCCTTGTGCAATCCACTCCACTTGATCCCCAGATGATGCTTGAATGCTCAAAAGGAATTTATGTTGGCTGGATGAGGAGTTTGACAAGCTTCTGCTCAAACTCAGTCAGAAATGGCAATGGAGTTTCAGGCAGCTTCAGGTCATGGTAAATGGTTCTTTGTGTTCCAGATGGTGAGTGGAGAAGATCTGTGGTGTTTGTTTGTATGTTTGTGTGCTGTGGAATGAGTTTCGAATGAAACTGCAAGTTGAAGTGAGAAATGGCAATGGGGTGTTCTTGCTTGTTTCAGGCCTGGCTCTTGGTGGTTTGAGGTCTATGAAGTATGGTGAGTTGAAGTGTGGAAATGGTTTTTGTGTTTGAAGGCTGGGCAGAGAGTTTCGAAGACAAATGCAGCTTGGTGTGTTTTGGTGTATGTGATGAATGAGTGAGTTTTCCCCTTGCTTCTTGATATCTTTGGCTTGCCAAATGATAATGTATTTTAATCCTATAAGTCAGATGATGTGACCTGGCCTATAGTGATTGGTAAGTTTGCTTTTGCAAAAAGTCAAATTTTGTGTAAGGAAAGTATGGCTCATGATCTAGGCAAGTACAAGCATGGGGCTGCGCAGCAAGGGTGAGGGGAAAGGCTAGCCAAAGTCAGCAGCCAATGTCACAAGTTGTAGGAAGTGAAATGAGTGGTTTTGCAACTTGTTACACCTTTGGTTCACATGTGATTTCTTTGGCCAACCAAACATAAACCATGGGCATTCTTGGTCCAATTCTGACTTTTAAGGCCTAAGGAATGTTTGTGTCATGGTTTGAAATGAATTAGAGGTTGCAATTGGCTTTAGTTCATGATCTTGCAAAATTCTCATTTGAAGCATGCCTTGAAAATCAATGATTTTTGCCAACTTTGTCACACCATAACTTTTGATCCAAGAAGAGTTTGATCATGTTCTTGTACTTTTTGGAAAGGGAAAGATGAGATCTACAACTTTCATGACCAAAGTTTTTCCATTTGAAGCATTTTTGGATCAAGAATCAAGGCTTGAAAAATGACCTAAAATGAAGCATTCTTGAAAAGTCAACCATGCCCAAAAAGTCAACATTTGCAAAACTTCCAAATTCTTGATTTCTATGAACTTCAAACTTCTTCCATGATCAAATAAAGATCATATACACTCAAAATGATGAAGATCACCCATTGGTTGGGTCATTGGGGGCCTCAGATGCCCTGATTTTGCACTGACTTGTCTGAAAAGTCAACCCTTGATCAGATGACTTTCCCATGGAATTTCTTCATGAAAATTGACATGCATACTCCCTATACCATATAGAGACCAATGGAAAATAGAATGACCAAAAAACATGGAGTTATGGCCTCTGAAACCAAAACCCTAATTTTAGGTCAACTGTGCAGTCAAGCTTGGCTCTGCATCCACTCAAACCCTAGTTCTTGTGATTCCTTTGCATTTTTGACTTTGTGAGGATGTAATATGATGCTTGAACACACATGGATCCCTTTGAAGTGATTGGTGGCCTTTGGAGTGACTCAAGTGGCTCTTGGATTGCTCAGATCACAAACCCTAGGTGCAGATGCCTTAGAAACTATGCAGTGAACCAAAAGTGAGATATGAGGTGATATGATTGTGTTTATGCATATGAGAAGATCACAAGCCATGGTGTGAATGGGTGAGGGCAAATTTGGGGTGTTTACAGCTGCCCCTATTCAAACATGAGTTAGCTGTGCAGGATGTAAGCAACGGCTTAACAGGCAAACAAGATAACTTGTGATTGAATACCAAAGACAGTCCAAAATTTGCACTCACAGAATGAAGAAGAAAAGGGATATAGATTGTAAAGGAAAATAAAGTATATTGTGAAGTGGATGATAGAGCAATGACGGGGACGGCCGACATGCTGGGGATAAAAGGTAAAGCCAAGGCGGGGACGACCGACTAGCTGGGGAAAATCAAATTATGATGGGGACGGCCACCAGTATAAAGCTGTAAAATTTCTGGGAGTTAATGAAACATGACGGGGACGGCCATCAAGTCCATAAAGGTAAAGTAACCAACGATGGGGACGGCCATCGGGCTAAAAGAAAAGGAAAAGGGACCACGACGGGGACGGCCATCGGGTTAAAGAATAAATGCAATAAACAGATGATGGGGTACGGCCATCAAAGGTGAAGGACGATCACCTAGCAGGGGACGGCTGCTCTGTTGGGGGTAAAAGAAATATGATGGGGACGGCCATCAAAGGTGGAGGACGACCACCTGGCAGGGTACGGCTGCCGAAAATATCAACGATGGGGACGGCCATCGGATAGAAAAGGTCAACGATGGGGACGACCATCGGACGAGCATGATGGAGGACGACCATCAAGAAGTGGAGGACGACCACTCAGCAGGGTACGGCTGCTCTCGAGGTTTCTCATGACATAGGATGAATGCCAGATAACCAAAATCAACAATGGGGACGGCCATTGGATGAAATGATGAAGGACGATCATCAAAAGGTGGAGGACGACCACCTAGCAGGGGACGGCTGCTAAAACAACGATGGGGACGGCCATCGGATGAGCATGATGGAGGATGACCATCAAGAAGTGGAGGACGACCACTCAGCAGGGTACGACTGCTCTCAGGTTTATCATGACACAGGACGAGTGTCAGATAAAAAGGAAAATTTGTTTGCGATCTACTGGGGAATAGTAAACACGGACGAGTGTTTACAACCAAGAGAAGAAAGTATAAGTGTTTAGATGTTGTGTATAGATTAAAGACGCGGACGAGCATCCCTAAGACTACGATACGGACGAGTATCGGGTAGAAACAAACTGACACATGTTCAGAGATGATGATACAGACGAGTATCAACTGGTTAACAGAGAACACGTACGAGTGTTGAATCTGAAAGAACTCTTCTGGGGATAGTAGATACAGACGAGTATCTATATCCAAGAAGACACAAGTGTTTGACACGGTGTATGGGTTAAAGATGCGGACGAGCATCCTTAAGACTATGATACGGACGAGTATCATGTAGAAACAAACACTAGACGCAATGTTCTGAGATGATGGTACGGACGAGTACCAACTGGTTAACAAAGAACAAAGACTACTGTTGGATCTGTGGGTATATAACTGGTATATACAAGATACGGACGAGTATCTGCGTAAGAGCGAATGGTGTAAAGATGAGTGTTTAATTTGCTGGGGAGAGTGACACGGACGAGTGTCAAAAGGGGAAAAGTATAATATCAACAAGTATACGGGTCGTAGAAGTGTAGGCGACTGCGCTGGGGATATGACACGGACGAGTATCAAGACAATGTATATAAGTATATGTGAGTGCAAAGATGATGTCTTTGGCTTTCTGCTGGTGGTTTGACACGGACGGGTGTCATGAAGTATCCGTGATATGGGTGATTTGTTTGTAAAGAGTGTTCAGGCAACTTTACTGGGGAAAGATGGCACGGACGGGTGCCAAAAGGAAATATATACTGGTGTTTGTGATTTATGAGGCAACTGTTTTTTTTTTTTTTTTTTTTTTGCTGGGACCCTGGTGGGGATTTTTTGTACAATGGTGATGAACGGTTATTATTCACAAGTGTTAATTCAGGACATGGCTTATGAGTATGCTATGCGTTTGACTTTTGCCGTAATGCTTCGTTTTAGACGGAATGCTACGCTTTGTGGGTGAATATGATGCAAATGCCATGATTATGCAAAGGTATCGATCCGGGATTCGGGTCCCGATGCTGCGAAGATCTTTGATCGATCTGTATGAAGTGGACATCCCAACTGGGGGGTGAGATTATTGACAGATCTGATGAGATGCATCTGCTTGGGGATCTAGGTCACTGATTGACATATCCTTGTAATATAGGACCCAGCTGGGGTTTGTAGAAGCCTTCTGTACTCTGTTGTGATCTTCATGCATTGCTCTTCTGAATAGAGGCTGAGGATTCTGTGGGGAGATGATTCCCTGACTTCTGCCTTCTGCTGAGGAAGAATAAATGGTACTATAGCTGGGGAATGTTGTTGGCCACTCAGCTGGGGAGAGCAATGAGAGGCAACTCAGTTGGGGATAGAGCATTTCGGATGCTGAGATCATTTGTTGATCTGCCAGCTTGCTGAGATGTAACTTGCATGCCCCAAATTGCGTTCTGGATACCTGCAATCCTGCAAAGATAAGGAAACGCACAAATGGTCCCGAGATATCCCTTATTGGATTCCGTCATAGGAGTTAAGTACTTTCGAGAGTAAGTATATTCCCTGTAAGCATGTGTTCTTTTATTTTCTTAAAGAAAAACATCTGTATTCTTATGCAATTAGTTTTTAGAGACATCAGACATTCTTTGCAAACGAAATATGTACAAGACGAAACATGACTGAAAAATCTGATTTTATTAATTCATGTGCCCTGAATTGGCAAGATACAGTCAAAGAAACAAATCCCCTGAAATGAGGAGATTGTTACAAATTGAGAAACAAAATGCTGGCAGTGTTGGCGACGCTTTCAAAGGAGCTTCCTCTTCTGCTACGACTCGTATGACAATGACGTTCTTCTCGTCTTGCTTTCTGAAGAAGGCTGATTCTGATTGAAGCTTGATCCTTTTGAAGCTTTCCGAGTTGCAAGCGATACAGACGAATTCAGAATGCAGTTGTTCGCTTATTCCCTTATTTTGCATGGGTCGCCCTTTCGGGTTTTCAATCCATCGGGATACCCATTTTTGCCTGAGTTGTCCAATGCGGCTTTTCAACTCAGCGGGTGTACATTTTTCATTTATTTTCCCTTATTTTTGCCCGAGTCTTTTATTCTGTTTTTGACTCGCCGGGATGCCCTATTTTTGCCTGGACTTTCATTCTGTTTTTGTGTCCAGCGGGTCACTTTATGCGAAGTATTTTTTAACTGCATCTGAATTCACAGGGGACGGGAAATCTTCACCATCCATGGTGCTGAGCATCAGTGCTCCACCAGAGAAAACTTTCTTCACAACAAATGGTCCTTCATAATTTGGAGTCCACTTGCCCCTGTGGTCTGTATGAGGAGGGAGGATTCTCTTCAGCACAAGATCTCCCACTTGGTACTCTCGGTGCCTGACTTTCTGATCGAAGGCTCTCTTCATTCTCTTCTGATATAGCTGCCCATGACAGATTGCAGCCAATCTTTTCTCTTCGATCAGACTCAGTTGCTCGTATCGGGCTCGGACCCATTCTGCTTCGTTCAGCTTAACATCCATCAGTACCCGCAGAGAGGGTAATTCAACTTCAACAGGTAGGACTGCCTCCATACCATACACAAGCTGATACGGTGTTGCCCCAGTGGACGTTCTGATTGACGTGCGGTACCCATGCAAGGCGAACGGTAGCATTTCATGCCAGTCTTTGTAAGTGACTACCATCTTCTGCACAATCTTCTTAATATTCTTGTTTGCCGCCTCAACAGCGCCATTCATCTTCGGCCTGTAAGGAGAAGAATTGTGATGTTGAATTTTGAAGTCCCGGCACAGTTCTGCCATCATCTTGTTGTTTAGATTAGAACCATTATCAGTAATGATTCGCTCGGGCACTCCATATCGACAGATGATCTCTCTCTTCAGAAATCTGGCTACCACCTGTCTTGTAACATTTGCGTAGGAAGCTGCTTCAACCCACTTGGTAAAATAGTCAATGGCGACCAGGATGAATCTGTGGCCGTTTGAAGCAGTTGGCTCAATCTTGCCAATCATATCAATGCCCCACATGGCAAAGGGCCATGGTGAAGACATGATATTCAAAGGACTGGGAGGCACATGCACTTTATCTGCGTAGATCTGGCATTTGTGGCATTTTCTGGCGTAGGCACAACAGTCTGCATCCATTGTGATCCAGTAATAACCTGATCTTAACAATTTCTTAGCCATGGCATGCCCTCCAGCATGGGTACCAAAGGATCCTTCGTGCACCTCATGCATCAGTAAATCTGCTTCTGTCTTATCGACACATCGGAGGAGTACCATATCAAAGTTCCTTTTGTATAAAGATCCATCAGTGTTCAGAAAGAAACTTCCAGCAAGCCTTCTCAAAGTCTTCTTATCATTGGAAGATGCCCCAGGGGGTATGTTTGATCCTCCAAGAAGCACTTAATGTCATGGAACCAAGGCTTATCGTCTTTGACAACATCGGCTGCAAACACATATGCTGGTCTATCAAGTCTCGACACTGAAATCTGAGGTACAAAGTTAGCAGCTTGAACTTTGATCATGGATGAAATGGTAGCAAGAGCATCTGCAAACTGATTCTCGTCCCGAGGGATATACTCAAGCTTGACCGTTGTGAAGAAAGTCAATAACCTCCTTGTATAATCCCTATAAGGTATCAGATGATCCTGGTGGGTGTACCATTTGCCGTTGGTTTGATTGACTATCAGAGCTGAATCTCCGAATACGGTCAATGTCTTGATCCTGAGATCGATGGCTTCCTCAAGACCCATAATGCAAGCTTCGTATTCAGCTTCGTTGTTAGTGCAGTTGAAAGTGAGTTTTGCCGAGAAAGGCATGTGAACTCCTTTAGGTGTAATGAGTACTGCACCAACACCACGGCCATTCATGTTAACAGCCCCATCAAACATCATAGTCCATTCTTCCTCCGGGTCGGGCCCTTCAGTGTGAATAGGCTCTTCATGATCTTTTGATTTAATGAACATGATGTCTTCATCAGGGAAGTCAAATCTCATAGGCTGGTAGTCATCAATGGGTTGCTCAGCAAGATATTCAGATAGTACACTGCCCTTGATGGCTTTCTGAGATGTGTACTGTATGTCGTATTCTGTGAGAATCATTTGCCATCTTGCAACCCTTCCGGTAAGAGCTGGCTTCTCGAAAATGTACTTAACTGGGTCCATTTTGGATATCAACAAAGTAGTGTGGGTCAACATATACTGTCTCAGTCGGCGAGCAGCCCACGCTAAAGCACAGCAAGTTTTCTCGAGCAGTGAATAACGTTGTTCACAGTCGGTAAACTTTTTGCTTAGGTAGTATATTGCATACTCTTTTCGACCAGACTCGTCATGCTGGCCCAGCACACACCCCATTGACTCTTCTAATACTGTCAAGTACATAATCAGAGGTCTTCCTTCAACTGGAGGCATAAGGATTGGAGGTTCTTGCAGATATTCCTTGATCTTGTCAAAAGCCTTTTGGCAGTCTTCATTCCACCTGACCGTCTGTTCTTTTCTTAACAGCTTGAACAAGGGTTCACAGGTTGCTGTGAGGTGAGATATGAACCGTGAGATATAGTTCAATCGACCTAAGAACCCTCGAACTTCTTTCTCAGTTTTCGGTGCAGGCATCTCTTGGATGGCTTTGACTTTATCAGGGTCAACTTCAATCCCTTTCTCGCTTACAATAAAGCCCAGCAGCTTACCAGATCTCACCCCGAATGTGCATTTGTTGGGGTTCAACTTCAGTTGGTACTTCCTCAGACGCTTGAATAACTTGAGCAGATTCACCAGGTGATCTTCCTCTGTAAGGGACTTGGCGATCATGTCATCCACATAACATTCGATTTCCTTATGGATCATATCGTGGAATAGTGTCACCATAGCCCGTTGATACGTTGCACCGGCATTCTTGAGCCCAAATGGCATTACTTTGTAGCAGAACGTGCCCCAAGGTGTGATGAATGTTGTCTTCTCCATGTCTTCAGGTGACATCTTGATCTGGTTGTATCCTGAAAATCCATCCATGAAGGAGAATACCGAGAACTGAGCCGTGTTATCCACCAATACATCAATGTGAGGTAATGGGAAGTCATCTTTCGGGCTGGCTCTGTTCAGATCCCGGTAGTCAACACACATCCTTACTTTACCGTCTTTCTTAGGCACAGGTACTATGTTAGCAACCCACGGCGGATAGCTGGTCACAGCAAGGAACCCGGCGTCCCATTGCTTTTGTACCTCTTCTTTGATTTTCATTGCCATGTCCGGACGAGTACGGCGCAGTTTCTGTTTGACCGGTGGGCATTCTTCCCTCAAAGGCAGCTTGTGCACAACAATGTCGGTATCCAACCCTGGCATATCTTGGTAAGACCAAGCAAACACGTCCACATACTCTTGAAGCAGGTCTATCAGTTGTCTCTTCACTGAGTCTTGCAGGCAGGCCCCGATTCTAACTTCTTTCACGTCTTCATCTGTACCAAGATTGATCACTTCAACCTCCTCCTGATGGGGAGTAATAACCTTTTCCTCTTGTCTTAACAACCTGGCTAGCTCTTCAGGAAGCTCATATTCTCCTTCAACCCCTTCGTCAGCTTGATTGATTGGATTGTCAAAGTCATACGGAGTCATAGCCGTGCTGTTGTCAGTGCTGTCTGGAAGGCACTCTCTGCAAGGGTTAAGTTTTGTTCATTTTAGTGATCTGATTTTAGTCTTGTTTAGAAAAGTGAAATGAAGTTATCATTTTGAAAACACCGCCATTTATTTTTTGTACAAAAAAGAAAAATGGAAAAACAGTGAGCAGAAAAGAAAAAGACCCGTTTGCAAAAAGATGTCTGATATTTCATTAATTGATCTTGTTTGCACAAAAAGTACAGATGGCCCGATTACAAAATGAGTCTTGTCATCTTGGGCAAGATGCAAGACTTTGATGCATGCTTATAAAAATACAGGAAATAATAATTACTCTGCATGAGTAACTCTTATAATTTCCTGGGAAGACCAGTTTGAGATACTGCTCCCCGGGATCTTTGGACGGATCCAGCTTTCCAGGTTGCGCTCCTCTTCCAGCTCGTCTTCCAGACAGTTGATAGCATCAGGGGTAAGCATCCCCCCACTCACAAAATTGGGCTCTTTCGCAGCCGCTGTTTGATCTTGTTGAGTTGGTCTGTAACCCAACCCAAATCTGTCTTCTTTCTTCTCCACCGATAGCAGTTTGCCCCAGCCTTGGGCAGTTCCTTCCTCAACAACCTTCCGGGCTTGTTGGTATGATGACATTGGAGTACCAGATACAGCAGATGCCTCATTTACATTCAAAGCTTCAAACCCCTGGCTCATTGTTTCATGGATCTCCCCATCCATTTCAATGTACTTATAGGTTGCCAGGTGGCTAACAAAAATGTCCTCCTCTCCACAGATTGTGACAACTTGGCCTTCCCACTCAAATTTTAACTTTTGGTGAAGGGTAGACGTTATTGCACCGGCGGCGTGAATCCAAGGTCTACCCAACAAACAGCTGTAGGCGGGCTGAATGTCCATCACATAAAAGATAGTTGTAAAGGTCTGTGGGCCAATTGTCACAGGTAGCTCAATCTCTCCCAGAACCGATCTCTTAGAACCATCAAAGGCTCTTACTACCAGGTTGCTGGGTCTCAATGCCAATCCATCATATTCTAACTTCACCAGGGCCTTCTTTGGTAAGACATTAAGGGATGACCCCGTGTCTACCAGCACATGGGAAAGGACAGCACCTTTGCATTCCATGGTTATGTGCAAGGCTTTGTTGTGGTTGCGGCCATCCGCTGTCAAGTCAGTATTGGTGAACCCTAGCCCATTGCTAGCAGTAACGTTTCCAACCACGGTTTCCAACTGGTTGACAGTAATCTCTTCAGGCACGTAAGCTGCGTGCAAGACTTTGAGTAGTGCATTCCGATGGGCTTCGGAGCACATAAGCAGTGAGAGGATAGAGATTTTGGATGGCGTCTGGTGAAGTTGATCCACAATTTTGTAATCACTCTTTTTGATGATTCGCATAAACTCATCAACTTCTTGATCGAACGGCGTCTTCAAGGCTTCCTTAACGGCTTGATCTTCCTGCACCGGGCTCTTTCCTTTTGCCTTGGCAGCAGCTTCTGCTTCAGCAGTAGGTCTTTGAATTGGTGGAGCAAAGAGACGTCCGCTTCGAGTGAAGCCTCCGCCTCCGCCCACATTATCTATTTGTGGTGCAGGTGTTGATGTTTCAAGAGTGATTCTTTTTCCTTCGCAGTACACGTCAGAGCCATAGTGCCAAGGGATGGCCCTATTGCTTTCATATGGTACTGGTCCAGGCACCGTGACAGTGACTGGACTGATTGCTGCTGCTGAAGGGATTGTGATAGTTTGCGGATCATAATAAATTGTGACTGGTGCTCTGGTGGGAGCAGCACCTTCTGAATGGTAGGCAGAGTTGTTTTCAGGATCATAGAATATGGTGACAGTAGAGACAGTTTCATGATTGGTTGCTGGCGTTGTAGGAGATATCGTCGGAAGAAATGATGTTGTGGTTGTAGAAGTCTCAAAATGGAGTGAAGCTGAAGTTGTAGCAGGAAAATTTGTTGTAAACTGATCAGTTGAGATGATGGATGAAGTACTTGTTGATTAAACCGAAGAATTGTCAGGAACAATAGTTGCTGCAGTTGTAGGAGGTTCTGAAACCGTTGCTGATGATATTGCTGGATTGGTTGGAAATGATGTAGTGATCTGAAGTTGGCCACTCTGAATTAGGCTGTCTATACCATTCCTCAAATTATCGCACCCATTTACAGAGATATTGCAGTAAGCACAACCTAACTCACACCCTGGGAACATCTGACATTCCAAGAGCTGAGCCTTGATTTCTACCAATGGCGTCCTGATCTGTCCCACACTGGTTATTAAATAAGACGGCTTGTCTTCTTCAATAGCGTTAATTCTAGGACCACCGTGGTTTGGCATAGGATTTTTGTTGACATTGGGTGGTGGTGCGAAATTCAGAGCTTTCGAGTCTACCAGGTCTTGTACCTTCATATGCAGGGCTCTGCACTTTTCTGTACTGTGGCCAGGTGCGTTTGAATGGAAGGCACACCTAGCGTTGGAGTCATAGTTCCTGGGTAGACTGTTGGGATCTGGAGGTGCCAGCGTCCTTAGCTCAACTAGGTTGAGTTTCAGGAGTTGTGGCAGCAAAGTAGCATATGGCATTGGGATCGGATCGATCACTCTGTTAGCTTGAGAAGGCCTCTGCTGAAATGGCCTCTGTTGACTGTTGTTGTTAGTGTTGCTGTTGTTGTAGTTTCTTGGAGGATACTGATTTTGTTGATGGTACTGAGGTTGTGGCTGATAGCTTTGTTGAGGAGGTTGATAGACTGGTTGAGGATGAGCTGGAGCAGGGATGGTGACTGCTGTTATTGACCTCTGAACATACTGGGGCCTGCCCCTGTTTGAATGGATGGCATTGGTCTCGCCAGTTCTTCTCGGGCCTACAAAAGGCTTTCTTGTACTACTGGACGAGCTTGCACCGTTGTCTGAGATCTTTCCCATTTTTAACAAGCTTTCAATTCTCTCCCCGGCTATGACAACATCTGCAAAGCTAGTGGAAGAGAAAGCAGCCAACCTGTCAATATATGTTCCCTGAAGGGTGTTCATGAACATATCTGCCATTTCCCGTTCAGACATAGGTGGTTGAACAGCAGCAGCCAGTTGCCTCCATCTCTGGGCATATTCTCGGAAACTCTCCCTTGAAGACTGTGACATCCCCATTAGGAGGGTCCTGTTGGGTGCCATGTCTAGATTATACTGATACTGTCTGATGAAGGCCTCTGCCAGGTCCTTCCAGCATCTAATAGTTGCCCTTGTCAAGTGAGAGTACCATTCTCTCGACGCTCCAGTCAAGCTATCTTCGAAATAGAACATCCAAAGCTTCTCATCCATTGTATAGGCCTTCAACCTCCCCAGAAATGACTGTAAATGAGTCCGGGGGCATGAGGTCCCGTTGTATTTTTCAAAGCAAGGAGGCTTGAACTTATGGGGGATCCTGACCCCGTCTACCAAGCCCATGTCCATGACGTCGAAGCCCAAAGAGTTTTGAGATTCTAAGGACCTCAACTTCTCAGCTATCTCATCCAATCTTCTATCATAAGCTTCTTCACCAGCGCCCATTATTGTGAATTGGTCCTCCTGGGGATCCTCTTGAAGTACCCTAGCTGCGGTGGCAGTCCCTTGAACATTTGCAGGAATATTGACCTCAGGATGGAGGTGTGGTCCAAATACCGGAGGGTTGACGTGAGGTTGGACCCTCTCGTTGTTACTTGTGCCAGCAGTTCCCACATGGGGCTCTTCTTGATTCTGCCTTTCCACCATGGCTCTCAATCTTTCCTGGCTCTGAGCCATGTTGTTCATAACTTCCATAAACTAAGTCATTTGATTCCTCATCTCTAGCCTTTCATTTGCCATTTGATTTCTGACCTCAGTAAGGTCCTGCTGCATCTGATCCATTTGAATTCCCGGAAGGTTGTTTCGGGTTGGATAACGGTGCGGACGGTTGAGGGGAAATACCCGGCGCCTAGCAATAGTTCCTGAGGTATCACAACAGAGGTTAGCAACAACAAAACCTACAAAACAAACAAAGGGTTAGCATGCAATGCAGTTATGCTTATTTGCTTCTCAAGGTATCCGGTTTGGCATTCAGTTTTGACCCTTCCAGACCCTTGAAGATATTGTTGATGCTGCTTTCAAAACGAACTCAGATGGAACAAACTAACACAAATATATTACAGAAGGTGAAATAATACAACTTGTTCATTTTACAACACAAGCCCTCTAAGGGGTCAAAATACAGTACAAGAAAATAAAAGTACATGGAAAGAAAGCAACAACAAACAAATGGTCAAACACCGAGACCAAACTCATCCTCACAAACTTCCTTGAGAAGTGCTTCGGTCACAGGATCAGCCGGACGCTCCGTGAGATTCCTGATGAGGAGATTCCGGGTCGCAACAGCTGCTGTTAGCTTATTGTGCTGATTTTATTCTTTGGACCTCTTCACCCCTGCTTTGATCTTCAGCTCTGATATCTCCCTCTGGGCGGCTGCCAGGGCTTCTTGTTGTTCTTTTGCGTTAGCTTCAAGTTGCTCCATCTTGTCTTGAACTCTCTTGTCTTCCAGAGTACGAGCCTCGGTGATCCTGACCCACCGAGCCTGACTCTCCTTCAGATACAAGTCTGTCCTTGCTCTCTGGAACTGGGCTTCTTTGCAAGCATTCTTCAGAATTTGTTCTCCAGCCTTAGACTTTTTGATATAATCCCCAGACTTCTCAATCTTAGTCAGATGCTCTACTCTTATTTTCTCCAACCTCTCAATCTCCCTCATACCTTCACTCCTCTCCTGGAGGGTCTTCTGCAAGGCCTGGGTTAGCTTCTCATTCCTCTCCTTCAAGCTCTCATACTCCTCCAAACTGATAGTGGCAGGGGGTGGTGCTGAAGATGACTCAGGCATGTCTTCTATGGTAAAGGGCATCCCAGAGAATTGGGCCCTGGCACGGGACCACTCATAATATTGTGTTGATGCCACATTATTGCACTTCCCTAGAATGGTCACTCCCTTGGTTTGAACATTATCCCAGGCCCAGGCAGCCTGCCTAACAACAGTCAAATTAATCTTGTTCTCACAATAGAGAGTCTCAGCCAAGTCCTGTGCCCTAGGAGCATGGACCAGTGCGTAGCCCAATTGCCTTCTGAACAGCAGAGGATTGTAATTAATACTGCCCTTAACTCCTGTCAAAGGCACATTAGAAAAATGCCCACAGCTGGTGATGATATCCCTGCCTTTGGTGCTCTGAGTGCACCATCTGATGTCAGCTGAAGTTAGAACAGTGAGTCTCTTAGCCCAGTTGCTTTGCTGATGAGGGTTTAAAAATGCATCCGTCCTGGGTAGGTGCCTGAGAAGCCAAGTGTGGAACAATGGAGCACAACACCTCACTAATCTCCCCCTCTGCTTTTCATTTCTCTGATGCACTGAGTAGTAAAGATCCCCCAATAAAGTTGGCACTGGGTTCTTCAGGATGAACAGATGGATTGCATTCTTGCTAATGAATCGAGGCTCATCTGCAAACAATACAATTCCATATATGCTTAAGGCCAGTAGAGCACAAACAGCTTTCCACTCTCCTAGAGAAGCTTTCAGGGTAGCTTGAGAGACCAAGAAGTCCAGATGAAAACCAGGGATTCCAGCTTTAGAAGTCATATGCTGCTCAATCAGGACAGGTTCCAGATGCAAAGCCTTTGCTACTTCTCCATCAGCAGGAAAGACCATCTCAGGGTTGAAAGGAATTTCTCTCCTGATAGGCATACCAACTAATGAGGAGTACTCTTCCAATAAGGGGCCCAACTGAAAGTCTTGAAAAGTAAAACATCTCAGTGGAGGATCATAAAACTGAATGCAGGTGTGGATCAGGCTTCTTTGTGAAGGGTCCAGATCCATGACCATGTCTAGTATATCCCCATAATGCTCCCTGAACAAAGGTATGTGATCTGGAGTGATCAGGGTTTGAATCCTCCTGATGTCTGATAACTCTGGTTGGAAGAAGTGATAGGTGATATTGCTCTTCTTAGGAGCCATGATGCTGAGCCTGAATAGAGACAGGTGCTGATGATAATACTGAAGAAGTGGGCCACTGATTGGCTAGTGCAGGTGATAACTGAAGCAGATAGCTGATGAAGACAAGTCAAAACTGAAGATGGGGTCAAAACCAAAACCAAATGAAGATGGATACCCTGAAACACAAATAAGCAAATGTCAACATGATGCAATGATTATGTATGCAAATGAAATGCAAGGGTCTGTGACTGAGCTGGATCTGATCAAAACTCTGATATAGGTCCAAGTGTGTAAGAAATCCAGATGGAGGTCTATAAATCCAGTAACCAAGGTGGGGGACTCAAATAAAGAGCCACATATCCAGGGTTTTAGAATCACAAGAACTGTCCCAAATTGGAGTACTCTTAATAAATCAAAGCAACAGGGTATTCTGAGGTCAAGGTACCTGCAAACCTGTAAACAGCCCAACCCCCTCACAGGTGGTGTTCTAGAACAAGGATCCTCAGACTTGGATCAGTTATGAGAAGTGTAAACACTTCCAACCCGGAGGTACAGTGTTTACAATAACCATAACAATTCCTCCTCTAATTCACCTCAGTTTCTGAAGGTCAATACTAAAAGGTCATCCAGACTTAGCAGGCTTCCCAGATAGCCCTAGCATTGCAGGAAATCTGCAACACAGAGTTCTCAAGAAGAAACCTATATCTGAACCGTGTTTCATATTCCCGCACCAGACCGAAATGGAATGGGAAAGAATATGATTCACTCTAGCCTAGGTGTCACTCAGGTCCCAGGTGTAGGACCTTAACTCTCAATGGCACACCCACCCACCAAAACAAAAACCAGATCCAGCCAGCAGCATGACAATATGATATATACAAAAGCAATAAAGAAAGCAGTAAAGCAGCTGTACATAAAACAAAAATAAATACAAAAAAAAACAAACACAAATAAGCACATAACACCCCAGTAAACACAAATCAATCAAGCGCTAGGAGGAACCCACAAAAAAGAACCAGAAGCCCTGGTTGCAATACAAGAGGGTCCCCAGCAGAGTCGCCAAGCTGTCGCTCCCGATAAATGAAATGGATCCAGATAAAGGTACAGACGCGAATGGTCGGCGAAAGGGACAATGAGAACACGCAGCCGTGAACTCACTGGAGATGAATAGAGTCGCCAGCTAGGCATTTTTATCCCGGAGGAAAGGTAATGCTGCATAGACCTAGAAAGATATGGATAAGACGGTTGCGAACCAGAGAGACTGAGAAAGGGGGTTGGTTACAACCTGGGAAGGTATTAGCACCCAGATTGTCCGTCGTACTCGACGGGATCCACGCTTAAAAGATTTGTGTTTTAAAGGGGTAGTGTCAGTGCAATCTGTGTATACAATAGCTGGAAAAGATGTACAGGTGTCAGTGCAAGGGAAAAGTGAAGTAAAATATGAAAGTGTCAGTGTAAGAACAAGAGTATGCTCATGATCATGAGGCTAAGAGAATGGTGAAAGGAGGGGGAATATACAGAGACTTTTGTTCGATAACTGTTAAGTTATGCCTACGTATCCTCTCGTGCAATGAGGAAGTCAGAACACCGTAGTTCGACCCAAAGAGACTGAAAGGTGAGTTGACTTGTGAACTGCTTACTTGCCTATGCTCAAGTGTATGACCCGTCTGGCCCAGGTGCAAACTGTCTTGCATTAGACGGAAGAAGCAAGTTCTCGTTTATGAATGAAGGTGATGAGAAAAGAATCCCGGAGGAGACGGTTATTGTCTGTTTTTGGTTTTCAGTCTTTTATTGCTTTTGAAAGTTTGTCGTAAGTTAATGAGCTTAAGCCTAAACCAATGGATTAGTAAACTCATCACATCCTCCCTCTGATTAGGGGTAATGAGAGTACCTTAAGTGTGAAGTCAGATTCTCACACTTAATCACCTTTGGTGTAGGATTAAGATCATTATCTTACTTGATTATTTACATGTTTTTGGTGTTTTTGTTTAGTGTTGAGTAATGAGGTTAAGCCATAATCAGGGATTAAACAGACTCATTACACCATCCTAAAAGAAGGATAATAGATGAGAATGTTTAAGCTGAGGAATGCTCCTCAACTTAATCCATGATTAGGGATTAAACTCATGACAAAACAAGCCTTTGATTAAGTGGATTTTATTTAATGGTGAAATGAAGAAGTGATTTTTAGGGTTTGTAAGACAACTTGAGGGGGACTTGTCCATTAACACTAGGGTTAGTCCTTCTTAACCAATTAAGGAAGAATTAGAACCCTAATGCAAGGCCCAAGTTACAAGTGTGATGTCTTGATGGTTATTAGATGGATTGATTAAAGGAGTTAAACACATTAAGGGTTTAACACTTAGGATTAAAGTTATACACTCCATCCTAAGAGAAGGATGCAGGCATAAGCTTAATCACAAAGCCTTAAAGCCTTTAGGGTTTAGTCCCTGATTATGAGATGAGAAGAGAAGACTCAAAAGAGACACAAAGGTAAAACTAAGAGGGGAGACTAATCAAAACCCTAATCATTGTCATACATGGTTGTTCCTAAGGTTTGTGTGGTTTTCAAGAGAAGTCTTCAATGGAACCACCAGGAAGCAGATGAACAAGATCAAGAGAAGCAAAGTGACTTGCTTCATTCAAGAAGTCAAGTCACTTGAAGAAAGAAAGTGGGAAGAAGAAGAATGAGCAAGCTCAATCTCAAACACAAACATAAATGCAGCAATGGATGCAAGAGAGATGAAAAGAAAAGTTATGAGAAGTGAAGGCAAATTCACTTCTCAAGGTTACTTACCACCTGAAAGGTTAGGAAAGAAATGCAATGCAATGCAAAATGGGATGAGATGACATGGTGAGAAACAAAACCAGAAGCATGTTGATGATAATAATGATGCTATGAGATGCTACTAACATGAGACAAGGCATGGAAATGTTCACACAAGTTCATGGATGCAAATGATGCAAGCTTAGAAGCATGGATATACATGAAAAGTTAGGAAGCATACAAAACATACAACATGGCAAATGCAAGATGCAATGATCAAAGATGCTTTCTACATGTCTTATGATGTCAAATGAATCAAATGGAAGCATGGAATGGCATGGCAAGTCAAGTTATGCAAGAGAATGCAAGAAGGATGCAAATGGAAGCCCAAATTAGGGTTTATGGATCAAACATCAAACAAAACTCAAAAACAGAAGCAAACCCTAAGATAAAAAATGGAAAATGCCACCCTAAGAAACCCTAAACCTATACTAAACCAAGGTCTAAAGGGGAGGTCTCAACTCTCAACCAATCTCAAGTTATGATTTTTCTAAGTTATTAGGGTTTTTAGGGTTCCTAAACAAAAGAAATGCCAAACAAATGGAAAATGCAAGATCAAATCATGGCCATTTTACCCTAGAAACTACATGCTAGACACAAAACAATGCAAGAAGAATCAATGTCCAACTCTTCTTAGATAGGCAGAAATGAATTTTTGAACTTATGATCAAAATAATGCACCAAAAATAATTTAATTCAATGAAAAATTCTTAAAATGCATCAAGATCAAAAAAGAAATTTGGTTTGAAGGTTGGACAATGTTTCTAAATGTCTTAGAACATTTCCTGAATTTTTTGGTGATTTTTAAATACCTAAAAGTATTTTTAATTAATTAATTTCCATTAATCAATTAAAAATAATCTTTTAAATATTTAAAAATACTTTTTAAATGATAAAAAATAAAATAAAAATATTTTTGGGTCTTAAAAATTAATAAAACTTTTAAGAAAAAGTTTCATAATTTTTAAGACATTTTTGCTATTTTTAATAAATTATGCAAATAAAATGAAAAGAAAATGAATTAAAATTAAATAAAAGGGAAAGTAATCAGAATGGAGGGATGAGATTGAGTCTGGATTTGAATCTGTTGACCACGCGCGTCATCCAAGGGTCCAGGTTGTTTCTGACCAAATTAATTAAATTATGGATTAATTAAGTTAAACACGTGGATTAGGGCATAATGACTTGATCTGAACCATCCATTCGCGCGGGGAGTCAAACATTTCAACGCATCCAATGGTCCAAATTCAAATGGCAATTAATTACACAATTAGGGCTTAAACACTTTCAGGCTGCCGGAGAAGACTCCCGGTCGTCTTCTCCGGCCAGCATCCTCCCTGAAAAATCCCCAAAACCCTAAAAAGCTAACTAAAATGAAATCTAAGAATTGGGAAATGTTCTCCAACCACTCACGAATCAAAACCCTCTCTCAAAACAAATTTATAATTCCTAACTAAGCTGAATCGAAGAAAATAAGAACTAGGGCACGCAAGTTTCAGAGATCAATTAAATGTTCATTTCATCACCATTTCAAAAACCAAAGGTACCAGGATACTCAGTGAAGTATAGAGAACAAGTCTATAACATGAAAAACGATTTCTGGAAAAATAATTTTCAAGCTACCTGAGATTCGAAGCTTTCACTCTGATGACTTTCTGGCCACTTCTCCTTGTGCAATCCACTCCACTTGATCCCCAGATGATGCTTGAATGCTCAAAAGGAATTTATGTTGGCTGGATGAGGAGTTTGACAAGCTTCTGCTCAAACTCAGTCAGAAATGGCAATGGAGTTTCAGGCAGCTTCAGGTCATGGTAAATGGTTCTTTGTGTTCCAGATGGTGAGTGGAGAAGATCTGTGGTGTTTGTTTGTATGTTTGTGTGCTGTGGAAAGAGTTTCGAATGAAACTGCAAGTTGAAGTGAGAAATGGCAATGGGGTGTTCTTGCTTGTTTCAGGCCTGGCTCTTGGTGGTTTGAGGTCTATGAAGTATGGTGAGTTGAAGTGTGGAAATGGTTTTTGTGTTTGAAGGCTGGGCAGAGAGTTTCGAAGACAAATGCAGCTTGGTGTGTTTTGGTGTATGTGATGAATGAGTGAGTTTTCCCCTTGCTTCTTGATATCTTTGGCTTGCCAAATGATAATGTATTTTAATCCTATAGGTCAGATGATGTGACCTGGCCTATAGTGATTGGTAAGTTTGCTTTTGCAAAAAGTCAAATTTTGTGTAAGGAAAGTATGGCTCATGATCTAGGCAAGTACAAGCATGGGGCTGCGCAGCAAGGGTGAGGGGAAAGGCTAGCCAAAGTCAGCAGCCAATGTCACAAGTTGTAGGAAGTGAAATGAGTGGTTTTGCAACTTGTTACACCTTTGGTTCACATGTGATTTCTTTGGCCAACCAAACATAAACCATGGGCATTCTTGGTCCAATTCTGACTTTTAAGGCCTAAGGAATGTTTTTTTCATGGTTTGAAATGAATTAGAGGTTGCAATTGGCTTTAGTTCATGATCTTGCAAAATTCTCATTTGAAGCATGCCTTGAAAATCAATGATTTTTGCCAACTTTGTCACACCATAACTTTTGATCCAAGAAGAGTTTGATCATGTTCTTGTACTTTTTGGAAAGGGAAAGATGAGATCTACAACTTTCATGACCAAAGTTTTTCCATTTGAAGCATTTTTGGATCAAGAATCAAGGCTTGAAAAATGACCTAAAATGAAGCATTCTTGAAAAGTCAACCATGCCCAAAAAGTCAACATTTGCAAAACTTCCAAATTCTTGATTTCTATGAACTTCAAACTTCTTCCATGATCAAATAAAGATCATATACACTCAAAATGATGAAGATCACCCATTGGTTGGGTCATTGGGGGCCTCAGATGCCCTGATTTTGCACTGACTTGTCTGAAAAGTCAACCCTTGATCAGATGACTTTCCCATGGAATTTCTTCATGAAAATTGACATGCATACTCCCTATACCATATAGAGACCAATGGAAACAAGAATGACCAAAAAACTTGGAGTTATGGCCTCTGAAACCAAAACCCTAATTTTAGGTCAACTGTGCAGTCAAGCTTGGCTCTGCATCCACTCAAACCCTAGTTCTTGTGATTCCTTTGCATTTTTGACTTTGTGAGGATGTAATATGATGCTTGAACACACATGGATCCCTTTGAAGTGATTGGTGGCCTTTGGAGTGACTCAAGTGGCTCTTGGATTGCTCAGATCACAAACCCTAGGTGCAGATGCCTTAGAAACTATGCAGTGAACCAAAAGTGAGATATGAGGTGATATGATTGTGTTTATGCATATGAGAAGATCACAAGCCATGGTGTGAATGGGTGAGGGCAAATTTGGGGTGTTTACACTATGACTCCAATGCTAGGTGTGCTTTTCATTCGAACGCACCTGGCCACAGTACAGAAAAGTGCAGAGCCCTGCATATGAAGGTACAAGACCTGGTAGACTCAAAAGCTCTGAATTTCGCACCACCACCCAATGTAAATAAGAACCCAATGCCAAACCACGGTGGTCCTAGAATTAACGCTATTGAAGAAGACAAACCGTCTTATTTAATAACCAGTGTGGGCCAGATCAGGACACCGTTGGTAGAAATCAAAGCTCAGCTCTTGGAGTGTCAAATGTTCTCGGGGTGTGAGTTGGGTTGTGCTTACTGCAATATCTCTGTAAATGGGTGCGATAATTTGAGGAATGGCATAGACGGCCTTATTCAGAGTGGCCAGCTTCAGATCACCACATCATTTCCAACAAATCCAGCAATCTCATCAGCAACGGTTTCAGAATCTCCTACAACTGCAACAACCATTGTTCCTGACAATTCTTCGGTTTCATCAACAAGTACTTCATCTGTCATTTCAACTGACCAGATGTCAATGAATGTTCCTTCTACAACTCCAACACCACTCCATTATGAAGCTCCTACAACAACAACATCCATTCTTCCGCCATTATCTCCTACAACACCAGCAACAAATCATGAAGATGTCTCAACTGTCACCATATTCTACGATCCTGAAAACAACTCCGCCTACAACTCAGAAGGTGCTGCTCCCACTAGGGCACCAGTTACAATTTATTACGATCCACAGACTATTACCGTTCCTTCAACAGTTGCAGTCAGTCCAGTCACTATCACGGTGCCTGGACCAATACCTTATGAAAGCAGCAATGCCATCCCCTGGCATTACGGCTCTGACCTGTACTGTGAAGGACAAAGAATCACTTTTGAATCATCAACCCCTGCACTGCAAGTAGACAATGTGGGCGGAGGCGGAGGCTTCACTCGAAGCGGACGTCTTTTCGCTCCACAAATTCCGAGACCCACAGCCGAAGCAGAAGCTGCTGCCAAGGCAAAAGGGAAGAGCCCTGTGCAGGAAGATCAAGTTGTTAAAGAAGCCTTGAAGACACCATTCGATCAAGAGGTTGATGAGTTCATGCGAATCATCAAAAAGAGTGATTATAAAATAGTGGATCAGCTTCATCAGACGCCTTCCAAGATCTCAATCCTATCATTGCTTATGTGCTCCGAAGCCCATCGGAATGCACTACTCAAAGTCTTGCACGCAGCTTACGTGCCTGAAGAGATCACTGTCAATCAGCTGGAAGCAGTAGTGGGAAATGTTAATGCTAGTCACGGACTAGGGTTCACCAATACTGATTTGACAGCGGAAGGCCGCAACCATAACAAAGCCTTGCACATAACAATGGAATGCAAAGGTGCTGTCCTTTCCCATGTGCTGGTAGACACGGGGTCATCCCTCAATGTCTTACCTAAGAAGGCCCTGGTGAAGCTAGAATATGATGGATTGGCGTTGAGACCCAGCAACCTGGTGGTGAGAGCCTTTGATGGTTCAAAGAGATCAGTTCTGGGAGAGATCGAATTACCCGTAACGATTGGCCCGCAGACTTTCACAACTATCTTCTACGTGATGGATATACAGCCCGCCTACAGCTGTTTATTGGGTAGGCCATGGATTCACGCCGCTGGCGCCGTGACCTCTACCCTTCACCAGAAGTTAAAATATGAGTGGGAGGGTCAGATCGTTACAATCTGTGGAGAAGAGGACATTTTTGTCAGCCACCTGGCAACCTATAAGTACATTGAGATGGATGGGGAGATCCATGAAACAATGAGCCAGGGGTTTGAAGCCTTGAATGTGAATGAAACATCTGTTGTATCTGGTACTCCAATGTCATCATACCAACAAGCCCGGAAGGTTGTTGAGGAAGGAACTGCCCAAGGCTGGGGCAAACTGCTATCGGTGGAGAAGAAAGAGGACAGATTTGGGTTGGGTTACAAACCAACTCAACAAGATCAAGTAGCGGCTGCGAAAGAGCCCAATTTTGTGAGCGGGGGGATGCTTACCCCTGATGCTATCAACTGTCTGGAAGACGAGCTGGAAGAGGAACGCAACCTGGAAAGCTGGATTCGTCCAAAGATCCCGGGGAGCAGTATCTCGAACTGGTCTTCCCAGGAAATTATAAGAGTTACTCATGCAGAGTAATTATTATTTCCTGTATTTTATAGCATGCATCAAAGTCTTGCATCTTGCCCAAGATGACAAGACTCATTTTGTAATCGGGCCATCTGTACTTTTTGTGCAAACAAGATTAATTAATGAAATATCAGACATCTTTTTGCAAACGAGTCTTTTTCTTTTCGTTCACTGTTTTTCCATTTTTCTTTTTGTACAAAAAATAAATGGCGGTGTTTTCAAAATGACAACTTCATTTCACTTTTAAAACAAGATTAAAACCAAATCACTAAAATAAACAAACTGAACCCTTGCAGAGAGTGCCTCCCTGACAGCACCGACAACAGCGCGGCTATGACATCGTATGACTTTGACAATCCAATCAATCAAGCTGATGAAGGGGTTGATGAAGAATATGAGCTTCCTGAAGAGCTAGCCAGGTTGTTAAGACAAGAGGAAAAGGTTATTACTCCTCACCAGGAGGAGGTTGAAGTGATCAATCTTGGTACAAATGAAGACGTGAAAGAAGTTAAAATCGGGGCCTGCCTGCAAGACTCAGTGAAGAGACAACTGATTGATCTGCTTCAAGAGTATGTAGATGTGTTTGCTTGGTCTTACCAAGATATGCCAGGGTTGGATACCGATATTGTCGTGCACAAGCTGCCTTTGAGAGAAGAATGCCCGCCGGTTAAACAGAAACTGCGTCGTACTCGTCCAGACATGGCAATGAAAATCAAGGAAGAGGTGCAAAAGCAATGGGACGCCGGTTTCCTTGCTGTAACTAGCTATCCACCGTGGGTTGCTAACATAGTACCTGTGCCTAAGAAAGACGGCAAAGTAAGAATGTGTGTTGACTACCGGGATCTGAACAGAGCCAGCCCGAAAGATGATTTTCCTTTACCTCACATTGATGTATTGGTGGATAATACGGCTCAGTTCTCGGTATTCTCCTTCATGGATGGATTTTCAGGATACAATCAGATTAAGATGTCACCTGAAGACATGGAGAAGACAACGTTCATCACGCCCTGGGGCACGTTCTGTTACAAAGTGATGCCATTCGGACTGAAGAATGCTGGTGCCACATATCAACGGGCTATGGTGACATTATTCCACGATATGATCCATAAAGAGATAGAATGTTATGTGGATGACATGATTGCCAAGTCCCTTACTAAAGAAGACCACCTGGTGAATCTACTGAAGTTATTCAAGCGTCTGAGGAAATACCAATTGAAGCTGAACCACAACAAGTGCACATTCGGGGTGCGATCTGGTAAGCTGCTGGGTTTTATTGTAAGCGAGAAAGGGATTGAAGTTGACCCTGATAAAGTCAAAGCTATTCAAGAGATGCCTGCACCGAGGACTGAGAAAGAAGTTCGAGGGTTCTTAGGTCGATTGAATTACATTTCACGGTTCATATCTCACCTAACGGCAACCTGCGAACCTTTGTTCAAGTTGTTAAGAAAAGAACAAACGGTCAGATGGAATGAAGACTGCCAGAAGGCTTTTGACAAGATCAAGGAATATCTGCAAGAACCTCCAATCCTTATGCCTCCAGTTGAAGGAAGACCTCTGATAATGTACTTGACAGTATTAGAAGAGTCGATGGGGTGTGTGCTGGGCCAGCATGACGAGTCTGGTCGAAAAGAGTATGCAATATACTACCTAAGCAAAAAGTTTACCGACTGTGAACAACGTTATTCACTGCTCGAGAAAACTTGCTGTGCTTTAGCGTGGGCTGCTCGCCGACTAAGGCAGTATATGTTGACCCACACTACCTTGTTAATCTCAAAAATGGACCCAGTCAAGTACATATTTGAGAAGCCGGCGCTTACCGGACGGGTTGCAAGATGGCAAATGATTCTTACAGAATACGACATCCAGTACACTTCTCAAAAAGCCATCAAGGGCAGTGTATTGTCCGAATATCTTGCTGAGCAACCCATTGATGATTACCAGCCTATGAGATTTGACTTCCCTGATGAAGACATCATGTTCATCAAAGCAAAAGATCATGAAGAGCCTATTCACACTGAAGGGCCCGACCCGGAAGAAGAATGGACTATGATGTTTGATGGGGCTGTTAATATGAATGGTCGTGGTGTTGGTGCAGTACTCATTACACCTAAAGGGGTTCACATGCCTTTCTCGGCAAAACTCACTTTCAACTGCACTAACAACGAAGCTGAATACGAAGCTTGCATTATGGGTCTTGAGGAAGCCATTGACCTCAGGATCAAGACATTGACCGTGTTCGGAGATTCAACTTTGGTAGTCAATCAAACCAACGGCAAATGGTACACTCACCAGGATCATCTGATACCTTACAGGGATTATACAAGGAGGTTATTGACTTTCTTCACAACAGTCAAGCTAGAGTATATCCCTCGGGACGAGAATCAGTTTGCAGATGCTCTTGCTACCATTTCATCCATGATCAAAGTTCAAGCTGCTAACTTTGTACCTCAGATTTCAGTATCCAGACTTGATAGACCAGCATATGTGTTTGCAGCAGAAGTTGTCAAGGACGATAAGCCTTGGTTTCATGACATTAAATGCTTCTTGGAAGATCAAACATACCCACCTGGGGCATCTTCCAATGATAAGAAGACTTCGAGGAGGCTCGCTGGTAGTTTCTTTCTGAACACTGATGGGTTTTTATACAAAAGTAACTTTGATATGGTACTCCTCAGATGTGTTGACAAGACGGAAGCAGGTTTATTGATGCATGAAGTGCACGAAGGCTCCTTTGGTACCCATGCTGGAGGACATACAATGGCTAAGAAGTTGTTAAGATCAGGCTATTATTGGATCACAATGGATGCCGACTGTTGTGCCTATGCCAGAAAATGCCACAAATGCCAGATCTATGCAGACAAAGTGCATGTGCCTCCCAATCCTTTGAACATAATGTCTTCACCCTGGCCCTTTGCTATGTGGGGCATTGATATGATTGGCAAGATTGAGCCGACTGCTTCAAATGGCCACATATTCATCTTGGTCGCCATTGACTATTTCACTAAGTGGGTCGAAGCAGCCTCATATGCAAACGTCACAAGACAAGTGGTAGCCAAATTTCTGAAGAGAGATATCATCTGTCGATACGGAGTTCCCGAGCGAATCATTACTGATAATGGTTCCAATCTAAACAACAAAATGATGGCAGAACTGTGCCGGGACTTCAAGGTTCAACATCACAATTCTTCTCCTTACAGGCCGAAGATGAATGGCGCTGTTGAGGCAGCAAATAAGAATATCAAGAAAATTGTGCAGAAGATGGTAATCACTTACAAAGATTGGCATGAAATGCTACCGTTTGCCTTGCATGGGTACCGCACGTCAATCAGAACATCCACAGGGGCAACACCGTATCAACTTGTATATGGTATGGAAGCAGTCCTACCAGTCGAAGTTGAATTACCCTCCCTACGGGTATTAATGGATGTTAAACTGAGTGAAGCAGAATGGGTTCGGGCCCGATACGAACAACTGAGTCTGATCGAAGAGAAAAGATTGGCTGCAATCTGTCATGGACAACTATATCAGAAGAGAATGAAGAGAGCCTTCGATCAGAAAGTCAGGCACCGAGAGTACCAAGTAGGAGATCTCGTGCTGAAAAGAATCCTCCCTCCTCATACAGACCACAGGGGCAAATGGACTCCAAATTATGAAGGACCATTTGTTGTAAAGAAAGTTTTCTCTGGTGGAGCACTGATGCTCAGCACCATGGATGGTGAAGATTTCCCGTCCCCTGTGAATTCAGATGCAGTTAAAAAATACTTCGCATAAAAATGACCCGCTGGACATAAAAACAGAATGTAAGTCCAGGCAAAAATAGGGCATCCCGGCGAGTCAAAAACAGAATAAAAGACTCGGGCAAAAATAAGGGAAAATAGATGAAAAAATGTACACCCGCTGAGTTGAAAAGCCGCGTTGGACAACTCAGGCAAAAATGGGTATCCCGGTGGATTGAAAACCCGAAAGGGCGATCCATGCAAAATAAGGGAATAAGCGAACAACTGCATTCTGAATTCGTCTGTATCACTTGCAACTTGGAAAGCTTCAAAAGGATCAAGCTTCAATCAGAATCAACCTTCTTCAGAAAGCAAGGCGAGAAGAACGTCATTGTCATACGAGTCATAGCAGAAGAGGAAGCTCCTTTGAAAGCGTCGTCAACATCGCCAGCACTTTGTTTCTCAATTTGTAACAATCTCCTTATTTTAGGGGATATGTTCCTTTGACTGTATCTCGCCAATTCAGGGCATATGAATTAATAAAATCAGATTTTCAGTCATGTCTCATTTTGTACATTTTATTTGCAAAAAATGTCTGATGTCTTAAAAGAAAAACTGATTGCATAAGAATACAGATGCTTATCTTCAAAAGTAAAAACATGCTTGCAGGAAATATGCTTACTCCCAGAAGTATCCTAACTCCTATGACGGAATCCAGTAAGGGATACCTCGGGATTATCTCGTGCGTTTCTCTATCTTTTTCAGGATTGCAGATATCCAGAACGCAACTTGGGGCGTGTAAGCTCCATCCCAGCAAGCTGGCAAATCAACACTCAATTTTAGCACCCGAAGTGCTCTCTCCCCAGCTGAGTTGCCTTTCATGACTCCTCCCAGCTGAGTTGGCCACTTATTACTTATCCCCATCAGAATGGGCAGGTATCACAGAAGATGCCCATATCCCCGGCTGAGTCAAGAAGTCACCGTAACAGAATTTCTAGGGAGGTCTTTCAATGATGCCTCTCTCTCTCCCCAGCCGACTTGTCATCTCGCCCTCAACCGAGTACAAAAATCAGGGAACCATCTCCCCACAGAGTTCCCGCCTCTATCCAGAAGAGCAATGCATGAAGATCACAACAGAGTACAGAAGACTTTTACAACCCCCAGCTGGGTCCCACATTACAAGGATATGTCAATCAGTGACTTGTATCCCCAAACAGATACATCTCATCAGGTCTACCAGTGATCTTATCCCCAGCTGGGATGTCCACTCCATACGGATCGATCAGAGATCTTCACAGCAACGGGATCCGAATCCCGGATTTGATCTTTACACAATCATGGCATTTGCATCATATTTACCCACAAAGCGTAGCATTCCGTTTTAACACGGAGCATTGCGGCAAAAATCAAATGCATAGCATAATCATGAGCCATGTTATGAATCAACACCTGTGAATGATTACAGTTCATCAACATACAGAAGAAAAATCCCCACCAGAGTTCCCAGCAAAAGCAGTTGCCTCACAAATCACAAACACCAGTATATACATTGTCTTGACACCCGTCCGTGTCATATCCCCAGCACAATCGCTTACACTTTTACAACCCGTATACTTGTTGATATTACTATACAATACTCCTTTTGACACTCGTCCGTGTCACCCTCCCCAGCAGCTAAACACTCATCTATACACCACTCGCTATTATACAGATACTCGTCCGTATCTTGCATATACCATCTATATCCCCACAGATTCAACGATAGTCCTTGTTCTTTGTTAACCAGTTGGTACTCGTCCGTACCATCATCTCAGAACATTGTGTCTAGTGTTTGTTTCTACATGATACTCATCCGTATCATAATCTTAAGGATGCTCGTCCTCATCTTTAATCCATACAACGCGTCATACACTGTATCTTCTTGAATATAGATACTCGTCTGTGTCTACTATTCCCCAGAAGAATCCCCTCAGATTCAACACTCGTCCGTGTTCTTTGTTAACCAGTTGATACCCGTCCGTATCATCATCTCTGAACACGTGTCAGTTTGTTTCTACCTGATACTCGTCTGTATCATCGTCTTAAGGATGCTCGTCCGCATCTTTAATCTGTACACTAACATCTAAACACTTATACCTTTTGTTTCTTGGATATAAACACTCGTCCGTGTTTACTTCTCCCCAGTAGATCGCCAACAAAGCAAATTTTCCTTTTTTATCTAACACTCGTCCTGTGTTATGATAACCCTGAGAGCAGCCGTACCCTGCTGAGTGGTCGTCCTCCACTTCTTGATGGTCGTCCTCCATCATGCTCGTCCGATGGCCGTCCCCATAGTTGACCTTTTCTATCCGATGGCCGTCCCCATCGTTGATTTTTAGCAGCCGTCCCCTGCTAGGTGGTCGTCCTCCACCTCTTGATGATCGTCCTTCATCATTTTATCCAATGGCCGTCCCCATTGTTGATTTTGGTTATCTGGCATTCGTCCTATGTCATGAGAAACCTCGAGAGCAGCCGTACCCTGCTGAGTGGTCGTCCTCCGCTCCTTGATGGTCGTCCTCCATCATGCTCGTCCGATGGCCGTCCCCATCGTTGACCTTTTATCCGATGGCCGTCCCCATCGTTGATATTTTTTCGGCAGCCGTACCCTGCCAGGTGGTCGTCCTCCACCTTTGATGGTCGTCCCCATCATATTTCCTTTACTCCCCAACAGAGCAGCCGTTCCCTGCTAGGTGATCGTCCTTCACCTTTGATGGCCGTACCCCATCATCTGTTTATTTCATTTATTCTTTAACCCGATGGCCGTCCCCGTCATGGTCCCTTTTCTTTTTAGCCCGATGGCCGTCCCCATCATTGTTTACTTTGCTTTATGAACTTGACGGCCATCCCCGTCATGTTTCATTAATCCCAAGAGAATTTTACAACTTTATCTTAATGGCCGTCCCCATCATAATATCTTACCTTTTCCCAGCTAGTCGGCCGTCCCCGTCTTGGCTTTACCTTTTATCCCCAGCATGTCGGCCGTCCCCGTCATCGCTTTATTTTCCGCACTTTTTCCCAGCATGTCGGCCGTCCCCGTCATTGCTCTTTACCCCGCAGTCGTCTTCTGCTCGACGGTCGTCCTCCGTCGCCTATACTTTACAATATACTTTATTTTCCTTTTACAATCTATATCCCTTTTCTTCTTCATTCTGTGAGTGCAAATTTTGGACTGTCTTTAGTATTCAACCACAAGTTATCTTGTTTGCCTGTTAAGCCGTTGCTTACATCCTGCACAGCTAACTCATGTTTGAATAGGGGCAGCTGTAAACACCCCAAATTTGCCCTCACTCATTCACACCATGGCTTGTGATCATTTCATGTGCATAAATACAATCATATCCCCTCATATCCCATTTTTGATTCACTGCATAGTTTCTAAGTCATCTGCATCTAGGGTTTGTGACCTGAGCAATCCAAAAGCTTCTTGAGCCACTCCAAAGGCCACCAATCACTTCAAAGGGATCCATGTGTGTCCATATATCATATTACATCCTCTCAAGGTCAAGATTTCAAAAGAATCACAAGAACTAGGGTTTGAGTGGATGCAGAGCCAGGTTTGACTGCACAGTTGACCTAAAATTAGGGTTTTGGTTTCAGAGGCCATAACTCCAAATTTTTTGGTCATTCTTGTTTCCATTGGTCTCTATATGGTATAGGGAGTATGCATATCAAATTTCATGAAGAAATTCCATGGGGAAGTCATCTGATCAAGAGTTGACTTTTCAGACAAGTCAGTGCAAAATCAGGGCATCTGAGGCCCCCAATGACCCAACCAATGGGTGATCTTCATCATTTTGAGTGTATATGATCTTTATTTGATCATGGAAGAAGGTTGAAGTTCACAAAAATCAAGAATTTGGAGTTTTTGCAAGTGTTGACTTTTTGGGCATAGTTGACTTTTCAAGAATGCTTCATTTTAGGTCATTTTTCAAGCCTTGATTCTTGATCCAAAAATGCTTCAAATGGAAAAACTTTGGTCATGAAAGTTGTAGATTACATCTTTCCCTTTTCAAAAAGTACAAGAACATGATCAAACTCTCCTTGGATCAAAAGTTATGGTGTGACAAAGTTGGCTAAAATCATTGATTTTCAAGGCATGCCTCAAATGAGAATTTTGCAAAACCATGAACCAATGCCTTTTGTAACCTCTAGTTCATTTCAAACCATGACACAAACATTCTATAAGTCATAAAAATCAGAATTGAACCAAGAATGCTCATGTATTTTGGCTTGTGGGATAAGGAAATCACATGTGAACCATAAAGCAACAACTTGCAAAACTCATGATCACACTTCCTACAACTTGCAACCTTGGATGCTGACTTTGGCTAGCCTTTCCCCTCACCCTTGCTGCGCAGCCCATGCCTTGTACTAAGCCTAGAACCAAGCCATGCTTTCCTTACACAAAAATTGACTTTTGAGCAAAAGCAAACTTACCAATCAATAGGGGCCAGGTCACATCATCTGACCTATAGGATTAAAATATACTATCCATTTGCAAGCCATTTCATAAACCAAGCAAGGCTGAAACACTACACACAACCACATTCACAAAAACACCCCCTTGTGCAAAACCTTTCGAATCTGCCTCCACAAACTTCAAACATCCAAACCATTTTCATCAATCAACTCATCATGCTTCATTGAGCCCAAAGCAACCAAGAACCAGGCTTGAAACAAACCACAACTCCATTTCACCATTTTCACTCCATAAAGCAAAAGCTTTCGAATCTGCTTCTACAAGCCAAGAACACTCAAACAAACTCCACACATCAACTCACCTTGCTCCACTGACCAGAAACCACCCACTACTTTGGCCTGAAACCCTCCATAACTCAAATACGATTTTCACATTCCCTTGGTCAGAGCTTCTGCAAACTCACTCAAGAGGCTGTTTAAACTCCAACCAAGTGTGCAAAGCTTCTAAGGGGGATCATTGGGACCTGTTTGAGCCAAAGAACCATCCAGAAAGCCCTTGAATCAAAAGCTCCATCTCAGGTGACTCCATGAACTTTTTTTTCCAGAACTCCATTTTCTTGTTAGAATCTTGTTTTGTATGTTGCACTGATCATTGGGATCTATTTACTTTTTGAAATGAGCAAGAAATGAGTATGTTATGGTGTTCTGAAAGTTTGACCTAGAAATTTCTTTGCTTCGATTCTTGTTTGTGTGTGAGTTTAAACATGATTTGATGCTGGATTCGTGCTTAGGATAGTTAGTAGATGATTTCTGGAGAGTTAGAGCTTCTAAAATGGCCTGGGGAGAGAGATTGCATTTTGAGGTGAACGGAGAAGATGACCGGAACACTGTTCCGGTCATCTGAAAGTGATTAACGGCAGGGTTAGGGTTTAAGCATTGATTAGCGAAATTTGAATCTGAGCCGTGAGATGTGGCGCGCAGTCAATTCCCGCGCGTGTAACTTTGAATCTGGCACGTTGGATCTGATTACTGCTCATTAATTCATTTTAAATTCATTTATTTTCATTTTCTTTTCATTTGTTTTGCATAATTATTTTAAAATAGCAAAAATGTCTTAAAAATTATGTAACTTTTTCTCATAAGTTTTATTAATTTTTATGACACAAAAATATTTTTATTTTTATTTTTGTCATTGAAAAAGTATTTTTTAAATATTTAAAAGATTATTTTTAATTGATTAATGGAAATTGATTTATTAAAAATACTTTTAGGTATCTAAAAATCACCAAAAAATTCATGAAATGTTCTAAGACATTTAGAAACATTGTCCAACCTTCAAACCAAATTTATTTTTTGATCTTGATGCATTTTGAGAATTTCTCATTGAATAAAAATCATTTTTATGCATTAATTTGATCCAAAGTTCAAAAATTCATTTCTGCCTATTCATGAAGAGTTGGACATTGATTCTTCTTGCATTGCATTGTGTTTAGCATGTAGTTTTTGAGATAAAATGGCCATGATTTGATCTTGCATTTCTCATTTGTTTGGTATTTCTTTTGTTTAAGAACCCTAAAAACCCTAATAACTTAGAAAATTCATAACTTGAGATTAGTTGAGAGTTGGGACCTCCCCTTTGGACCTTGGTTTAGTATAGGGTTAGGGTTTCTTTGAGTGGTATTTTCCATTTTTTATCTTAGGGTTTGCTTCTGTCTTTGGTTTTTGTTTGTTGTTTGATCCATAAACCCTAATTTGGGCTTTCATTTGCATCCCTTTTGCATTCTCTTGCATAACATAACTTGCCATGACATTCCATGCCTCCATTTGATTCATTTGACATCATAAGACATATAGAAAGCATGTTTGATCATTGCATCATGTGTTGGCCATGTTGTTTGCCATGTATGTTTCATAACTTTTCATGTAAGTACATGCTCCTTAACTTGCATCATTTGCATCCATGATCTTGTATGAACATTTCCATGTGCTGCCTCATGTTTGTAGCATATCATAACATCATCATCATCATCAATATGCTTCTGGTTTTGTTTAGCATCCTACCATTTCATCCCATTTTTGCATTGCATTGCATTTCTTTCTAACATTTCAGGTGGTAAGTGAACTTGAGAAGTGAATTTGCCTTCACTTCTCATAACTTTTCTTTTCATCTCTCTTGCATCCATTGCTGCACTTTTACATGTGTATGAGTTTGAGCTTGCTCATTTTTATCCTTCCAACTTTCTTTCTTCAAGTGACTTGACTTCTTGAATGAAGCAAGTCACTTTGCTTCTCTTGATCCTGTTCATCTGCATCCTGGTGGTTCTCTTTGAAGATTTCTCTTGAAAACCTCACAAACCTTAGGAACAACCAAGCATGACAATGATTAGGGTTTTGATTAGTCTCCCCTCTTAGTTTTACCTTTGTGTCTCTTTTGAGTCTTCTCTTCTCACCTCATAATCAGGGACTAAACCCTAAAGGCTTTAAGGCTTTGTGATTAAGCTTATGCCTGCATCCTTCTCTTAGGATGGAGTGTATAACTTTAATCCTAAGTGTTAAACCCTTAATGTGTTTAACTCCTCTAATCAATTCATTTAATAATCATCAAGACATCAAGCTTGTAACTTGGGCCTTGCATTAGGGTTCTAATTCTTCCTTAATTGGTTAAGAAGGACTAACCCTAGTGTTAATGGACAAGTCCCCCTTAAGTTGTCTTACAAACCCTAAAAAAACACTTCATTACCATATCATTAAATAAAATCCACTTAATAAAAGGCTTGTTTTGTCATGAGTTAAATCCCTAATCATGGATTAAGTTGAGGAGCTTTCCTCAGCTTAAACATTCTCATCTATTATCCTTCTATTAGGATGGTGTAATGAGTCTGTTAAATCCCTGATTATGGCTTAACCTCATTACTCAACACTAAACAAAAACCACAAAAACACCTAAATAATCACAAGTAGGTTAATGATCTTAATCCTACACCAAAGGTGATTAAGTGTGAGAATCTGACTTCACACTTAAAGTATTCTCATTACCCCTAATCAGAGGGAAGATGTGATGAGTTTACTAACCCACTGGTTCAGGCTTAAGCTCATTAACTTATGACAAACTCAAAAAAGCAATAAAAGACTGAAAACACAAAAACAAACAATAATCGTCTCCTCCGGGATTCTTTTCTCATCATCTTCACTCACAAACGAGAACTCGCTTCTTCCGTCTAATGCAAGACAGTTTGCACCTGAGCCAGACAGGTCATACACTTGAGCATTGACAAGAAAGCAGTTCACAAGTCAATTCATCTTTCAGTCTCTTTGGGTCGAACTACGGTGTTCTGACTTCCTCATTGCACGAGAGGATACGTAGGCATAACTTAACAGTTATCGAACAAAAGTCTCTGTACATTCCCCCTCCTTCCAGCTTCATTCTTTTAAGCCTCATGATCTTGAGCAATTCATTCTCATTCCTACACTGACACTGTATATATTACGCTTCACTTCTTTTACACTGACACCTGTACATCCTTTTCCAGCTATTTCATACACAGATTGCACTGACACTACCCCTTTAAAACACAAATCTTTTAAGCGTGGATCCCGTCGAGTACGACGGACAATCTGGGTGCTAATACCTTCCCAGGTTGTAACCAACCCCCTTTCTCAGTCTCTCTGGTTCGCAAACCGTCTTATCCATCTTTTTCTAGGCCTATGCAGCATTGCCTTTCCTTCGGGATAAAAATGCCTAGCTGGCGACTCTTTTCATCTCCAGTGAGTTCACGGCTGTGTGTTCTCATTGTCCCTCTCGCCGACCGTTCGCGTCTGTACCTTTATCTGGGCCTGGTCCCATTTATCGGGAGCGACACTATGCCATATGCTACATTGCTGCCACAACTCCTGAAACTCAACCTAGTTGAGCTAAGGACGTTGGCGCCTCCAGATCCCAACAGTCTACCCAGGAATTATGACTCCAACGCTAGGTGTGCTTTTCATTCAAATGCACCTGGCCACAGTACAGAAAAGTGCAGAGCTCTGCATATGAAGGTACAAGACCTGGTAGACTCAAAAGCTCTGAATTTCGCACCACCACCCAATGTCAATAAGAACCCCATGCCAAACCACGGTGGTCCCAGAATTAACGCTATTGAAGAAGACAAGCCGTCTTATTTAATAACCAGTGTGGGCCAGATCAGGACACCGTTGGTAGAAATCAAAGCTCAGCTCTTGGAATGTCAAATGTTCCCGGGGTGTGAGTTAGGTTGTGCTTACTGTAATATTTCAGTAAACGGGTGCGATAATTTGAGGAATGGCATAGACGGTCTTATTCAGAGTGGCCAACTTCAGATCACCACATCATTCCCAACAAATCCAGCAATCTCATCAGCAACGGTTTCAGAACCTCCTACAACTGCAACGACTATTGTTCCTGACAATTCTTCAGTTTCATCAACAAGTACTCCATCTATCATCTCAACTGATCAGTTATCAGCAAATTTTCCTGCTACAACTTCAGCATCACTCCATTTTGAACCTCCTACAACAACAACATCCGTTCTTCCAACAATATCTCCTACAACACCAGCAACAAATCATGAAGATGTCTCAACTGTCACCATATTCTACGATCCTGAAAGCAACTCTGCCTACAATTCAGAAAGTGCTGCTCCCATCAGAGCACCAGTCACAATTTATTACGATCCACAGACTATTACAGTTCCTTCAACAGCTGCAATCAGTCCAGTCACCATCACGGTGCCTGGACCCGTACCTTATGAAAGCAGTAATGCCATCCCCTGGCATTACGGCTCTGACTTGTACTGTGAAGGACAAAGAATCACTTTTGAATCATCAACCCCTGCACTACAAGTAGACAATGTGGGCGGAGGCGGAGGCTTCACTCGAAGCGGACGTCTTTTCGCTCCACAAATTCAGAGACCCACAGCCGAAACAGAAGCTGCTGCCAAGGCAAAAGGGAAGAGCCCTGTGCAGGAAGATCAAGCTGTTAAGGAAGCTTTGAGGACACCATTCGATCAAGAGGTTGATGAGTTCATGCGAATCATCAAAAAGAGTGATTATAAAATAGTGGATCAGCTTCATCAGACGCCTTCCAAGATCTCAATCCTATCATTGCTTATGTGCTCCGAAGCCCATCGGAATGCACTACTCAAAGTCCTGCACGCGGCTTACGTGCCTGAAGAGATCACTGTCAATCAGCTGGAAGCAGTAGTGGGAAATGTTAATGCTAGTCACGGACTAGGGTTCACCAATACTGATTTGACAACGGAAGGCCGCAACCATAACAAAGCCTTGCACATAACCATGGAGTGTAAAGGTGCTGTCCTTTCCCATGTGCTGGTGGACACGGGGTCATCCCTTAATGTCCTACCTAAAAAGGCTCTGGTGAAGCTAGAATATGATGGATTGGCATTGAGACCCAGCAACCTGGTGGTGAGAGCCTTTGATGGTTCTAAAAGATCGGTTCTGGGAGAGATTGAGTTGCCCATAACGATTGGCCCGCAGACCTTTAAAACTATCTTCTACGTGATGGATATACAGCCCGCCTATAGCTGTTTATTGGGTAGGCCATGGATCCACGCTGCTGGCGCCGTGACCTCTACCCTTCACCAGAAGTTAAAATATGAGTGGGAGGGTCAAATCGTTACGATCTGCGGAGAAGAGGACATTTTTGTCAGCCACCTGGCTACCTATAAGTACATTGAAATGGACGGAGAGATCCATGAAACAATGAGCCAGGGGTTTGAAGCCTTGAATGTGAATGAAACATCTGCTGTACCTGGTACTTCAATATCTTCATACCAACAAGCCCGGAAGGTTGTTGAGGAAGGAACTGCCCAAGGCTGGGGCAAGCTACTACCGGTGGAGAAGAAAGAAGACAGATTTGGGTTGGGTTACAAACCAACTCAACAAGATCAAGCAGCGGCTGCGAAAGAGCCCAATTTTGTGAGTGGGGGGATGCTTACCCCTGATGCCATCAACTGTCTGGAAGACGAGCTGGAAGAGGAGCGCAACCTGGAAAGCTGGATTCGTCCAAAGATCCCGGGGAGCAGTATCTCAAACTGGTCTTCCCAGGAAATTATAAGAGTTACTCATGCAGAGTAATTATTATTTCCTGTATTTTTATAAGCATGCATCAAAGTCTTGCATCTTGCCCAAGATGACAAGACTCATTTTGTAATCGGGCCATCTGTACTTTTTGTGCAACAAGATTAATCAATGAAATATCAGACATCTTTTTGCAAATGAGTCTTTTTCTTTTCGTTCACTGTTTTTCCATTTTTCTTTTTGTACAAAAAAATAAATGGCAGTGTTTTCAAAATGACAACTTTATTTCACTTTTCTAAAACAAGATTAAAATCAAATCACTAAAATGAACAAACTGAACCCTTGCAGAGAGTGCCTTCCAGACAGCACCGACAACAGCACGGCTGTGACTTCGTATGACTTTGACAATCCAATCAATCAAGCTGATGAAGGGGTTGAAGAAGAATATGAGCTTCCTGAAGAGCTAGCCAGGTTGTTAAGACAAGAGGAAAAGGTTATTACTCCTCACCAGGAGGAGGTTGAAGTGATCAATCTTGGTACAGATGAAGACGTGAAGGAAGTTAAAATCGGGGCCTGCCTGCAAGACTCAGTGAAGAGACAACTGATTGATCTGCTTCGAGAATATGTGGACGTGTTTGCTTGGTTGTATCAAGATATGCCAGGGTTGGATACCGACATTGTTGTGCACAAGCTGCCTTTGAGAGAAGAGTGCCCACCGGTTAAGCAGAAACTGCGCCGTACTCGCCCAGACATGGCTATGAAAATCAAGGAGGAGGTACAAAAGCAATGGGACGCCGGGTTCCTTGCTGTGACTAGCTATCCACCGTGGGTTGCTAACATAGTACCTGTGCCTAAGAAGGACGGCAAAGTAAGAATGTGTGTTGATTACCGGGATCTGAACAGAGCCAGCCCGAAAGATGATTTCCCTTTACCTCACATTGATGTATTGGTTGATAATACGGCTCAGTTCTCGGTATTCTCCTTCATGGATGGATTTTCAGGATACAATCAAATTAAAATGTCACCTGAAGACATGGAGAAGACAACCTTCATCACACCCTGGGGCACGTTCTGTTACAAAGTGATGCCATTCGGACTGAAGAATGCCGGTGCGACGTATCAACGGGCTATGGTAACATTATTCCACGATATGATTCATAAAGAAATAGAATGCTTTGTGGATGATATGATTGCCAAGTCCCTCACTGAAGAAGACCATCTGGTAAATCTGCTCAAATTGTTCAAGCGTCTGAGGAAGTACCAACTGAAGTTGAACCCCAACAAATGCACATTCGGGGTGAGATCTGGTAAGCTGCTGGGTTTTATTGTAAGCGAGAAAGGGATTGAAGTTGACCCTGATAAAGTCAAAGCTATTCAAGAGATGCCTGCACCGAAAACTGAGAAAGAAGTTTGAGGGTTCCTAGGTAGATTGAACTACATCTCAAGGTTCATATCTCACCTCACAGCAACCTGCGAACCCTTGTTCAAGTTGTTGAGAAAAGAACAAACGGTCAGGTGGAACGAAGACTGCCAGAAGGCTTTTGACAAGATCAAAGAGTACTTGCAAGAACCTCCAATCCTTATGCCTCCAGTTGAAGGAAGACCTCTGATAATGTACTTGACATTATTAGAAGAGTCGATGGGGTGTGTGCTGGGCCAGCATGACGAGTCTGGTCGAAAAGAGTATGCAATATACTACCTAAGCAAAAAGTTTACCGACTGTGAACAGCGTTATTCACTGCTCGAGAAAACTTGTTGTGCTTTAGCGTGGGCTGCTCGCCGACTGAGGCAGTATATGTTGACCCACACTACCTTGTTGATCTCCAAAATGGACCCAGTTAAGTACATATTTGAGAAGCCAGCTCTTACCGGACGGGTTGCAAGATGGCAGATGATTCTCACAGAATACGACATACAGTACACATCTCAGAAAGCCATCAAGGGCAGTGTACTATCTGAATATCTTGCTGAGCAACCCATTGATGACTACCAGCCTATGAGATTTGACTTCCCTGATGAAGACATCATGTTCATAAAAGCAAAAGATCATGAAGAGCCTATTCACACTGAAGGGCCTGACCCGGAGGAAGAATGGACTATGATGTTTGATGGGGCTGTTAACATGAATGGCCGTGGTATTGGTGCAGTACTCATAACACCTAAAGGAGTTCACATGCCTTTCTCGGCAAAACTCACTTTCAACTGCACTAACAACGAAGCTGAATACGAAGCTTGCATTATGGGTCTTGAGGAAGCCATTGACCTCAGGATCAAAACTTTGACTGTATTCGGGGATTCAGCTCTGGTAGTTAATCAAACCAACGGAAAATGGTACACCCACCAGGATCATCTAATACCTTACAGGGATTATACAAGAAGGTTATTAACTTTCTTCACAACAGTCAAGCTTGAGTATATCCCTCGGGACGAGAATCAGTTTGCAGATGCTCTGGCTACCATTTCGTCCATGATCAAAGTTTAGACTGCCAACTTTGTACCTCAGATTTCAGTATCCAGACTTGACAGACCAGCATATGTGTTCGTAACAGATATTGTTAAAGATGATAAGCCTTGGTTCCATGACATTAAGTGCTTCTTGGAGGATCAGACATACCCACCTGGGGCATCTCCCAATGATAAGAAGACTTTGAGAAGGCTTGCTGGTAGTTTCTTTCTGAACACTGATGGGTCTTTATACAAAAGGAACTTTGATATGGTACTCCTCAGATGTGTTGATAAGTCAGAAGCAGAGTTGTTAATGCATGAAGTGCACGAAGGATCTTTTGGTACCCATGCAGGAGGGCATGCCATGGCTAAGAAGTTGCTAAGGTCAGGTTATTACTGGATCACAATGGATGCAGACTGTTGTGCTTATGCCAGGAAATGCCACAAATGCCAGATCTACGCAGATAAAGTGCATGTGCCTCCCAATCCTTTGAACATAATGTCTTCACCCTGGCCCTTTGCTATGTGGGGCATTGATATGATTGGCAAGATTGAGCCGACTGCTTCAAATGGCCACAGATTCATCCTGGTCGCCATTGACTATTTCACTAAGTGGGTCGAAGCAGCCTCATATGCAAACGTCACAAGACAAGTGGTAGCCAGATTTCTGAAAAGAGATATCATCTGTCGATATGGAGTGCCCGAGCGAATCATTACTGATAATGGTTCCAATCTGAACAACAAAATGATGGCAGAACTGTGTCGGGACTTCAAGATCCAACACCACAACTCTTCTCCTTACAGGCCAAAGATGAATGGCGCAGTTGAGGCAGCTAATAAGAATATCAAGAAGATTGTGCAAAAGATGGTAGTCACCTATAAAGACTGGCATGAAATGCTACCGTTCGCCTTGCATGGGTACCGCACGTCGATAAGGACATCCACTGGGGCAACACCGTATCAACTTGTGTATGGTATGGAAGCAGTCCTACCAGTTGAAGTTGAATTACCCTCCCTACGGGTATTAATGGATGTTAAACTGAGTGAAGCGGAATGGGTTCGGGCCCGATATGAACAACTGAGCCTGATCGAAGAGAAAAGATTGGCTGCAATCTGTCATGGGCAGTTATATCAGAAAAGAATGAAGAAGGCCTTCGATCAGAAAGTCAGGCACCAAGAGTACCAAGTGGGAGATCTTGTGCTGAAAAGAATCCTCCCTCCTCATACAGACCACAGGGGCAAGTGGACTCCAAACTATGAAGGACCATTTGTGGTAAAGAATGTTTTCTCTGGTGGAGCACTGATGCTCAGCACCATGGACGGTGAAGACTTCCCGTCCCCTGTGAATTCAGATGCAGTTAAAAAATACTTCGCATAAAAATGACCCGCTGGACACAAAAACAGAATGTAAGTCCAGGCAAAAATAGGGCATCCCGGCGAGTCAAAAACAGAATAAAAGACTCGGGCAAAAATAAGGGAAAATAAACAAAAAAATGTACACCCGCTGAGTTGAAAAGCCGCATTGGACAGCTCAGGCAAAAATGGGTATCCCGATGGATTGAAAACCCGAAAGGGGGATCCATGCAAAATAAGGGAATAAGCGAACAATTGCATTCTGAATTCGTCTGTATCGCCTACAACTTGGTAAGCTTCAAAAGGATCAAGTTTCAATCAGAATCGACATTCTTCAGAGAGCAAGATGGGAGGAACGTCAAAAGTCATACGGGTCATAGTGAAGAGGAAGCTCCTCAAAGCGTCATCAACACTGCCAGCTTTTTGTTTCTCAATTTGTAACAATCTCCTCATTCCAGGGGATATGTTCCTCTGACTGTATCCCGCCGATTTAGGGCATATGAATTAAAAAAATCAGATTTTCAGTCATGTCTCGCTTTGTACATTTTATTTGCAAAAAATGTCTGATGTCTTAAAAGAAAAAAAACTGATTGCATAAGAATACAGATGCTTATCTTCAAATAAAGACATGCTTGCAGGAAATATGCTTACTCTCAGCAGTATCTAAACTCCTATGACGGAATCCAACAAAGGATACCTCGGGACCATTTGTGCGTTTCCTTATCTTTGCAGGATTGCAGGTATCCAGAACGCAACTTGGGGCATGCAAGTTACATCTCAGCAAGCTGGCAAATCAACAAATAATCTCAGCATCCGAAATGCTCTATCCCCCAGCTGAGTTGCCTCTCATTACTCTCCCCAGCTGAGTGGCCAACAACATTCCCCAGCTGTAGTACCATTTATTCCTCCTCAGCAGAAGGCAGAAGTCAGGGAATCATCTCCCCACAGAATCCTCAGCCTCTATTCAGAAGAGCAACGCATGAAGGAGTCACAACAGAGTACAGAAGACTTCTACAAACCCCAGCTGGGTCCCATATTACAAGGATATGTCAATCAGTGACCTATATCCCCAAGCAGATACATCTTTCCAGATCTATCAATGATCTCATCCCCAGCTGGGATGTCCACTTCAAACAGATCGATCGAAGATCTTCGCAGCAACGGGATCCGAATCCCGGTTTTGATTTTTGCACAATCATAGCATTCGCATCATATTCACCCACAAAGCGTAGCATTCCGTTTTAACACGGAGCATTACGGCAAAAATCCAACTCATAGCATAATCATAAGCCATGTTGTAAATCAACACTTGTGAATGATTACAGTTCATCAACATACAGAAGAAAAATCCCCACCAGAGTTCCCAGCAAAAGCAGCTGCCTCAAGAATCACAAACACCAGTATATACACCTTTGGACACCCGTCCGTGTCATCACTCCCCAGTAAAGTCGCCTGAACACTCTTTACAAACAAGATCACCCGTATTACAGATACTTCCTGACACCCGTCCGTGTCATACCCCAGCAGAAAGCCAAAGACGTCCTCTTTGCACTCACATACCTATATACACTTTCCTGACACCCGTCCGTGTCATTTCCCCAGCGCAGTCGCTTATACTTTTACAACCCACGCACTTGTTAATATTATTATACTTTGACACTCGTCCGTGTCACCCTCCCCAGCAGATAAACACTCATTTATACAATACTACTCATACTACTCATACTTATACAGATACTCGTCCGTATCTTGTATATACCAGTTACATCCCCACAGATTCGACTTTGGTCCTTGTTCTTTGATAACCAGATGGTACTCGTCCGTATCATCATCTCAGAACATGCGTCAAGCGTTTGTTTCTACATGATACTCGTCCGTATCATAGTCTTAAGGATGCTCGTCCGCATCTTTAATCCATACACCGTGTCAAACACTTGTGTCTTCTTGAATATAGATACTCGTCTGTGTCCACTATTCCCCAGAAGAGTCCTCTCAGATTCAACACTCGTCCGTGTTCTCTGTTAACCAGTTGATACCCGCCCGTATCATCATCTCTGAACATTTGTCAGTTTGTTTCTACCCGATACTCGTCTGTATCGTAGTCTTAAGGGTGCTCGTCCGCATCTTTAATCTATACACAACATCTAAACACTTATACTTTCCTTTCTTGGTTGTGAACACTCGTCCGTGTTCACTATATCCCCAGTAGATCGCCAAGTAAGCTTTTTCTTTTTATCTGACACTCGTCCTGTGTTATGATAAACCCTGAGAGCAGCCGTACCCTGCTGAGTGGTCGTCCTCCACTTCTTGATGGTCGTCCTCCGTCATGCTCATCCGATGGCCGGCCCCATCGTTGTTTTTAGCAGCCGTCCCCTGCTAGGTGGTCGCCCTCCACCTCTTGATGATCGTCCTTCATCACCTTATCCAATGGCCGTCCCCATTGTTGATTTTGGTTATCTGGCATTCGTCCTATGTCATGACAAACCTTGAGAGCAGCCGTCCCCTGCTAGGTGGTCGTCCTCCACCTCTTGATGGTCGTCCTCCATCATGCTCGTCCGATGGCCGTCCCCATCGTTGACCTTTTATCCGATGGCCGTCCCCATCGTTGATATTTTCGGCAGCCGTACCCTGCCAGGTGGTCGTCCTCCACCTTTGATGGCCGTCCCCATCATAATTCCTTTATTCCCCAACAGAGCAGCCGTCCCCTGCTAGGTGATCGTCCTTCACCTTTGATGACCGTACCTCATCATCTGTTTATTTCATTTATTCTTTAACCCGATGGCCGTCCCCGTCGTGGTCCTTTTTCTTTTTAACCCGATGGTCGTCCCCATCGTGGTCCTTTTGCTTTTTAGCCCGATGGCCGTCCCCATCGTTGGTTACCTTGCTTTATGAACTTGATGGCCGTCCCCGTCATGTTTCATCTATCTCCAGAGATTTTTACAACTTTATCTTGATGGCCGTCCCCATCGTGATTTCTTACCTTCCCCAGCTAGTCGGCCGTCCCCGTCTTGGCTTTACCTTTTATCCCCAGCATGTCGGCCGTCCCCGTCATTGCTATTTACCCAGCAGTCGTCCTCTGCTCGACGGTCGTCCTCCGTCGCCCACACTTTACAATATACTTTATTTCCTTTTGCAATCTATATCCCTTTTCTTCTTCATTGCTGTGAGTGCAAATTTTGGACTGTCTTTGATATTCAACCACAAGTTATCTTGTTTGCCTGTTAAGCCGTTGCTTACAACCTGCACAGCTAACTCATGTTTGAATAGGGGCAGCTGTAAACACCCCAAATTTTCCCTCACCCATTCACACCATGGCTTGTGATCATTTCACATGCATGAACACAATCATATCATCTCATATCTCATTTTTGATCCACTGCATTGGTTCTAAGTCATCTGCATCTAGGGTTTGTGATCTGAGCAATCCAAGGGCTTCTTGAGCCATTCCAGAGGCAACCAATCACTTCAAAGGGATCCATGTGTGTTCTTATATCATATTACATCCTCTCAAAGTCAAAAATGCCAAAGAATCACAAGAACTAGGATTGGTGTGGAAGCAGAGCCAGGATAGACTGCACAGTTGACCTAAAATTAGGGTTTTGGTTTCAGAGGCCATAACTCCAAATTTTTTGGTCATTCTTGTTTCCATTGGTCTCTATATGGTATAGGGAGTATGCATATCAATTTTCATGAAGAAATTCCATGGGGAAGTCATCTGATCAAGAGTTGACTTTCTGGACAAGTCAGTGCAAAATCAGGGCATATGAGGCCCCCAATGACCCAACCAATGGTTGATCTTCATCATTTTGAGTGTATATGATCTTTATTTGATCATGGAAGAGGGTTGAAGTTCACAAAAATCAAGAATTTGGAGTTTTTGCAAGTGTTGACTTTTTGGGCATAGTTGACTTTTCAAGAATGCTTCATTTTAGGTCATTTTTCAAGCCTTGGTTCTTGATCCAAAAATGCTTCAAATGGAAAAACTTTGGTCATGAAAGTTGTAGAATACATTTTTCCCTTTTCAAAAAGTACAAGAACATGATCAAATTCTTCTTGGATCAAAAGTTATGGTGTGACAAAGTTGGCAAAAATCATTGATTTTCAAGATGTGCACCAAATGTGAATTTTGCAAAACCATGAACCAATGCCATTTGTAACTTCTAATTCACTTAAAACCATTACACAAACATTCTATGAGCCTTAAAAATCAGAATTGGACCAAGGTTTCACATGGTTATGGTTTGTGTAACAAGACTTTTCCATGAAGTTTCAAAAGTGTGCCAACTTGCAAAACCACTCATCACACTTCCTACAACTTGCAACATTGGATGCTGACTTTGGCTAGCCTTTCCCCTCACCCTTGCTGCGCAGCCCCATGCCTTGTACTAGCCTAGAACCAAGACATACTTCTCTTACACAAAGAGTGGACTTTTGGCAAAAGCAAACTTACCAATCAATAGAGGCCATGTCAAATCATCTGACCTATAGGATTAAAATATACTATCCATTTGCAAGCCATTTCATAAAGGAAGCAAGGCTGAAACACTCTCAGGCATCACATACACAAAAATTCACCATTTTGCAAAACCATTCGAATCTTCCTGCACAACTCACAAACACTCAAACAAATTCCTCTAATCATCTCACCTTGCCTTATTGAGTAGAAACCACCAAGAGCCAGGCCTGATTTGAGCAAGAACACCCCATTGCCATTTTTCACCTCAGCCTGCATTTCTCTTCGAATCAACTTCCACAGCCATCAAACATCCAAGCCCTTAGCACCAACAAATCAAGCACATCAAAAGGAGTCAAAACCACCCTTCACATTGATCTGAAGCAGCCTGTACACAAAGCTCATTTCCTGCTACACCAGAACTGGATTTCTCAAAGCAGCTTGTCTAAGCTCATTCCAAGCCTTCCATTGGCTTCAGGGGGTTCAGGGCAAGCATTCTGCACCAGAGCAAGGTCAGGAGAGCTCAAATTCACAGTTCATCACTTCAGGTAGCTTCAGGTTTACAACTTTTCAGAGCTTGGTTTTTATGTTAAAAATTGATTATGTATGCTTTGCTAGTCATGGGGATGGTTTTAGATTTAAGAATGAGTGAGAGATAAGGATTTACCAGGGCTCTGAAATTTTGCCCGTGAAACTTCATGGCTTCGATTCCTTTAGTTTAAGCATGAGAAATTCTTTTTGAAAGTTGATTCGAGCAAGGTTTGAGTGGAGGAACATTTCCCTGGAATTAATTTGGAGATTGGTGGCCTGAATCGTATTTTAGGGTTTGGATACCACCGGAGAAGATGACCGGAGCTCCCCTCCGGTCACCTGAAAGTGATTTGCCCTAATCCCTGTAATTAGTGTCATTTGAATATGGGGCGTTGGATTGGGTTGAAATGTTGACTTCCCGCGTGGATAGAGGGCCCAGATCGTTTGGATTAGCCCTAATTCATTTTATTAATATTAATTAATTGTAATTAAGTTAATTGACTCAGAACCAATCCTGGCCACAAGATCTGGCGCCAGTCAACGCATTTAAATCCAGACTCAATCCCAGCCTTCCCTTTTGATTACTTTTCCTTTTTCTTTATTTTAATTCATTTCTTTTCATTTATTTTGCATAATTTATTTAAAATAGTAAAAAATGTCTAAAAATTATGAAACTTTTTCTCATGAGTTTTATTAATTTTTAAGACACAAAAATATTTTTATTTTTATTTTTATCATTAAAAAAGTATTTTTAAATATTTAAAAGATTATTTTTAATTGATTAATGGAAATTAATTTATTAAAAATACTTTTAGGTATTTAAAAATCACCAAAAAATTCATGAAATGTTCTAAGACATTTAGAAACATTGTCCAACCTTCAAACCAAATTTCTTTTTGGATCTTGATGCATTTTGAGAATTTTTCATTGAATAAAAATCATTTTTGTGCATTATTTTGATCCTAAGTTCAAAAAATCATTTCTGCCTATCTATGAAGAGTTGGACATTGATTCTTCTTGCATTGCATTGTGTTTAGCATGTAGTTTCTAGGATTAAATGGCCTTGATTTGATTCCTCATTTTCAATTTGTTTGGCATTTCTTTTGTTTAGGAACCCTAAAAACCCTAATAACTTGTAAAAATCATAACTTGAGATTGGTTAAGAGTTGAGACCTCCCCTTTGGACATTGGTTTATTATAAGATTAGGGGCCTTTTGAGTGGCATTTTCCATTTTTTATCTTAGGGTTTGCTTCTGTTTTGGTTTTTGTTTGATGTTTGGTTCATAAACCCTAATTTGGGCTTCCATTTGCATCTTTCCTGCATTCTCTTGCATAACATGACTTGCCATAACATTCCAAACATCCATGTGATTCATTTGACATCATAAGGCATATAGAAAGCATGTTTGATCATTGCATCTTGCATTTGCCATGTTATTTGCCTTGTGCATTTCATAACTTTCCATGTTTTATCATGCTTCTAAACTTGCTCCATTTGCATCCATGAACTTGTATGACCATTTCCATGTGCTGCCTCATGTTCATAGCACTTAATAGCATCATTATCATCATCAACATGCTTCTGGTTTTGTTTCTCATCATGTCATCTCCTCTCATCTTGCATTGCATTGCATTTCTTTCCTAACCTTTTCAGGTGGTAAGTGACTTGAGAAGTGAATTTGCCTTCACTTCTCATAACTTTTCTTTTCATCTCTCTTGCATCCCTTGCTGCATTTTTATATGTGTTTGAGTTTGAGCTTGCTCATTCTTGTTCCTCTTACTTTCCTTCTTCAAGTGACTTGACTTCTTGAGTGAAGCAAGTTGCTTTGCTTCTCTTGATCCTTTCATCTGCTTCCTGGTGGCTCCATTGAAGATTTCTCTTGTTAAACCTCACAAACCTTAGGAACAACCAAGCATGACAATGATTAGGGTTTTGATTAGTCTCCCCTCTTAGTTTTACCTTTGTGTCTCTTTTGAGTCTTCTCTTCTCATCTCATAATCAGGGACTAAACCCTAAAGGCTTTAAGGCTTTGTGATTAAGCTTATGCCTGCATCCTTATCTTAGGATGGAGTGTATAACTTTAATCCTAAGTGTTAAACCCTTAATGTGTTTAAATCTCTTAATCAATTCACATAATAATCATCAAGACATCACACTTGTAACTTGGGCCTTGCATTAGGGTTCTAATTCTTCCTTAAATGGTTAAGAAGGACTAACCCTAGTGTTAATGGACAAGTCCCCCTCAAGTTGTCTTACAAATCATAAAAATCACTTCATCATCATATCATTAAATAAAATCCACTTAATCAAAGGCTTGTTTTGTCATGAGTTTAATCCCTAATCATGGATTAAGTTGAGGAGTTTTCCTCAGCTTAAACATTCTCATCTATTATCCTTCTATTAGGATGGTGTAATGAGTCTGTTTAATCCCTGATTATGGCTTAATCTCATTACTCAACACTAAACAAAAACACCAAAAACATCTAAATAACCACAAGTAGGTTAATGATCTTAATCCTGCATCAAAGGTGATTAAGTGTGAGAATCTGACTTCACACTTAAGGTGTTCTCATTACCCCTAATCAGAGGGAAGATGTGATGAGTTTACTAAATCCATTGGTTTAGGCTTAAGCTCATTAACTTATGACAAACTTCAAAAAGCAATAAAAGACTGAAAACTCAAAAACAAACAATAATCGTCTCCTTCGGGATTTTTTTCCTCATCATCTTCACTCACAAACGAGAACTCGCTTCTTCCGTCTAATGCAAGACAGTTTGCATCTGTGCCAGACAGATCATACACTTGAGCATAGGCAAGTAAGCAGTTCACAAGTCAATTCATCTTTCAGTCTCTTTGGGTCGAACTACGGTGTTCTGACTTCCTCATTGCACGAGAGGATACGTAGGCATAACTTAACAGTTATCGAACAAAAGTCTCTGTATATTCCCCCTCCTTTCAGCATTATTCTTTAAGCCTCATGCTCTTGAGCATTTCACTCCTTTCTTACACTGACACTTTCATACTTCACATCATTATACACTTCACTTCTTTTACACTGACACCTGTACATTCTTTTCCAGCTATCTTATACACAAATTGCACTGACACTACCCCTTTAAAGCACGAATCTTTCAAGCGTGGATCCCGTCGAGTACGGCGGACAATCTGGGTGCTAATACCTTCCCAGGTTGTAACCAACCCCCTTTCTCAGTCTCTCTGGTTCGCAACCGTCTTATCCATCTTTTTCTAGGTCCACGCAGCATTGCCTTTCCTCCAGGATAAAAATGCCTAGCTGGCGACTCTATTCATCTCCAGTGAGTTCACGGCTGTGTGTTCTCATTGTCCCTCTCGCCGACCGTTCGCGTCTGTACCTTTATCTGGGCCTGGTCCCACTTATCGGGAGCGACACAAAGCCTTGTTGTGATTGTGACCTTCCGTTGTCAGATCAGCGTTGGTAAATCCTAGTCCATGACTAGCGTTGACATTTCCAACCACAGCCTCTAACTGATTGACAGTAATCTCCTCCGACACATATGCTGCATGCAGGACCTTTAATAGTGCGTTCCGATGAGCCTCAGAGCACATTAGTAATGATAGTATGGAGATTTTGGAAGGTGTTTGGTGAAGCTGGTCTACCACATTGTAATCACTTTTCTTTATGATTCTCATGAATTCATCAACCTCTTGATCGAAGGAGTCTTCAAAGCTTCTTTGACAACTTGTTCTTCTTGCACCATGCTCTTTCCTTTTGCCTTGGTAGCAGCTTCTGCTTCGGCAATGTGTCTTGGAATTTGCGAGGCAAAGAGACGTCCGCTTCTAGTGAAGCCTCCGCCTCCCCCCACATTGTCTATCTGAGGTGAAGAAGTTGATGATTCTAAAGTGATTTTCTGCCCCTCGCAGTATAGATCTGAGCCATAATGCCAAGGGATGGCATTATTGCTCTCGTAAGGAACTGGCCCAGGCACTGTGATAGTGACCGGACTGATAGCAGCTGCAGAGGGGATCACAATGGTGTGTGGATCATAGTATATGGCAACTGGTGCTCTGACAGGAGTGACATTTTGTTGTGAATTGTTGGTAGGAACATTTGCGGGATCATAGTATATTGTAACCGTTGAGACACTTTCATCAATTGTTGCTGATGTTGTAGAAGGTACTGTTGACTGGTTGGGGGTTAAAGTTGTAGCAGGAATGGTGACTGAACTTGTATCCATTGAAGTGACCGATTGAGTGGTTGTTGGAGTTGTAGTAGAATCCGTTGGAACAATGGTTGCTGACGTTGTAGGAGTATCTGGGACTGTTGATGAAGGGATTGTTGGAGTTGTAGGCGCCATTGTCGTAATCTGAAGGATACCATCCTTAATAAGACCATCTATGCCGTTTCTCAGCCTTTCACACCCATTGACGACAATATTGCAATACCCACAGCCGAGCTCACACCCGGGGAACACTTGGCATTCTAAAAGCTGAGCTTTGATTTCAACCAAAGGTGTTCGAATTTGTGCCACACTGGTGATTAAGTTGGATGGTTTGCCTTCCTCAATAGCATTAATCCTAGGCCCGTTGTGACTAGGCATTGGATTCCTTGTGACATTTGGAGGAGGTGCAAAGTTGAGAGCTTTTGAGTCCACCAAATCTTGGACTTTCATTTGTAGGGCCCTGCATTTTTCAGTATTATGCCCTGGTGCTTTTGAGTGGAACGCACACCTGGCACTTGCATCATAGTTCTTTGGTATATTGGCGGGATCCGGAGGTGCCAACGTCCTTAACTCAACTAGGTTGAGCTTTAGGAGTTGTGGCAAGAGTGCAACATACGGCATTGGGATTGGGTCAATCACCTTGTTTTCCTGTGATGGCCTTTGTTGGAAAGGACGCTGTTGTTGATTATTGTTGTTGTTGTACGACCTTTGTTGCGGATAGTGAGCTTGTTGTTGATACTGTGGTTGTTGTTATTGAGGATATGATGATTGTTGAGGAATCGGAGCTAGAATGGTAACTACTGCTACTGACCGGTGAACATACTGAGGCCTGCCCCTGCTTTCATGAATGGAATTTGTTTCACCGGCCCTTCGGGGTCCCACAAAAGGCTTTCTGGGATTGATAGATGAACTTGTACCACTGTCGGAAATTTTGCCCATCTTTAGAAGGCTTTCAATCCTTTCGCCAGCTATGACCACGTCAGCAAATCTGGTAGAGGAGAAGACAGCCAATCTATCAATATAGGTCCCTTGCAATGTATTCATGAACATGTCAGCCATTTCCCTCTCTGACATGGGTGGTTGGACAGCAGCAGCAAGCTGTCTCCACCTTTGAGCATAATCCCTGAAGCTCTCTCGGGAAGATTGAGACATTCCCATCAGAAGGGTCCTGTTGGGAGTCATGTCCAGGTTGTATTGATATTGCCTGATGAAGGCTTCAGCTAAGTCCTTCCAGCATCTAATGGTAGCCCTAGACAGATGTGAATACCACTCTCTTGAAGCCCCAGTCAGACTTTCTTCAAAGTAGAACATCCATAGCTTTTCATCCATGGTATACGCTTTAAGTCTTCCCAGGAAAGACTGCAGATGAGTGCGAGGACAGGAGGTACCATTGTACTTCTCAAAGCATGGGGGTTTAAATTTATGGGGAATTCTCACCCCATCCACTAGCCCCATGTCCATCACATCAAAGCCCAAAGAATTCTGAGACTCCAAAGATCTTAATTTCTTAGCAATTTCGTCCAATCTCCGGTCATATACTTCATCTCCAGCCCCTATAACAGTAAACTGTTCTTCTTGGGGATCCTCCTGCAAGATTCTCCCCCCAGCAGTATTACCTTGCACATTCCTCGGGATATTAACTTCTGGATCCATATGAGGTCCAAATACTGGTGGGTCAATACGAGGCTGGCCTCGTTCATTGTTGCTAGTTCCCCCCGTTCCAAGATGAGGCTCCTCAGGAGTTTGTCTTTCCACCAGCTCTCTTAACCTTTCCTGACTCTGGGCTAAGCTAGTCATCACTGCCATGAATTGAGACATCTGATTTCTCATCTCCACTCTCTCATTAGCCATCTGATTTCTGACCTCAGTCAGATCCTGCTGTACTTGTTCCATTTGAATACCGGGAAGGTTGTTACGAGTCGGGTACCGGTGTGCGCGGTTGACAGGGAACACTCGGCGACGAGCAATGTTTCCTGAAGCCACAACAAAGTTAGAAACAAAATAATAAACAAGTACCTACAAAACAAAGAAAAAGTTAGTATGTAATGCAGTATGCTTATTTGTTTTCCAAGGTATCCGGTTTGGTTCTTGGTTTTGACCTTTCCAGACCTCGAGGAAGATGCCTGATGTTGTTGGAAAAAAAAACCAAATGAAAAAAAACTAAAATATATTACAAATGGTGAACAATACATTGTCTTTTTTACAACATGCCAGTGGAGGGTCGAAATACAATAAAAGGAAAAGTACATCAAATGGAAACAACAACAAACAAAGAATCAAACATCCAGTCCAAACTCATCCTCTCTGACCTCCTTCAGGAGTGCCTCAGTCACTGGACCAGCTGGGTGCTCTGTAATGGTCCTAATGAGGAGGTTCCTGGTAGAAATGGCAGTGGTCAGCTTCTTATGCCTGTCCTGGTCCTTTGATCTCTTCAATCCTGCTCTGAGTTTCAACTCTGAAATTTCCTTCTGGGCTGCCAACAAAGCTTCCTGCTGCTTCTTCTCACTGGCCTCTAGCTGTTCAATCTTGGCTTGAGTCTTCTGGTCTTCTTGTGTAAGGGCTTCAGTAATCCTGACCCACCTAGCCTGACTCTCTTGCAGATAGAGCTCAGTCCTAGCCTTCTGAATTTTGGCCTCTTTACAGGCATTCTTCAATATTTGTTCCCCGGCTCTTGCTTTCCTAATGTAGTCCTCTGTCTTCTCAATTTTGGTAATATGCTCCACCCTAAGCTTCTCCAATCTCTCAATATCCAGACGACCATCACTTCTTTCCCAGAGAGTCTTCTTGAAGGCTTGAGATAGGTTCTCATTCCTTTCCTTCAGCTTCTCAAATTCTTCTAGGATGACAGTTGCTGCTGGCTGTACTGTAGATGGTCCAGGTATGTCCTCTAAGATAAAAGGCATTCCAATAATTTGAGCTCTAGTACGGGACCAGTCATAGTACTGAGCTGAAGCAACATTATTACATCTTCCAAGAATAGCCATCCCTTTTATCTGGATGTTGTCCCAAGCCCAGGATGCTTGTCTGACAGCAGTTGAATTAGGTTTCACTTCACAATACAGGGTCTCGGCTAAATCTTGTCCTCTGGGAGGGTGAACCAAAGCATAGCCCAGTTGTCTCTTAAACAGCAAAGGATTGTAGTTGATGCAACCCTTTACTCCTATCAGAGGCACATTTGGGTATTGTCCACAGCTGGTGATAATGTATTTGCCTTTGGTGCTCTGGGTGCACCATCTAATATCATCTGAAGTCAAGGCAATGAGCCTTTTAGCCCAATTCTTCTGTTGGTGGGGATTCAAAAAGGTATCTGACTTAGGCAGGTGTCTGAGCAGCCAGGTGTAAAACAAAGGAGCACAACATCTTACCAACTTCCCCCTCTATTTCTCATTCCTCTGATGGATGGAATAATAGAAATCTCCTAGCAATGTGGGCACTGGGTTCTTCAAGAGAAACAAATGGATGGCATTTTTGCTGACAAATTTGGGCTCATCTGCAAACAGTATAGCCCCATATATGCTGAGGGCTAACAGTGCACAAACTGCCCTCCACTCTCCCAAAGAAGCTTTCAGGATGGCCTGAGAAATCAAGAAGTCTAAGTGCAAACCAGGGACCCCAGCCTTTGTTGTCATACTTTGCTCAATCAAGGCAGGCTCCAGGTACAGTGCCTTTGCTATCTCTTCATTTCTGGGAGCTGGCATTTCTGGGTTGAAAGGGATTCCACCTTTGATAGATACTCCAATCAATGAAGAAAACTCTTCCAACAGAGGCCCTAACTGAAAGTCTGGGAATGTGAAACATCTCAAAGGAGGGTCATAAAACTGCAAGCATGTGTGGATCCTGCTCCTCTGAGAAGGGTCAAGGTCCATAACCATATCCAGGATACCTCCATAATGCTCCCTAAACAATGGGATGTGATCTGGTGTGATGAGTGACTGGACCTGCCTGATACCAGTCAACACAGGCTCAAAGAAATGGTAGGATATGTTGCTCTTCCTGGGAGTAGTCATGAGTGTTGCTGAAGAAGCTGAAGATAGGTACTGATGAAGACCACAGACTGATGCTAGAAATGAGCCACTGACAGGCTGATGCTGGTGGTGATGAAGATGGCTGAAGCAGATAACTGAGGAAGACAGCTAAAGCAGAGGTCTACGCAGAAGAAGGGGTCAAAACCAAACAAGATATGATATGGATACACTGAAAAAAAAATAAACAAATGTTAAATGATGCAATGATGATAGATGCATATGATATGCAAGGGTTTGTGATCAAGCTGGATCTGATTATCTGTTTTGATATAAGTCCATGTATGTTCAAAGGTCCAGATGAAGGCTTAGAAATCCAGTAACCACGGTGGGGGACTCAAATAAAGAGTCACATATCCAAGGTTTAATCACAAGAACTGTCCAAAATGAGGTACTCTTAAACAATACAGTAACAGGGTATGATGTGGCCAAGGGTTCCTGCAAACCTGTAAACAGCCCAACCCCCTCACAGGTAGTGTTCTAGAACAAGGATCCTCAGACTTGGATCAGTTATGAGAAGTGTAAACACTTCTAATCCGGAGGTACAGTGTTTACAATAACCATAAAAGATCCTCCTCTAATTCACCTCAGTTTCTGAAGGTCATAATAAAGGTCATCCAGACTTAGCAGGCTTCCCAGATAGCCCAAGCACTACAAGAGATCCGTAGCACAGAGTTCTCAAGAAGAAACCCACGTCTGAACCGTGTTTCATATTCCCGCACCAGACCGAAATGGAATGGGAAAGAACATGAACCACTCTAGCCTAGGTGTCACTCAGGTCCCAGGTATAGGACCTTAAAATCTCAATGGAACCCCACCCACCAAAACAGAAAACCAGATCCAGCAAATGACAGTATGAAATATGCATAAGACTGTAGAGAAAGCAAATAAATAAAGTTGTATATAAAGCAATAAATAAAGCAACATAAATAAACACACATAGCACATAACACCCCAGTAAACACAAATCAAACAAGCGTTAGGAGGAACCCACAAAAAGAACCAGAAGCCTTGGTTGCAATATAAGGGTCCCCAGCAGAGTCGCCAAGCTGTCGCTCCCTCCAAATGACACCCGGGCCAAGAGGGGTACAGACGCGAACGGTCGGCGAAAGAGAAGAACATGAAAATGAACTGAAAAGAGTCGCCAGCTAGGCATTTTTATCCCGAAGGAAAGGTAATGCTGCATAAACCTGGAAAAAGATGGATAAGACGGTTGCGAACCAGAGAAACTGATAAAGGGGGTTGGTTACAACCTGGGAAGGTATTAGCACCCAGATTGTCTGTCGTATTCTACGGGATCCACGCTTGAAAGATTTGTGTTTAAAAGGGTAGTGTCAGTGTTATCTGTGTGCAAAAGCTGGAAAAGAATATACAAGTGCCAGTGCAAAAGAAATGTGAAGTGAAAGGAAGGAGTGTCAGTGTAAGGAAAGAATGCAAAGCTCAAAAATATGAGGCTTAAAAGAATAAAGCTTGAAGAAGGGGGAATATAGAGACTTTTGTTCGATAATAGTTAAGTTATGCCTACGATCCTCTCGTGTAATGAGGAAGTCAGAACACCGTAGTTCGACTCAAAGAGACTGAAAGATAAATTGACTGATGAACTGCTTACTTGTCTATGCTCAAGTGTATGACCTGACTGGCTCAGGTGCAAACTGTCTTGCATTAGACGGGAGAAGCGAGTTCTCATTTGTGAGTGAATGAGGTGAGAAAAGAAACCTGAAGGAGACGATTATTGTTTGTTTTTTGAGTTTTCAATCTTTTATTGCTTTGGGGATTTGTCATAAGAAAATGAGCTTAAGCCTAAACCAAGGGTTAGTAAACTCATCACATCCTCCCTCTGATTAGGGGTAATGAGAATACCTTAAGTATGAAGTAAGCACCTCACACTTAATCACCATGATGTAGGATTAAGATCATTAACCTACTTGCAATTATTTATATGTTTTTGGTATTTTGTTTAGTGTTAGGTAATGAGTTTAAGCCATAATCAAGGATTTAATGGACCCATTAAACCATCCTAATAGAAGGATGATAGATGAGAGCATTGAAGCTGGGGAAGGCTCCCCAACTTAATCCATGATTAGGGATTAACCTCGTGACAAAACAAAGCCTTTATTAAATGGATTTTAGTTAATGGTAAGATTAAGAAGTGGATTTTATGGTTTGTAAGACAACTTGAGGAGGACTTGTCCATTAACACTAGGGTTAGTCCTTCTTAACCAATTAAGGAAGAATTATAACCCTAATGCAAGGCCCAAGTTACAAGCTTGATGTATTAGTGATTATTAAGTGAATTTATTAGAGGATTTAAACACATTAAGGGTTTAACACTTAGGATTAAAGTTATACACTCCATCCTAATAGAAGGATGCAGGCATAAGCTTAATCACAAAGCCTTAAAGCCTTAAGGGTTTAGTCCTTGATTATGAGATGAGAAAAGAAGACACAAAGATGAAACAAAGGTAAAACTAAATGGGGGACTAATAAAACCCTAATTGTGATCATACTTGGATGTTCCTAGGGTTTATGAGGATTTCAAAAGATCTTCAAGAAAGAAACCACCATGGAAGAAACAGGATGAGGGAAGGAGGAGCAAAAAGAACAAGACAACTTGCTCCACTTAAGAAGACAAGTTGCTTGAAGAAAGAAAGAGGGGAGGGAACATGAATGAGCAAGCTCACTCTAATACAAATATAAAATGCAGCAATGATGCATAAGAGAGATGAGAAAAGATTATGAGAAGTGAAGGCAAATTCACTTCTCAAGCACTTACCACCTGAAAAGTTAGCAAAAAGACATGAAATGAAGTGAACATGAAATGAATGCAATGGTGCAAACCAAAACCAGAAGCATAAACATGATGTCAATTATGCTAAGAGATAATGCAAACACATGTCAAGAGTTGTGGATGACCATACAAGGATGAGGATGCAAATGAAGCATGTTTTGAACCATGAAAGTTCATGAAAGTTTATGAAATGAAATGAATGCACAACATGGAAAATGAATGATGCAATGATCAAACATGATTCTAATGTGTCATAATATGTCTTAGGAGTCATGTGAATGCACAAAATGTCATGGCAAGTTCATGAATGCAAGCATATGGAAGATGGATGCAAATGAAGGAAAAAATTAGGGTTTATGCACAAGATACAAAGCAAAATTCAAAATCAGAAGCAAATGACAAGATAAAAAATTGAAAATGGTATCAAAGGTACCCTAAACCTATACAAGTTCACTTCCCAAAGGGGGAGACCTAACTCTTAACCCTAAAGAAGTTATGATTTTCTCAAGTTGCCTAGGGTTTTAAGGTACCTTACAATGAAAAATGCCAAACAAAATGAAAATGAAAGATAAATTCAAATCAATTTTATCCTAGAAACTAAATGACATGAAGAATGCAATGCAAAAAGAACCATCATCAAACCCTTCATGGTTAGGCAGAAGGGATTTTTCTAAGTTAGGGCAAAAATATTGACTTTTAAGAACCCTAATTCCAAAGAAAAATGCCAAAATAGGTCAAGAACCAAAACTAAATTTGTGTGAAGAGTTTGATAATGTTTCTAAATGTATCAAGATGCAATATGATTTTTTTGGTGATTTTTAGAAACTTAAATGGTATTTTAATTAATTAATTCTCATTAACTAATTAAAATAAACATTTAAATATTTTAAAAATACGAAAATTATGCAAAATATAAAATGAAAATTATTTTTAGAATGAGAAAACTATTTTAAGACATGATGCAAAAAAATGAAATTTTTTAGAAGTAATTTGCTATTTTAAATAAATTGTGTAAGAAAAATGAACAAAAATGAAAATAAAATTAATTAAAAGAGAAAGTAAGTAGATCTGATGGCCTAGATTTGGACTGAAGAGGAAAAGGTTGACTGCGCGCGCCTCTTAAAGGCTGAGATTCATTTCAGTTTAATTAACCTAATTGTATTTAATTAAATTAATAAAACTAGATTAGGGCTAAATGACTTGATCTGGGCCGTTCAGAAGTTAACCTAATCCATATCCAATGGCCACGAAGCAAACTGGCAAATTAATTAGGGTTAGGACCTAATTACTTTCAGGTGACCGGAGAAGAGCTCCGGTCATCTTCTCCGACGTGTCCAAAACCCTAAAACACTCTACAAGCCACCCCTCATCAAATTAAACACACAGAAATGATCCTCTACCCAAACCCCATTCAAATCACCCCTCAAACATCATTTACAAACCAAGAACAAAGAGAATCGAAACAAAATTATTTCACGGGTGAAATTTCAGAGGACCACAAAATACTCAATTCCTCACCATTTTTAAATCTAAGAGCATCAACATGACCAGCATAACATATATTTTCAATTTGTAACAAAAGAAACAAGCTCTGAGAAATTTGATTCTTGTGCTTACCTGAGATGATGAAATGTCAAAGTGAGCTTTTCTGGCCTTTCCTTAATGCAAAAAGTATCCTCTGGACCTCCTGAGATCAATGGAGTGCTTCAAAACCTTTGAGGATGGCTGATTTGGAAGTTTGAGTTCTGGTGTAGCAGGTTTTACAGTTGGTGTATGTGATGCTTTTGGCTGTTTTAATGGTGGATTTTGGTTCTATGGAGGATGTGTGATTTGTTGGTGAAGAGGAAATTGAAGTGTGATGGATGTGGGAGGAGTTTCGAAGAGATGAAGGAAACTTACAGTTTTTGTGAATCTGCTTGTGTGAGTGTGTTTTTAGCCCATGTCCAGCCTGTTTTATGATCCATAACATATCCCTAAACTATTGGAAGGAGTCTGAGGAAGTGACATGCACTGTGAGAATGGCATGGGGAAAATGGCCAAAAAGTTAGTGGTAGGTGTACATCAAGCATGGGCTGTGGCAGAGGCTATCCTAGGGATGCTCTGAGTTCTGCTGGCTTCAAGGGTGGCCATGGGATGCTCTGAGGTGATCTGAAATGGATGAAGGGTGAGATGTCACATGTTTTGCCTTTTTACAACTTGTTGCAATTTGAAGTTTTTGGTCATGGATATGTGACATCCCTTGGGCATTTTTGCAGCAAAATGGACCATATGAAGTTTTCATAATGTTTTAATATCACTTAGCAACCAATCCAATCAATGGAAGTCCCTTTTGCAAAAAATTCATTCTTGAAGATTCATGAGAAATGCTTTATGGTTACTTGTAATTCAAGGCATGAAAATGGGAAATCTCTTGGGCAATTCTGAATTTTGGACCATGTATGATGTTTGTGAAATGTTTAGAAGTTAATTAGAGATCACATTTGGCTTTGGCAAGTGTTTTTGCAAGTTTCCTCTTTGGCACAAAAGTGAAAATTAAGTGATTTTTCCCAACTTTGCAAGGCCATAACTTTAGTTCAAAAATGAATTAGATCAAGTTCTTGTACTTTTTGAAAATGTGAGGATCCAATCTACAACTTTCATGACCAAGAATTTTTCATTTGAAGCATTTTTGAATCAAAAAGAGGAGGTTGAAAAACTTTCCCAAAATGGCAAGTTTACATTACAAGTCACTTTCCCAAAATGGCAACTTTGCAAATTGCTTGAAATTCTTCAATTTTGTGAACTTCTAACATCTTCTAAGATCAAATAAAGATCATATACCCTAAAAATTATGGAGAAGATCCCTTGGTTGGATGATTGGGGGCCTCAGATGCCCTGATTTTGCACTGACTTGCTCAGGAAGTCATCTATTGATCAGATGCCTTCCCCATTGAATTTCTTCATGAAAATTGGTATGTAGGATCTTTATGACATATAAAGACCAATAGAAACAAAAATGACCAAAAAAATTGGAGTTATGGCCTTTGAAACCAAAACCCTAATTTCAGGTCATCTGTGCAGTTAAGTTTGGCTCTGCTTCCATGCCTTTCTCAGTTCTTGTGATTCTTTGAATTCCTTGACCTTGGGAGGATATAATATGATGCTTGAACAAACACGCACCCTCTTGAGATGATTGAAGACCTTTGGAGTGGCTCAGATAGCCCAAGGATGGCTCAAATCACAAACCCTAGATGCAGATGACTTAGAACCAATGCAGTGAAGCAAAAATGTAATATGAGATGCTATGATTGAATTGATGCAAATATGAAAGGTCATAAGCCATGGTGAAATGAGTGAGGGTAAATTTGGGGTGTTTACAAGAATGAATGCAAATGAAGCATGTGGGAAGCATGAAAACACATGGATGTTTATGAAATGAAATGGATGCAAAGCATAGAAAATGTATGAAGAAATGACCAAGTAATGTTCAAGCAATGTCTTAAGATGTCTAAGATGGCATACAAGTGCTTAGAATGTCATGGCAAGTTCATATATTCATGCAATGTGTAACACCCCAAATTTTCCCTCTTCATTTTAAGCATCATATCACATCATATTCCTCATGAACATTTCATATTTTTAGCATTCTAGCATGGAAAGATGAGGCATAACATTTCTCATGACCTAGAATTAGGCATATGATCATCTGTGGAGGTTCTTGAAGTTTCACAAGTCATGACAAGGAGACCAATGGTTTTTTACAAGTCCTATGAGGGGTCTACATTGCATTTACAAGTTCAAGTTCATTTGCAAAAGCTCAGAAGGTTGGAAGATCATCAGGGAATCCAGGTTAGGGCAAAGCTCCTACACAATGGTTCCTAACTAGGGTTTGAGTTTAAAGCAAGAAAACCTCAATACATTGGCCATTTCATTTGGGAAAAGTCTTTCATATGTCAAGAGTATCCTAGGTACCAAATTTGGTGAGAAAATTCCTTGTGGAAGTCAAGCATTTCCTCAGTTGCTTTCAAATGAAGAAATTGGTCAACTGTGCCTTAAAAAAGTCAAATGTGTGATTTCAAGGGGTCCAATCCATTTTTTCTAGCCAAAGGATGTTCTTATAATGCTAAAAGAGGTTTGTCAAGTTCAAAGATCAAGAATCATGAAGTTTTGAGGGGTTTTGCAAAATTGGTGCAAAGTTGGTTTTGGAAAATTCCATTTTTGGCAAGTTTTGCCCTAAAATTCAAGTGAGCATAACTTAATGAAAAATCCTTCAAATGGACCAAAGTCAAATATGAAAGTTGGAGATTAATACCTCCCATTGTCAACAAGTACAAGTACTTTTTCATAGCCTTCATGGTTAAGGATATATGCCCCTCGAAAATTTCATCAAATTAGGGCAAAAAGTTGATTTTCACTTATGCACCAAGAACCAAAAGTCATGAATCTCATTTTTGTGTATTGGTACATAACAAATAATGTTGCAACATTAAAATACAATGCATTTGGCTCACTTTGCTCAAGGAAATGCACCAAATTCGTGCCAAGTAAGAATGTTATTCCATAAGTGCAATTTTTGCATATTCATGAAAAAAGTGTGACTCTCTCATCTAAGGGCCAAGATTTGTTTGGATTGTGATTAAGGGTCAGATTATAAGTGCACATGGGCAGAAGGCAAGGGAAGGCATGAGGATTTCATGAGATCACACCAAATTGGCCAAAATTGCAAAATCACAAAAACTTTTGATTCACACGTGCAAACATCCTCATTCCTTCAGCATTTCTTCATGACATCATATAAAAGAGAATTAGGGTTTTAGAAGAGTTCAGTTCTCTCTCATTGCTCAGCTTCCAATTTTTTGCACCATTTTTATTTTCTCTCGAATCTCTTCACACACTTGCTCTTTTCCAAAACAAATCACAGATCCTTCATCCTTGAGAGCTCAGGATCATAAATCTCACCATTGTGCAAGCTATCTCTCAAGAATCATAACCTTGCCATTTCAGGTCAGTTGGCTGCAAAATCCAATATCTAGCAAGATTCAATACTCTAGTTGCATTTATTTTGCAACTAGAGTGCATTTGGAGTGGATTGGCTTCTTTATGTTAGCTTCTAACAAGCTTTCTCAAGAACTGCAATTTCAGGTAAGCCTCTGAATCTTCAGATCTGAAAATGAAATTGGTTGTGTGCATTCTGATCCTTTATGTTCACTGATCACTCTGCTTGTTTTGGTTTTGAATTTGATGCACTATTGAGCTAGATATTTGAATTTGAATTTTTATGGTCCAAGCTGTTTGTGCTCGATCCAGAGGATCCTTTGATCCATTGAATTTTTCATGCTCATTTTTGAACTCAGGGTAGTTTGTTTAGTCAATCTGGAGCTTCTTGTGTATTTTCATTAGGGTTTGTTCATGTGTTGCAATTTCCGGTGCCGGAGCCCTAGCTCCGGGCACCGGAATCTGGGATAGTTTGTATTAGGGTTTTAGAGGTTGAAGACGAGTCTAGCACCATTAGATCATTTCATCTCGATGCACAGGATTAGGACACGTCAATTAATGACCACCTCCCATTCATGTGCTTCTCTCATTCTAATTTTGTTTCTGAATAATCCAAATACTTCTCACCTCACAATAACTCGTGTGCTCCCTCAGCTCTCATCCTATCATTTGGCCACGTCATTTATTAAAATGTTTCCAGGATGCGTTGCTTTGATCTGATGGTCATTGTTTTTTCCTTATTTTTCCTCTGAATTTCCACCCAGCATTTTATATACCAACGCAACCAAGTGGGCCTCCCACTGATATTCGCACCCCCTTGCATCTGGGCCCAATTATTTTAAACTAAATCCTCTTCTATTCGCACCCCAGTTCTCTTATTTCTTTTTTATTTTCTTTTCTTTTATTTCTTTTCATTTCATTTTGCTTTTTGATTTTTAAAAATACTTCAAAGCTTCAATAAATTATGAACTAATTCATGGATGTTCATTGGAGTTTTCTCTAATTTTCCATATTTTTATTTTCCATTTATTTTTAATATCCACGTGTCAATTAATTGTTCATCTGAATTAATTCATTTTAATTCCTTTTTGTGCGTGCTGCCTTGTCCAATTTCCATAGTGATCATCATTTTGAATTTCTTGTTGGTTCTTTTTGATCTGGATTCATAAGAGGATGTACTTCATGTGCGATATTTGCTCTGATTTTTAGAAACTTGTTCATTGGGTTTTGGTCCTTGACTTGTGATGGAAGTTTCTTAACCCTAGTTCATGTTTATGTCCCTATTTGACTTGCATAGCCTCTGAATTTCTTCCTATCCTTTTGGCATATTATTACATCATGTTTGAAGATCATTTGTCCAAAGTTGTGGAATTTTTGGGTGCATTGTGGATTTGATTTGAATTTTGGTTCATAACTTGTCCCATTTTGCTTCCTTTTGATCATAAGCTCTCTCATTAGCCTAGAAGGGCACTTGTGCCAACTTCTTCATCTCATTTGGGGTCTCTTTGGGGTATGGATACCATTCTGATTTTGGTTTAGGGTTTGTGTCTTGGAAACTTTGTAATTGGCTTACCTTTTAAGTTTTTTCTTTATTATGTGCATTCACCTCACCTCTTTGCTCCTTTCCATCTCATAAAGTGATTGTTTAGTCTTGTGCTTCTTTTCTCTTCATCTCTTTTGCTTCTTAAGCATTTCTTTAACTTGATTTTGTTCTGGTCTTGGGCCTTGGGTTCATGTTTTGTGCATTTTTTCTTTGCATCTTATTAAGTGTACCTTACTTTGCCATGTGATTCATGTTGCTTCATAATTAACTTGTATGCTTCTTTGTTCATTCTTGTGACTTGCATTTGCATTGAGCATTTGTATGTATGACTTCACTTCTGTTTGTATGATGTTGGCATGTCATTTTGTTCATTTTGTTTTGCTTTTGTGCTTATGTTGCTAACCTTTTCAGGAGCTATGGTAAGTGAGAGGTGTGGATGTGATTCCCACATCTCCAAATCTCATCTCTTCTCTTCTTATTCTTACTTGTGCTAATCTTTGTTTGTTGGGCTTAGGCCTTACTCATCTCTCCTCATCCCTCTTCTTCTTCTCTTCTTCTTTCCTCCTTCTTTAGGATATAAAACCACACTAACCTTAGGATACCCATGCATGACAACATTTAGGATTCTTTAGTCCCCCATTAGATGTTTTACCTTTGTGATCCTTTGGTTCTTCTTCTCTTCTCATCTCATAACCTTAAAGAAAACACTTAATAAAGTTTGAAGTGATACCTTGAGCAATAGCCTTATCCCATGAGGTACTTGTAGTCTTCCCATCTTGGGATAGTACAAGCTTATCTTGTGATGCACAAGTCTGATCAAGATATCATCTTTACCAAGAAAATCATAAACACACTTCTTCATTGTAAATACAAAAACACTTAATAAGTTAGTGAGTTAGTGAGCTTAGGCCCTAATCTCTGGATTCAAGTTTTGGGGATCTTCTCCTTACTTGAGTATGCTTGTTCTATTATTCCATCTTGGAATGTAGTGACAAGTGCACATTCCATGGAAAAGAGCTTGAGTTCACTTCCTTGCGACACACTCATAAAAAGCTTCATAAAAAACAAACAAACAATAAGCGTCTTTCCTTCGGGAATTCTTTTCTCATCACCTTCGCTCCGTACGCGAACTTGCTCCTACTTGTCATTTTGCAAGACGGTTACGCACTCGTCGTCCGAGTCTGCAACACCTGAGCATTGGCATAGGCAGTTCAAGCCTTAATTCACAAGCAATTTCTTTTCTACCCCTAGTTAGGGGAACTGCGGCGTCTCTGATCCTCATTTTCCCGATGAGGTACGTAGGCAGCGGGGTAGGGCCCGTTCGAGCATAATCTTTATTTTCCCTACATTTTTTCTCTTTTGTTTTCTCATTCAGTTCCTTTCTCAGTTTTCTTTTCCAGTTCCGGTTAGTTTCTTTGTAGCAGCTTTCATACCCTCACCCTTTGAAACAGTTTCTTTGCAAGCGTGGATCCCGTCGGGTACGGCGGACGATCTGGGTGCTAATACCTTCCCAGGTCGTAACTGACTCCCGAACTCAGTCTCTTTGGTTCGCAGGACCTGTGTCCTTCCTCTTCTTTTCTTCTGGTTTGTGCAGCATTACCATTCTCGTTCCTTCGGGATAAAAATGCCTGGCTGGCGACTCTAACCTCTTTCCGCGCCGCTTTTGCGTTTGTACTAGGATGGAAATCCGGGGAGCGACAGCTGGCGACTCTGTTGGGGACCGAACCCAGAATCTCTGGTTCCCCTGTGAGTCTCTCTTAGCGCTTATTTGTTGCTGTTTCTTTGGGTGGTGATTGTTTGTTGTTGTGTGTTGTATTTTAATGTTGTTTATTTACAGCTTTATTTACAGCTTTATTTACATTTTTCAGTATTTATTTTCCTGCATCATATATATATTGGACTGTCTGGACTGGATTTTCTGTTTGGTGGGTTTGGGTGTTACTGTTTCTGAGAGATGAGCTCATTACCACGGCTCGAGTGCACCTTAGGACTTAGAGTGGTTCCACTTTGGCCTCATGAGATCTTGTCATGGGGGTAGTAGTGAGTTCCACGCCCAGATTTGCGACCGTCTTGGAAATGTTTTGATTTGGGGATTTTCCTCTCTCATTTCATAACCTTGGCAGTTATGTGCAGCTGGGGACCGATCATTGAGAACCTTATGGAAATATCCCTCTTTAGTGATGGTAGTGGCAGACCACATTTTGTGGCAAACCCATTCGCATCCGAGGGCCCACCTGGGACTCACATAGGATGACCTTGTTTCCCGGACTCAGCTGAAGCCTCCCTGCGTAGTATATAATGCCAAATCGATTCCCTGATTTGGTCATAAGCCATTTCTCGGAAATGGTGAAAGTATTATTGCTATTCGGCTTTGAGAGTCCGTGATGTCTGACCCGGAGCATACCAGTGAGATTGGGAGGGGTTTACAGGTTTGTAGGAACCCTTGGCCTCTACATACCCTCATTATCAGTGGTCCTTATTATGATTTCTGGTCTTATGGTCCTATGGTTCTAGTGTTCTGGTTTTCTTGGTACTGTAGTTCTGAGATCTTCTATCAGAGAGTTGTGACTCAGAGGATTTTGGTTTGCAGTTGATCAGAGGGTCCTTGTGTTCAGTGTTCAGTATCCAGATGGTCCCAGATTGATCATATGCCTGCATTGCATCTGCATTTGCATCATTCTTGCATTAACTATTTATGTTTCCATTTTGCAGGTCATTGTTCTTAATCAGCTCCCAGTTCTGGTAAATCTTATCTCCAGATGGCAGAAATCAGAAGAGTTACAAGGAAAAAGAATGTTCACTATACTTTTCTTCAACCTGAAGTCAGAAGTGTTCAGAAATTAGCAGGTCTGATGAATGACCAGGTCTTGGGAAATTTCAAGAAAAGATATGGCCAGATATTGAAGTATGTGGACAAGCCCACTGCAGACCAGAAGGACAGTTTGCATACCTTGCTTCAGTTTTATGATCCCCTGCTGCGTTGCTTTGTGTTTCTAGATTACATTTTGGATCCTACCTTGGAGGAGATTTCCAACATTCTGAATGTTCCAGTCAGAGAGACCTTGCCTTTCTATGGGTCTGAGGTTGTGCTTAAAGAAGAAGACGTAGCCAAAGTTTGTCGTTTGCCAGCTGCTACAGTCAAGAAGGCTCTGAAGGATAGTGAAGGCAAAGGACTCCCTTGGAGTGTGCTCATACCAGAGGCTGAGAAATATGTTAAAGAGGGTAGTTGGGGTGACTTTGGTGCTTTGCTGGCTTTGATGGTGTATGGGTCTAGCTTGTTCCCAGGAGAGAGAATTTGTAAGCTTGGAAGTGATTTCTATCTTTGCTAAAGGAAATCATGTGCCAACTCTGTTGGGTGATTTCTACTACAGTGTGCATTACAGGAATGAGAAAGGTAGGGGTGTACCAGTGCCCTGCTGTGCTTCATTGTTTGCTGAGTGGTTTGCCAGACAGCTGCCAAAATTAGGCTCCTTCAAGGAGATGAGGGATGAGTGGAGATGGTCAAGAAGGTTGATGGGATTAACTGCTGAAGATATTGCCTGGGGATATGACAGAGATCTTCTAGGAAAAGATTTACTGGTCAGTTGTGGAAGGTTTGCTGGAGTACCTTTGCTAGGAAGGAAGGGTGTGATCAGTTATCATCCAACATTAGCCAGGAAACAATTTGGTTACCCTTTGAAAGATCCACCACAGATGGAAGATTTTGCTGAGTCTTTGTATTTTCCTGTGGAAGGAAACAAGGAGTTAGTTCTGCAAGAAGCTCAAGCCTGGACTCACAGCATAAGGAAGGGTAAGAAAGACTTTGGCAGAGTAGATCCCAAGACGAATCCACCTTTTGCTGCATGGTTGCAAAAACATGTGGAAGAAGTTTTCATGCCTTTCTCAGTAGAAGCTCCACTTTATCCCAAAGAAGTGCCAAGCCAGAGTACTGTCTCCCTTGAAGAGTATAAGAAATTGGAAGCTCAGTTGCATGAAGTTCGAGTGGAGAATGTTGAAATGGTAAGCATGTATCATCTTGCCAACAAGGCCAAAAATGAAGCAGAAGGAAAGCTGCAGAAGATCCAAGACTCTTTGGAAGCTAAAGAGAAGGACTTTGCTGGAAGGGAAGCTCACTTTCACAGGTTGGGTATGATGGAAGCAAAAAGAGAAGCTGAACACAAAAAGACTTTGAAGACTCTCAAGGAAGCTCGTCAATCCATTGTTTGGTTGCAAGGCCAAAGGGAGGAAGAGCAAAAGAAGTTCAAAGAGAAAGAAGAATTCTTCGAGGTGCAAATGGCCTTCAAAAAGGAAGAGGTGGAGCAAGTCCACAATATTCGAAGGGAAAAGACTCAGCAGTTAGCACAAAGCCAGTTAGCCTTGGAGGAGGCAAGGAAGGAGATTGAAGAGCTCAAGCTGAGAGCGGGTGTAAAGAAGAGCAGATCAGAGGTGGCTGCAGAGGAGTCTGGGTCTTTAGTTTAATTTATTTTTCATACTACCTACAGGCTTGTTGTAGTAGTCTTGTTTTTATTTTTGTCTTTTATTCATGTAATGGCTTGTAACCCTTCGGGGAATATTTCTGTTTGTGCTCTAACTTTTGGCCGGCAGTGGTTTGTCCATGATATACAGTGTTAATGTGCAAATTATCATTTCTGAATATGCAAGGCTCATTTGTCTGATACTGCTAATGTATGAACACTCTTCAAACGAGAAAGTCTGAAAGTTAATACTGAAAGTGGCTGTCTGGAGTAAATGCCAGAACTGGGGGCATGCAAATGCTTAAAACTTGGGAACATGAGCAGTTACATTGCATGTATATGACGTGTTTGTTTGTTTTGTAGGTAGTGCTTCAGTTTCTAATGTTCTTGTTGTTTCAGGCACTATAGCTCCCAGGAAAGTTCGAGAACAGCCAGTCGCACACAGGTATCCAACAAAGGTCAACAGAGAAAGAGTCATGGATCAAATGCAAGCTGACTTAGCTGACTTGAGACTGAGGATGGACAATTTTATGACCTTAATGGCAGGCATGGGTCAGAATCAAGAACGTCTGCGTGAGTTGATTGAAAATAGTCAAGCCAGGAACAACGGTACTGCTGATGGAGGTTATCGTAACGGTGCGGGCGCCCGTCAGGTTGAAATCCCTGTAACACATCCAGGGGTTACCATAATCAATGATGGACTGAATAATGTCCAGATGGACGGTCAAGACGAACAGTTCACTCTGCTGGACGAAACTGAAGGCCAGGGGGCTGAAATGAACAGGAAGTTTGAGGAAATGGCAGAACAGATCAGGGCTATTCAATCCCAGAATTCTTTGGGATTTGACATTATTGACTTGGGCTTGGTTATAGGGGCTAGAATCCCTTACAAGTTCAAGGTCACAACTTTCGAGAAGTATAACGGCACAGCGTGTCCCAAGACTCATCTTCAGTCCTTTGTAGGAAGGATTGTTGCCCACACCGATGATGAAAAGCTATGGATGTACTATTTCCAGGACTGCCTGGTCGGGGCCTCTTTGGAATGGTATATGAAGCTAAGTAGAGTCAACATTAAGAACTGGAAGGACCTGGCAGAGGCTTTTGTGAGACAATACCAGTATAATTTGGACATGGCTCCAAATCGCACTCAATTGCAACACATGTCACAAACTGCTAAGGAGGGGTTTAAAGAATATGCTCAGAGGTGGCGTCAGCTTGCTGCCAGAGTGCAACCACCACTGCTGGAGAATGAGATGGCTGATATGTTCATGGGGACATTGCAAGGAGTGTTTATCAAAAGATTGGCGTCTTGTTCGGCTACCAAGTTCAATGATATAGTAATTGATGGAGAGAGGGTCGAGACTCTGTTAAAGATGGGAAAGATTCAGGATACAAGTGTGAGTAGTTCTAATGGAGCAAGAAAAGCTTTCAGCGGACCTCCGAGAAGAAGGGAAGGTGAAACCAATGTTGTGTTTGGCCGAGGACGGGGCCGAGGATATAGAAGATCATATGAGCAAGTGGCAGCTGTCACAATTCCTTCCAGTCCTGTGCAGCAGGTACAACCTCAACAACAACAGCCAAAACGTAACAATTATCAACAAAGACCTTATCAGCCAAGGCAGACTCGCCCGGCTAATAGGGTGCTTGAGGCAATTCCCATGACATATGTTGCTTTGCTACCAAGATTGCTGGACCTGAATTTGATACAATTGAGGACTTTGGTTCCACCACCACCTGGAGAGCTTCCAGTGGGGTACGATGTCAATGCAAGATGCGCTTTCCATTCAGGGGCACCCGGGCACTCAACTGAGAAGTGCAGGGCGCTACAGCATAAAGTTCAAGATCTGATAGATTCCAAGGCGATTAACTTCGCACCACCGCCAAATGTTACTTCAAACCCTATTCCGAATCATGGAGGGGCTAGAATAAATGTTGTTGAGGGTGGTGAGAAGTTAAGTCTGATTCTGAGCATAGAAGAAGTGAAGACTCCGCTGTCAGTAGTGAAGGAGAGATTGCTGAAAGGACAAGTGTTTCCGGGATGCAGTTCTGATTGTGAGAAGTGTATGAATTCAGGGAACGGTTGTGAAGACCTAAAGAGAAGATTGCAGAATCTAATTGATGAAGGATCTTTGCAGTTTAACAAGGTTGGTAATGAAGTTGATGATGTGTCCACTATAACCATATTCTATGATGCAGCTGAGATGCCTGCTAGAAGAGAGCTTGTGACCATTTATGCTCCTGAAGTCAGTCCTGTGACTATTACTGTGCCGGGGCCTGTTCCTTATACAGATGATAAAGCCATTCCATGGCATTATGGCTAAGATGTGTACGTGGCTGGACAGAAAGTTGAGAGCAAGTCTGTTGACCTGACTGTAGTGAACGTCGGAGGGGTTGGAGGTTTTACAAGAAGTGGTCGTCTATTTGCTCCCCCAGTTCTGAGAGGGGATCCCGAGGCTGAGGCTTCGGCAAAGGCTAAAGGAAAGCAAGTTGTGACTGAAGAGACAACAACTCATGCTGCTGGACAGGGTACCTTTGAGAGGGAGGTCGAGGAATTTATGCGCATAATTAAAAAGAGTGATTATAAGGTGGTCGAGCAGTTGAACCAGACACCTTCCAAGATATCCATTCTGTCATTGCTGATGTGTTCTCCTGCACATAGAGAAGCCTTGTTGAAAGTGCTGCAGATGGCATATGTTCCTCAAGAAATCATTGTTAATCATCTGGAAGTTGTAGTGGGCAGTGTGAATGCAAGCCACGGGCTGGGCTTTACAGACAGAGACCTTACGTCAGAGGGTCGTAACCATAACAAAGCACTACATATTACTATGGAGTGCAAGGGTGCTGTTTTGTCACATGTCCTTGTTGACACAGGCTCTTCTCTTAATGTACTTCCAAAGAAAGCATTAATGAAGCTCAATGTTGATGGTATTGTCCTAAGACCTAGTGATTTGATCGTCAAAGCTTTTGATGGGTCCAGAAGGTTAGTGTTTGGAGAAGTTGAGTTACCCGTGAAAATAGGCTCTCAAGTATTCAAAAGTATCTTCTATGTCATGGACATTCAGCCCGCGTACAGCTGCTTGTTGGGACGCCCATGGATTCATGCTACTGGAGCTATAACTTCCACTCTGCATCAAAAGTTCAAATATGTGGTTGATGTCCAAGTAATCACAGTGTGCGGAGAGGAAGACATCTTGGTAAGCCACTTATCAACGTTCAAATATGTGGAGATGGACAGAGAGATTCACGAGACTCTGTGTCAAGCCTTCGAAGCAGTTAATGTCAGCATCTTGACTCCAGTAGAGAAGAGCAGTGAGAAAGAAGGTACCTCCATTCACTCCTACAAGCAGGCAAAGGAGGTGGTTCAGTCAGGAAGCGCCCAAGGCTGGGGCAAATTGTTGGAATTAGAGAAGAAAGACGACAAGTTTGGTTTGGGTTATCAGCCTGGTGGATCTACTCCAAGTGGTAAAGCCATTACTTCTACAAGCGCTGGGATGCTCAACCGAAACCAAGTTTGTGTGACAAGCCAAGATGGAGACAGTGATGGTGACCGGGACAACTGGATTCATCCATGTGCGCTCGGAGAGGAGCTGAAGAACTGGTCTGCTGAAGACATCGTCCAAGTTACCTGGCACTCAGAGTAATTTATTTGTTTCCTTTTCTTATCATACTGCATTGTCAAATCCAGCATTCTGCCCAAGATGCTAGGATCCATTATATGGGCCACCATGTTTGTTATGCATTTATTTTACCATGAAATAAAGGACATTTTCAGACAATTTGTGTTCTCTTTCTTTTGTTTTAAATTTTTCACAAAAAATATAAAAAATGGCAATGTGTTTTTCCTTTTTGTTTTTGTGTTTGCGTCTCTTTTAAAAATAAACAGATTATGAAATAAGCACATCATCTGTGCAGTGTTGATCACCCGGATTCCATTGATAACGTCCCTGCTGTGACCACGCATGACTTTGACAATCCTATCTACCAAGATGATGAAGGGGTTGAGGAAGACTGTGAACTCCCTGAAGAATTGGTCAGATTGTTGAAACAAGAGGAACGGGTTATTCAGCCTCATGAGGAAGAAATTGAGATCATCAACATCGGCACTGAAGATGTGAAGAAAGAGATCAAGATTGGGGCCAGTCTGCAGGCCGAAGTAAAGAAAGAGCTGATTGGTATGCTGCGAGAGTATGTGGATATCTTTGCCTGGTCGTATCAAGATATGCCAGGGTTGGATACCGACATCGTTGTGCATAAGCTACCTTTGAGAGAAGATTGTCCTCTTGTGAAACAGAAGTTGAGAAGAACTCGTCCTGACATGGCGATGAAGATCAAAGAGGAGGTTCAGAAGCAATGGGATGTCGGATTCCTTGCCGTAACTAGTTACCCACCTTGGGTAGCTAACATTGTACCTGTACCAAAGAAGGACGGCAAGGTCCGGATGTGCGTTGACAACCGGGATTTGAATAGAGCAAGCCCAAAAGATGACTTTCCGTTACCTCACATTGATGTGTTGGTAGATAATACTGCTCAATTCTCGGTATTTTCCTTCATGGATGGCTTCTCCGGATATAACCAGATTAAGATGGCGCCGGAAGATATGGAGAAAACAATGTTCATTACCCCGTGGGGTACATTCTTCTATAAGGTCATGCCCTTTGGTTTGAAGAACACCGGGGCAACATATCAGCGGGCTATGGTCACATTGTTCCATGACATGATACACAAGGAGATAGAGTGTTATGTGGATGATATGATTGCTAAGTCCCGAGACGAAGAAGAGCATCTGGTCAATCTCAAGAAGTTGTTTGATAGACTGATAAAATACAAGCTGAGGTTGAATCCAAACATGTGCACTTTTGGAGTGCGTTCCGGGAAACTGCTGGCTTTCATTATTAGTCAGAAAGGAATTGAGGTAGATCCTGCAAAAGTAAAAGCAATTCAAGATATACCTGCACCGAGAATAGAAAAAGAAGTGTGCGGGTTCTTAGGGAGGTTGAACTACATTTCTCGGTTCATATCTCATCTAACTACCACGTGCGAACCAATATTCAAATTGCTAAGAAAAGAGCAAACGGTCAGGTGGAATGAAGACTGTCAAAGAGCTTTCGACAAGATAAAAGAATATTTGCAGGAGCCTCCAATTATAATACCTCCAGTTGAAGGAAGACCTTTAATCATGTACTTGACTGTGCTCGAAGGGTCAATGGGGTGTGTTCTAGGCCAACATGATGAGTCCGGTCGAAAAGAATACGCTATTTATTACCTTAGCAAAAAGTTTACCGATTGTGAATCCCGTTACTCACTGCTCGAGAAACTTGCTGCGTTTTGGTATGGGTTGCTCGCCGACTGAGACAGTACATGTTGATTCATACCACACTGCTAATTTCCAAAATGGATCCTGTCAAGTACATTTTAGAGAAACCAGCGTTAACCGGAAGGGTTGCTAGGTGGCAGATGATCTTAACTGAATATGACATCCAATATACTTCTCAGAAAGCCATCAAGGGAAGTGTATTGTCAGATTACCTTGCACAGCAACCTCTTGAAGATGATTATCAGCCAATGAAGTTTGATTTCCCTGATGAGGACATCATGTACCTCAAAGCCAACGATTGCGAGGAACCACTTCAGGAGGAGGGGCCAGACCCTGAATCCAAATGGAAGTTGATGTTTGATGGGGCAGTCAATATCAACGGACGTGGAGTAGGTGTTATTCTTATCACTCCTGAAGGTGTTCACTTTCCCTTCGCTTCCAGAATTACTTTTGGTTGCACCAACAATGAAGCAGAATACGAGGCATGCATAATGGGAATATAGGAGGCTATTAATCTTCGGAGATTTAGCCCTCGTCATTAACCAGGTTACCGACAAGTGGTATACGCAACAAGAGCATCTAATTCCTTACAGGGATTATGCTAGAAAATTGTTGACGTTCTTCACGACAGGTAAGCTTCAGTACATACCACGTGATGAAAATCAGTTCGCCGACGCATTGGCCACTCTTTCTTCATCTATCAAAGTCTTGTGTTGGAATTACGTGCCCAGAATTGACATTTCCAGGCTTGACGCTCCAGCTCATGCCTTCTCTGTAGAGGCCGTGTCTGACGAGAAACCTTGGTATTTTGATATCAAGCTATTCCTGGAAAAGCAAGAATACCCAGCTGGGGCATCTTCCAATGACAAGAAGACCTTGAGGCAACTTGCTGCTAGCTTCTTCTTGAATACAGACGGGGTTTTGTACAAGAGAAACTTTGACATGGTCTTGCTCAGATGCGTGGATAGACACGAAACAAGCCTGTTAATGCAGGAAGTCCACGAAGGATCTTTCGGTACTCATGCAAGAGGACATGCTATGGCAAAGAAATTGCTGAGGTCGGGGTATTACTAGATGACAATGGATGCAGACTGTTGTTCATTCGCTCGTAAGTGCCACAAGTGCCATATTTATGCAGACAAAGTGCATATTCCTCCTAGCCCTCTCAAAGTCATGTCATCTCCTTGGCCCTTTTCTATGTGGGGCATTGACATGATCGGGAAGATAGAGACTACTGCTTCAAATGGTCATCGCTTCATCCTGGTCACGATTGATTACTTCACTAAGTGGGTGGAAGCAGAATCTTATGCCAATGTCACTCGTCAAGTGGTTGCAAGATTTCTAAAGAGAGACATCATATGCAGATACGGAGTGCCCGAAAGGATCATTACGGACAATGGTTCTAATCTCAACAACAAGATGATGGCAGAGTTGTGTCGGGACTTCAAGATTCAGCATCACAATTGTTCTCCTTACCGACCAAAGATGAATGGTGCGGTAGAGGCAGCAAACAAGAATATCAGGAAGATTGTGCAAAAGATGGTTGTCACTTACAAAGATTGGCATGAGATGTTACCATTTGCGCTGCATGGGTACCGAACGTCAGTCAGGACGTCAACTGGGGCAACTCCCTTCTCATTGGTATATGGCATGGAAGCAGTCTTGCCTGTTGAAGTTGAGATTCCTTCATTGCGTGTGATGATGGATGTGAAGCTTGATGAGGCTGAATGGGTGCGTGCTCGTTACAATCAGCTATGTCTAATTGAGGAAAAGAGATTAGCGGCTATCTGTCATGGTCAACTTTATTAGAGGAGAATGAAGCGAGCATTCGACCAACGAGTACGTACTTGGGAGTATCAGGTAGGAGAGCTTGTGCTCAAGAGGATTGTTCCTCCAGGTTTAGATCACAGGGGAAAGTGGACCCCAAACTACGAAGGACCATTCATAGTGAAGAAAGCTTTCTCAGGCGGAGCGCTAATGCTCACCACTATGGATGGAGAGGACTTCCAGTCCCCTGTTAACTCGGACGCAGTTAAAAAATACTTCACATAAAGAGACCCGCTGGACACAAAAACAGAATTAAAGTCCAGGAAAAAAAGGGCATCCCGGCGAGCTAAAAACAGAATAAAAAGCTCGGGCAAAAGTTAGGGAAAATAAATAAAAAATGTACACCCGCTGAGTTGAAAAGCCACATCGGACAACTCAGGCAAAAAAGGGTATCCTGGTGGATTGAAAACCCGAAAGGGCGATCCACGTAAAATAAGGGAATAAGCGAACAACTGCGATCCGAGTAATCTGAACCAAGTCATCTTTTCGTACAACTTGACAATATCAGAAGGATAGGAATCAGTCCCCTCATCTTCTCAGAAATCAAAGGCAAGTATCGAGAGTTTTGAAGACATGCTGGTCATAACAGAAATAGAACTCATTGGGATGCCGTGCCCATTGCCATTAGGGTAGTTTATTTTCTCAATTTTATGGTGGCTACCTCTTTCCAGGTGGTTGCTTCCTGATGTAAATCTTTGCCTATTCAGAGGCTTTTCAATAAAAAAGAATATTCAGTTAAAAAGTTGTGTTGTGTTTATTTTTGTTTGCAAAATGTCCTAAATATTTGGCAAAAATTGCATTGCATTTAAACATGGTGATAATTTGAAAGAAAATGACATTGCAGGGAAACACTGTAAACCCTCTTTGAGTGTCGGGTGACGATGGATGAACAGATTATACCATGCAAGTCCCCGGGGCACATTTGTGTTTTCTGTTGTTGCAGGTTTTGCAGGATGGCGTCACATTCTCCCAAACAGAATTCTCCTCAGCTAAGTCATGGCAGATGGGATCCCCAGCAGTCTATTCTTTCCCAGTGGAGTATGCCCGGCAGGAAGCTGAATGGTTTTGTACAAGTCCTATGAGGGGTCTATATTTCATTTACAAGTTCAAGTTCATTTGCCAAAGCTCAGAAGGTTGGAAGATCATCAGGGAATCCAGGTTAGGGCAAAGCTCCTAAACAATGGTCCCTAACTAGGGTTTGAGTTTAAAGCAAGAAAACCTCAATACTTTGGCCATTTCATTTGGTAAAATTCTTTCATATGTCAAGAGGATCCTAGGTACCAAATTTGGTGAGAAAATTCCTTGTGGAAGTCAAGCATTTCCTCAGTTGCTTGCAAATGAAGAAACTGGTCAAATGTGCCTTAAAAAAGTCAACTGTGTGATTTCAAGGGGTTCTATCCATTTTTTCTAGCCAAAGGATGTTCTTATAATGTTAAAAGAGGTTTGGCAAGTTCAAAGATCAAGAATCATGAAGTTTTGAGGGGTTTTGCAAAATTGGTGCAAAGTTGGTTTTGGAAAATTCCATTTTTGGCAAGTTTTGCCCTAAAATTCAAGTGAGCATAACTTAATGAAAAATTCTTCAAATGGACCAAAGTCAAACATGAAATTTGGAGATTAAGACCTCCCATTTTCAAAAAGTACAAGTACTTTTTCATATCCTTCATGGTTAAGGATATATGCCCCTCGAAAATTTCATCAAATTAGGGCAAAAAGTTGATTTTCACTTATGCACCAAGAGCCAAAAGTCATGAATCTCATTTTTGTGTATTGGTACATACCAAATAATGTTGCAACATTAAAATAAAATGCATTTGGCTCACTTTTCTCAAGGAAATGCATCAAATTCGTGCCAAGTAAGAATGTTATTCCATAAGTGCAATTTTTGCATATTCATGAAAAAAGTGTGACTCTCTCATCTAAGGGCCAAGATTTGTTTGGATTGTGATTAAGGGTCAGATTATAAGTGCGCATGGGCAGAAGGCAAGGGAAGGCATGAGGATTTCATGAGATCACACCAAATTGGCCAAAATTGCAAAATCACAAAAACTTTTGATTCACACGTGCAAACTTCCTCATTCCTTCAGCACTTCTTCATGACATCATATAAAAGAGAATTAGGGTTTTAGAAGAGTTCAGTTCTCTCTCATTGCTCAGCTTCCAAGTTTTTGCACCATTTTCATTTTCTCTCGAATCTCTTCACACACTTGCTCTCTTCCAAAACAAATCACAGATCCTTCATCCTTGAGAGCTCAGGATCATAAATCTCACCATTGTGCAAGCTATCTCTCAAGAATCATAACCTTTCCATTTCAGGGCAGTTGGCTGCAAAATCCAAGATCCAACAAGATTCAAGACTCTAGTTGCATTTATTTTGCAACTAGAGTGCATTTGGAGTGGATTGGCTTCTTTATCTTAGCTTCTAACAAGCTTTCTCAAGAACTGCAATCTCAGGTAATCCTCTAAATCTTCAGATCTGAAAATGAAATTGGTTGTGTGCATTCTGATCCTTGATGTTCACTGATCACTCTGCTTGTTTTGGTTTTGAATTTGATGCACTATTGAGCTAGATATTTGAATTTGAATTTTTATGGTCCAAGCTGTTTGTGCTCGATCCAGAGGATCCTTTGATCCATTGAATTTTTCATGCTCATTTTTGAACTCAGGGTAGTTTGTTTAGTCAATCTGGAGCTTCTTGTGTATTTTCATTAGGGTTTGTTCATGTGTTGCAAATTCCGGTGCCGGAGCCCTAGCTCCGGTCACCGGAATCTGGGAAACTTTGTTTTAGGGTTTTAGAGGTTGAAGACGACTCTAGAACCATTGGATCATTTCATCCCGATGCACAGGATTGGGACACGTCAATTAATGACCACCTCCCATTCACGTGCTTCTCTCATTCTAATTTTGTTTCTGAATAATCCAAATACTTCTCACCTTACAATAACTCGTGTGCTCCCCCAGCTCTCATCCTATCATTTGGCCACGTCATTTAATGAAATGTTTCTAGGATGCGTTGCTTTGATCTGATGGTCATTGTTTTTTCCTTATTTTTCCTCTGAATTTCCACCCAGCATTTTATATACCAGCGCTATCCAGTGGGCCTCCCACTGATATTCGCACCCCCTTGCATCTGGGCCCAATTATTTTGAACTAAATCCTCTTCTATTCGCACCCCAGTTCTCTTATTTCTTTTTTATTTTCTTTTCTTTTATTTCTTTTCATTTCATTTTGCTTTTTGATTTTTAAAAATACTTCCTAGCTTCAATAAATTCTGAATTGATTCATGGATGTTCATTGTAGTTTTCTCTAATTTACCATATTTTTCTTTTCCATTTATTTTTAATATCCACGTGTCAATTAATTGTTCATCTTAATTAATTCATTTTAATTCCTTTTTGTGCATGCTGCCTTGTCCAATTTCCATAGTGATCATCATTTTGAATTTCTTGTTGGTTCTTTTTGATCTGGATTCATAAGAGGTTGTACTTCATGTGTGATTTTTTCTCTGATTTTTAGAAACTTTTTCATTGGGTTTTGGTCCTTGACTTGTGATGGAAGTTTCTTAACCCTAGTTCATGTTTATGTCCCCATTTGACTTGTATAGCCTCTGAATTTCTTCCTATCCTTTTGGCATATTGTTACATCATGTTTGAAGATCATTTTTCCAAAGTTGTGGAATATTTGGGTGCATTGTGGATTTGATTTGAATTTTGGTTCATAACTTGTCCCATTTTGCTTCCTTTTGATCATAAGCTCTCTCATTAGCCTAGAAGGGCACTTGTGCCAACTTCTTCATCTCATTTGGGGTCTCTTTGGGGTATGGATACCATTCTGATTTTGGTTTAGGGTTTGTGTCTTGGAAACTTTGTAATTGGCTTACCTTTTAAGTTCTTTCTTTATTATGTGCATTCACCTCACCTCTTTGCTCCTTTCCATCTCATAAAGTGATTTTTTGGTCTTGTGCTTCTTTTCTCTTCATCTCTTTTGCTTCTTAAGCATTTCTTTAACTTGATTTGGTTCTGGTCTTGGGCCTTGGGTTCATGATTTGTGCATTTTTGCTTTGCATCTTATTAAGTGTACCTTACTTTGCCATGTGATTCATGTTGCTTCATAATTGACTTGTATGCTTCTTTGTTCATTCTTGTGACTTGCATTTTCCTTGAGCATTTGTATGTACGACTTCACTTCTGTTTGTATGATGTTGGCATGTCATTTTGTTCATTTTGTTTTGCTTTTGTGCTTGTGTTGCTAACCTTTTCAGGGGCTATGGTAAGTGAGAGGTGTGGATGTGATTCCCACATCTCCAAATCTCATCTCTTCTCTTCTTATTCTTACTTGTGCTAATCTTTGTTTGTTGGATTTAGGCCTTACTCATCTCTCCTCATTCCTCTTCTTCTTCTCTTCTTCTTTCCTCCTTCTTTAGGATAGAAAACCACACTAACCTTAGGATACCCATGCATGACAACATTTAGGATTCTTTAGTCCCCCATTAGATGTTTTACCTTTGTGATCCTTTGGTTCTTCTTCTCTTCTCATCTCATAACCTTAAAGAAAACACTTAATAAAGTTTGAAGTGATACCTTGAGCAATAGCCTTATCCCATGAGGTACTTGTAGTCTTCCCATCTTGGGATAGTACAAGCTTATCTTGTGATGCACAAGTCTGATCAAGATATCATCTCCACCAAGAAAATCATAAAACACACTTCTTCATTGTAAATACAAAAACACTTAATAAGTTAGTGAGTTAGTGAGCTTAGGCCCTAATCTCTGGATTCAAGTTTTGGGGATCTTCTCCTTACTTGAGTATGCTTGTTCTATTATTCCATCTTGGAATGTAGTGACAAGTGCACATTCCATGGAAAAGAGCTTGAGTTCACTTCCTTGCGACACACTCATAAAAAGCTTCATAAAAAACAAACAAACAATAAGCGTCTTTCCTTCGGGAATTCTTTTCTCATCTCCTTCGCTCCGTACGCGAACTTGCTCCTACTTGTCATTTTGCAAGACGGTTACGCACTCGTCGTCCGAGTCTGCAACACCTGAGCATTGGCATAGGCAGTTCAAGCCTTAATTCACAAGCAATTTCTTTTCTACCCCTAGTTAGGGGAACTATGGCATCTCGGATCCTCATTTTCCCGATGAGGTACGTAGGCAGCGGGATAGGGCCCGTTCGAGCACAATCTTTATTTTCCCTACATTTTTTCTCTTTTTTTTTCTCATTCAGTTCCTTTCTCAGTTTTCTTTTCCAGTTCCGGTTAGTTTCTTTGTAGCAGCTTTCATACCCTCACCCTTTGAAATAGTTACTTTGCAAGCGTGGATCCCGTCGGGTACGGCGGACGATCTAGGTGCTAATACCTTCCCAGGTCGTAACCGACTCCCGAACTCAGTCTCTTTGGTTCGCAGGACCCGTGTCCTTCCTCTTCTTTTCTTCTGGTTTTTGCAGCATTACCATTCCCGTTCCTTCGGGATAAAAATGCTTGGCTGGCGACTCTAACCTCTTTCCGCACCACTTTCGTGTTTGTACCAGGATGGAAATCCGGGGAGCGACACAATGCAATGTAAGATGCAAGTATGGATGCAAAACTAGGGTTACATGAAAGGATGAGATGCAAATGATCAAAACAGAAGCAATTCACATTATACAAATTTGCAAATGAGCTCAAACAAACCCTAACCCCATATGATGTCACACCCCAAAGGAGAAGGTCTAACTCTTAACCTAATGGAAGTTATGATATTTCTAAGTTAACTAGGGTTTTTGGGTACCTTAAGAGGAAAAATGCAAATCAATTTGGAAATGAAGGATAAATTCATGACAAAAATACCCTAGAAACTACATGCTATATGGAAAACAATGTAAGAAGAACCATCCTCAAACCATTCATGGTTAGGCAGAAAAGAATTTTTAAAGTTAGGGTTCCAAAAGGGGGATTTTATGAACCCTAAATTCAAAGAAAATGTCAAAACATATTCAAAACCAAAAAGAAGTTTGTATGAATGGTTTGCTAATGTTTTTAAATGTCTTAAGATGCAATGTGAATTTTTTTTGTGATTTTTGGAAACCTAAATGGTATTTTAATTAATTAATTTCCATTAATTAATTGAAATAAACATTTAAATATTTTTAAAATGATTTTTTAATGCAAAAAATAAAATAAAAAATGTTTTTGGGTGAAGAAAAATATTTGGAATTAAAATGCAGAAGAAAATATTTTTGTGATTTTTCTAGGTATTTTAAATAAAATGACAAAGAAAATGGAATAAAATGAAAATAAAAATCAATTTAAAGGGAAGTCAACTGATCTGATGGTTCAGGTTTGAACTTGCTTTGACTGCGCGCGCAGATGTGGGGCTGAGATTGAATCTGGATAAATGAATTAATTAACTTAATTAATTAAGAATTAGGGTTAAGTGGATGCATCTGATCCGTCCAAACACGCGGCAAGCTAAATCCAAAGGCCCATATTCAAATTGACGCGCTAACCCTAATTAACTAACCTAATCACTTTCAGGTGACCGGAGCAAGCTCCGGTCACTCTTTTTCCCTATCTCTCTCAAAACTCCATAGCAACGTCTCAAACTCTCCAGAAATGATCCTCACATCACTCTAAACATGAATCAACCAACAAAATCCATTTATTTCACATGAACAACGTGAATCAAAGCAAAATAGAAAATCAATCAAAAATTTCAGAAGCTCGTGAAATGCTTAAAACTCAACCATTTTCAAAACAAATCATATCATGGAAATCAGGGGAACACATAGAATCATTCTATAACATAAAAGAGAGGTTCTGGAAAAACGTTTGAAGGTGGCTACCTGAGCTGGAGCTTTCACTTCTGGAGCTTTTGGACCTCTTCTCCTGTGCAAATCTACTTCACTTGACCCCCTGATGATATTGCAAAGCTTTGAAAGAGTTTAGAATGGCTGGATTGAGAGGTTGCAACTCAGTTGGTCCAAAATCGTGTTTGTGTTTGGCTGGCTTTTAGGGCTTGGTAATGGTTGGGAAATGACCTGTGGATGATGGTGAGTTGATCTATGGAAAAATTTTGAAGGTTTGATGCTTGTGCAGAGTGTTTCGAAGAGAGGAAGGTTGAGAGTGATTTTTGTGAACTTGGCTTATAAGAGGTTATGAGCTCCAAGATTATGTGAGTTAGCTTTCTTTGAGTCCACATAACATGTCTTGATAGGTCAGAAAGTGGGTGGTGGCCTGTGGTGATTGGTATGGGGTGATTTGCAAAAAGTCAACATTATGTGTACTCGAGGTAAGGGTTATGGTGGGGGTTGTTCAAGAGCATGTCTGGCCTCGGCATTGATCAAGGAGAGCCATGGGATTGAAATTATGCAGCTGGCACAAGTGGAAGCATGGCTGCATAATGCACAAGTGAAATTTTGCCAACTTTGCAAGGCCATAACTTGAGTTCCATAATGAATTAGGACATGTTCTTGTACTTTTCGAAAAGGGAATGATCCAATCTACAACTTTCATGACCAACAATTTTTCATTTGAAGCATTTTTGGTTGAGAAAGAGGAGGTTGAAAAACTTTCCCAAAATGGAAAGTTTCCATTACAAGTCATTCCCATTTTTGGCAACTTTTGGTTTAGCTCAAATTTATTCAATTTTGTGAACTTATAAACACTTCAATGATCAAATAAAGATCATATAACTTCAATTTGATGAAAATACCACTTTGGTTCATTTGTTGGGGGCCTCAGATGCCCTGATTTTGCTCTGACTTGCTCAAGAAGTTACCCAGTGAACAAATGACTTCCACAATGAATTTCTTCATCAAACTTGGTACACATGATCCTTATAACATATTGATACTATTAGAAACAAGAATGACCAAAAAATTTGGAGTTATGGCCTCTGAAACCAAAACCCTAATTTCAGGTCATCTGTGTAGTGAAAACCTAGCTCTACTTCCATGCTTTCCAAGATCTTGTGATTTCTTGACCTCCTTGATCTTTGAGGGATATAATATGATGATAGAAAACCCATGGACCCTCTTGTAATGATTGGAGACCTTTGGAGTGGCTCAGATGGATCCTTGGATTGCTCAGATCACAAACCCTAGATGCAGATGAACTTGAACTAATGCAGTGAAACAAAAATGCAATATGAGATGGTATGCTTATACTAATGCAATCATGAAAGATCACAAGCCAATGGTGAAATAAGTGAGGGCAAATTTGGGGTGTTTACAGCTGCCCCTATTCAAACATGAGTTAGCTGTGCAGGATGTAAGCGCCTGGCTTAACAGACAAACAAGATAACTTGTGGTTGAATACCAAAGACAGTCCAAAATTTGCACTCGCTGGGAGAGAAGAAGAAAAGGGATATAAATTGTAAAAGAAAGTATGGTATGATTATCAAATGAAAGCGATGGAGGACGACCATCGAGCAGAGGACGACTGCTGGGGGTAAAACAATGACGGGGACGGCCGACATGCTGGGGAAATAAAGAGATCATGATGGGGAAGACCATCAAGTAAAGAAACAGGGTTCTCTGGGGATTAAAACAAAGGCAATGATGGGGACGACCATCAGGTTGAAAAGTAAAGTAAACAACAACGGGGACGACCATCGGTCTAAAGAATAAATGAAATAATGATGAGGGACGGTCATCAGAGGTGAAGGACGATCACCTAGCAGGGGACGACTGCTCTTTATCACGAATGTCGGATAGAAAAGGTCGACGATGGGGACGGCCATCGGATAAGCATGATGAAGGACGATCATCAAGAGGTGAAGGACGATCACCTAGCAGGGTACGGCTACTCTCAGGGTTTATCACGACATAGGATGAATGTCGGATAACAAAGTCAACGATGGGGACGGCCATCGGATAAAATGATGAAGGACGATCACCTAGCAGGGGACGACTGCTCTTTATCATGACATAGGACGAATGTCAGATAGAAAAGAGGGTTCCAATAATGGAGACTCCACTGGGGAAAGGGATGAGGGACGGTCATCAAAAGGTGAAGGACGATCACCTGGCAGGGTACGGCTGCCGAAAGCATCACGACATAGGACGAATTTCGGATAGAAGAAAATTTGTTCTGCTGGCGACTTACTGGGGAATGGTAAACACGGACGAGTGCTTACGCTCAAGAATAAAAAGGTATAAGTGTTTGACGCTATGTATAGATTAAAGATGCAGACGAGCATCCTTAAGACCACGATACGGACGAGTATCGGTAGAAACGAACGCTGACGCGTGTTCAAAGATGATGATACGGACGAGTACCAACTGGTTAACAAAGAACACGGACGAGTGTTGAATCTGTGGGGAATAGATATGTATACAAGATACAGACGAGTATCTGTATAAGTAGGAACAAGTATTGTTGAGCAAGATACGGACGAGTGTTCAATTTGCTGGGGAAAAGTGTGACACGGACGAGTGTCAGAAGAGAAAGTGTATAAGTTATGAACAAACATTTGTATATGAGAGTGTAAAAGGTGTTTCGGCGACCTGCGGGGATAGGATGACACGGACGGGTGTCGATAAGAGTGTATTATGAAGAAGTGTTTGGTTTGCAACTAGTGATCGGGCAACCATGCTAGGGAAAGATGACATAGAAGGGTGACAAAAGGGTATATATATATATATCTGTATTTGAGAGTGCAAAGAGGGTATTTGGCTTATATCTGCAGGGGAGTAATATGACACGGACGAGTGTCGAAAGGGTATATATGAACATGTATTTATGTCAGAGAGTGCAAAGGGGACGCTTTGGCTTTTATTTGCAGGTTTTGTATACTGCTACTGATGGTAATTGCAGGTGACTGGCTCGAACCTGGCTTGTGATCATGCAATATGTTTGATTTTTGCCGTAATGCTCCATGTTAGACGGAATGCTACGCTCTGTGGGAAAAATGATGTGAATGCTATGATTATGCAAAGGGAACCGATCCGGGATTCGGATCCCGCCGTTGTGAAGATCTTTGGCTGATCTGCTGGGAGGGGTATCCCAGCTGGGGGAGATCATTGATCGATCTGTTAGGATGTATAACTCTGCTTGGGGAACTAGATCATTGATAGACCCAACTTGTTATGAGAAACCCAGCTGGGGAGGAAGCAGCTTTTGTCACTTTGTTGTGTGAGAGTTTCAGGAATTGCTCTTCTGGGGAGAGGCTGGAACTCTGTGGGGAGATAGTTCTTTTAATCTTCGAGAGATCTGGCACTCTATTTGGGGAAGAAAAGATCATTGGACGATCTTCCTAAAGAATTATGTGGGGATCCCGGCTGGGGAAGCTCCTGTTGAATAGACTTATGCTGGTGATGAGGAGGTTTTAACAACTCTGCTGGGGAATGGCATTCTGGATGCTGCTTAGAGGAGGTATGCTGGGGAAATGTGCTTGGCATGCCCCATGCTGCGTATTGAATACCTGCAATCTGTTAAGACAAAGAAACGCACAAGTATCTCGAGGTATCCCTTACCGGATTCCGTCATAGGAGTTAGATATTCCTGGAAGTAAGATTATTTCCTGCAAGCATTTATTAAGAACGGCTCATTTGTTTTATGCAAATATTATCATGGATATTGGACATTTTGCAAACGAAAAAAAATGTACAAAACAAGGTGTGACTGAAAACTCTGATTTTATTAATTTGGGTGCCTTGAATGGGCAGATACAGTCAAAGAAACAGATCCCCTAGAATAAGGAGATTGTTACAAATTGAAAAAGTAAAAGTGATGGCAATGTTGACAACGCTCCAGTGAGCTTCCTTTGCTATGACCCGTATGACCTTGACGTTCTTCTCATCTTGCTTTCTGAAGAAGGTTGATTTTGACCGATGCTTTATCCTTTCGAAGCTTGTCATGTTGTAAGTGATACAGACGAATTCAGAATGCAGTTGTTCGCTTATTCCCTTATTTTGCGTGGATCGCCCTTTCGAGTTTTCAATCCACCAGGATACCCATTTTCGCCTGAGCTGTCCAATGCGGCTTTTCAACTCAGCGGGTGTACATTTTCTTTTTTTTATTTTCCCTTATTTTTGCCCAAGTCTTTTATTCTGTTATTGACTCGCCGGGATGCCCTATTTTTTCCTGGACTTACATTCTGTTTTTATGTCCAGCGGGTCATTTTATGCGAAGTATTTTTTAACTACATCTGAATTCACAGGGGATAAGAAATCTTCACCATCCATAGTAGTGAGCATCAGTGTTCCACCAGAGAAAACCTTCTTTACTATGAACGAACCATCGTAATTCGGAGTCCAGTTACCCATGTGGTCTGTATGAGGAGGGAGAAGTCTTTTTAGCACAAGATCTCCTACTTGGTATTCCCGAAGCCTGACTTTCTGATCAAAGGCTTTCTCCATCCTTTTCTGATATAGCTGCCCATGACAGATTGCAGCTAACCTCTTTTCTTCGATCAAATTCAGCTGATTGTACCGAGAACGGACCCATTCTACTTCATTCAGCTTGACATCCATCAGTACCCTTAAGGAGGGTAGCTCAACTTCAACAGGTAGGACAACTTCCATACTGTACACAAGTTGATAAGGTGTTTCCCCAGTAGACGTTCTGATTGAGGTTCGGTACCCATGCAAAGCAAATGGTAGCATTTCATGCCAGTCTTTGTAAGTAACCACCATCTTTTGCACAATCTTCTTAATGTTATTATTAGCTGCCTCAACAGCGCCATTCATCTTTGGCCTGTAAGGAGAAGAGTTGTGATGTTGGATTTTGAAGTCCCGACACAGTTCTGCCATCATTTTGTTGTTCAAATTGGAACCATTATCAGTAATGATTCGCTCGGGAACTCCATATCGACAGATGATATCTCTCTTCAGGAATCTGGCTACCACTTGTCTGGTGACGTTTGCATATGAAGATGCTTTAACCCATTTGGTGAAATAATCAATGGCTACCAGGATGAATCTGTGGCCATTCGAAGCAGTCAGCTCGATCTTTCCAATCATGTCAATGCCCCACATGGCAAAGGGCCAAGGTGAAGACATTACGTTCAAAGGATTTGGAGGCACATGCACCTTGTCTGCGTAGATTTGGCATTTGTGGCACTTTCTAGCATAGGCACAACAGTCTGCATCCATTGTGATCCAGTAGTAACCTGATCTTAACAATTTCTTTGCCATTGCATGTCCTCCAGCATGGGTACCGAAAGATCCTTCATGCACCTCGTGCATCAGCAATTCTGCTTCTTTCTTGTTAACACATCTAAGCAGAACCATATCAAAGTTTCGCTTGTACAATGAACCATCAGCATTAAGGAAGAAACTACCAGCCAGCCTTCTTAATGTCGTCTTATCATTGGATGATGCCCCAGGTGGGTATGTTTGATCCTCTAAGAAGCATTTGATGTCATGGAACCAGGGTTTGTCATCTTTAGCAATGTCCACAGAGAATACGTATGTTGGTCGGTCTAGTCTGGATACCGAAATCTGAGGCACATAATTGGCAGTCTGAACCTTAATCGTGGAGGAGATGGTAGCTAAAGCATCTGCGAACTGATTTTTGTCTCGAGGGATATACTCAAGTTTGACTGTTGTGAAGAAAGTCAATAATCTCCTCGTGTAGTCACGGTATGGAATCAGGTGCTCTTGGTGAGTGTACCATTTGCCATTGGTCTGATTGATTACCAAAGTTGAATCTCCGAATACAGTTAATGTCTTGATCCTGAGGTCAATGGCTTCCTCAAGGCCCATGATACAGGCTTCGTATTAATCTTCGTTGTTAGTGCATGCAAAGGTGAGTTTTGCCGAGAAAGGCATGTGAACTCCTTTAGGTGTAATGAGCACTGCACTAACTCCACGACCATTCATATTAACAGCCCCATCAAACATCATGGTCCATTCCTCTTCTGGGTCAGTCCCTTCAGTGTGAACAGGCTCTTCATGATCTTTTTCTTTTAGGAACATGATGTCTTCATCAGGGAAGTCAAACCTCATTGGCTGGTAATCATCAATGGGTTGCTCAGCTAGATAGTTAGACAGTACACTGCCTTTGATGGCTTTTTGAGATGTGTATTGAATGTCATACTCTGTCAAAATCATTTGCCATCTTGCAACCCTTCCGGTAAGTACTCCTTGATTTTGTCAAAAGCCTCCTGACAATCTTCGTTCCAACTGACCGTTTGTTCCTTTCTTAACAGTTTGAACAAGGGCTCACAGGTTGCAGTGAGATGAGATATGAACCTCGATATGTAGTTCAATCTACCTAGGAACCCCCGAACTTCCCTTTCAGTCCTAGGTGCAGGCATCTCCTGAATAGCTTTGACTTTGTCAGGATCAACTTCAATTCCCTTTTCACTTACAATGAATCCCAGCAGTTTACCGGAACGTACACCGAATATGCATTTGTTGGGGTTTAGCTTCAGCTGATACTTTCTCAGACGCTTGAACAACTTCAGCAGATTTACCAGATGATCTTCTTCAGTGAGGGACTTGGCAATCATGTCATCCACGTAACATTCAATTTCTTTGTGGAACATGTCATGGAACAACGTTACCATAGCCCGTTGATAAGTAGCACCGACATTTTTTAGTCCAAAAGGAATTACCTTGTAACAAAACGTGCCCCAAGGTGTGATGAAGGTAGTCTTCTCCATGTCTTCGGGTGACATCCTGATCTGATTATATCCGGAGAAACCATCCATGAAAGAAAATATCAAGAACTGAGTTGTGTTGTCGACCAATACATCAATGTGAGGTAATGGGAAATCATCCTTCGGGCTAGCTCTATTCAGATCCCGGTAATCCACACACATCCGTACTTTTACATCCTTCTTAGGCACTGGTACAATGTTAGCAACCCAAGGAGGGTAACTAGTCACAGCAAGGAAACCGACGTCCCACTGTTTTTGTACTTCTTCTTTAATCTTCATGGCCATATCTGGACGAGTACGGCGTAGTTTTTGTTTCACTGGAGGGCAATCTTCTTTTAATGGCAGCTTGTGCACAACAATATCCGTATCCAGACCTGGCATGTCTTGATAGGACCAAGCAAAGACGTCGACATATTCTCGAAGCATGTCAATGAGCTGTTCTTTTACTGAAGCTTGCAGACTGGCCCCAATCTTCACTTCTTTCAAGTCCTCTTCGGTACCAAGATTAACTCTCTCAACCTCCTCCTGATGAGGAATAATCACTTTCTCTTCTTGCCTCAACAACCTGGCTAACTCTTCGGGTAACTCATAGTCTTCTTCAACCACTTCATCAGCTTGATTAATTGGATTGTCGAAGTCATACAAGGTCATAGCAGTGTTGTTGTCGGTGCAATCTGGAGGATAATCTCCGCAAGGGTTGAGATTGGTTTGTTTTAGTGATCAGTTTTAATCTTGTTTAGAAAAAGTGAAAATGAGGTTGTTTATTTTGAAAACATTGCCATTTTATTGTTTTGTACAAAAGTGAAAAATGAAAAGACAGTGAGCGAAAAAGAGACTCATTTGCAAAAGATGTCCGATATTCATTGATTAATCCATTTGCACAAAATTACAATATGGCCCTATTACAAAATGAGTCCTGACACCTTGGGCAAGATGCAGGCCTTGATGCATGCTAAAAGATAGGAAATAATAATTACTCTGCAGGAGTAACCCTTATAATTTCCTGGGAAGACCAGTTAAGGACTTGGTTCCCCGGGATCCTTGGACGTATCCAGCTCTCCAGGTTGCGGTCGCTTTCCGCCTCGTCTTCTAGGTTGTTAACAGCATCCGGGGTGAGCATCCCCCCACTGATGAACTTGGGCTCCTTGGCAGACTTTGATTGATCTTGTCGGAATGGTCTGTAACCCAAACCGAATCTATCTTCCTTCTTTTCCACCGGCAACAGCTTGCCCCAACCTTGGGCATTACCATCTTCAACAACCTTCCGGGCTTGCTGATAGGAGACAATTGAAGTACCCATCCTGTCTTCCTGGGATGTAGCAAATACTTCAGTCGTCGCCTCATTGATATTCAGGGCCTCGAACCCTTGGCTCATAGTTTCATGGATTTCACCATCCATCTCAATATACTTGTATGTAGCCAGCTGGCTAACAAAGATGTCCTCCTCACCACAGATGGTGATAATCTGTCCTTCCCACTCATATTTCAGTTTTTGGTGAAGGGTCGACGTTACTGCACCTGCGGCGTGAATCCAAGGTCGACCTAATAGACAGTTGTATGTTGGCTGAATGTCCATCACATAGAAAGTGGTCTTAAAGACTTGCGGACCGATTATCACTGGCAGCTCCACCTCTCCAAGAACAGATATTTTGGAGCCATCAAAAGCCCTGACCACAAGGTTACTTGGCCGGAGAGCTATTCCATCATATTCGAGCTTGACAAGAGCTTTCTTGGGTAAGACATTGAGTGAGGACCCAGTGTCTACAAGAACATGAGATAGTACAACTCCTTTGCACTCCAGGGTTATGTGCAAAGCTTTGTTGTGGTGACGTCCTTCTGTGGTCAAATCAGCATTAGTGAAACCTAGCCCATGGCTAGTATTGACATTTGACACAACTGTTTCCAGCTGATTCACTGTGATCTCTTATGGCACATAGGCAACGTGCAGAACTTTGAGTAGTGCATCCCGATGGGCTTCGGAACACAACATCATGGATAAGATAGAGATCTTAGAAGGGGTCTGGTGGAGCTAGTCCACAACTTTATAGTCACTTCTTTTAATTATCCTCATAAAATCATCCACATCCTGATCAAAGGATAATTTATGAGTCTCTTTTGATGCAGATTCTTCAGATATCACACTCTTCCCTTTGGCTTTGGCAGCAGCCTCTACCTCAGTATTAATTCTGGGAGCTTGTGACACGAAGAGACGTCCGCTTCGGGTGAAGCCTCCGCCTCCCCCGACATTGTCCACTTGGGGAGTGAGAATTGGAGAGTCAAGAAGGACTTTTTCTCCGTTGCAATAAAGGTCAGCACCATAATGCCATGGTATATCACTGTCTTTATCATATGGAACTGGCACGGGCACCGTGATGGTGACTGAGCTCACTGCAGCAGATGTTGGAACCGTAATTGTCTGTGGATCGTATAAAATAGTAACAGGACCTCTGGTGGATGTTGGTGGTGGTGAATTGAAGCTTGGTTGAAACTGTTGTTGAGATTGTTGAAAGTTGTTGGAATTCGGGACCGTTGTCGGGTCATAATAAATGGTGACAGTGGAAACATCATTATTGGTGGTTGCTGAATCTGTAGTAGCAGGTGCAAATGAATTGTTGTGTGTTGAAGTGATGGAAGAAGTAGTTGCTGAAGTTGTAGTTGAATCAGTTGGAACAATGGTTGTTGCAGTTGTAGGAGAATCACTTGTTGTTGACAAAAGAGTTGCTGGTGTTGTAGAAGCTGTTGTGGTAATTTGCAGAATGCCTTCTTTGATCAAGCCATTAATTCCACTCCTCAAGCTAGCACACCCATTCTCAGAAAGCTTTCATAATTCACGACAGGCCTCACAACCTGGATACACTTGGCATTTCAAAAGTTGGGCTTTAACTTCTGCCATAGGTGTCTGAGTACATGCAATGTCTTCTATTAAACTCATGGGTTAGCCATCCTCTATAGCATTAATCCTTGGCCCACTATGGCTTGGCATAGGATTTTACATTACATTGGGAGGAGGTGCAAAGTTCAGGGCCTTTGAATCTACCAGATCCTGGACCTTCATATGCAGAGCCCTGCATTTTTCCGTAGAGTGACCAGGTGCATTAGAATGAAAAGCACACCTAGCATTGACATCTTAGTTTCTTGGAAGGTTATGAGGATCAGGTGGAGCCAATGTCCTCAACTCAACAAGATTGAGCTTTAGGAGTTGTGGCAGCAATGTAGCATATGGCATTGGAATAGGGTCAATCACCCTGTTGATTTGAGATGGCCGCTGTTGAAAAGGGTGTTATTGTTGATTGTTATTGTTGTTGTTGTATGATCTTTGTTGAGGAAATTGTTGTTGTTGCGGAAAGTGTTGTGGTTGTTGAGTATACTGAGGGGGTGGAGCAGGGATAGTAACATCAGCAACTGTCCTGGGCATGTATTGGGGTCTCCCTCTTCCCATGTGCACAGAGTTTGTCTCACCAGATCTACGGAGCCCAGCAAATGGCTTCCTTGTACTGCTTGAACTGGCTCCGTTGTCAGAGATCTTTCCCATTTTCAGCAGGCTCTCTATTCTTTCCCCAGCTAATACCACATCCGTAAAGCTGGTGGAAGAAAATGCAGCCAATCTGTCAATATAGGTACCCTGGAGAGTATTCATAAACATGTCTGCCATCTCCCTTTCCGACATTTGAGGGTTGAACTGCAGCAGCCAGTTGCCTCCACCTTTGGGAATACTCCCTAAAACTTTCACGGGAAGACTGAGACATTCCCAATAGAAGGGTCCTGTTTGGAGCCATGTCCAGATTATATTGATACTGACGGATAAAAGCTTCACCCAAGTCTTTCCAGTTTCTTACTGTGGCTCTAGTCAAGTGGGAGTACCATTCTCGGGATGCCCCGGTCAGACTGTCCTCAAAGTAAAACATCCACAGCTTCTCGTCCATGGTGTATGCTTTTAGTCTTCCCAAGAATGACTGAAGATGGGTGCGTGGGCAGGATGTGCCATTATACTTTTCAAAACACGGGGGTTTGAACTTGTGAGGAATTCTCACCCCTTCCACCAATCCCATGTCCATGACATCAAAACCTAGAGAGTTTTGGGATTCAACAGACCTCAGCTTCTCTGCAATCTCATCTAACCGACGGTCGTAAACTTCGTCTCCAGCCCTACTACAGTGAACTGCTCTTCTTGAGGATCTTCCTGTAAGACCCTTCCTCCAGCAGTGTTACCCTGAGTATTCCTTATGGCATTGATTTCTGGGTTTAGATGAGGCCCAAATTCTGGTGGATCAGTGCGAGGCTGCACGTGATCGTTGTTACTGGTACCTCCTGTACCTGGATGGTGTTCTACAGGAGTTTTCCTTTCAACCAACTCCCTCAGTCTTTCCTGGCTATGAGCTAGACCATTCATCATAGTCATGAATTGAGTCATCTGATTTCTCATCTCGACCCTCTCATTGGCCATTCGGGTCCTTACTTCATTCAAGTCTTGCTGAACTTGATCCATCTGGAGTCCCGGAAGGTTGTTTCTTGTCGGGTACCGGTGTATTCTGTTGACAGGGAACACTCTTCTGCGAGTAATGTTTCTTGAAACCACAACAAAGTAAGAAACAATAACAAACAAAACCTACAAAACAAAGAAAATGTTAGTATGCAATGCAGTATGTCTATTTGTCTTCCAAGGGTATCCGGTTTGGTTCTTTGGTTTTGACCTTTCTAGACCACGAGGAAATGCTGATGATGAAGAGAGATTAAGCCCACCAAAAAATAATACAAACCACATATATTACAAAGGGTGAAAATACATAGTTTGATTACAATACATCCCCATGGTGGGTCAAAATACAACAACAAAAGAAAAGTACAACAGACGAAAAGTACAAGCAAAAAGAGTCAAACATCTAATCCAAAGTCATCCTCTCTGACTTCCTTCAGGAGGGCCTCAGTCACTGGACCAACCGGGTGCTTTGTGATAATCCTGATGAGGAGGTTCCTGGTAGCAATGGCACTGGTTAACTTCTTATGCTTGTCCTGATCCTTTGACCTCTTCAACCCCGCTCGGAGTTTCAATTCAAATATCTCCTTATGTGCTACCAATAATGCCTCCTGATGCTTCTTTTCACTAGCCTCTAGTTGCTCTATCTTAGCCTGCGTCCTTTGATCTTCCTGTGCACGGGCTTCAGTGATCCTGATCCACCTAGCCTGGCTCTCCTCTAGATAATGCTCTGCCCTAGCCTTCTGAGTCTTTGCTTCCTTGCAAGCATTCTTCAGCACTAACTCTCCTGCTCTAGCCTTTTTGATGTAGTCATTCGTCTTCTCAATCTTGGTTAAGTTCTCAACCCGGAGCTTCTATAACCTCTCATTATCCAGACAACTGTCATTCCTCTCCCAGAGGGTCTTCTTCAAGGCTTCAGAGAGCTGAGTGTTCCTTTCCTTCAGCTTCTCAAACTCTCCCAAACTGACAGTGGTTGCAGGTTGCACTGTGGAAGGTCCAGGTACATCTTTTAAAGTGAATGGAATCCGGGTGATCTGAGCTCTGGTACAAGACCAATTAGAATACTGCGCTGAAGCAATGTTGTTGCACTTGCCAAGGATGGTTGTTCCCTTAGTCTGAATGTTGTCCCAAGCCCATGCAGCTTGTCTGACAACAGCAGAGTTGGGCTGGATTTCACAGTAGAGGATCTCAGTCAAATCTTGTCCCCTTAGAGGATGAACCAAAGCATACCCTAATTGTATCTTGAGGAGCAAAGGGTTGTAGTTGATGCAACCTTTCACTCCTATCAAAGACACATTAGGATATTGCCCACAGCTAGTAATAATGTCCTTGCCATTGATGCTCTGAGTGCACCATCTGATGTCTTCTGATGTCAAGGCAATCAATCTCTTAGCCCAGTTATTTGGCTGATGAGGGTTCAGGAAAGTATCTGACTTTGGAAAATGTCTTAGCAACCAACAGTAATAAAGGGGAGCACAACATCTGACCAGTCTTCCTCTTTGCTTCTCATTCCTTTGGTGCACTGAATAATAGAAGTCTCCAAGCAAGGTAGGCACTGGGTTCCTCAGTAAGAATGGGTGAATAGCATTCTTGCTTACAAACTTGGCTCGTCTGCAAACAAGATAATCCATATATGTGTCGCTCCCCGGATTTCCATCCTGGTATAAACGCGAAAGTGGCGCGGAAAGAGGTAGAGTCGTCAGCCAGGCATTTTTATCCCGAAGGAACGGGAATGGTAATGCTGCACAAACCAGAAGAAATAAGAGGAAGGACACGGGCCCAGCGAACCAAAGAGACTGAGTTCGGGAGTCGGTTACGACCTGGGAAGGTATTAGCACCCCAGATCGTCCGCCGTACCCGACGGGATCCACGCTTGCAAAGAAACTGTTTCAAAGGGTGAAGAAATGAAAGCTGCTGCAAAGAAAATGAACTAAACTGGATAAAAGAAAAGAAAAGGGAACTGAAAAAGAAATGAAAAGGAAAAATGTAGGGAAAATAAGGATTGTGCTCGAACGGGCCCTACCCCGCTGCCTACGTACCTCATCTGGACAATGAGGATCAGAGTCGCCGTAGTTCCCCTAACTAGGGGTGGAAAAGATTGCTTGTGAATTAAGGCTTGAACTGCCTATGTCAATGCTCAGGTGTTGCAGGCTCGGACGACGAGTGCGTAACCGTCTTGCAAAATGACAAGTAGGAGCAAGTTTGGACGATGAGAGTGAAGGTGATGAGAAAAGAAGTCCCGAAGGAGAGACGTTTATTGCTTGTTTGTGTTTTTTTAGAAGCTTTTAGGAGTGTGCCACAAGGAAGTGAACTCAAGCTCTTTTCCATGGAATGTGTACTTGTCACTACATTCCAAGATGGAATAATAGAACAAGCACACTCAAGTAAGGAGAAGATCCCCAAAACTTGAATCCAGAGATTAGGGCCTAAGCTCACTAACTCATTAACTTATTAAGTGTTTTTTTGGTATTTACAATGAAGAAGTGTTTTTTATGATTTTCTTGGTGAAGATAATATCCTGATCAGACTTGTACATCACAAGACAAGCTTGTACTATCCCAAGATGGGAAGACTACAAGTGTCTCATGGGATAAGGCTATTGCTCAAGATATCACTTCATTCTTTATTAAGTTTCTTCTTAGGGTTTTGAGATGAGAAGAGAAGAGAAACCAAAGGATCACAAAGGTAAACGTCTAATGGGGGACTAATGAATCCTAAAGTTATCATGCAATGGTAATCCTAGGTTAGTGAGGTTTACTATCCTAAAGAAGAAAGAAAGAAGAAGAGAAGAAGAAGAAAGGAGAAGAAAGGAAGGAGGAAGTAAGGCCTAAGCCCAACAAACACAAGGTTAGAAAAGGTAATAAGGAGAAGAGAAGAGATAAGATTTGGAGATGTAGGAATCACATCCACACCTCTCACTTACCAAAGCCCCTGAAATGGTTAGTGACACAAGTATAAAGGCAATACAAAATGAACATAATGCCATACCCAAGCTACACAACCAGAAGTGAAGTCATAAGCACAAATGCGAAGTGCCAACTCAAAGCACAAGAATGAGAAAAGAATCACACAACTCAACATGAAGCAATATGAATCACTATGGCAAAACAAAGCAAACATGAGAAGATACAAAACAAAATAGTCAAAGCAAAACCTCAAAGTTCAAGACCAGAATCCTAACATGTTAGAAAAGTGTCTAAGGATCACATGAGATGAAGAGAAGAAGAGCACATAGTCAAGCATTCATATCATGAGAAGAAGGAAGCAAAGGAAGTGAGGTGAGCATGCATAAGTGTGGAAGAACTTCAAAAGCAAATAAATTACAAAATTCTCAAGGTACAAACCACAACTCAAGATCAGAGAGGTATTAACAACCTAAGATGTCCCTAAACATCCTAAAGAAGTTGGCACAAGTGCCCTTCTAACCTAAGGAATGACCATATGACCCAAAGGAAGCAAAAAGGGACAAGCAAAGAACAAAAAATCAAAACAAATCAAATGAGCATTCAAAAATTCCACAATCTTGCACAAATGATCTTCAATCATACCATATCAACATGCCAAAAGGAGAGGATCAGATTCAAAAGCTTAGCTAGTCAAATGAGAGGTCAAACATGGATTAGGGTTAGGAAGCTTCATGCACAAGTTAGAGACCAAAATCAATTAAACAAAATTCTAAAAATCATAACAAAAATCACCAATAAACTACATCTCATCATGAGTCCAGAGCAAAAAGAATCACCTAAATATTCAAAATAATGACCAAGATAGAAAATAGACAAGTCAGCATGCTTCAAAAATGAAATGAAAATGATTAATTAAAGGAACAATTAATTCCAGCGTGCCAATTAAAAATAAATGGAAAATAAAAATACCGAAAAATTAAAGAAAACTAAAAGAAACACTCATGAATTTTTTTGTAATTTTTGGAGGCCTAAAACTATTTTTAAAAATTGAAAAGCAAACTGAAAAATAAAAAATGAAAAATAAAAAAGAAATAAATGAGGCAAGGGTGCAAATAGCAACAATTCCAGTTCATTTTAATTGGGCTCATACGCAGGGGGTGGGAATAGCAGGTCAAGCCCATGCCAAAGTCAGCGTAGCTCACAATAATTCACATGGAAATTTAATTAATTCAGGAAAAATAACAAACCAATGGATCAGATGGACGCACAAGATTAGGTCAAACATTAAACCAAGTCATCACATTCATTGGACAGGGGTGAGAGTGCATGGTGTTATGGTGAGGTGAGAAACAAAACGATTAATTCAGATTTTATGAAATCACGTGAGAGGGAGGGGGTGTCATTAATGTGCTGGCAGCGTGTGCATCGTCCAGATGAAGGATCCAAGGGCCACAACATCATCTTCTTCATGAAACTCGGGTGAAACAAAAATGCAGAATCCGGTGACCGGAGCTAGGGCTCCGGCACCGGAAAATTCAAACTATGAACAAAACTCCCCATAAATGCATCAAAACGTCCAGATCGCATAAACAAGTCATGCTGAATCCAAATATGCTCATGAAAATCACAATGGATCACAAAATAAGTTGGATCGAAGAAAAACAACTCTGACCATAAAACTTCAAATCATCATAAAACACTTAATACTAAAGCATTTTTCAAACAAAATAACACAGAATCATCAGCACAACCAACAGATCACAATGCACACATTTAATTTCATTTCCAGATCCATGAATTTCAGAGCATACCTGAGCTTGCAGATCCTTCAAATCACCAAGATAAGATCCCTCCAGCTGCAGATCTACTCCTTTTAACTTCTTATTGCAAAAGAAGCCTTGAATGCTCCTAGATCTTGAGGTTTGAGAGCAACTGCACTTGAATGGCACCTCTTGAAATATGAAGTTTCAACTTGAATGAGTGGTGGATTAATGATCCTTAAGGTTCAAGGATTCAGAATATGCAATTTGTTTTAGCAATGGGTGCGTGTGTGATGAGATTCGAAGAGAAATGCTTGAGGTGCAAAAACTCTAGAGTGATGAAAATGTGATGAATCTGAGCAAATGGAAACCCTAATTCTCTTTTATATCATGCCAATGCTCAATGCTGAGAGAATGAGGAAAAATGCACGTGAGAGGAGAGTGTGAGGGTGATTTTGCAAAAAATGCAAGATTGGTGTGATGAGGTGAAACACTCGTGCCATACTCTCTTTCCTTGCACATGTTCAATCACAATCCAGCCTTTGGTTCAAAACTGAAAGCATTTTGGCCTTTGGATGTGAGGGTCATGCATTTCTCATGATCATGCAAATTTGCCTCTTGTGTGGTATACTTCACTCCATGCACAAAATGGATGATATTTTTGGAGCAAATCAACATTTATGCAATGCCTTGTAAGAATGTGACTTTATTTGGTTCATGGAATGGCTTGAAAATGAGTTTCACAAGTTCTTGCATTTGGAGGAATCTTGAATTTTAAGTCATGCCCTAGAATTTAGGCAATTTTCGAAGGGCCTATCTCCCAAACCATGAAGGCTATGAAAATGCTCTTGTACTTTTTAAAATTGGGAGACCTTAATCTTCAACTTTCATGTTTTATGGCAATCCATTTGAAGCTTTTTTCACCAAGTTATGTACACTTGAAAATTAGGGCAAAAGGTTACTAAAAATGGAAAATTTCATGACCAATCATATGCCAAAAATGCAAAACACCTCAAAACCTTTTGATTCTTGATATTTGACTTTGCCAAACCTCTTCTAAGGTTATAAGAACATCCCTTGGCTTAAAAAACAAGGTTGGACCTTTTGAAATCTCACAGTTGACTTCTAGAATGCACAGTTGACCAATTTCTTCATTTACAAGCAACTGAAGAAATACCTGACTTCCACAAGGAAATTTCTCACCAAATTTCATCCCTAGGAACCTCTTGTCATATGAAAGACTTTGCCCAAATGAAATGGCAAAAGTCACAAAGTTTTCATGCTTGAAACTCAAACCCTAATTTGGGATCATTGTGTAGGAGCTTTGCCTTAGCTTGAATTCCCTGATGATCCTCCAACCTCCTGGGCTTTTGTGAATGATCTTAAGCTTGTGAATGTAATGTAGACTCCCCATAGGACTTGAACAAATCCATTGAGCCTCTTGTTATAGCTTGTGGTGCCTCAAATCCTTCCACAGATGATCATATGCCTAATGCTAGGTCATGAGAATGTTATGCCTCATCTTTCCATGCTAAGATGTCAAGGATATGATATGCTTATGATGATTATGGTATGATGATGATGCTTAAAAAAGAAGAGGGCAAATTTGCGGTGTTACAGCTGCCCCTATTCAAACAACTGTTAATCTGAAAAGGACGGTAGCACGGGCTATCGACCGTTCAAGATAAACTGTGGTTGAATACCAAGAAAACCTGAAATTTGCACTCTGCTGGAGAATGCAAGAAATGGGAAATAAACCCAACCAAATGACGCTTTGGTGAATGAAGTGGAGAGAAAATAGACGAGCTCCTTCCAAGTTGCAACTGTTATTTGGGATAAGAATACTTTGACAGAAGAGTCTTCTTCGAACAATCCTGTTACGCCAGGAACTGGACATACGAGTCCTCACATACTTTGCAAAACATATGAATTGAGACAGACGAATCCCCTTCGGATAAACCTGTTACGCCAAGACCGGTGATGCACTTAAGTCTGTGGGATAGACATGCATAATCAAGGTAGACGAACCCTCCTCATATATTATTCGTGGATATATGGTCTAAGACAGACGAGCCTTCTTCGAGTGAACATGTTACGCCAGGTGCAACACTAATAAGTGGTGTTTGATACAGACGAATCTCCTTCGGATAGACCTGTTACGCCAGGACCGAAAGCCATTTTGACATTTACTCCCACAATCAGGACTTCAAACCTCTTCAACACAGACGAGTATTGGATGATCATCAAGAGAAACACAGACGAGTGCCATAAGTCAATGATACAAACGAATATCAGTCGATGATTTGAGAAACACAGACGAGCACTTCAGGCAATGATATAGACGAATATCAGCCATTGATACGGACGAACACCAGAAACCCAACATAGACGAGCATTTGGAGTAGCAATACAGACGAGTACCAGAAATCCAACACAGACGAGCATTTGGAGTAGCAATACAGACAAGTACCAGAGTGATTATCAAATCAACACATATGGATATAAACTAACACGGACGAGTGTGAGGGATCATACAGACGAGTATCAAGCTTCAAACAGATAACAAACACAGACGAGCGTTGGGAATGAGGACGAGAAATAAGCAAATATCAAGCACAACCGAGTGTTGGGAAGCGCAGACGAGCAATCAACAATTATCAAACACAGACGAGTGTTGGAAAGTGCAGACGAGCAACAACAATTACAACCATGGGCAACTGCTGGGGAAAGCACACAAGCAATACCAAAGTGATAACACAGACGAGTGTTGAGAAATCCAGACGAGCGGCAATAAAGTATGAACACCGACGAGTGTTGGAGAATATTTCCCTGATGGTTGTATCTCAATCATGGAACTTTGCGGGGAAATGACGATCTTTCAGCACAGCTGGGGAGATGCTTCCTCAAATATCCTTTGTTTGTGAAAAGAGTTTTGATAGTTAAACTTTGTGGGGAATGGGCCCCTCACTGCCTGCTGGGCATACTCCACTTGTGGGAAAATAATCTGCTTGGGGATCCCACCTGCCATGACTTAGCTGGGGAAAACTCTGTTTGGGAGAATGTGACGCCATCCTGCAAAACCTGCAACAACAGAAAACACATATGTGCCACGGGGACTTGCATGGTATGATTTGTTCATCCATCGTCACCCGACACTCAAAGAGGATTTCAAATGTTTCCCTGCATTGTCATTTTCTTTCAAATTATCACCATGTTTTAAATGCAATGCTATTTTTTGCCAAAAATTCAGGACATTTTTGCAAACAAAAGTAAACACAACACAACTTTTTGACTGAATATTCTTTTATTGAAAGGCCTCTGAATAGGCAAAGTTTTTACATTAGGAAGTAACCACCTGGAAAGAGGTAGCTACCATAAAATTGAGAAAATAAACTATCCTAATGGCAATGGACACGGCATCCCAATGAGTTTCCTTCTTGCTATGACCAGCATGTCATTAAAACTCTCCATTCTTGCCTTTGCTTTCTGAGAAGATGAGGGGACTGATTCCTATCCTTCTAATATTGTCAAGCTGTACGAAACGATGATTTGGTTCAGATTACTCGGATCGCAGTTGTTCGCTTATTCCCTTGTTTTGCGTGGATCGCCCTTTCCGGTTTTCAATCCACCGGGATACCCTTTTTTGCCTGAGCTGTCCGATGTGGCTTTTCAACTCAGCGGGTGTACATTTTTTTAATAATTATTTTCCCTAACTTTTGCCCGAGCTTTTTATTCTGTTTTTAGCTCGCCGGGATGCCCCCTTTTTGCCTGGATTTTAATTCTGCTTTTGTGTCCAGCGGGTCTTTTTATGCGAAGTATTTTTTAACTGCGTCCGAGTTAACAGGGGATTGGAAATCTTCTCCATCCATAGTGGTGAGCATCAGTGCTCCGCCTGAGAAAACTTTCTTCACTATGAATGGTCCTTCGTAGTTTGGGGTCCACTTGCCCCTGTGATCTGAACCTGGAGGAACAATCCTCTTGAGCACAAGCTCTCCTACTTGATACTCCCGAGTACGTACTCGTTGGTCGAATGCTTGCTTCATTCTCCTCTGATAAAGCTGACCATGACAGATAGCCGCTAATCTCTTTTCCTCAATTAGACATAGTTGATTGTATCGAGCACGTACCCACTCAGCCTCATCAAGCTTCACATCCATCATCACACGCAATGAAGGAATTTCTACTTCGATAGGCAAGACTGCCTCCATACCACATACCAATGAGAAAGGAGTTGCCCCGGTTGACGTCCTGACTGACGTTCGGTATCCATGCAACGCAAACGGTAACATCTCATGCCAATCTTTGTAAGTGACAACCATCTTTTGCACAATCTTCTTGATATTCTTATTTGCTGCCTCTACCACACCATTCATCTTTGGTCGGTAAGGAGAAGAATTGTGATGCTGAATCTGAAAGTCCCGTCACAATTCTGCCATCATCTTGTTGTTTAAGTTAGAACCATTGTCAGTAATGATTCTTTCGGGCACTCCGTATCTGCAAATAATGTCTCTTTTCAAAATCCTGGCCACCACTTGACGAGTGACATTGGCGTAAGATGTTGCTTCAACCCACTTAGTGAAGTAATCGATCGCAACCAGAATGAAGCGATGACCATTTGAAGCAGTAGGCTCTATCTTCCCGATCATGTCAATGCCCTACATAGAAAAGGGCCAAGGAGATGACATGACGTTGAGCGGTCTTGGAGGAACATGCACCTTGTCTGCATAAATCTGGAACTTGTGGCACTTACGGGCGTATGAACAACAGTCTGCATCCATTGTCATCCAATAGTACCCCGATCTCAACAACTTCTTATCCATAGCATGCCCTCCTGCATGAGTACCGAAAGATCCCTCGTGGACTTCCTGCATTAACAAGCTTGCTTCGTGTCTATCCACGCATCTGAGAAAGACCATGTCAAAGTTCCTCTTGTACAAAACCCCATCTGTATTCAAGAAGAAGCTAGTAGCAAGTCGTCTTAAGGTCTTCTTGTCGTTGGATGATGCCCCTACTGGGTATTCTTGTTTTTCCAGGAAGAGCTTCATATCAAAATACCAAGGTTTCTCATCAGACACGACGTCTACAGAGAAAGCATGAGCTGGTGCGTCAAGCCTGGAAATGTCAATCCTGGGCATATAATTCCAACACAAGACTTTGATGGACGAAGAAAGAGTAGCCAATGCATCGGCAAATTTATTCTCATATCGCGGTATATACTGAAGCTTAACCGTTGTGAAGAACGTTAACAATTTTCTGGCATAATCCCTATAAGGAATTAAGTGTTCTTGATGCGTATACCACTTGTCGGTAATCTGATTGATAATGAGGGTTGAATCTTCGAATATATCGAGGGTCTTAATCTGAAGATTAATAGCCTCCTCTATTCCCATTATGCACGCCTCATATTCCGCTTCATTGTTGGTGCAGCCAAAAGTAATTCTGGCAGTGAAGGGAAAGTGAACACCTTCAGGAGTGATAAGAACGGCACCAACTCCACGTCCGTTGATATTGACTGCCCCATCAAACATCAACTTCCATTTGGATTCAGGGTCTCGCCCCTCCTCCGGAAGTGGTTCTTCGTAATCTTTTGCTTTGAGGTACATGATGTCCTCATCAGGGAAATCAAACTTCATTGGTTGATAGTCATCTTCAAGAGGTTGTTGTGCAAGGTAATCTGACAATACACTTCCCTTGATGGCTTTCTGAGAAGTATATTGTATGTCGTACTCTGTTAAAATCATTTGCCACCTAGCAACCCTTCCGGTTAACGCTGGTTTCTCAAAGATATACTTGACAAGATCCATTTTTGAGATTAGCATTGTGGTATGGGTCAACATATATTGTCTCAGTCGGCGAGCAGCCCATACCAAAGCGCAGCAAGTTTTTTCGAGCAGTGAGTAACGGGATTCACAGTCGGTAAACCTTTTGCTAAGGTAATAAATAACGTACTCTTTTCGACCAGACTCGTCATGTTGGCCTAGAACACACCCCATTGACCCTTCTAGCACAGTCAAGTACATGATAAGTGGTCGTCCTGGAACTGGAGGCATTAGAATCGGAGGCGTCTGCAAATATTCTTTTATCTTTTCAAAGGCTCTTTGGCAGTCCTCATTCCACCTGACTGTTTGCTCTTTTCTTAGCAATTTGAATATTAGCTCACATGTGGCAGTTAGATGAGATATGAACCGTGAAATGTAGTTCAACCTCCCTAAAAACCCGTGCACTTCTTTTTCTGTTTTCGGTGCAGGCATATCTTGTATTGCTTTTACTTTTGTAGGATCCACCTCGATTCCTTTCTGACTAACAATGAAACCTAGCAATTTTCCGGGACGCACTCCGAAAGTGCACTTGTTTGGATTCAACCTTAGCTTATACTTTATCAGTCTATCAAACAGCTTCTTGAGATTGACCAGATGCTCTTCTTCGTCTCGGGACTTGGCAATCATATCATCCACATAGCACTCTATCTCCTTGTGTATCATGTCGTGGAACAATGTGACCATAGCCCACTGATACGTTGCCCCAACGTTCTTCAAACCAAAGGGCATCACCTTGTAGCAGAATGTACCCCACGGGGTAATGAACGTTGTTTTCTCCATGTCTTCCGGTGCCATCTTAATCTGATTATATCCGGAGAAGCCATCCATGAAGGAAAATACCGAGAATTGAGCAGTGTTATCTACCAGCACATCAATGTGAGGTAATGGAAAGTCATCTTTTGGACTTGCTCTGTTTAAATCCCGGTAATCAACGCACATCTGGACTTTGCCGTCCTTCTTTGGTACAAGCACAATGTTAGCTACCCAAGGTGGGTAACTAGTTACGGCAAGGAATCCGGCATCCCACTGTTTCTGAACTTCCTCCTTAATCTTCATCGCCATGTCAGGACGAGTTCTTCTTAACTTTTGTTTCACAGTAGGACAGTCATCTCTCAATGGTAGCTTATGCACAACAATGTCAGTATCCAATCCTAGCATATCTTGATACGACCAGGCGAAGATATCCACATATTAACGCAGCATACCAATCAACTTTTTCTTTACTTCGGCCTGCAGACTGGCCCCAATCTTTATCTCTTTCTTTAACTCTTCAGTTTTTATGTTGATGATCTCTATTTCTTCCTGATGAGGCTGGATGACCCTTTCCTCTTGTTTCAACAACATGACCAATTCTTCGGGGAGTTCACAGTCTTCCTCAACCCCTTCATCAGCTTGGTAGATAGGATTTTCAAAGTCATGCGTGGTCGTAGCAGGAACGTTATTACTAGAATCCGGATGATCAACACTGCACAGATGATGTGCTTATTTCAGAATCTGTTTATTTTTCAAAAGAGACGCAAACACACAAACAAAAAGGAAAAACACATTGCCATTTTCATTTTTTTTTTGAAAAATTTAAAACGAAAGAAAGAGAACACAATTTGTCTGAAAATGTCCTTTATTTCATGGTAAAATAAATGCATTCAAAGCATGGTGGCCCTACAAATGGATCCTTGCACCTTGGGCAGAGTGCAGGATTGACAATGCAGCATGATAAGAAAAGGAAACAAATAAATTACTCTGATTGCTAGGTAACTTGAACGATGTCTTCAGCAGACCAGTTCTTGAGCTCCTCTCCGGGTGCACACTGATGAATCCAGTTTTCCCAGTCACCATCACTGTCTTCTTCTTCGCTTGTTGCACAGATATGGTTGCGATCGAGCATCCCAGCGCTTGTGAAAGTAATAGCTTTACCACCATGAGGCCAGTTAGACCCACCAGGCTGATAACCAAGCCCAAACTTATCATCTTTCTTCTCTAATTCCAGCAACTTGCCCCAGCCTTGGGCGCTTCCCGACTGAACCACTTCCTTAGCCTGCTTGTAGGAGTGAATGGAGGTACCTTCTTTCTCATTGTTCCTCTCTACCGGAGCCAAAATGCTGACATTAACCACTTCGAAGGCCTGACACAACGTTTCATGGATCTCTCCGTCCATCTCCACATATTTGAAAGTTGATAAGTGGCTCACAAAGATATCTTCCTCTCCGCACACAGTGATTACTTGGCCATCAACCACGTACTTCAACTTTTGATGCAAAGTGGAAGTTACTGCTCCGGCAACGTGAATCCATGGACGTCCCAGCAAGCAACTGTACGCGGGCTGAATATCCATGACGTAGAATATGCTCTTAAATAATTGAGACCCTATTTTCACAGGTAACTCAACTTCTCCGAACACAGATCTTCTGGACCCATCAAAGGCTTTAACTATCAAATCACTGGGTTGCAAGACGATACCATCGATATTCAACTTCATCAAGGCTTTCTTCGGGAGTACATTAAGAGAAGAGCCTGTGTCAACCAGGACATGCGACAAAACAGCCCCCTTACACTCCATAGTAATATGCAGTGCTTTGTTGTGGTTACGGCCCTCTGAAGTAAGGTCTCTATCTGTGAAGCCCAACCTGTGGCTTGCATTCACACTGCCCACTACGACTTCCAATTGATTAACAGTTATTTCTTGAGGAACGTATGCCATCTGTAACACTTTCAGCAAGGCTTCTCTATGTGCTGGAGAACACATCAGCAAAGACAAAATTGATATTTTGGACGGCGTCTGGTTTAACTATTCCACTACCTTGTAGTCACTCTTCTTTATTATTTGCATAAATTCCTCCACTTCTTTCTCAAAGGTACCCTGTCCAGCAGCAGGAGGTTTCATTTCTTCAGTCGCTGTTTGCTTTCCTTTAGCCTTTGCTGCAGCTTCAGCCTCAGGATCTCCTCTCAAAACTGGGGGAGCAAAAAGACGACCAATTCTCATAAAACCACCAACTCCTATGACGTTCACCACAGTCGGGTCAATTGCTACTGACTTACTCTCAACCTTCTGTCCTTCCACGTACACATCTGAGCCGTAATGCCATGGGATGACTTTATCATCAGTATAAGGAACAGGCCCAGGAACAATAATAGTAACAAGATTGACCTCAGGAGCATAAATGGTCACAGGTTCTCTTCTAGCAGGTACCTCAGCTGGATCATAGTATATGGTTATAGTGGACACACAATCACCTTCATTATCAACTTTATCAAACTACAATGACCCTTCATCAATCAGATTCTGCAACCCCACCTTCAGGTCTTCACAACCGTTCACTGAATTCAAACACTTTTCACAACCAGAACCACATCCCGGAAACACTTGTCCTTTTAACAGCCTCTCCTTCACCACCAACAGCGGAGTCTTCACTTCTTCAACGCTCAGAATTAGGCTTAACTTCTCACCTCCGTCAACAGCATTTATCCTAGCCCTTCCATGGTTTGGAATAGGGTTTGAAGTGACATTAGGCGGTGGTGCAAAGTTAATCGCCTTGGAGTCGATCAAATCTTGAACTTTATGTTGTAGCGCCCTACACTTCTCAGTTGAGTGCTCGGGTACCCCTGAATGGAAAGCGCATCTAGCATTGGCATCGTACCCCACTGGAAGCTCTCCAGGTGGTGGTGGTGCTAATGTCCTCAGTTGTATCAAGTTCAGGTCTAACAATCACTGCAGCAATGGAGTGTATGTCATGGGAATTGCTTCAAGCACCCTATTAGCCGGACGAGCTTGTCTCGGCTGATAAGGTCTTTGTTGATAATTGTTACGTTGTGGCTGTTGTTGTTGCTATTGTTGTTGAGTCTGTACCTGCTGCACAGGACTGAAAGGGATAGTGATAGCTGCCACTTTCTCATATGATCTTATATATCCTCGGCCCCGTCCTCGGCCATACACAGCATTGGTTTCACCTTCTCTCCTTCTCGGAGGCCCGTTGAAAGCTTTTCTTACGCCACTCGAGCTGCTCACACTAGTATCCTGAATCTTTCCCATCTTTAACAGAGTCTCGACCCTTTCGCCTGCTATTACTATATCATTGAAATTGGTTGCCGAACAGGACGCCAACCTTTCGATAAACACTCCTTGCAATGTTCCCATGAACATATCATCCATCTCATTCTCCAGCAATGGTGGTTGCACTCTGGCGGCCAGCTGACGCCACCTTTGAGCATACTCTTTAAACCCCTCCTTAGCATTTTGAGACATGTTCTGCAGTTGAGTGCGATTTGGAGCCATGTCCAAATTGTACTGGTATTGCTTCACGAACGCCTCTGCCAAGTCCTTCCAGCTCTTAACATTGACCCTACTTAGCTTCATATACCATTCCAAGGAAGCCCCAACCAGGCTGTCCTGGAAATAGTACATCCATAGCTTCTCATCGTCAGTATGGGCAGCAATCCTTCCTACAAAGGACTAGAGGTGAGTCTTTGGACACGTTGTGCCTTTGTACTTCTCGAAAGTCGGGACCTTGAACTTGTTAGGGATTCTAAACCCTGGAACCAAGCCCAAGTCAATAATGTCGAACCCCAGAGAGCTCTGAGATTGAATGGCCCTGATCTGCTCAGCCATCTCTACAAATTTTCTGTTCATTTCAGTCTCCTGGCCTTCCATTTCGTCCAGCAAAGTAAATTGTTCATCTTGACCATCCATCTGTACATTGTTCATTCCATCATTGATAATGGTGACCCCTGGCTGTGCCACATGGATTTCAACTTGACGGGTGCCCGCACCGTTACGATTACCTCCATCAGCAGTCTCGTTGTTCCTGGCTTGACTATTTTCCACCAACTCACGTAGACGTTCCTGATTCTGACCCATCCCTGCCATAAGGGTCATAAAATTGTCCATCCTCAATCTCAAGTCAGCTAAATCAACCTGCATTTGATCCATGACTTTTTCTCTGTTGACTCTTGTGGGATATCTATGTATGATCGGCTGTTCTCAAACCTTCCTGGGAGCTATAGTGCCTGAAACGACGTAAACATTAGAAACTGAAGAACTACCTGCAAAACAAACAAACATGTTATATGCATGCAATGTAACTGCTCATGTTTCCAAGTTTTAGGCATTTGCATGCCCCAGTTCTGGTATTTGCTCCAGATAACCACTTTGAGTGTTAGTTTTCAAACTTTCCCTTTGAAGAGTGTTCAGATCTTAGCAGTATTAGACAAATAAGCTTTGCATATTCAGAAATGGTAATTTGCATATTAACACTGCATAACATGGATAAACCATTGCCGGCCAAAAGTTAGAGCACAAACAAAATTCCCCCCGAAGGGTTACAAGTCATTACATGAACAAAAAACAAAAGATAAAGCAAGACTCCTACAACAAGCCTGTAGGTAGTCTGAACAATAAAAACTAAACTAAAGACCCAGGTTCTTCTGCAGCCACCTCTGTCCTGTTCTTCTTCACGCCTGCCCTCAGCTTGAGCTATTCAATCTCCTTCAATGCCTCCTCCAAGGCAATTTGGTTCTGTGCTAACTGATGAGTCTTTTCCCTTCGTATGTTGTGGACTTGCTCCACTTCTTCTTTCTTGAAGGCCATTAGTACCTAGAAAAACTCTTCTTTTTCTTTATACTTCTTCTGCTCCTATTCCCTTTGGCCTTGCAACCAAACAATGGACTGGCGAGCTTCTTTAAGAGTTTTCAAAGTCTTCTTGCGCTCCGCATCTCTTTTTGCCTCCATCAGACCCAACCTCTGAAAGTGAGCTTCCCTTCCAGCAAACTCTTTCTCTTTAGCTTCTAAGGAGGCTTGCATCTTCTGTAGCTTCCCCTCTGCTTCATTTTTGGCCCGGTTGGCAAGATGGTACAGGTTAACCATTTCAGCATTCTCTACTCGGACTTCGTGCAGCTGAGTTTCCAGTTTCTTATACTCTTCAAGGGAGACAGTACTTTGACATGGCACTTTAGGATATAATGGAGCTTCTACTGAGAATGGCATGAGAACTTCCTCTACACGTTTCTGCAACCATGTAGCAAAAGAAGGATATGTCTTGGGATCTACTCGGCCAAAATCTTTCTTACCTTTCCTCACCCTGTGAGCCCAAGCCTGAGATGCTTGTATAACTAACTCTTTGTTTCCCTCCACAGGAAAATACAAAGACTCAGCAAATTCTTCCATATTTGGTGGATCTCTCAGAGGATAGCCAAATTGCTTCCTGGCTAATGTTGGATGATAACTGATCACACCCTTCCTTCCTAGCAAAGGCACTCCAGCAAATCTTCCACAACTGACCAGCAACTCTTTTCCCAGCAGATCTTTGTCATATCCCCAGGCTATATCCTCAGAAGTTAGCCCCATTAGCCTTCTAGACCACCTTCACTCATCTCTCATCTCCTTGAAAGAGCCTGACTTTGGCAATTGCCTGGCAAACCACTCAGCAAATAATGAAGCACAACAGCCCACTGGTCCACCTCTACCTTTCTCATTCCGGTAGTGAACGTTGTAGTAGAAATCTCCCAATAGAGTTTGCACAGGATTGCCTTTAGCAAATATGGAGATCACTTCCAAGCTCACGAACTCCTTTTCTCCCGGGAAAAGGCTAGACCCATACACCATCAAAGCCAGCACAACACCAAAATCTCCCCATTTACCCTCTTTGGCATATTCTTCAGCCTCTGGTATGAGCACATTCCAAGGGAGTCCTCTGCCTTCATAGTCCTTCAAAGCCTTCTTAAACTTGGCAACTGGTAAACGACAGACTTTGGATATGTCTTCTTCCTTAAGAACCACCTCAGACCCATAGTAAGACAAGGTATCTCTGACTGGAATACCCAAAATGCTGGAAATCTCCTCCAAGGTAGGAGCCAAGATGTAATCTGGAAACACAAAGCACCGCAGCAGGGGATCATAAAACTGAAGCAAGGTGTGCAAGCTGTCCTTCTGGTCTGCAGTAGGTTTGTCCACGTACTTCAATAACTGGCCATACCTTTTTCTGAAATTTCCCAAGACTTGGTCATTCATCAGCCCTACTAATTTCTGAACACTTTTGACTTCTGGTTGAAGAAAAGTATAGTGAACATTCTTTTTCCTTGTAATTCTCTTGACTTCTGCCATCTGGAGAGCTTAAAATTACCAGAACTAGGAGCTGACTGTGAACAATAACCTGAAAAATGGAAACATAAACAGTTAATGCAAGAATGATGCAATGCAAATGCAATGCAGGCATATGATCAATCTGGGACCATCTGGATACTGGACACTGAATATAAGGACCCTCTGAATAGCTGAAAACCAAGATCCTCTGAGCCACAACCCTCTGATAGAAATTCTCAGAACCATAACACCAAGAAAACCAGAACCATAAGGACCAAATCACAACAAGGACCACACTGATAATGAGGGTATGTAGAGGCCAAGGGTTCCTGCAAACCTGTAAACCCCTCCCAATCTCACTGGTGTGCTCCGGGTCAGACATCACGGACTCTCAAAGCCGAATAGCAATAATACTTTCACCATTTCCGAGAAATGGCTCATGACCAAATCAGGGAATCGGTTTAGCATTATATACTACACAGGGAGGCCTCAGCTGAGTCCGGGAAAACAAGGTCATCCTATGCAAGTCCCAGGTGGGCCCTCGGATGCGAATGGGTTTGCCACAAAAAGTGGTCTGCCATTGTCACCACTAGAGAGGGATGTTTCCACAAGGTTCTCAATGATCTGTCCCCGGCTGCACATAACTGTCAGGGTTATGAAATGAGAGAGGAAGATCCCCAAATCAAGACATTTCCAAGACAGTCGCAAATCTGGGCGTGGAACTCACTACTACCCCCATGACAAGATCTCATGAGGCCAAAGTGGAACCACTCTAAGTCCTAAGGTGCACTCGAGCCGTGGTAATGAGCTCATCTCTCAGAAACAGTATCACCCAAACCCACCAAACAGAAGATCCAGTCCAGACAGTCCAGTATAATATATGCAGGAAAATAAATACTGAAAATTGTAAATAAAGTTGTAAATAAAACTGTAAATAAACAATAGTAAAGTACAACACACAACAGCAATCAACACCCAAAGAAACAGAAACATGCAAGCGCTAGGAGAGACTCTCAAGGAAACCAAAGATACTCTGGTTAGGGAGTCCCTAGCAGAGTTGCCAGCTGTCGCTCCCCGGATTTCCATCCTGGTACAAACGCGAAAGTGGCGCGGAAAGAGGTAGAGTCGCCAGCTAGGCATTTTTATCCCGAAGGAACGGGAATGGTAATGCTGCACAAACCAGAAAAAGAAGAGGAATGACACGGGTCCAGCGAACCAAAGAGACTGAGTTCGGGAGTCGGTTACGACCTGGGAAGGTATTAGCACCCCAGATCGTCCGCTGTACCCGACAGGATCCACGCTTACAAAGAAACTGTTTCAAAGGGTGAAGAAATGAAAGTTACTGCAAAGAAAATGAACTAAAGTGGATAAAAGAAAAGAAAAGGGAACTGAAAAAGAAATGAAAAGGAAAAATGTAGGGAAAATAAAGATTGTGCTCGAACGGGCCCTACCCCGCTGCCTACGTACCTCATCTGGACAATGAGGATCAGAGTCGTCGTAGTTCCCCTAACTAGGGGTGGAAAAGATTGCTTGTGAATTAAGGCTTCAACTGCCTATGTTAATGCTCAGGTGTTGTAGGCTCAGACGACGAGTGCGTAACCGTCTTGCAAAATGACAAGTAGGAGCAAGTTCGTACGATGAGAGTGAAGGTGATGAGAAAAGAAGTCCCGAAGGAGAGACACTTATTGCTTGTTTGTGTTTTTTTAGAAGCTTTTAGGAGTGTGTCACAAGGAAGTGAACTCATGCTCTTTTCCATGGATTGTGTACTTGTCACTACATTCCAAGATGGAATAATAGAACAAGCACACTCAAGTAAGGAGAAGATCCCCAAAACTTGAATCCAGAGATTAGGGCCTAAGCTCACTAACTCATTAACTTATTAAGTGTTTTTTTGGTATTTACAATGAAGAAGTGTTTTTTATGATTTTCTTGGTGAAGATAATATCCTGATTAGACTTGTACATCACAAGACAAGCTTGTACTATCCCAAGATGGGAAGACTACAAGTGTCTCATGGGATAAGGCTATTGATCAATGTAAACACCCCAAATTTGCCCTCACTCATTTCACCATGGCTTGTGATCATTTCATTTGCATCTCATATTGCATTTTTGCTTCACTGCATTGATTCAAAGTCATCTGCATCTAGGGTTTGTGATCTTAGCAATCCAAGTGCCATATGAGCCACTCCAAAGGGCTCCAATCATTTCAAAAGGGCCCATATATGTTCAATCATCATATTACATCCTCCCAAGATTAAGAAAGTCAAAAAATCACAAGAACTGAGGAAGGCATGGAAGCAGAGCCAAGCTTAACTGCACAGATGACCTAAAATTAGGGTTTTGGTTTCAGAGGCCATAACTCCAAATTATTTTGTCATTTTTGTTTCTATTGGTCATTATATGTTATAAGGATCATACATACCAATTTTCATGAAGAAATTCAATGGGTAAGGCATCTGATCAATAGATTGCTTCTTGAACAAGTTAGTGCAAAATCAGGGCATCTGAGGCCCCCAATCACCCAACCAAAGGGTCTTCTCCATCATTTTGGATGTGTATGATCTTTATTTGATCTTAGAAGAAGTTAGAAGTTCACAAAATTGAAGAATTTCAAGCCATTTGCAAAGTTGCCATTTTGGGAAAGTGACTTGTAATGCAAAATTGCCATTTTGGGAAAGTTTTTCAACCTCCTCTTTTTGATTCAAAAATGCTTCAAATGAAAAATTCTTGGTCATGAAATTTGTAGATTGGATCCTCCCATTTTCAAAAAGTACAAGAACTTGATCTAATTCATTCTAGAACTAAAGTTATGGCTTTGCAAAGTTGGGGAAAATCACTTAATTTTCACTTTTGTGCCAAAGAGGGAACTTGCAAAAACACTTGCCAAAGACAAATGTGACCTCTAATTAACTTCTAACCATCACACAAACATCATTCATGATCCATAATTCAGAATTGCCTAAGAGATTTCCCATTTTCATGCCTTGAATTACAAGTCACATAAGGCATTTTCTCATGAATCTTCAAGATTGGAATTTTTGCAAAAGGGACTTTTAATGTTTGAATTAGTTGTTAAGTGAGCTCAAGACATCATGACAACTTCATATGTCCCATTTGGCTGCAATTTGCCCAAGAGTTTATAGGTTTCTTGGCCTTGATTCTCAAAGACTTCCAAAGAGGCAAAAGTTGCAAGAGCCATGCTACCACTTGCCCTAGCCATTACAGCTTCACAAAAGCAATCTAAGAGCCTTCCTTGATCCATGTTGAGCCCAGCCATGCCCCTAATCTCCCTCTGACCCGAGCCATACCTCAAGTACACAAAGCCATGACTTTCTTGCATTTTGCCCATGCCAATCAAATTGTGCCATTACCAACCCTCTGCCCAATCAGAACCTCATATGTGGACCTCAAGGACTTGAAAGACACACACATACAAGCCAGCCTTCTCCCATAAGCAAGGACACAAAAAAACTGCCTTTTTCTTCATCTCTTCGAAACTCTTGATACAGCCATAAAACCTCAAATATTTCTTCACCAATAAGTCATATATCATCCAGGGATCAAGAACCAAGCACAAAAACAGCCTGAAACACCACATACTCAACTCTCCAAATCTGCTACACCAGAACCAAAACCTTCAAACCAGGCCATACAAACTCATTCTAAGCTTCATTTCATCATCAGGGGGTTCAAAGAAGTGGACTTACAGCAAAGGAAAGGCCAGAAACCTCAGAACCAGAAAGTTCAACCTCAGGTATAGCTCATGAACTTTTTTCTCAGAAGCTTGTTTTTAAGTTCTTTTATGATTCCTTGAGTTCCCCTGGTCATGGGGATATGATTATTATTGAAAATGGTTGAGAAACCACCATGTATGTAAGCTCTGAAATTTCTGCCTGTTTCACGTTTTGGTTCGATTCTTGTTCATGAGGTGAAATAAATGTTTTTTGATTGAGGGTTTAGGTTTAGGATGATTGGGGGATCATTTCTGGGCAAGAAATTTGAAGAATAGAAGCTTAGGGAAGAATCTAGGGTTTGGGTTCACCGGAGAAGATGACCGGAACACTGTTCCGGTCACCTGAAAAGGATTAGGGTTCAATTAGGGTTTAATCACGTGTTTAGCTCAGTTTGAATTTGGTGCGTTGGATTTGTTTTTCGCGCGCGTCCTCAATGGTCAGGATCTGTCATTTAAACCTAATCTCAATTAATTAGGATAATTAATTAGGTTTAGTTTGAATTTAATCAGAACCAATCCTAGCCTTCCAAACTCGTGCCAAGTCAACTCCAGCCTCCCTGGTTTGAACCACAGCCTTTGGATCTGATTACCTTCCATTTAATTCAATTTTATTTTCATTTTTATTCATTTTTCTTGCACATTTTATTTAAAATAGCAAATCATTTCTAAAAAATCTCATTTTTTGCATCATACCTTAAAATATTTTTCTCTTTCTGAAAATAATTTTTATTTTATTTTTTGCTTAATTTTCGTATTTTTTAAAATATTTAAATGTTTATTTTAATTAGTTAATGAGAATTAATTAATTAAAATAGCATTTAAGTTTCTAAAAATCACCAAAAAAATCACATTTCATTTTGGTACATTTATAAACATTATCAAACTCTTCAAACAAATTTCTTTTTGGTTCTTGACATATTGTGACATTTTTCTTTGGAATTAAAGTTCTTAAAAGGCAATATTTTTGTCCTAACTTAGAAAAATTCATTCTGCCTAACATTGAAGAGTTTGATGATGGTTCTTTTTGCATTGCATTCCTCGTGTCATGTAGTTTCTAGGGTAAAATTGGTTTGAATTTATCCTTCATTTTCAATTTGTTGTGCATTTTCCTTTTTGAAGTGCCTTAAAACCCTAGCCAACTTGAGAAAATCATAACTTCCATTAGGCGAAGAGTTAGGTCTCCTCCTTTGGGAAGTGAATTTATGTAGGGTTAGGGTTCCCTTGATCCCATTTTCAATTTTTTATCTTGTAATTTGCTTCTGATTTTGAATTTTGCCTTGTACCTTGTGCATAAACCCTAATTTCTACCTTCATTTGCATCCATCTTCCATATGTTAGCATTCATGAACTTGCCATGACATTTTGTGCATTCACATGACTCCTAAGACATATTAGGACACATTAGAATCATGTTTGATCATTGCATCATTCATTTTCCATGTTGTGCATTCATTTCATTTCATAAACTTTCATGAACTTTCATGGTTCAAAACATGCTTCATTTGCATCCTCATCCTTGTATGATCATCCACCACTCTTGTTTTGTGTTTGCATCATCTCTTAGCATCATTAACATCATGTTTATGCTTCTGGTTTTGGTTTACACCATTGCATTCATTTCATGTTCACTTCATTTCATTTCTTTTTGCTAACTCTTTCAGGTGGTAAGTATTAGAGAAGTGAATTTTCCTTCACTTCTCATAATCTTTTCTCATCTCTCTTATGCATCCTTGCTGCATTTTACTTTTGTATTATAGTGAGCTTGCTCATTCATGTTCCTTCTCCTCCTTCTTTCTTTAAGAAACTTATCTTCTTAAGTGAAGTAAGTTGTCTTGCTTCTTTCAGCTTAATCTCCTTTCATCTGCTTCTTCCTTGGTGGCTTTTCTCCTGAAGACTTCTTGCAAGCCTCATAAACCCTAGGAATACCCAAGCATGATAAAAATTAGGGTTTTATTAGTCCCCCATTTAGTTTTACCCTTGTGTCATCTTTGAGTCTTCTCTTCTCATCTCATAATCAAGGACTAAACCTTAAAGGTTTTAAGGCTTTGTGATTAAGCTTATACCTGCATCCTTCTATTAGGATGGAGTGTATAACTTTAATCCTAAGTGTTAAACCCTTAATGTTTTTAGATCCTTAATCAATCCACCTAATAATCACTAAGACATCAAGCTTGTAACTTGGGTCTTGCATTAGGGTTCTAATTCTTCCTTAATTGGTTAAGAAGAACTAACCCTAGTGTTAATGGACAAGTCCCCCTCAAGTTGTCTTACAAACCATAAAATCCACTTCTTAATCTTACCATTAACTAAAATCCATTTTAATAAAGGCTTTGTTTTGTCATGAGGTTAATCCCTAATCATGGATTAAGCTGAGGGTATCTTCCTCAGCTTAAGTGTTCTCATATATTATCCTTCTATTAGGATGGTGTAATGAGTCCATTAAATCCTTGATTATGGCTTAAACTCATTACTTAACACTAAACAAAAACTCTAAAAACATCTAAATAAATTCAAGTAGGTTAATGATCTTAATCCTACATCATGGTGACTAAGTGTGAGGTGCTTACTTCATACTTAAGGTATTCTCATTACCCCTAATAAGAGGGAGGATGTGATGAGTTTACTAACCCTTGGTTTAGGCTTAAGCTCATCTTCTTATGACAAACACCAAAAGCAATAATAAACCTGAAAGCACAAAAACAAACAATAATCGTCTCCTCCGGGATTCTTTTCTCATCTCATTCACTCACAAACGAGAACTCGCTTCTTCCGTCTCATGCAAGACAGTTTGCACCTGAGCCAGACAGGTCATACACTTGAGCATAAACAAGTAAGCAGTTCATCAGTCAATTTCATCTTTCAGTCTCTTTGAGTCGAACTACGGTGTTCTGACTTCCTCATTGCACGAGAGGATACGTAGGCATAACTTAACAGTTATCGAACAAAAGTCTCTGTACATTCCCCCCTCTTCCAGCTTTATTCTTTTAAGCCTCATTGTCTTGAGATTTGCAGTCTTTCCTTACACTGACACCGTTTACTTCACTTCACATTTCTTTTACACTGACACTTGTATTCTTTTCCAGCTTTTGCACACAGAATAGCACTGACACTACCCCTTTAAGCACAAACTTTTAAGCGTGGATCCCGTCGAGTACGACGGACAATCTGGGTTCTAATACCTTCCCAGGTTGTAACCAACTCCCTTTCTCAGTTTCTCTGGTTCGCGATCGTCTTATCCATCCTTTCTTAGGTTTATGCAGCATTACCTTTCCTTCGGGATAAAAATGCCTAGCTGGCGACTCTTTTCTTTTCAGTTCACCCTTGTGTGTTCTCTCCTCTTCGCCGACCGTTCGCGTCTGTACCCCTCTTGACCGGGTGTCATTTTGGTGGGAGCGACAGCTTGGCGACTCTGCTGGGGATCCTTATATTGTAACCACGGCTTCTGGTTCTTTTTGTGGGTTCCTCCTAGCGCTTGTTTGATTTGTGTTTACTGGGGTGTTATGTGCTATTTGAGTTTATTTATTTGATTTATTTATTTCTTTATGTACAGCTTTATTTATTGCTTTCCTTTTCAGCTTTCATATTTCATACTGTCATACTGTCATTGCTGGATCTGGTTTCTGTTTTGGTGGGTGGGGTTCCATTGAGAGTTTAAGGTCCTATACTTGGGACCTGAGTGACACATAGGCTATAGTGGTTCATGTTCTTTCCCATTCCATTTCGGTCTGGTGCGGGAATATGAAACACGGTTCAGATATGGGTTTCTTCTTGAGAACTTTGTGCTACAGATTTCCTGTAGTGCTAGGGCTATCTAGGAAGCCTGCTAAGTCTGAATGACCTTTATTATGACCTTCAGAAGATGAGGAGAATTAGAGGAGGATCTCTTATGGTTATTATAAACACTGTACCTCCGGGTTAGAAGTGTTTACACTTCTCATAACTGATCCAAGTCTGAGGATCCTTGTTTTAGAACATTACATGTGAGGGGGTTGGGCTGTTTACAGGTTTGCAGGTACCCTTGGCCACATCATAGCTTGTTACTATTTTGTTTAAGAGTACCTCATTTTGGACAGTTCTTGTGATTAACCCTGGATATGTGACTCTTTATTTGAGTCCCCCACCCTGGTTACTGGATTTCTAAGCCTTCATCTGGACTTTAGAACATACATGGACTTATATCAAGACAAGATAATCAGATCCAGCTTGATCACAAACCCTTGCATATCATTTGCATATCCATCATTGCATCATTTAACATTTGTTTATTTGCTTTTCAGGGTATCCATTTCATTGTATCTTGGTTTTGGTTTTGACCCCTTCTTCTGCATAAACCTCTGCTTCAGTTATCTTCATCAGTTATCTGCTTCAGCTATCTCCATCCTCACCAGCATCAGCCTATCAGTGGCTCATTTCCAACATCAGTCGATGATCTTCATCAGTACCAATCTTCAGCTTCTTCAGCAGCACTCATGGCTACTCCCAGGAAAAGCAACATATCCTACCACTTTTTTGAGCCTGTGTTGACTGGTATCAGGCAGGTCCAGTCACTCATCACATCTGACTACATCCCACTGTTCAGAGAACACTATGGAGGTATCCTGGATATGGTTATGGACCTTGACCCTTCTCAGAGGAGCATGATCCACACATGCTTGCAGTTTTATGACCCTCCTTTAAGATGCTTCACCTTTCTAGACTTTTAGCTAGGACCTCTATTGGAAGAGTTTTCCTCATTGATTGGAGTACCTATCAGGGGGGGAATCCCTTTCAACCCAGAAATGCCAGCTCCCAGAAATGAAGAAATAGCAAAGGCATTATACCTGGAGCCTGCCTTGATTGAGCAAAGTATGACAACAAAAGCTGGGATCCCTGGTTTGCATTTGGACTTCATGATTTCTCAGGCCATCCTGAAGGCTTCATTGGGAGAGTGGAAGGCAGTCTGTGCATTATTAGCCCTCAGCATATATGGAGCTATACTGTTTGCAGATGAGCCCAAATTTGTCAGCAAGAATACCATCCATCTGTTTCTTCTGAAGAACCCAGTACCTACACTGCTAGGAGATTTTTACTACTCCATTCATCAGAGGAATGAGAAACAAAGGGGGAAGTTGGTGAGATGTTGTGCCCCTTTGTTTTACACCTGGCTGCTCAGACACCTGCCTAAGTCAGATGCCTTCTTAAACCCACACCAGCAGAAGAACTGGGCCAAGAGGTTCATTGCTTTGACTTTAGATAATATCAGATGGTGCACCCAGAGCACCAAAGGCAAGGACATTATCACCAGCTGTGGACAATACCCAAATGTGCCTCTGATAGGAGTAAAGGGTTGCATCAACTACAACCCCTTATTATTTAAGAGACATTTGGGTTATGCCTTGGTCCACCCTCCCAGAGGACAAGATCTAGCTGAGACCCTGTATTGTGAAGTGAAACCTAATTTAGCTGCTGTCAGACAAGCATCCTGGGCTTGGGACAACATCCAGACAAAGGGGGTAGCTATTCTTGGAAGGTGTAATAATGTTGCTTCAGCTCAGTACTATGACTGGTCCCGTACTAGAGCTCAAATTACTGGAATGCCTTTTATCTTGGAAGACATACCTGGGCCATCCACAGTACAGCCAGCAGCAACTGTCAGCCTAGAAGAATTTGAGAAGCTGAAGGAGAGGAATGAGAACCTATCTCAGGCTTTGAAGAAAACTCTTTGGGAGAGAAGTGATGGTCGTCTGGATATTGAGAGGTTGGAGAAGCTTAAGGTGGAGCATCTCACCAAAATAGAGAAGACAGAGGACTATATCAGGAAAGCAAGAGCTGGGGAACAAATATTGAAGAATGCCTGCAAAGAGGCCAAAGTTCAGAAAGCAAGGGTTGAGCACTATCTACAAGAAAGTCAGGCTAGGTGGGTCAGGATCACCGAAGCCCGTACACAAGAAGACCAAAAGACTCAAGCTAAGATTGAACAGCTAGAGGCCAATGAGAAAAAGCAGCAGGAAGCTTTGCTGGCAGCCCAGAAGGAGATTTCAGAGTTGAAGCTCAGAGCAGGATTGAAGAGATCAAAGGACCAGGACAGGCATAAGAAGCTGACCACTGCCATTGCTACCAGGAACCTCCTCATTAGGACCATTACAGAGCATACAGCTGGTCCAGTGACTGAGGCACTCCTGAAGGAGGTCAGAGATGATGAGTTTGGATTGGATGTCTGATTGTTTGTTTGTTGTTATTTCCATTTGATGTACTTTTCCTTTTGTTGTATTTTGACCCTCCATGGGCATGTGTTGTAAAACAAACTATGTATTGTTCACCATTTGTAATATATTTTAGTTTGTTTTCATTTGGGCTTCTCAACAACATCAAGCATCTTCCTCGAGGTCTGGAAAGGTCAAAACCAAGAACCAAACCGGATACCCTGGAAAACAAATAAGCATATTGCATTGCATACTAACCTTTGTGTTTTTTTTGTAGGTTTTGTCATTATCTTTGTTTCTAACTTTGTTGTGACTTCAGGAAACATTGCTCATCGCTGAGTGTTCCCTGTCAACCGCACGCACCGATACCCGACTCGTAACAACCTTCCCGGTATTCAAATGGAACAAGTACAGCAGGATCTGACTGAGGTCAGAAATCAGATGACCAATGAGAGATTGGAGATGAGAAATCAGATGTCTCAATTCATGGCAGTGAAGACTGGCTTAGCCCAGAGTCAAGAAAGGTTAAGAGAGCTAGTGGAAAGACAAACTCCTGAGGAGCCTCACCTTGGAACAGGAGGAACTAGTAACAATGAACGGGGCCAGCCTCGTATTGACCCACCAGTATTTGGGCCTCATCTGGATCCAGAAGTCAACATCCCGAGAAATGTGCAAGGTAATACTGCTGGGGGGAGATTCCTGCAAGAGGATCCCCAGGAAGAACAGTTTACTGTTATGGGGGCTAGAGATGAAGTATACGACAGGAGATTGGACGAAATTGCTGAGAAGTTAAGATCTTTGGAGTCACATAATTCTTTGGGCTTCGATGTGATGGACATGGGACTGGTGGATGGGGTGAGAATTCCCCACAAATTCAAACCCCTATGCTTTGAAAAGTACAATGGTACCTCCTGTCCACGAACCCACTTGCAATCTTTCCTGGGAAGACTTAAAGCTTATACTATGGATGAAAAGCTGTGGATGTTCTACTTTGAAGATAGTCTGACTGGAGCCTCAAGAGAGTGGTATTCACACTTGACCAGAGCTACCATTAGATGCTGGAAGGACTTAGCTGAAGCCGTCATCAGGCAATATCAATACAACTTGGACATGGCTCCCAACAGGACCCTCCTAATGGGAATGTCCCAGTCTTCTAGAGAAAGCTTCAGGGAATACGCTCAGAGGTGGAGATAGCTTGCTGCTGCTGTCCAACCACCTATGTCAGAGAGGGAAATGGCTGACATGTTCATGAATACATTGCAAGGGACCTATATTTATAGATTGGCTGCCTTCTCCTCTACCAGTTTTGCTGATGTGGTCATAGCTGGTGAAAGGATTGAAAGTCTCTTGAAGATGGGCAAAATTTCCGACAGTGGTGCAAGTTCATCCAGTAATCCCAGAAAGCCTTTTTTGGGACCCCGAAGGGCCGGTGAAACAAATTCCATTCATGTAAGTAGGGGTAGGCCTCAATATGTGCACCGGTCAGTAGCAGCAGTTACCATTCCAGCTCCGATTCCTCAACAATCAGCATATCCTCAACAGCAACAACCACAGTATCAACAACAAGTTCATTATCTGCAACAAAGGTCGTACAACAACAACAATAACCAACAACAGCGTCCTTTCCAGCAAAGGCCATCACAGGCAAACAGGGTAATTGACCCAATCCCAATGCCGTATGCTGCACTCTTGCCACAACTCTTGAAGCTCAACCTAGTTGAGTTAAGGACATTGGCTCCTCCAGATCCTCTTAATATGCCAAAGAACTATGATGCAAATGCCAGGTGTGCATTCCACTCAAATGCACCGGGGCATAATACTGAAAAATGCAGGGCCCTACAGATGAAAGTCCAAGATTTGGTGGATTCAAAAGCTCTCAACTTTGCACCTCCTCCAAATGTCACAAGAAATCCAATGCCTAGTCACAACGGGCCTAGGATTAATGTTATTGAGGAAGGCAAACCATCCACATTGATTAGTAGTAATGCACAGATCCAAACACCTCTGGTTGAAATCAAAGCTCAGCTATTAGAATGCCAAATGTTCCCCGGATGTGAGCTCGGCTGTGGGTATTGCAATATTGCAGTCAATGGGTGTGAAAGGCTGAGAAACGGCATAGATGGTCTTATTAAGGATGGTATCCTTCAGATTACGACAACAGCTACTACAACTCCAACAGTTCCTTCATCAACAATCCCAGATACTCCTACAACGTCAGCAACCATTGTTCCAACGGATTCTACAACAACTCCAACAACCGCTCAATCAATCACTTCAACGGATGCAAGTTCAGTTACCATCCCTGCTACAACTTCAACACTCGTCCAGTCAACGGTACCTTCTACAACATCAGCAATAGTTAATGAAAGCGTCTCAACAGTTACAATTTACTATGATCCCGCAAATGTTCCTTCCAACAATTCACAACAAAATGCTACTCTTGTCAGAGCACTAGTTACCATATACTATGATCCACACACCATTGTGGACCCCTCTGCAGCTGCTATCAATCCAGTTACTATCACAGTGCCTGGGCCAGTTCCTTACGAAAGCAATAATGCCATCCCTTGGCATTATGGCTCAGATCTATACTGCGAGGGGCAGAAAATCACTTTGGAATCGTCAACTTCTTCACCTCAGATAGACAATGTGGGGGGAGGCGGAGGCTTCACCAGAAGCGGACGTCTCTTTGCCTCGCAAATTCCAAGACCTGTTGCTGAAGCAGAAGCTGCTGCTAAGGCAAAAGGAAAGAGCATGGTGCAAGAAGAACAAGTTATCAAAGAAGCTTTGAAAACTCCCTTTGACCAAGAGGTTGATGAACTCATGAGAATCATAAAGAAAAGTGATTACAAGGTGGTAGACCAGCTTCACCAAACACCTTCCAAAATCTCCATACTATCATTGCTAATGTGCTCCGAGGCTCATCGGAACGCACTATTAAAAGTCCTGCACGCAGCTTATGTGCCGGAGGAGATTACTGTCAATCAGTTAGAGGCTGTGGTTGGAAATGTCAACGCTAGTCATGGGCTAGGGTTTACTAACGCTGATCTGACAGTGGAAGGTCACAATCACAACAAGGCTTTGCATATTACCTTGGAGTGTAAGGGTGCAGTTCTTTCTCACGTACTGGTGGACACAGGGTCATCACTCAATGTCCTACCCAAGAAAGCCCTTGTGAAGCTGAAGTATGATGGATTGGCACTACGCCCAAGTAGCTTGGTAGTGAGAGCCTTTGACGGTTCTAAAAGATCAGTTCTGGGAGAGATAGAATTACCGATAATGATTGGCCCACAGGTTTTCAAAACGACCTTCTTTGTGATGGATATACAGCCTGCCTACAACTGTCTATTGGGTAGACCATGGATACACGCCGCTGGCACCGTGACATCAACCCTTCACCAGAAGTTAAAATTCGAGTGGGAAGGCCAAGCCATTACTATTTGCGGGGAGGAGGATATTTTTGTTAGCCAGCTGGCTACCTTCAATTACATTGAGATGGATGGGGAGATCCATGAAACCATGAGCCAAGGGTTTGAGGCCCTTAATATTAATGAAGCATCTGCTGTAGTGGGGACTTCAATCACCTCATATCAACAAGCCCGGAAGGTTGTTGAGGAGGTTACTGCTCAAGGCTGGGGCAAGCTACTGTCAGTTGAGAAGAAAGAAGACCGATTCAGGTTGGGTTACAGACCAACTCGACAAGATCAACCAGAGGCTGCAACGGAGCCCAAGTTTGTTAGCGGGGGGATGCTCATCCCGGATGCTGTGAATAGTTTGGAAGATGAGTCAGAAGACGAGCGCAACCTGGAAAGCTGGATACGTCCAAGGATCCCGGGGAACCATGTCTCAAACTGGTCTTCCCAGGAAATTATAAGAGTTACTCCTACAGAGTAATTATTATTTCCTGTGTTTTAAAGCATGCATCAAGTCCTACATCTTGCCCAAGATGTCAGGACTCATTTTGTAATCGGGCCATCTTGTATTTTGTGCAAAGATCAATTAATGAATATCAGGACATCTTTTGCAAATGAGTCTTTTCTTTTTCGCTCACTGTTTTTCATTTCTCATTTTTTGTACAAAAATAAAATGGCAATGTTTTTCAAAATGATAACTTCATTTTCACTTTTTCTAAATAAGATAAAATTGACCACTAAAACGAACAAATCTAAACCCTTGCAGAGAGTGCCCTCCAGACTGCACCGACAACAACACTGCTATGACTTTGTATGACTTTGACAATCCAATTAATCAAGCTGATGAAGGGGTTGAAGAAGATTATGAGCTACCTGAAGAGCTAGCCAGGTTGTTGAGACAAGAGGAGAAGATTATCACTCCTCATCAGGAGGAGGTCGAAATGTTTAATCTTGGTACAGAAGAAGACTTGAAAGAAGTTAAGATCGGGGCCTGCCTACAAGATTCAGTGAAAGAGCAACTGATTGACATGCTTCGGGAATATGTGGATGTTTTTGCTTGGTCTTATCGGGATATGCCAGGGTTGGACACCGACATTGTTATGCATAAGCTGCCGCTGAAAGAAGATTGTCCACCAGTAAAACAGAAATTGCGCCGTACTCGCCCAGATATGGCAATGAAGATAAAAGAAGAGGTACAAAAGCAATGGGACGCAGGCTTCCTTGCTGTGACTAGTTACCCGTCGTGGGTTGCTAACATTGTACTTGTGCCTAAGAAAGATGGCAAGGTGAGAATGTCTGTGGATTACCGGGATCTGAACAGAGCTAGCCCGAAAGATGACTTCCCATTACCTCACATTGATGTATTGGTTGATAATACGGCTCAGTCCTCGGTGTTCTCCTTCATGGATGGATTTTCAGGATACAATCAGATCAAAATATCACCTGAAGACATGGAGAAGACAACTTTCATCACACCCTGGGGCACATTCTGTTATAAGGTGATGCCATTTGGATTGAAGAATGCTGGTGCCACTTATCAACGGGCTATGGTAACATTATTCCATGACATGATCCATAAAGAAATTGAATGTTATGTGGATGACATGATTTCCAAGTCCCTCACAGAAGAAGACCACCTGGTGAATCTGTTGAAGCTATTCAAGCGTCTGAGGAAGTACCAACTGAAGTTAAACCCCAAAAAGTGCACATTCGGGGTGCGATCCGGTAAGCTGCTGGGTTTTATTGTAAGTGAGAAGGGAATTGAAGTTGACCCTGACAAAGTTAAAGCCATTCAAGAAATGCCTGCACCAAAGACAGAAAAAGAAGTTCGGGGGTTCTTATGTAGATTGAACTACATTTCATGGTTCATATCTCACCTTACTGCAACCTGTGAACCCTTGTTCAAGTTGTTGAGAAAAGAACAAACGGTCAGGTGGAACGAAGACTGCCAGAAGGCTTTTGACAAAGTCAAGGAATACTTACAAGAGCCTCCAATACTGATGCCTCCAGTTGAAGGAAGACCTCTAATAATGTACTTGACAGTATTAGAAGAGTCGATGGGGTGTGTGTTGGGCCAGCATGACGAGTCTGGTCGAAAAGAGTATGCAATATACTACCTAAGCAAAAAGTTTACCGACTGTGAACAACGTTATTCACTGCTCGAGAAAACTTGTTGTGCTTTAGCGTGGGCTGCTCGCCGACTAAGGCAGTATATGTTGACCCACACTACCTTGTTGATTTCAAAGATGGACCCAGTCAAGTACATTTTTGAGAAGCCAGCACTTACCGGACGGGTTGCAAGATAGCAAATGATTCTCACGGAATATGATATCCAGTACACATCTCAGAAAGCCATCAAAGGCAGTGTATTGTCTGATTATCTCGCTGAGCAACCCATTGATGATTACCAGCCTATGAGATTTGACTTCCCTGATGAAGACATCATGTTCATAAAAACAAAAGATCACGAAGAGCCTGTTCACACTGAAGGACCTGACCCAGAAGAAGAATGGACTATGATGTTTGATGGGGTTGTTAATATGAATGGTCGTGGTGTTGGTGCAGTACTCATTACACCTAAGGGAGTTCATATGCCTTTCTCGGCAAAGCTCACCTTCAACTGCACTAACAACGAAGCTGAGTACGAAGCTTGTATTATGGGTCTTGAGGAAGCCATTGACCTCAGGATCAAGACTTTGACTGTGTTCGGAGATTCAGCTCTGGTAATCAATCAAACCAACGGCAAATGGTACACCCACCAGGATCATCTGATACCCTACCGGGATTATACAAGGAGGTTATTGACTTTCTTCACTACAGTCAAGCTTGAGTATATCCCCCGAGATGAAAATCAGTTTGCAGATGCTTTGGCTACCATTTCATCCATGATCAAAGTTCAAGCTGCCAACTTTGTGCCTCGGATTTCAGTATCCAGACTTGACAGGCCAGCATACGTATTCTCAGCAGATGTTGTTAAAGATGATAAGCCTTGGTTTCACGACATCAAATGCTTCTTGGAGGATCAAACATACCCACCTGGGGCATCTTCCAATGATAAGAAGACATTAAGAAGGCTTGCTGGTAGTTTCTTCCTGAATGCTGATGGCTCCCTGTATAAGAGGAACTTTGATATGGTACTTCTTAGATGTGTTGATAAGGCAGAAGCGGACTTGTTAATGCACGAGGTGCACGAAGGATATTTTGGTACCCATGCTGGAGGGCATGCTATGGCTAAAAAGTTGTTAAGATCGGGCTATTACTGGATCACAATGGATGCAGACTGTTGTGCGTATGCCAGAAAATGCCATAAATGCCAGATTTATGCAGATAAAGTGCATGTGCCTCCAAATCCTCTGAATGTGATGTCTTCACCCTGGCCCTTCGCCATGTGGGGCATTGATATGATTGGCAAGATTGAACCGATTGCTTTAAATGGCCACAGATTCATCCTAGTTGCCATTGACTATTTTACCAAGTGGGTTGAAGCAGCTTCCTATGCCAATGTCACCAGGCAAGTAGTAGCCCGATTCCTAAAGAGAGACATCATCTGTCGGTATGGAGTGCCCGAGCGAATCATTACGGATAATGGTTCCAACTTAAACAATAAAATGATGGCAGAACTGTGCCGGGACTTCAAGATCCAACACCACAATTCTTCTCCTTACAGGCCAAAGATGAATGGCGCTGTAGAGGCAGCTAACAAGAATATCAAGAAGATTGTGCAAAAGATGGTGGTCACCTATAAAGACTGGAATGAAATGTTACCATTTGCCTTACATGGATACCGTACTTCAATCAGAACATCCAATGGGGCAACACCATATCAGCTCGTGTATGGTATGGAGGCAGTCCTACCTGTTGAAGTTGAATTACCCTCTTTACGGGTCTTGATGGATGTTAAGTTGAACGAAGCAGAATGGGTCCGATCCCGATACGAACAACTGAGTCTGATTGATGAAAAGAGATTGGCTGCAATTTGTCATGGGCAGCTATATCAGAAGAGAATGAAGAAAGCCTTTGATCAGAAAGTCAGACTTCGAGAATACCAAGTAGGAGATCTTGTGCTGAAGAGACTCCTTCCTCCTCATACAGACCACAGGGGCAAGTGGACTCCAAACTACGATGGTCCATTCATAGTAAAGAAAGTTTTCTCGGGTGGAGCACTGATGTTCAATACTATGGATGGTGAAGATTTCCTGTCCCCTGTGAATTCAGATGCAGTTAAACAATACTTCGCATAAAATGACCCGCTGGACATAAAAACAGAATGTAAGTCCAGGAAAAAATAGGGCATCCCGGCGAGTCAAAAACAGAATAAAAGACTCGGGCAAAAATAAGGGAAAATAAAAAATGTACACCCGCTGAGTTGAAAAGCCACATTGGAAAGCTCAGGCAAAAATGGGTATCCCGGTGGATTGAAAACCCGAAAGGGCGATCCACGCAAAATAAGGGAATAAGCGAACAACTGTATTCTGAATTCGTTTGTATCACTTACAACATGGAAAACTTCGAAAGTTTAAAGCATCGGTCAGAATCAACCTTCTTCAGAAAGCAAGACGAGAAGAGCGTCAAATGTCATACGGGTCATAGCAAAGGGAAGCACACTGAAGCATCATCCACATTGCCAACACCTTTTTGTTTCTCAAATTGTAACAATCTCCTCATTTCAGGGGATCTGTTTCTTTGACTGTATTTTGCCAATTCAGGGCACTCCAAATTAATAAAATCAGATTTTCAATCACACTTCGTCTCGTACATTTTATTTTCATTTGCAAAGATGTCTGATGTCCTTAAAATATTGATTGCGTAAATGCAGATGTGTCTTTTCTAAATTACATGCTTACTGTAAACACCCCAAATTTGCCCTCACCCATTCACACCATGGCTTGTGATCTTCCTCATATGCATAAACACAAACATATCATCTCACATCTCATTTTTGATTCACTGCATAGTTTCTAGGGCATCTGCACCTAGGGTTTGTGATCTGAGCAATCCCAAAGCTTCTTGAGCCACTCCAAAGGCCACCAATCAACTCAAAGGGGTCCATGTGTGTTCTTATATCATATTTCACCTCCTCAAAGTCAAAAATGCAGAGGAATCACAAGAACTAGGGTTTGAGGTGATGCAGAGCTAGTTTGAACTACACAGTTGACTGAAAATTAGGGTTTTGGTTTCAGAGGCCATAACTCCAAATTTTTTGGTCATTCTTGTTTCCATTGGTCTCTATATGGTATAGGGAGTATGCATATCAATTTTCATGAAGAAATTCCATGGGAAAGTCATATGATCAAGGGTTGACTTTTCAGACAAGTCAGTGCAAAATCAGGGCATCTGAGGCCCCCAATGACCCAACCAATGGGTGATCTTCATCATTTTGAGTGTATATGATCTTTATTTGATCATGGAAGAAGGTTGAAGTTCATAGAAATCAAGAATTTAGGGTTTTTGCAAATGTTGACTTTTTGGGCATAGTTGACTTTTCAAGAATGCATCATTTTGGGTCATTTTTCAAGCCATGATTCATGATCCAAAAATGCTTCAAATGGAAAAACTTTGGTCATGAAAGTTGTAGATCTCATCTTTCCCTTTTCAAAAAGTACAAGAACATGATCAAACTCTTCTTGGATCAAAAGTTATGGCAATGCAAAGTTGGCAAAAATCACTTATTTTCAAGATATGCACCAAGTGTGAAAATTGCAAAATCATGTGCTAAGTCAAATTGCAGCCTCTAATTCACTTCAAACCAGCACATAAACAATCTCTAAGTCCCAAAATCAGATTTGAACCAAAGATCACATGTGTTTAGTTCATGTAACAAGGCATTTTTCATGAGATTTCAAAAAAGGCCACAAGTTGCAAAACTCATGATCACATCTCACCAACTTGAGGCATTGGCTGCTGAACCAAGCTAGCTTCATACACACACCATGCTGCGCAGCCCCTAGGCTTTGTACCAAGCTAGCACTTCACCATACCTCTCTTACACAATTTTTGACTTTTTGCAAAAGGCAACTTACCAATCAATAAAGCACATGTCCAATCAACTGACCAATGAGAGAGAGTTATGTGGACAATTTGCAAGCCATTTCATGTACTAAGCAAGGCTGAAGCTCTCACATTCCACACATTCACAAAAACACACCAAACTGCATAAGCCTTCGAATCTGCCTACACAGCTTGCAAAACATTCAAACCCTCTTCACCATTCAACTCACCTTGCTCCATAGACCACCCAGCACCAAGAACACAAGCCTGAAACAGCCTGAACATCTCACTGCCATTTCTCACTTCATTTTGCAGTTTCAATCGAATCTCCTTCCACAAACCACAAACACACCAACAAACACTCCAGACCTTCTCCATTCATCCTCAGGATCACAAACCATCATTCACAATGGCCTGAAACCTCCAGAAACTCCATTGCCATTTCTGACCAAGCTTGAGCAGAAGCTTTCGAATCTCACTATCCAGCCAGCTCAAACTCCTTTTGAGCATTCAAACATCTTCTGGGGATCAAGTGAAGTGGTTTGCACTGAAAGAAGTGGCCAGAAAGTCCTCAAGTTGAAAGCTCCAAATCTCAGGTAGCTCGAAAATTATTTTTCCAGAAATCATTTTTCTTGTTACAAACTTGTTCTATGTGATTCACTGATCATCCTGATGTTCTTAGTTTTTGAAATGGTTTTGTTTTGAGTATTTAATTTGTCTCTGAAGCTTGCGTGCCCTAGAACTTGTTCTCTTCGATTCAGCTTGTTTAGGAAGAATAAATTTGTTTTGAGAGAGGGGTTTGATTCGTGAGAGGTTGGAGATCATTTCCCAATTCATAGATTGTTTTTGTTACGTTTTGAGGGAGTTGGTGAGTTTCCCGGTGAGGTGCTGGCCGGAGAAGACGACCGGAAGTCTTCTCCGGCCACCTGAGTCATTAAACCCTAATCTCAGGTCATTAACTCTAGTTTGAATTTGAGCCATGGATGTGCGTTGACCTGTTGACTTCCCTCTCTTTTGGATGGCCCAGATCATTTCATTTGCCCTAATCTCTCTCATTAGCTTTAATTAATTCGTAATTAAATTAATTAAGTCAGGTGCAATCCACACCCTTCATTCACGCGCCAGTCAACACTTTCAAACTCAGAATCAATCCTGGCCATCCACCCTGATTACTTTTATTTTATTTGATTTTTAATTCATTTTATTTCAATTAACTTGTACAATTATTTTAAAATAGCAAAAAATACATAAAAATTATGAAACTTTTTCCTCTGAGTTTTAATAATTTTTATGACACAAAAATATTTTTATTTTATTTTTCATCATTAAAAAAGTATTTTTAAATATTTAAAAGATTATTTTTAATTGATTAATGGGAATTAATTAATTAAAAATACATTTAGGTATTTAAAAATTACAAAAAAATTCATGAAATGTTCTAAGACATTTAGAAACATTGTCCAACCTTCAAACCAAATTTCTTTTTTGATCTTGATGCATTTTAAGAATTTTTCATTGAATTAAATCATATTTTGTGCATTATTTTGATCACAAATTCAAAAATTCATTTCTGCCAATTGGAGAAGGTTGAGACATTGATTCTTTTTGCATTGTTTTGTGTTTGGCATGTAGTTTCTAGGGTAAAATGGCCATGATTTGATCTTGCATTTTCTAATTGTTTGGCATTTCTTTTGTTAAGAACCCTAAAAAACCCTAATAACTTGGAAAAATCATAACTTGAGTTTGGTTGAGAGTTGAGAGCTCCCCTTTGGGCAGTGTTTTATTATAGGCTTAAGGTTTCTTTGGGTACCATTTTCCATTTTTTTTACCTTAGAGTTTGCTTCTGTTTTGAGTTTTTGTTTGATGTTTGATCCATGAACCCTAATTTGGGCTTTCTTTTGCATCCTTCTTGCATTTCCTTGCATAACTTGACTTGTCATTGCATTTTGTGCATTCTTGTGATTCATTTGACATTTTAAGATATATAGAAAGCATGTTTGACCATTGCATTACATATTTGCAATGTCATTTGTCTTGTGTGATTCATAACTTTCCATGCTTGTTCATGCTCTTTAGCTTGCATCATTTACATCCATGATCTTGTATGAGCATCCCCATTGTCTTGCCTCATGTTTGCAGCACCCCATAGCATCATTATCATCATCAACATGCTTCTGGTTTGGTCTAACATCATGTCATTTCATTTCATTTAGCATTGCATTGCATTTCTTTCTAACATTTCAGGTGGTAAGTAACTTGGGAAGTGAATTTGCCTTCACTTCTCATAACTTTTCTTTTCATCTCTCTTGCATCCATTGCTGCATTTATGTTTGTGTTTGAGTTTGAGCTTGCTCATTCTTGTTCCTCCCACTTTCTTTCTTCAAGTGACTTGACTTCTTGAATGAAGCAAGTCACTTTGCTTCTCTTGATCTTATTCATCTGCTTCCTGGTGGCTCCTCTGAAGATTGTTCTTGCAAACCTCACAAACTTTAGGATCATCCAAGCATGACAATGAATTAGGGTTTTGATTAGTCCCCCCATAGTTTTACCTTTGTGTCTCTCTTTGAATCTTCTCTTCTCATCTCATAATCAGGGACTAAACCCTAAAGGCTTTAAGACTTTGTGATTAAGCTTATGCCTGCATCCTTCTCTTAGGATGGAGTGTATAACTTTAATCCTAAGTGTTAGACCCTTAATGTGTTTAACTCCTTTAATCAATTCATCTTAATAATCATCAAGACATCACACTTGTAACTTGGGCCTTGCATTAGGGTTCTAATTCTTCCTTAAGTGGTTAAGAAGGACTAACCCTAGTGTTAATGGACAAATCCCCCTCAAGTTGTCTTACAAACCATAAAAATCACTTCATTACCATATCATTAAATAAAATCCACTTAATCAAAGGTTCGTTTTGTCATGGGTTTAATCCCTAATCATGGATTAAGTTGAGGAGTTTTCCTCAACTTAAACATTCTCATCTATCATCCTTCTTTTAGGATGGTGTAATGGGTCTGTTTAATCCATGATTATGGCTTAACCTCATTACTCAACATTAAACAAAAAACATCAAAAACATCTAAATAATCACAAATAGGATAATGATCTTAATCCTGCACCATAGGTGATTAAGTGTGAGAATCTGACTTCACACTTAAGGTATTCTCATTACCCCTAAACAGAGGGAAGATGTGATGAGTTTACTAAATCCATTGGTTTAGGCTTAAGCTCATTAACTTATGACAAATTCAAAAGCAATAAAAGACTGAAAACTCAAAAACAAACAATAATCGTCTCCTCCGGGATTCTTTTCTCATCATCTTCACTCACAAACGAGAACTTGCTTCTTCCGTCTAATGCAAGACAGTTTGCACCTGAGCCAGACAGGTCATACACTTGAGCATAGGCAAGTAAGCAGTTCACAAGTCAATTCATCTTTCAGTCTCTTTGGGTCGAACTACGGTGTTCTGACTTCCTCATTGCACGAGAGGATACGTAGGCATAACTTAACGGTTATCGAACAAAAGTCTCTGTCCATTCCCCCTCTTTCCAGCTCATTTCTTTAAGCCTCATAATCTTGAGCAATTCATTCTCATTCTTACACTGACACATCATTTATACATGTTACACTTCACACTGACACCTGTACATTCTTTCCAGCTATTTTACACACAAATTGCACTGACACTACCCCTTTAAAACACAAATCTTTTAAGCGTGGATCCCGTCGAGTACGGCGGACAATCTGGGTGCTAATACCTTCCCAGGTTGTAACCAACCCCCTTTCTCAGTCTCTCTGGTTCGCAAACCGTCTTATCCATCTTCTTCTAGGTCTATGCAGCATTACCTTTCCTCCAGGATAAAAATGCCTAGCTGGCGACTCTATTCATCTCCAGTGAGTTCACGGCTGTGTGTTCTCATTGTCCCTCTCGCCGACCGTTCGCGTCTGTACCTTCATCTGATCCGTGTTTCATTTGTCGGGAGCGACAGCTTGGCGACTCTGCTGGGGATCCTTATATTGCAACCAGGGCTTCTGGTTCTTTTTGTGGGTTCCTCCTAGCGCTTGTTTGGTTTGTGTTTACTGGGGTGTTATGTGCTTGTGTGTGCTTGTATTTATTTTTGTTTATTGCTTTATGTACAGTTACTTTACTGCTTTCTTTACTGCATTTATATATCATATTGTCATTGTTGCTGGCTGGATCTGTTGTTTGCCTTGGTGGGTGGGTGATTCATTGAGAGTTAAGGTCCTATACCTGGGACCTGAGTGACACCTAGGCTAGAGTGAATCATATTCTTTCCCATTCCATTTCGGTCTGGTGCGGGAATATGAAACACGGTTCAGATATGGGTTTCTTCTTGAGAACTCTGTGTTGCAGATTTCCTGCAATGCTAGGGCTATCTGGGAAGCCTGCTAAGTCTGGATGACCTTTTAGTATTGACCTTCAGAAACTGAGGTGAATTAGAGGAGGAACTTTTATGGTTATTGTAAACACTGTACCTCCGGGTTAGAAGTGTTTACACTTCTCATAACTGATCCAAGTCTGAGGATCCTTGTTTTAGAACACCACCTGTGAGGGGGTTGGGCTGTTTACAGGTTTGCAGGTACCTTGACCTCAGAATACCCTGTTACTTTGACTTTGCTAAGAGTACTCCATGTTGGACAGTTCTTGTGTTTCTAAACCCTGGACATGTGGCTCTTTATTTGAGTCCCCCACCCTGGTTATTGGATTTTTAGACCTCCATCTGGAATTCTTGAACACACATGGATCTATACCAAGGCAGTTAATCAGATCCAGCTCAGTCACAAACCCTTTGCATTTCATTTGCATACATACCCATTGCATCATATTAACATTTGCTTATTTGTGTTTCAGGGTATCCACCTTCATCTTTGGTTTTGGTTTTGACCCCATCTGCAGTTTTGACCTATCTCCACCAGCACTTGCTTCAGATTGTCAGCCGTATACCTCAGTTACTTGCACTAGCCATCCAGTGGCCCACTTCTCAACCTCTTCATCGACACTTATTCTACTCAGTCTCAGCATCATGGCCCCAAAGAAAAGCAACATCACCTATCATTTCTTCCAACCAGACTTATCAGACCTCAGGAGGATCCAAACCCTGATCACTCCAGATCACATACCCTTGTTCAGGGAGAGTTATGGAGATATATTGGACATGGTTATGGATCTGGACCCTTCACAGAGGAGCCTCATCCACACCTGCATTCAGTTTTATGATCCTCCATTGAGATGTTTCACCTTTCAAGACTTTCAGTTGGGTCCTCTTCTGGAAGAATACTCATCTTTGATTGGTTTGCCTATCAAGAGAGAAATCCCTTTCAACCCTGAAATGGTCTTTCCCAGCAATGGAGAGATAGCAAAAGCTTTGCACCTGGAACTTGCTTTGATTGAGCAGCATATGACCTCTAAAGCTGGGATCCCTGGTTTTCATCTGGACTTCTTAATTTCTCAAGCTAGTCTGAAGGCCTCCCTGGGGGAGTGGAAAGCTGTTTGTGCTCTGTTGGCCTTAAGTGTATATGGAATTGTGTTGTTTGCAGATGAGCCACGATTCATTAGCAAAAATGCAATCCATTTGCTCATCCTGAAGAACCCAGTGCCAACTTTGCTAGGAGATCTCTATTACTCAATACATCAGAAGAATGAGAAGCAGAGGGGAAGGCTAGTGAGGTGTTGTGCTCCATTATTCCATACTTGGCTTCTTAAGCATCTACCCAGGACAGATGCATTTCTAAACCCTCATCAGCAAAGCAACTGGGCTAAGAGGCTCACTATTCTCACTTCAGCAGATATCAGATGGTGTGCTCAAAGCACCAAGGGCAGAGATATCATTACAAGCTGTGGGAACTTTCCCAATGTGCCTTTAATAGGAGTTAAAGGAAGTATCAATTACAACCCTCTGCTGTTCAGGAGGCAATTAGGCTATGCACTGGTCCATACTCCCAGGGAGCAAGACTTGGTTGAGACCCTCTACTGTGAGAACAAGATTAGTTTGGCTGTTGTTAGGCAGGCTGCCTGGGCCTGGGATCATGTTCAAACCAAGGGAATCACCATTCTGGGGAAGTGCAATAACGTGGCGTCAGCACAATATTATGAGTGGTCCCGTGCTAGGGCCCAATTCTCTGGAATGCCTTTCACCATAGAAGACATGCCTGAGTCATCTTCAGCATCACCCCCTGCCACTATCAGTTTGGAGGAGTTTGAAAGTTTGAAGGAAAGAAATGAGAAGTTAACCCAGGCTTTGCAGAAGACCCTCCGAGAGAGGAGTGAAGGTGTGAGGGAGATTGAGAGATTGGAGAAATTGAAAGTGGAACACTTGACTAAGATCGAGAAGTCTGGAGATTATATCAACAAGTCTAAAGCTGGTGAACAGATTCTGAAGAATGCTTGCAAAGAAGCCCAGTTCCAAAGAGCAAGGACAGACTTGTATTTGAAGGAGAGTCAAGCCCGGTGGGTCAGGATCACCGAGGCTCGTACCCTGGAAGACAAGAGAGTTCAGGACAAGATGGAGCAGATGGAAAAAGCCCTGGCAGCAGCCCAGAAGGAAATATCGGAGCTAGAAATCAGAGCTGGAGTGAAGAGGTCTAAGGACCAAAGTCGGAACAAGAAGTTGACTGCAGCTGTTGCAACAAGAAACCTTCTCATCAGAGGTCTCACGGAGCATCCGGCTGATCCTGTGACCGAAGCACTTCTTAAGGAAGTTCGTGAGGATGAGTTTGGTCTTGGAGTTTGATCATTTGCTTGTTGTTGTTCCTATTCTATGTACTTTTACCTTTTTGTGATGTATTTTGACCCCTTTAAGGGCTTGTGTTGTAAAATGAACAAGTTGTATTATTTCACCCTTTGTAATATATTTGTGTTGGTTTCTATCTGGGTTCACATCAAAAGCAACTTCAACAGCATCATCTTCAAGGGTCTGGAAGGTTCAAAACTGAAGGCCAAACCGGATACCTTGAGAACAAATAAGCATAACTGCATTGCATGCTAACCCTTTTGTTTGTTTTGTAGGTTTTTGTTTTGTTGTTGCTAACCTCTGTTGTGATATTCAGGAATTATTGCTCGCCGCCGGGTATTTCCTCTCAACAGGCCACACAGGTACCCAACTAGAAACAACCTTTCGGGAATTCAGATGGATCAGATGCAGCAAGACCTTACGGAGGTCAGAAACCAGATGGCAAACGAAAGACTGGAGATGAGAACCCAGATAACACAATTCATGGAAGTGATGAACAACTTAGCTCAAAGCCAGGAGAGGCTCAGAACTTTGGTAGAAGGGAGGAATCAAGAGGAGCCCCATGTGGGTACTGCTGGCACAAGTAACAATGAACGGGTGCAACCCCATGTTAACCCTCCTGTGTTTGGCCCACATCTACATCCTGAGATTAACATTCCTGCAAATGTTCAAGGGACAGCCACTGCAGCCAGGGTACTTCAAGAAGACCCTCAAGAAGACCAGTTCACAGTAATGGGTGCTGGAGAGGAAACTTATGATAGACGGTTGGAAGAAATAGCTGAGAAGTTGAGGTCCTTAGAATCTCAAAATTCTTTGGGTTTCGACGTTATGGACATGGGTTTGGTAGACGGGGTCAGGATCCCCCATAAGTTCAAGCCTCCTTGTTTCGAAAAGTATAATGGGACTTCATGCCCCCGGACTCATTTGCAATCATTTCTGGGAAGGCTGAAGGCTTATACAATGGATGAGAAACTCTGGATGTTTTACTTCGAAGACAGCTTGACTGGAGCATCAAGGGAATGGTATTCCCATTTGACAAGGGCAACTGTAAGATGCTGGAAGGACCTGGCAGAGGCCTTCATCCGACAGTATCAATACAACTTAGACATGGCACCCAACAGGACTCTCCTAATGGGAATGTCACAGTCATCAAGGGAAAGTTTCCGAGAATATGCCCAGAGATGGAGGCAATTGGCTGCTGCCGTTCAACCACCAATGTCTGAGAGAGAAATGGCAGACATGTTTATGAACACTCTCCAGGGAACGTATATTGACAGGTTGGCTGCTTTCTCTTCCACTAGCTTCGCAGATGTTGTTATAGCTGGGGAGAGAATTGAAAGCCTGTTAAAAATGGGTAAGATCTCTGATAACGGTGCAAGCTCGTCCAGTAGTACAAGAAAGCCTTTTGCAGGCCCGAGAAGAACTGGCGAGACCAATTCCATTCACACCAACAGGGGTAGGCCCCAATATGTTCAAAGGACAATAGCAGCAGTCACCATTCCTGCTCCAGCTCACCCACAGCCAGTCTATCAACCTCCGCAGCAAAACTTCCAACAACAACCTCAGTATCATCAAAATCAGTATCCTCCAAGAAACTTCAACAACAACACCAACAACAACAATCAACAGAGGCCATTCCAACAGAGGCCATCCCAAGCTAACAGAGTGATCGATCCGATCCCAATGCCATATGCTGCCTTGCTGCCACAACTTCTGAAACTCAACCTAGTTGAGCTAAGAACGTTGGCACCTCCGGATCCCAACAGTCTACCAAGGAAATATGACTCCAATGCTAGGTATGCTTTTCATTCGAACGCACCAGGTCACAGTACAGAAAAGTGCAGGGCTCTGCATATGAAGGTACAAGACTTGGTAGACTCTAAGGCTCTGAATTTTGCACCGCCGCCCAATGTCAATAAAAACCCAATGCCAAACCATGGTGGTCCCCGAATTAACGCTATTGAAGAAGACAGACCGTCTTATTTAATAACCAGTGTGGATCAGATCAGGACACCATTGGTGGAAATCAAAGCTCAACTCCGTGAAAACCAGATATTTCCGGGGTGTGAACTAGGGTGCCCCTACTGCAATATTTCATGGAATGGGTGTGAGGACCTGAGGAATGGCATTGACAGCCTTATTCAAAGTGGCTTGCTACAGATCACTACATCATTCCCGACAAATCCGGCAACTTCATCAACAACGGTTTCAGACCCTCCTACAACTCCAGCAATCTATCACGAAGATGTCTCCACTGTTACCATATTCTACGATCCTGAAAATAATTCCGCCTACCATTCAGAAGGTGCTGCTCCCACCAGAGCACCAGTTACAATCTTTTATGATCCACAGACAATTACAGTCCCTTCAGCAGCAGCAATCAGTCCAGTCATTGTCACGGTGCCTGGACCAGTACCATATGAAAGCAATAGGGCCATCCCTTGGCACTATGGCTCTGACGTGTACTGCGAAGGAAAAAGAATCACTCTTGAAACATCAGCACCTGCACCACAAGTAGATAATGTGGGGGGAGGCGGAGGCTTCACTCGAAGCGGACGTCTCTTTGCTTCACAAGTTCAAAGACCTACTGCCGAAGCAGAAGCTGCTGCCAAGGCAAAGGGAAAGAGCCCGGTGCAGGAAGATCAAGCTGCTAAAGAAGCCCTGAAAACTCCGTTCGATCAGGAAGTTGATGAGTTTATGCGAATCATCAAAAAGAGTGATTATAAAGTTGTGGATCAGCTTCACCAGACGCCATCCAAAATCTCTATCCTCTCACTGCTTATGTGCTCCGAAGCCCATCGGAATGCACTACTTAAAGTCCTGCACGCGGCTTACGTGCCTGAGGAGATTACTGTCAACCAATTGGAAACCGTGGTTGGAAATGTTACTGCTAGCAATGGGCTATGGTTTACCAATTATGACTTGACAGCGGATGGCCGCAATCACAACAAAGCCTTGCACATAACCATGGAATGCAAAGGAGCTGTCCTTTCTCATGTGCTGGTGGACACAGGATCTTCCCTGAATGTCTTACCAAAGAAGGCTCTGGTGAAGTTAGAATATGATGGATTGGCATTGAGACCCAGCAACCTGGTGGTACGAGCCTTTGATGGCTCTAAGAGATCGGTTCTGGGAGAGATTGAGCTGCCCGTGACAATTGGCCCACAGACCTTTAAAACTATCTTTTATGTGATGGACATTCAGCCCGCCTACAGCTGTTTGTTGGGTAGACCCTGGATTCACGCCGCCGGCGCAATAACGTCTACCCTTCACCAAAAGTTAAAATTTGAGTGGGAAGGTCAAGTTGTCACAATCTGTGGGGAAGAGGACATTTTCGTTAGCCATCTGGCTACTTACAAATACATTGATATGGATGGAGAGATCCATGAAACAATGAGCCAAGGTTTTGAAGCCTTGAATGTCAATGAAGCATCTGCTATATCTGGTACTCCCATGTCGTCTTATCAACAAGCCCGGAAGGTTGTTGAAGAAGGAACTGCCCTAGGCTGGGGCAAGGTTTTAGCTGTGGAGGAGAAGAAGGACAAGTTTGGGTTGGGTTACAGACCAACTCAACATCAAGCAAAGGCTGCTGAGAAGCCTGGTTTCGTCAGTGGGGGGATGCTTACCCCCGATGCTATCAACTGTCTGGAAGACGAGCTGGAAGAGGAGCGCAATCTGGAGAATTGGATTCGTCCAAAGATCCCGGGGAGCAGTGTCTCGAACTGGTCTTCCCAGGAAATTATAAGAGTTACTCATGCAGAGTAATTATTATTTCCTGTATTTTCATAGCATGCATCAAAGTCTTGCATCTTGCCCAAGATGACAAGACTCATTTTGTAATCAGGGCCATCTGTACTTTTGTGCAAACAAGATTAAATTAATGAAATATCAGACATCTTTTTGCAAACAAGTCTTTTTCTTTTCTGCTCACTGTTTTTCCATCTTTCTTTTTGTACAAAAATAAATGGCGGTGTTTTCAAAATGATAACTTCATTTCACTTTTTTCTAAAGCAAGATTAAAATCAATCACTAAAATGAACAAACTTAACCCTTGCAGAGAGTGCCTTCCTGACAGCACCGACAACAGCACGGCTATGGCATCGTATGACTTTGACAATCCAATCAATCAAGCTGAAGAAGGGGTTGATGAAGAATATGAGCTTCCTGAAGAGCTAGCCAGGTTGGTAAGACAAGAGGAAAAGGTTATTACTCCTCACCAGGAGGAGATTGAAGTGATTAATCTTGGTACCGATGAAGACGTGAAAGAAGTTAAAATCGGGGCCTGCCTGCAAGACTCAGTGAAGAGACAACTGATAGATCTGCTTCAAGAGTATGTTGATGTGTTTGCTTGGTCGTATCAAGATATGCCAGGGTTGGATACCGATATAGTTGTGCACAAGCTGCCTTTGAGGGAAGAATGCCCACCAGTGAAACAGAAGCTGCGCCGAACTCGCCCAGACATGGCTATGAAAATTAAGGAAGAGGTACAAAAGCAATGGGACGCCGGGTTCCTTGCTGTGACTAGCTATCCACCGTGGGTTGCTAATATAGTACCTGTGCCTAAGAAAGATGGCAAAGTAAGGATGTGTGTTGACTACCGGGATCTGAACAGAGCCAGCCCGAAAGATGACTTCCCATTACCTCACATTGATGTATTGGTGGATAACACGGCTCAGTTCTCGGTATTCTCCTTCATGGATGGATTTTCAGGATACAATCAGATCAAGATGTCACCTGAAGACATGGAGAAGACAACATTCATTACACCTTGGGGCACGTTCTGTTACAAAGTGATGCCATTCGGACTGAAGAATGTTGGTGCCACATATCAACGGGCTATGGTGACATTGTTCCACGATATGATCCACAAGGAAATAGAATGTTATGTGGATGACATGATCGCCAAGTCCCTTACAGAGGAAGATCACCTGGTGAATCTGCTCAAGTTGTTCAAGCGTTTGAGGAAGTACCAACTGAAGTTGAACCCCAACAAATGTACGTTCGGGGTGCGATCCGGTAAGCTGTTGGGCTTTATTGTAAGCGAGAAAGGGATTGAGGTTGACCCTGATAAAGTCAAGGCTATTCAAGAAATGCCTGCGCCGAAAACTGAGAAAGAAGTTCGAGGGTTCTTAGGTCGATTGAACTACATTTCACGGTTCATATCTCACCTCACGGCAACCTGTGAACCTTTGTTCAAGCTGTTAAGAAAAGAACAAACGGTCAGGTGGAACGAAGATTGCCAGAAGGCTTTTGACAAAATCAAGGAGTATTTACAAGAACCTCCAATCCTCATGCCGCCAGTTGAAGGAAGACCTCTAATTATGTACTTGACAGTATTAGAAGAGTCAATGGGGTGTGTGTTGGGCCAGCATGACGAGTCTGGTCGAAAAGAGTATGCAATATACTACCTAAGCAAAAAGTTTACCGACTGTGAATAGCGTTATTCACTGCTCGAGAAAACTTGCTGTGCTTTGGCGTGGGCTGCTCGCCGACTGAGACAGTATATGCTGACCCACACTACCTTGTTGATCTCAAAAATGGATCCAGTTAAGTACATTTTCGAGAAGCCAGCTCTTACCGGACGGGTTGCGAGATGGCAGATGATTCTCACAGAATACGACATACAGTACACATCTCAGAAAGCCATCAAGGGCAGTGTACTATCTGAATATCTTGCTGAGCAACCCATTGATGACTACCAGCCTATGAGGTTTGACTTCCCCGATGAGGACATCATGTTCATTAAAGCAAAAGATCACGAAGAGCCTATTCACACCGAAGGGCCTGACCCGGAGAAAGAATGGACTATGATGTTTGACGGGGCTGTTAACATGAATGGCCGTGGTGTTGGTGCAGTACTTATTACACCCAAAGGAGTTCACATGCCTTTCTCGGCAAAACTCACTTTCAACTGCACTAACAACGAAGCTGAATACGAAGCTTGCATTATGGGTCTTGAGGAAGCCATCGACCTCAGGATCAAGACATTGACCGTATTCGGAGATTCAGCCTTGGTAATCAATCAGACCAATGGGAAATGGTATACACACCAGGATCATCTGATACCTTACAGGGATTATACAAGGAGGTTACTGACTTTCTTCACAACAGTCAAACTTGAGTATATCCCTCGAGATGAGAATCAGTTTGCAGATGCCTTGGCTACCATTTCGTCCATGATCAAAGTTCAAGCTGCTAACTTTGTACCTCAGATTTCAGTATCGAGACTTGATAGACCAGCATATGTATTCGCAGCAGATGCTGTCAAAGATGATAAGCCTTGGTTCCATGATATTAAGTGCTTCTTGGAGGATCAAACATACCCGCCTGGGTCATCTTCCAATGATAAGAAGACCTTGAGAAGGCTTGCTGGAAGTTTCTTTTTGAACACTGGTGGATCTCTATACAAAAGGAACTTTGATATGGTACTCCTCAGATGTGTTGACAAGACGGAAGCAGATTTGTTGATGCATGAAGTGCACGAAGGCTCCTTTGGTACCCATGCTGGAGGGCACGCCATGGCCAAGAAGTTGTTAAGATCAGGTTATTACTGGATCACAATGGATGCAGACTGTTGTGCTTACGCCAGAAAATGCCACAAATGCCAGATCTACGCAGATAAGGTGCATGTGCCTCCCAACCCTTTGAACATCATGTCTTCACCATGGCCCTTTGCCATGTGGGGCATTGATATGATTGGCAAGATTGAGCCAACTGCTTCAAACGGCCACAGATTCATCCTGGTCGCCATCGACTATTTTACCAAGTGGGTTGAAGCAGCCTCATATGCAAATGTCACAAGGCAAGTGGTAGCCCGATTTCTGAAAAGAGATATCATCTGTCGATATGGAGTTCCCGAGCGAATCATTACTGATAATGGTTCCAATCTAAACAACAAAATGATGGCAGAGCTATGCCGGGACTTCAAGATTCAACATCACAATTCTTCTCCTTACAGGCCAAAGATGAATGGCGCTGTTGAGGCGGCTAACAAGAATATTAAGAAGATTGTGCAGAAGATGGTAGTCACTTACAAAGACTGGCATGAAATGCTGCCATTTGCCTTGCATGGGTATCGCACATCAATCAGGACATCTACTGGGGCAACGCCATATCAGCTTGTTTATGGTATGGAAGCGGTCCTACCGGTTGAAGTTGAATTACCCTCTCTGCGGGTACTAATGGATGTTAAACTGAGTGAAGCAGAATGGGTTAGGTCCCGATACGAGCAACTGAGTCTGATTGAAGAGAAGAGATTGACTGCAATCTGTCATGGACAATTGTATCAGAAGAGAATGAAGAGAGCCTTCGATCAGAAAGTCAGGCACCGAGGGTACCAAGTGGGAGATCTTGTGCTGAAAAGAATCCTCCCTCCTCATACAGACCACAGGGGCAAATGGACTCCAAATTACGAAGGACCGTTTGTGGTGAAGAAAGTTTTCTCTGGTGGAGCACTGATGCTCAGCACCATGGATGGTGAAGATTTCCCGTCCCCTGTGAATTCAGATGCAGTTAAAAAATACTTCGCATAAAAATGACCCGCTGGACATAAAAAACAGAATGTAAGTCCAGGCAAAAATAGGGCATCCCGGCGAGTCAAAAAACAGAATAAAAGACTCGGGCAAAAATAAGGGAAGTAAATGAAAAGATGTACACCCGCTGAGTTGAAAAGCCGCATTGGACAACTCAGGCAAAAATGGGTATCCCGATGGATTGAAAACCCGAAAGGGCGATCCATGCAAAATAAGGGAATAAGCGAACAACTGCACTCTGAGTTCGTCTGTATCACTTACAACTTGGAAAGCTTCAAAAGGATCAAGCTTCAATCAGAATTAGTCTTCTTCAGAAAGCAAGACGAGAAGAACGTCATTGTCATACGAGTCATAGCAGAAGAGGAAGTTCCTTGAAAGCCTCGTCAGCATCGCCAGCACCTTGTTTCTCAATTTGTAACAGTCTCCTCATTTCAGGAGATATGTTTCTTTGACTGTATCTTGCCAATTCAGGGCACATGAATTAATAAAATCAGATTTTTCAGTCATGTTTCGTTTTGTATATTTTTATTTGCAAAAGATGTCTGGTGTCTCTAAAAAAATCGATTGCATAAGTACAGATGCCTTTCTCCCCAAAATAATAATAATAAAACGCATGCTTACAGGGAATATGGTTACTCTCGAAAGTACTTAACTCCTATGACGGAATTCAGTGAGGGATACCTCGGGACCTTTTGTGCGTTTCCTTATCTTTGCAGGATTGCAGGTATCCAGAACGCAACCTGGGGCGTGCAAGTTACGTTTCAGCAAGCTGGCAAATCATTATCAACTCGGTCTATCTTCCACGTGGCACTGGAAGGTGCCCACTTCCCCAGCAAAGTTGCCAAATCAACATACACTCAATCTCAGCATCTGAAATGCTCTATCCCCAGCTGAGTTGCCGCTTGTTGCTCTCCCCAGCTGAATTGCCTCTCACAATTCCCCAGCCGAGTTGCCATGTCATCCTCAGCTGAATACAGGAGTCAGGAAATCATTTCCCCACAGAGTTCCAGCCTCTATCCAGAAGAGCAACGCATGAAGAGATCACAACAGAGTGGAGAAAGCTTCTACAAACCCCAGCTGGGTCCCGTATTATAAGGATATGTCAATCAGTGACCAATATCCCCAAGCAGATGCTTCATCAGATCTACCAATGATCTCATCCCCAGTTGGGATGTTCCCTTCAAGCAGATCAACCAGAGATCTTCGCAGCAACAGGATCCGAATCCCAGTGTGGTATCTTTGCATAATCATGGCATTTGCATCATAATATCCCCTCAGAGCGTAGCATTCCGTCTAATACGGAGCATTACGGCAAAAATCAAACATATAGCATAATCATAAGCCATGCTATAAATTAGCGCTTGTGAATAATAACCGTTCATCACCATTGTACAAAACATCCCCATCAGAGTCCCAGCAAAGGCAGTTGCCTCTCCAATCACCAAACACCAGTATATATTTCTGACATCCGTCCGTGTCATCACTTCCCCAAGCAGGTTGCCTGAATACACTTTACAAACAAAATCACCCGTATTACAGATACTTCATGACACCCGTCCGTGTCATATTACCAGCAGAAAGCCAAAGACATCCTCTTTGCACCCTCGCATATACTTATATACACTTTCTTGACACCCGTCCGTGTCATATCCCCAGCGCAGTCGCTTACACTTTTACAACCCATATACTTGTTGATATTATTATGCTTTTCTCCTTTGACACTCGTCCGTGTCACTCTCCCCAGCAGATAAACACTCATCTATACAATACAATACTCACTACTCACGATACACTTATACAGATACTCGTCCGTATCTTGTATACACCATCACTTATCTCCTCACAGATTCGACAATAGTCCTTGTTCTTTGTTAACCAGTTGGTACTCGTCCGTATCATCATCTCAGAACATTGCGTCTAATGTTTGTTTCTACATGATACTCGTCCGTATCATAGTCTTAAGGATGCTCGTCCGCATCTTTAATCCATACACCGTGTCAAACACTTGTGTCTTCTTGAATATAGATGCTCGTCCGTGTCTACTATTCCCCCAGAAGAACCATCAGATTCAACACTCGTCCGTGTTCCTTGTTAACCAGTTAATACTCGTCCGTATCATCATCTCTGAACATGTGTCAGTTTGTTTCTACCCGATACTCGTCCGTATCGTAGTCTTAAGGATGCTCGTCTGCATCTTTAATCTATACACAATACCAAACGCTCATACCCTTTGTTTCTTGGATGTGAACACTCGTCCGTGTTTACATTATCCCCAGCAGATCACCAACAAATTTTCTTTTTATCTAACACTCGTCCTGTGTTATGATACCTTTGAGAGCAGCCGTACCCTGCTGAGTGGTCGTCCTCCACTTCTTGATGGTCGTCCTCCATCATGCTCATCCGATGGCCGTCCCCATCGTTTATTTTAGCAGCCGTCCCCTGCTAGGTGGTCGTCCTCCACCTTTTTGATGATCGTCCTTCATCATTTTATCCAATGGACGTCCCCATTGTTGATTTTGGTTATCTGGCACTCGTCCTGTGTCATGAGAAACCTCGAGAGCAGCCGTACCCTGCTAAGTGGTCGTCCTCCACTTCTTGATGGTCGTCCTCCATCATGCTCGTCCGATGGCCGTCCCCATCGTTGACCTTTTCTATCCGATGGCCGTCCCCATCGTTGATATTTTCGGCAGCCGTACCCTGCCAGGTGGTCGTCCTCCACCTTTGATGGCCGTCCCCATCATATTTCCTTTATTACCCAACAGAGCAGCCGTCCCCTGCTAGGTGATCGTCCTTCACCTTTGATGGCCGTACCCCATCAGCTGTTTATTTCGTTTATTCTTTAACCCGATGGCCGTCCCCGTCGTGGTCCCTTTTCCTTTTAACCCGATGGCCGTCCCCATCGTCGGTTACTTTGCTTTATGAACTTGATGGCCGTCCCCGTCATGTTTCATTAATCCCCAGAAAATGCTACAACTTTGTCTTGATGGCCGTTCCCATCATGATATTTTATTTTTCCCAGCTAGTCGGCCGTCCCCGTCTTAGCTTTACCTTTTATCCCCAGCATGTCGGCCGTCCCCGTCATTGCTTTATTTTCCTCACCATGTCGGCCGTCCCCGTCATTGCTTTATTTTCTACACTTTCCCAGCATGTCGGCCGTCCCCGTCATTGCTATTTACCCGGCAGTCGTCCTCTGCTCGACGGTCGTCCTCCGTCGCCCACACTTTACAATACACTTTAATTTTCTTTTACAATCTATATCCCTTTTCTTCTTCATTCTGTGAGTGCAAATTTTGGACTGTCTTTAATATTCAACCACAAGTTATCTTGTTTGCCTGTTAAGCCGTTGCTTACATCCTGCACAGCTAACTCATGTTTGAATAGGGGCAGCTGTAAACACCCCAAATTTGCCCTCACCCATTCACACCATGGCTTGTGATCTTCCTCATATGCATAAACACAAACATATCATCTCACATCTCATTTTTGATTCACTGCATAGTTTCTAGGGCATCTGCACCTAGGGTTTGTGATCTGAGCAATCCCAAAGCTTCTTGAGCCACTCCAAAGGCCACCAATCAACTCAAAGGGGTCCATGTGTGTTCTTATATCATATTTCACCTCCTCAAAGTCAAAAATGCAGAGGAATCACAAGAACTAGGGTTTGAGGTGATGCAGAGCTAGTTTGAACTACACAGTTGACTGAAAATTAGGGTTTTGGTTTCAGAGGCCATAACTCCAAATTTTTTGGTCATTCTTGTTTCCATTGGTCTCTATATGGTATAGGGAGTATGCATATCAATTTTCATGAAGAAATTCCATGGGAAAGTCATATGATCAAGGGTTGACTTTTCAGACAAGTCAGTGCAAAATCAGGGCATCTGAGGCCCCCAATGACCCAACCAATGGGTGATCTTCATCATTTTGAGTGTATATGATCTTTATTTGATCATGGAAGAAGGTTGAAGTTCATAGAAATCAAGAATTTAGGGTTTTTGCAAATGTTGACTTTTTGGGCATAGTTGACTTTTCAAGAATGCATCATTTTGGGTCATTTTTCAAGCCATGATTCATGATCCAAAAATGCTTCAAATGGAAAAACTTTGGTCATGAAAGTTGTAGATCTCATCTTTCCCTTTTCAAAAAGTACAAGAACATGATCAAACTCTTCTTGGATCAAAAGTTATGGCAATGCAAAGTTGGCAAAAATCACTTATTTTCAAGATATGCACCAAGTGTGAAAATTGCAAAATCATGTGCTAAGTCAAATTGCAGCCTCTAATTCACTTCAAACCAGCACATAAACAATCTCTAAGTCCCAAAATCAGATTTGAACCAAAGATCACATGTGTTTAGTTCATGTAACAAGGCATTTTTCATGAGATTTCAAAAAAGGCCACAAGTTGCAAAACTCATGATCACATCTCACCAACTTGAGGCATTGGCTGCTGAACCAAGCTAGCTTCATACACACACCATGCTGCGCAGCCCCTAGGCTTTGTACCAAGCTAGCACTTCACCATACCTCTCTTACACAATTTTTGACTTTTTGCAAAAGGCAACTTACCAATCAATAAAGCACATGTCCAATCAACTGACCAATGAGAGAGAGTTATGTGGACAATTTGCAAGCCATTTCATGTACTAAGCAAGGCTGAAGCTCTCACATTCCACACATTCACAAAAACACACCAAACTGCATAAGCCTTCGAATCTGCCTACACAGCTTGCAAAACATTCAAACCCTCTTCACCATTCAACTCACCTTGCTCCATAGACCACCCAGCACCAAGAACACAAGCCTGAAACAGCCTGAACATCTCACTGCCATTTCTCACTTCATTTTGCAGTTTCAATCGAATCTCCTTCCACAAACCACAAACACACCAACAAACACTCCAGACCTTCTCCATTCATCCTCAGGATCACAAACCATCATTCACAATGGCCTGAAACCTCCAGAAACTCCATTGCCATTTCTGACCAAGCTTGAGCAGAAGCTTTCGAATCTCACTATCCAGCCAGCTCAAACTCCTTTTGAGCATTCAAACATCTTCTGGGGATCAAGTGAAGTGGTTTGCACTGAAAGAAGTGGCCAGAAAGTCCTCAAGTTGAAAGCTCCAAATCTCAGGTAGCTCGAAAATTATTTTTCCAGAAATCATTTTTCTTGTTACAAACTTGTTCTATGTGATTCACTGATCATCCTGATGTTCTTAGTTTTTGAAATGGTTTTGTTTTGAGTATTTAATTTGTCTCTGAAGCTTGCGTGCCCTAGAACTTGTTCTCTTCGATTCAGCTTGTTTAGGAAGAATAAATTTGTTTTGAGAGAGGGGTTTGATTCGTGAGAGGTTGGAGATCATTTCCCAATTCATAGATTGTTTTTGTTACGTTTTGAGGGAGTTGGTGAGTTTCCCGGTGAGGTGCTGGCCGGAGAAGACGACCGGAAGTCTTCTCCGGCCACCTGAGTCATTAAACCCTAATCTCAGGTCATTAACTCTAGTTTGAATTTGAGCCATGGATGTGCGTTGACCTGTTGACTTCCCTCTCTTTTGGATGGCCCAGATCATTTCATTTGCCCTAATCTCTCTCATTAGCTTTAATTAATTCGTAATTAAATTAATTAAGTCAGGTGCAATCCACACCCTTCATTCACGCGCCAGTCAACACTTTCAAACTCAGAATCAATCCTGGCCATCCACCCTGATTACTTTTATTTTATTTGATTTTTAATTCATTTTATTTCAATTAACTTGTACAATTATTTTAAAATAGCAAAAAATACATAAAAATTATGAAACTTTTTCCTCTGAGTTTTAATAATTTTTATGACACAAAAATATTTTTATTTTATTTTTCATCATTAAAAAAGTATTTTTAAATATTTAAAAGATTATTTTTAATTGATTAATGGGAATTAATTAATTAAAAATACATTTAGGTATTTAAAAATTACAAAAAAATTCATGAAATGTTCTAAGACATTTAGAAACATTGTCCAACCTTCAAACCAAATTTCTTTTTTGATCTTGATGCATTTTAAGAATTTTTCATTGAATTAAATCATATTTTGTGCATTATTTTGATCACAAATTCAAAAATTCATTTCTGCCAATTGGAGAAGGTTGAGACATTGATTCTTTTTGCATTGTTTTGTGTTTGGCATGTAGTTTCTAGGGTAAAATGGCCATGATTTGATCTTGCATTTTCTAATTGTTTGGCATTTCTTTTGTTAAGAACCCTAAAAAACCCTAATAACTTGGAAAAATCATAACTTGAGTTTGGTTGAGAGTTGAGAGCTCCCCTTTGGGCAGTGGTTTATTATAGGCTTAAGGTTTCTTTGGGTACCATTTTCCATTTTTTTTACCTTAGAGTTTGCTTCTGTTTTGAGTTTTTGTTTGATGTTTGATCCATGAACCCTAATTTGGGCTTTCTTTTGCATCCTTCTTGCATTTCCTTGCATAACTTGACTTGTCATTGCATTTTGTGCATTCTTGTGATTCATTTGACATTTTAAGATATATAGAAAGCATGTTTGACCATTGCATTACATATTTGCCATGTCATTTGTCTTGTGTGATTCATAACTTTCCATGCTTGTTCATGCTCTTTAGCTTGCATCATTTACATCCATGATCTTGTATGAGCATCCCCATTGTCTTGCCTCATGTTTGCAGCACCCCATAGCATCATTATCATCATCAACATGCTTCTGGTTTGGTCTAACATCATGTCATTTCATTTCATTTAGCATTGCATTGCATTTCTTTCTAACATTTCAGGTGGTAAGTAACTTGGGAAGTGAATTTGCCTTCACTTCTCATAACTTTTCTTTTCATCTCTCTTGCATCCATTGCTGCATTTATGTTTGTGTTTGAGTTTGAGCTTGCTCATTCTTGTTCCTCCCACTTTCTTTCTTCAAGTGACTTGACTTCTTGAATGAAGCAAGTCACTTTGCTTCTCTTGATCTTATTCATCTGCTTCCTGGTGGCTCCTCTGAAGATTGTTCTTGCAAACCTCACAAACTTTAGGATCATCCAAGCATGACAATGAATTAGGGTTTTGATTAGTCCCCCCATAGTTTTACCTTTGTGTCTCTCTTTGAATCTTCTCTTCTCATCTCATAATCAGGGACTAAACCCTAAAGGCTTTAAGACTTTGTGATTAAGCTTATGCCTGCATCCTTCTCTTAGGATGGAGTGTATAACTTTAATCCTAAGTGTTAGACCCTTAATGTGTTTAACTCCTTTAATCAATTCATCTTAATAATCATCAAGACATCACACTTGTAACTTGGGCCTTGCATTAGGGTTCTAATTCTTCCTTAAGTGGTTAAGAAGGACTAACCCTAGTGTTAATGGACAAATCCCCCTCAAGTTGTCTTACAAACCATAAAAATCACTTCATTACCATATCATTAAATAAAATCCACTTAATCAAAGGTTCGTTTTGTCATGGGTTTAATCCCTAATCATGGATTAAGTTGAGGAGTTTTCCTCAACTTAAACATTCTCATCTATCATCCTTCTTTTAGGATGGTGTAATGGGTCTGTTTAATCCATGATTATGGCTTAACCTCATTACTCAACATTAAACAAAAAACATCAAAAACATCTAAATAATCACAAATAGGATAATGATCTTAATCCTGCACCATAGGTGATTAAGTGTGAGAATCTGACTTCACACTTAAGGTATTCTCATTACCCCTAAACAGAGGGAAGATGTGATGAGTTTACTAAATCCATTGGTTTAGGCTTAAGCTCATTAACTTATGACAAATTCAAAAGCAATAAAAGACTGAAAACTCAAAAACAAACAATAATCGTCTCCTCCGGGATTCTTTTCTCATCATCTTCACTCACAAACGAGAACTTGCTTCTTCCGTCTAATGCAAGACAGTTTGCACCTGAGCCAGACAGGTCATACACTTGAGCATAGGCAAGTAAGCAGTTCACAAGTCAATTCATCTTTCAGTCTCTTTGGGTCGAACTACGGTGTTCTGACTTCCTCATTGCACGAGAGGATACGTAGGCATAACTTAACGGTTATCGAACAAAAGTCTCTGTCCATTCCCCCTCTTTCCAGCTCATTTCTTTAAGCCTCATAATCTTGAGCAATTCATTCTCATTCTTACACTGACACATCATTTATACATGTTACACTTCACACTGACACCTGTACATTCTTTCCAGCTATTTTACACACAAATTGCACTGACACTACCCCTTTAAAACACAAATCTTTTAAGCGTGGATCCCGTCGAGTACGGCGGACAATCTGGGTGCTAATACCTTCCCAGGTTGTAACCAACCCCCTTTCTCAGTCTCTCTGGTTCGCAAACCGTCTTATCCATCTTCTTCTAGGTCTATGCAGCATTACCTTTCCTCCGGGATAAAAATGCCTAGCTGGCGACTCTATTCATCTCCAGTGAGTTCACGGCTGTGTGTTCTCATTGTCCCTCTCGCCGACCGTTCGCGTCTGTACCTTCATCTGATCCGTGTTTCATTTGTCGGGAGCGACACTTACAGGAAATATATTTGCTCCCGGGAGTGTCTAAACTCCTATGATGGAATCCAGTAAGGGATACCTCGGGGCACTTGTACGTTTCTTTGTCATAACAGGATTGCAGGTATTCAAAGTACAACAAGGGGCATGAAAGCTTCTCCCCAGCAAGCTGCCAAATCAGTACTTACTCATCACGTCTTCCAAGTAGCACCAGAGATGCTTCTCCCCAGCAGAATCCCTACAAGACTTTAGGAAGATCGTTCAGTGATCTTTTCCTCCCCAGCCAAGTGTTAGACAGGGAACCATCTCCCCGCAAAGTCTCAACCTCTATCCAGAAGAGCAATATCTGAAGATCTCACAACAAAGTGACGAAAGCTTCCACAGACCCCAGCTGGGCTCCCGATTGCCAAGATAGGTCTGGCAGTGACTTACTTCCCCGAGCAGAGTCATGTATATCAGATCTACCAATGATCTCATCCCCAGCTAGGATATCACTTCAAGCAGAGCAGCCAGAGATCTTCACCGCAAAGGGATCCGGATCCTGGATCGGTATCTTTGCACAAACATAGCATTCGCATCATATCTCCCCAGAGCGTAGCATTCCGTCTATTACGGAGCATTATGGCAAAAATCAAACATATTACATAATCATAAGCCATGTCTTGAATCAAAAACCTGTAAATACCAACGATACCACCTCAGCAATACACGAATACCTCTCAAATTCCCCGGCAGAATATCAAAGTATTTTCTTTACATTCCCAAAATACAGATACATGCTCCTTTTGGCACTCGTCCGTGTCATCTTTCCCCAGAAAGTCGCCGGGACGTTTTCTACGAATAGATGTTTACACACAACGGATACATCTTGACACCCGTCTGTGTCATATCCCCAGCAGAAAGCCAAAGCATCCCCTTTGCACTCGCAAATACATATTCATATACCCACTCGACACTCGTCCGTGTCATATAAACCACAAACAGATACCTATTAATACACTCTCCTGACACCCGTCCGTGTCACCTATCCCCAACACAGTTGCTTAAACCTTTGCTTATTATACTTTCCTGACACTCGTCTGTGTCATCTTATCCCGCAGGTCGTCAAACGCCTTTTATATTTTCATAACTTATACACTTCCTCTTACGATACTCGTCTGTATCATACCCTCCCCGGCAGGTTGAGCACCCGTCTATGACACTCATACCTTCTTGATCTTATAGATACTCGTCTGTATCTTGTATGCACGTTTGTTTCCCCTCAGAATCGACCTTTGTCTGTGTTCTTTGTTAATCGGTTGATACTCGTCCGTATCATCATCTCTGAGCATGCGTCAGCATTGTTTCTACCGATACTCGTCCGTATCATGGTCCTAAGGATGCTCGTCCGCATATTTAATCTATACACAGCGTCAAACACTTATACCGTTCTCTCATTAAATTTAGACACTCGTCTATGTCTACCATTCCCCAGAAAAGTTCTCAGCAAATCGCCAGCAAAAAGCAAATTTCTTTTCTATCTGACATTCGTCCTGTGTCATGATACTTCCGGCAGCCGTACCCTGCCAGGTGATCGTCCTTCGCCTTTTGATGATCTTCCTTCATCATCCCCAGTGGAGTCTCCATTATTGGAACCCTTCCCTATCTGACATTCGTCCTATGTCGTGATATTTTAGCAGCTGTCCCCTGCTAGGTGATCGTCCTTCACCTCTTGATGATCGTCCTTCATCATTTTATCCGATGGCCGTCCCCATCGTCGACCTCTTTTATCCGGAGTTCGTCCTATGTCGTGATACTTTTGGCAACCGTACCTTGCCAGGTGATCGTCCTTCACCTTGGATGACCGTCCCTCATCTTCCCCCCAATAGAGCAGTCGTCCCCTGCTAGGTGATCGTCCTTCACCTTTGATGACCGTACCTCATCATTTATTTCGTTTATGTGTTTAACCTGATGGTCGTCCCCATCATTGCCTTTACCTTTAATCCCCAGAGAGTCTTATTTCTTTGCTTGATGGCCGTCCCCATCATGATCCTTTATTTCCCCAACATGTCGGTCGTCCCCGTCCTTGCGTCATCCCCAGCAGTCGTTCTCTGCTCGATGGTCGTCCTCCGTCACCCGCACTTTATAATCATATTATATTTTCTTTTACAATCTATATCCCTTTTCTTCTTCATTCAGTGAGTGCAAATTTTGGACTGTCTTTGATATTCAACCACAAGTTATCTTGTTTGCCTGTTAAGCCGCTGCTTACATCCTGCACAGCTAACTCATGTTTGAAGAGGGGCAGCTGTAAACACCCCAAATTTGCCCTCACTCATTTCACCATGGCTTGTGATCATTTCATTTGCATCTCATATTGCATTTTTGCTTCACTGCATTGATTCAAAGTCATCTGCATCTAGGGTTTGTGATCTGATCAATCCAAGTGCCATATGAGCCACTCCAAAGGGCTCCAATCATTTCAAAAGGGCCCATGTATGTTCAATCATCATATTACATCCTCCCAAGATTAAGAAAGTCAAAAATCACAAGAACTGAGGAAGGCATGGAAGCATAGCCAAGCTTAACTGCACAGATGACCTAAAATTAGGGTTTTGATTTCAGAGGCCATAACTCCAAATTATTTTGTCATTCTTGTTTCTATTGGTCATTATATGTTATAAGGATCATACATACCAATTTTCATGAAGAAATTCAATGGGGAAGGCATTTGATCAATAGATTGCTTCTTGAACAAGTCAGTGCAAAATCAGGGCATCTGAGGCCCCCAATCACCCAACCAAAGGGTCTTCTCCATCATTTTGGATGTTTATGATCTTTATTTGATCTTAGAAGAAGTTAGAAGTTCACAAAATTGAAGAATTTCAAGCCATTTGCAAAGTTGCCATTTTGGGAAAGTGACTTGTAATGCAAAATTGCCATTTTGGGAAAGTTTTTCAACCTCCTCTTTTTGATTCAAAAATGCTTCAAATGAAAAATTCTTGGTCATGAAAGTTGTAGATTGGATCCTCCCATTTTCAAAAAGTACAAGAACTTGATCTAATTCATTCTAGAACTAAAGTTATGGCTTTGCAAAGTTGGGGAAAATCACTTAATTTTCACTTTTGTGCCAAAGAGGGAACTTGCAAAAACACTTGCCAAAGCCAAATGTGACCTCTAATTAACTTCTAACCATCACACAAACATCATTCATGATCCATAATTCAGAATTGCCTAAGAGATTTCCCATTTTCATGCCTTGAATTACAAGTCATATAAGGCATTTTCTCATGAATCTTCAAGATTGGAATTTTTGCAAAAGGGACTTTTAATGTTTGAATTAGTTGTTAAGTGAGCTCAAGACATCATGACAACTTCATATGGCCCATTTGGCTGCAATTTGCCCAAGATTTTACAGGTTTCTTGGCCTTGATTCTCAAAGACTTCCAAAGAGGCAAAAGTTGCAAGAGCCATGCTACCACTTGCCCTAGCCATTACAGCTGCACAAAAGCAATCTAAGGGCCTTCCTTGATCCATGCTGAGCCCAACCATGCCCCTAATCTCCCTCTGACCCGAGCCATACCTCAAGTACACAAAGCCATGAATTTCTTGCATTTTTCCCATGCCAATCAAACTGTGCCATTACCAACCCTCTGCCCAATCAGAACCTCATATGTGGACCTCAAGGACTTGAAAGACACACACATATAAGCCAGCCTTCTCCCATAAGCAAGGACACAAAAAAACTGCCTTTTTCTTCATCTCTTCGAAACTCTTGATACAGCCATAAAACCTCAAATATTTCTTCACCAATAAGTCATATATCATCCAAGGATCAAGAACCAAGCACAAAAACAGCCTGAAACACCACATACTCAACTCTCCAAATCTGCTACACCAGAACCAAAACCTTCAAACCAGGCCATACAAACTCATTCTAAGCTTCATTTCATCATCAGGGGGTTCAAAGAAGTGGACTTACAGCAAAGGAAGGGCCAGAAACCTCAGAACCAGAAAGTTTAACCTCAGGTATAGCTCATGAACTTTTTTCTCAGAAGCTTTTTTTTAAGTTCTTTTATGATTCCTTGAGTTCCCCTGGTCATGGGGATATGATTATTATTGAAAATGGTTGAGAAACCACCATGTATGTAAGCTCTGAAATTTCTGCCCGTTTCACGTTTTGGTTCGATTCTTGTTCATGAGGTGAAATAAATGTTTTTTGATTGAGGGTTTAGGTTTAGGATGATTGGGGGATCATTTCTGGGCAAGAAATTTGAAGAATAAAAGCTTAGGGAAGAATCTAGGGTTTGGGTTCACCGGAGAAGATGACCGGAACACTGTTCCGGTCACCTGAAAAGGATTAGGGTTCAATTAGGGTTTAATCACGTGTTTAGCTCAGTTTGAATTTGGTGCGTTGGATTTGTTTTTCGCGCGCGTCCTCAATGGCCAGGATCTGTCATTTAAACCTAATCTCAATTAATTAGGATAATTAATTAGGTTTAGTTTGAATTTAATCAGAACTAATCCTAGCCTTCCAAACCCGTGCCAAGTCAACTCCCGCCTCCCTGGTTTGAACCACAGCCTTTGGATCTGATTACCTTCCATTTAATTCAATTTTATTTTCATTTTTATTCATTTTTCTTGCACATTTTATTTAAAATAGCAAATCATTTCTAAAAAATCTCATTTTTTGCATCATACCTTAAAATATTTTTCTCTTTCTGAAAATAATTTTTATTTTATTTTTTGCTTAATTTTCGTATTTTTTAAAATATTTAAATGTTTATTTTAATTAGTTAATGAGAATTAATTAATTAAAATAGCATTTAAGTTTCTAAAAATCACCAAAAAAATCACATTGCATTTTGGTACATTTAGAAACATTATCAAACTCTTCAAACAAATTTCTTTTTGGTTCTTGACATATTGTGACATTTTTCTTTGGAATTAAAGTTCTTAAAAGGTAATATTTTTGTCCTAACTTAGAAAAATTCATTCTGCCTAACATTGAAGAGTTTGATGATGGTTCTTTTTGCATTGCATTCCTCGTGTCATGTAGTTTCTAGGGTAAAATTGGTTTGAATTTATCCTTCATTTTCAATTTGTTGTGCATTTTCCTTTTTGAAGTGCCTTAAAACCCTATCCAACTTGAGAAAATCATAACTTCCATTAGGCTAAGAGTTAGGTCTCCTCCTTTGGGAAGTGAATTTATGTAGGGTTTGGGTTCCTTTGATCCCATTTTCAATTTTTTATCTTGTCATTTGCTTCTGATTTTGAATTTTGCCTTGTACCTTGTGCATAAACCCTAATTTCTACCTTCATTTGCATCCATCTTCCATATGTTAGCATTCATGAACTTTCCATGACATTTTGTGCATTCACATGAATCCTAAGACATATTAGGACACATTAGAATCATTTTTGATCATTGCATCATTCATTTGCCATGTTGTGCATTCATTTCATTTCATAAACTTTCATGAACTTTCATGGTTCAAAACATGCTTCATTTGCATCCTCATCCTTGTATGATCATCCACCACTCTTGTTTTGTGTTTGCATCATCTCTTAGCATCATTAACATCATGTTTATGCTTCTGGTTTTGGTTTACACCATTGCATTCATTTCATGTTCACTTCATTTCATTTCTTTTTGCTAACTCTTTCAGGTGGTAAGTATTAGAGAAGTGAATTTGCCTTCACTTCTCATAATCTTTTCTCATCTCTCTTATGCATCCTTGCTGCATTTTACTTTTGTATTAGAGTGAGCTTGCTCATTCATGTTCCTTCTCCTCCTTCTTTCTTTAAGAAACTTATCTTCTTAAGTGAAGTAAGTTGTCTTTCTTCTTTCAGCTTAATCTCCTTTCATCTGCTTCTTCCTTGGTGGCTTTTCTCCTGAAGACTTCTTGCAAGCCTCATAAACCCTAGTAATACCCAAGAATGATAACAATTAGGGTTTGATTAGTCCCCCATTTAGTTTTACCTTTGTGTCATCTTTGAGTCTTCTCTTCTCATCTCATAATCAAGGACTAAACCTTAAAGGTTTTAAGGCTTTGTGATTAAGCTTATACCTGCATCCTTCTATTAGGATGGAGTGTATAACTTTAATCCTAAGTGTTAAACCCTTAATGTGTTTAGATCCTTAATCAATCCACCTAATAATCACTAAGACATCAAGCTTGTAACTTGGGCCTTGCATTAGGGTTCTAATTCTTCCTTAATTGGTTAAGAAGAACTAACCCTAGTGTTAATGGACAAGTCCCCCTCAAGTTGTCTTACAAACCATAAAATCCACTTCTTAATCTTACCATTAACTAAAATCCATTTTAATAAAGGCTTTGTTTTGTCATGAGGTTAATCCCTAATCATGGATTAAGTTGAGGGTATCTTCCTCAGCTTAAATGTTCTCATCTATTATCCTTCTATTAGGATGGTGTAATGAGTCCATTAAATCCTTGATTATGGCTTAAACTCATTACTTAACACTAAACAAAAACTCCAAAACATCTAAATAAATTCAAGTAGGTTAATGATCTTAATCCTACATAATGGTGACTAAGTGTGAGGTGCTTACTTCATACTTAAGGTATTCTCATTACCCCTAATCAGAGGGAGGATGTGATGAGTTTACTAACTCTTGGTTTAGGCTTAAGCTCATCTTCTTATGACAAACACCAAAAGCAATAATAAACCTGAAAGCACAAAAACAAACAATAATCGTCTCCTCCGGGATTCTTTTCTCATCTCATTCACTCACAAACGAGAACTCGCTTCTTCCGTCTAATGCAAGACAGTTTGCACCTGAGCCAGACAGGTCATACACTTGAGCATAAACAAGTAAGCAGTTCATCAGTCAATTTCATCTTTCAGTCTCTTTGAGTCGAACTACGGTGTTCTGACTTCCTCATTGCACGAGAGGATACGTAGGCATAACTTAACAGTTATCGAACAAAAGTCTCTGTACATTCCCCCCTCTTCCAGCTTTATTCTTTTAAGCCTCATTGTCTTGAGCTTTGCACTCTTTCCTTACACTGACACCCTTTACTTCACTTCACATTTCTTTTACACTGACACTTGTATTCTTTTCCAGCTTTTGCACACAGAATAGCACTGACACTACCCTTTTAAGCACAAACTTTCAAGCGTGGATCCCGTCGAGTACGACGGACAATCTGGGTGCTAATACCTTCCTAGGTTGTAACCAACCCCCTTTCTCAGTTTCTCTGGTTCGCGATCGTCTTATCCATCCTTTCTTAGGTTTATGCAGCATTACCTTTCCTTCGGGATAAAAATGCCTAGCTGGCAACTCTTTTCTTTTCAGTTCACCCTTGTGTGTTCTCTCCTCTTCTCCGACCGTTCGCGTCTGTACCCCTCTTGACCGGGTGTCATTTTGGTGGGAGCGACACTCAAGATATCACTTCATTCTTTATTAAGTGTCTTCTTAGGGTTTTGAGATGAGAAGAGAAGAGAAACCAAAGGATCACAAAGGTAAAAGTCTAATGGGGGACTAATGAATCCTAAAGTTATCATGCAATGGTAATCCTAGGTTAGTGAGGTTTAATATCCTAAAGAAGAAAGAAAGAAGAAGAGAAGAAGAAGAAAGGAGAAGAAATGAAGGAGGAAGTAAGGCCTAAGCCCAACAAACACAAGGTTAGAAAAGGTTATAAGGAGAAGAGAAGAGATAAGATTTGGAGATGTGGGAATCACATCCACACCTCTCACTTACCAAAGCCCCTGAAATGGTTAGTGACACAAGTATAAAGGCAATACAAAATGAACATAATTCCATACCAAAGCTACACAACCAGAAGTGAAGTCATAAGCACAAATGCCAAGTGCCAACTCAAAGCACAAGAATGAGAAAAGAATCACACAACTCAACATGAAGCAATATGAATCACTATGGCAAAACAAAGCAAACATGAGAAGATACAAAACAAAATAGTCAAAGCAAAACCTCAAAGTTCAAGACCAGAACCCTAACATGTTAGAAAAGTGTCTAAGGATCACATGAGATGAAGAGAAGAAGTGCACATAGTCAAGCATTCATATCATGAGAAAAAGGAAGCAAAGGAAGTGAGGTGAGCATGCATAAGTGTGGAAGAACTTCAAAAGCAAACAAATTACAAAATTCTCAAGGTACAAACCACAACTCAAGATCAGAGAGGTATTAACAACCTAAGATGGCCCTAAACATCCTAAATAAGTTGGCACAAGTGCCCTTCTAACCTAAGGAATGACCATATGACCCAAAGGAAGCAAAAAGGGACAAGCAAAGAACAAAAATCAAAATAAATCAAATGAGCATTCAAAAATTCCACAATCTTGCACAAATGATCTTCAATCATACCATATCAACATGCCAAAAGGAGAGGATCAGATTCAAAAGCTTAGCCAGTCAAATGAGAGGTCAAACATGGATTAGGGTTAGGAAGCTTCATGCACAAGTTAGAGACCAAAATCAATTAAACAAAATTCTAAAAATCAGAACAAAAATCACCAATAAACTACATCTCATCATGAGTCCAGAGCAAAAAGAATCACCTAAAAATTCAAAATAATGACCAAGATAGAAAATGGACAAGTCAGCATGCTTCAAAAATGAAATGAAAATGATTAATTAAAGGAACAATTAATTCCAGCGTGCCAATTAAAAATAAATGGAAAATAAAAATACTGAAAATAAAAGAAAACTAAAAGAAACACTCATGAATTTTTTTGTAATTTTTGGAGGCATAACCTATTTTTAAAAATTGAAAAGCAAACTGAAAATTAAAAATGAAAAATAAAAAAGAAATAAATGAGGCAAGGGTGCAAATAGCAACAATTCCAATTCATTTTAATTGGGCTCATACGCAGGGGGGTGGGAATAGCAGGTCAAGCCCATGCCAAAGTCAGCGCAGCTCACAATAATTCACATGGAATTTCAATTAATTCAGGAAAAATAACAAACCAATGGGTCAGATGGACGCACAAGATTAGGTCAAACATTAAACCAAGTCATCACCTTCATTGGACAGGGGTGAGAGTGCACGGTGTTATGGTGAGGTGAGAAACAAAATGATTAATTCAGATTTTATGAAATCACGTGAGAGGGAGGGGGTGTCATTAATGTGTTGGCAGCGTGTGCATCGTCCAGATGAAGGATCCAAGGGCCATAACATCATCTTCTTCATGAAACTCAGGTGAAACAAAAATACAGAATCCGGTGACCGGAGCTAGGGCTCCGGCACCGGAAAATTCAAACTATGAACAAACCTCCCCATAAATGCATCAAAACGTCCAGATCACATAAACAAGTCATGCTGAATCCAAATATGCTCATGAAAATCACAATGGATCACAAAATAAGTTGGATCGAAGAAAAACAACTCTGACCATAAAACTTCAAATCATCATAAAACACTTAATACTAAAGCATTTCTCAAACAAAATAGCACAGAATCATCAGCACAACCAACAGATCACAATGCACACATTTAATTTCATTTCCAGATCCACGAATTTCAGAGCATACCTGAGCTTGCAGATCCTTCAAATCACCAAGATAAGATCCCTCCAACTGCAGATCTACTCCTTTTAACTTCTTATTGCAAAATAAATGCAAAAGAAGCCTTGAATGCTCCTAGATCTTGAGGTTTGAGAGCAAATGCACTTGAATGGTACCTCTTGAAATATGAAGTTTCAGCTTGAATGAGTGGTGGATTAATGATCCTTAAGGTTCAAGGATTCAGAATATGCAATTTGTTTTAGCAATGGGTGAGTGTGTGATGAGATTCGAAGAGAAATGCTTGAGGTGCAAAAACTCTAGAGTGATGAAAATGTGATGAATCTGAGCAAATGGAAACCCTAATTCTCTTTTATACCATGCCAATGCTCAATGCTGAGAGAATGAGGAAAAATGCACGTGAGAGGAGAGTGTGAGGGTGATTTTGCAAAAAATGAAAGATTGGTGTGGTGAGGTGAAACACTCGTGCCATACTCTCTTTCCTTGCACATGTTCAATCACAATCCAGCCCTTGGTTCAAAACTGAAAGCATCTTGGCCTTTGGATGTGAGGGTCATGCATTTCTCATGATCATGCAAATTTGCCTCTTGTGTGGTATACTTCACTCCATGCACGAAATGGATGATATTTTTGGAGCAAATCAACATTTATGCAATGCCTTGTAAGAATGTGACTTTATTTGGTTCATGGAATGGCTTAAAAATGAGTTTCACAAGTTCTTGCATTTGCAGGAATCTTGAATTTTAAGTCATGCCCTAGAATTTAGGCAATTTTCGAAGGGCCTATCTCCCAAACCATGAAGGCTATGAAAATGCTCTTGTACTTTTTAAAAATGGGATACCTTAATCTTCAACTTTCATGTTTGATGGCAATCCATTTGATGCTTTTTTCACCAAGTTATGTACACTTGAAAATTAGGGCAAAAGGTTACTAAAAATGGAAAATTTCATGACCAATCATATGCCAAAAATGCAAAACACCTCAAAACCTTTTGATTCTTGATCTTTTACTTTGCCAAACCTCTTCTAAGGTTATAAGAACATCCCTTGGCTTGAAAAACAAGGTTGGACCTTTTGAAATCTCACAATTGACTTCTAGAATGCACAGTTGACCAATTTCTTCATTTACAAGCAACTGAAGAAATACCTGACTTCCACAAGGAATTTTCTCACCAAATTTCATCCCTAGGATCCTCTTGTCATATGAAAGACTTTTCCCAAATGAAATGGCCAAAGTCACAAAGTTTTCATGCTTGAAACTCAAACCCTAATTTGGGATCATTGTGTAGGAGCTTTGCCTTTGCTTGAATTCCCTGATGATCCTCCAACCTCCTAGGCTTTTGTGAATGATCTTAAGCATGTGAATGCAATGTAGACTCCCCATAGGACTTGAACAAATCCATTGGGCCTCTTGTTATAGCTTGTGGTGCCTCAAATCCTTCCACAGATGATCATATGCCTAATGCTAGGTCATGAGAATGTTATGCCTCATCTTTCCATGCTAAGATGTCAAGGATATGATATGCTTATGATGATTATGGTATGATGATGATGCTTAAAAAAGAAGAGGGCAAATTTGGGGTGTTACAGCTGCCCCTATTCAAACAACTGTTAATCTAAAAAGGACGGTAGCACGGGCTATCGACCGTTCAAGATAAACTGTGGTTGAATACCAAGAAAACCTGAAATTTGCACTCTGCTGGAGAATGCAAGAAATGGGAAATAAACCCAACCAAATGACTCTTTGGTGACTGAAGTGGAGAGAAAACAGACGAGCTCCTTCCAAGTTGCAACTGTTATTTGGGATAAGAATACTTTGACAGACGAGTCTTCTTCGAACAATCCTGTTACACCAGGAACTGGACATACGAGTCCTCACATACTTTGCAAAACATATGACTTGAGACAGACGAATCCCCTTCGGATAAACATGTTACGCCAGGACCGGTGATGCACTTAAGTCTGTGGGATAGACATGCATAATCAAGGTAGACGAACCCTCCTCATATATTATCTGTGGATATATGGTCTAAGACAGACGAGCCTTCTTCGAGTGAACCTGTTACGCCAGGTGCAACACTAATAAGTGGTGTTTGAGACAGACGAATCTCCTTCAGATAGACCTGTTACGCCAGGACCGAAAGCCATTTTGACATTTACTCCCACAGTCAGGACTTCAAACCTCTTCAACACAGACGAGTATTGGATGATCATCAAGAGAAACACGGACGAGTGCCATAAGTCAATGATACAAACGAATATCAGTCGATGATTTAAGAAACACAGACGAGCGCTTCAGGCAATGATACAGACGAATATCAGCCACTGATACGCACGAACACCAGAAACCCAACATAGACGAGCATTTGGAGTAGCAATACAGACGAGTACCAGAAATCCAACACAGACGAGCATTTGGAGTAGCAATACAGACAAGTACCAGAAATCAAACATAGACGAGCATTTGGAGTAGCAATACAGACAAGTACCAGAGTGATTATCAAATCAACACATATGGATATAAGCTAACACGGACGAGTGTGAGGGATGATACAGACGAGTATCGAGCTTCAAACAGATAACAAACACAGACGAGCGTTGGGGAATGCGGACGAGCAATAAGCAAATATCAAGCACAGACGAGTGTTGGGAAGCGCAGATGAGCAATCAACAATTATCAAACACAAATGAGTGTTGGAAAGTGAAGACGAGCAACAACAATTACAACCATGGGCAACTGCTGGGGAAAGCACACAAGCAATACCAAAGTGATAACACAGACGAGTGTTGAGAAATGCAGACGAGCGACAATAAAGTATGAACACAGACGAGTGTTGGAGAATATTTCCCTGATGGTTGTATCTCAATCATTGAACTCTGCGGGGAAATGACGATCTTTCAGCACAGCTGGGGAGATGCTTCCTCAAATATCCTTTGTTTGTGAAAAGAGTTTTGACAGTTAAACTCTGTGGGGAATGGGCCCCTCATTGCCTGCTGGGCATACTCCACTTGTGGGAAAATAATCTGCTTGGGGATCCCACCTTCCATGACTTAGCTGGGGAAAACTCTGTTTGGGAGAATGTGACGCCATCCTACAAAACCTGCAACAACAGAAAACACATATGTGCCTCGAGGACTTGCATGGTATGATCTGTTCATCCATCGTCACCCGACACTCAAAGAGGATTTCAAATGTTTCCATGCATTGTCATTTTCTTTCAAATTATCACCATGTTTTAAATGCAATGCTATTTTTTGCCAAAAATTCAGGACATTTTTGCAAACAAAAGTAAACACAACACAACTTTTTGACTGAATATTATTTTATTGAAAGGCCTCTGAATAGGCAAAGTTTTTACATTAGGAAGTAACCACCTGGAAAGAGGTAGCTACCATAAAATTGAGAAAATAAACTATCCTAATGGCAATGGACACGGCATCCCAATGAGTTTCCTTCTTGCTATGACCAGCATGTCTTCAAAACTCTCCATTCTTACCTTTGTTTTCTGAGAAGATGAGGGGACTGATTCCTATCCTTCTGATATTGTCAAGCTGTACGAAACGATGATTTGGTTCAGATTACTCGGATCGCAGTTGTTCGTTTCTTCCCTTGTTTTGCGTGGATCGCCCTTTCGGGTTTTCAATCCACCGGGATACCCTTTTTTGCCTGAGCTGTCCGATGTGGCTTTTAAACTCAGCGGGTGTACATTTTTTTTAAAATTATTTTCCCTAAATTTTTCCCGAGCTTTTTATTCTGTTTTTAGCTCGCCGGGATGCCCCTTTTTTGCCTGGTCTTTAATTCTGTTTTTGTGTCCAGCGGGTCTTTTTATGCGAAGTATTTTTTAACTGCGTCCAAGTTAACAGGGGATTGGAAATCTTCTCCATCCATAGTGGTGAGCATCAGTGCTCTGCCTGAGAAAACTTTCTTCACTATGAATGGTCCTTCGTTGTTTGGGGTCCACTTGCCCCTGTGATCTGAACCTGGAGGAACAATCCTCTTGAGCACAAGCTCTCCTACTTGATACTCCCGAGTACGTACTCGTTGATCGAATGCTCGCTTCATTCTCCTCTGATAAAGCTGACCATGACAGATAGCCGCTAATCTCTTTTCCTCAATTAGACATAGTTGATTGTATCGAGCACGTACCCACTCAGTCTCATCAAGCTTCACATCCATCATCACACGCAATGAAGGAATTTCTACTTCGACAGGCAAGACTGCCTCCATACCATATACCAAAGAGAAAGGAGTTGCCCTAGTTGACGTCTTGACTGACGTTCGGTATCCATGCAACGCAAATGGTAACATCTCGTGCAAATATTTGTAAGTGACAACCATCTTTTGCACAATCTTCTTGATATTCTTATTTGATGCCTCTACCGCATCATTCATCTTTGGTCGGTAAGGAGAAGAATTGTGATGCTGAATCTGAAAGTCCCGGCACAATTCTACCATCATCTTATTGTTTAAGTTAGAACCATTGTCAGTAATGATTCTTTCGGGCACTCCGTATCTGCAAATAATGTCTCTTTTCAAAAACCTGTCCACCACTTGACGAGTGACATTGGCGTAAGATGCTGCTTCAACCTACTTAGTGAAGTAATCGATCGCAACCAGAATGAATCGATGACCATTTGAAGTAGTAGGCTCTATCTTCCCGATCATGTCAATGCCCCACATAGAAAAGGGCCAAGGAGATGACATGACGTTGAGCGGGCTTGGAGGAACATGCACCTTGTCTGCATAAATCTGGAACTTGTGGCACTTACGGGCGTATGAACAACAGTCTGCATCGATTGTCATCCAATAGTATCCCGATCTCAACAACTTCTTAGCCATAGCATGCCCTCCTGCATGAGTACCGAAAGATCCCTCGTGGACTTCCTGCATTAACAAACTTGCTTCGTGTCTATCCACGCATCTGAGCAAGACCATGTCAAAGTTCCTCTTGTACAAAACCCCATCTGTATTCAAGAAGAAGCTAGCAGCAAGTCTTCTTAAGGTCTTCTTGTCGTTGGATGATGCCCCTGCTAGGTATTCTTGTTTTTCCAGGTAGAGCTTGATATCAAAATACCAAGGTTTCTCATTAGACACGGCGTCTACAGAGAAAACATGAGCTGGTGCGTCAAGCCTGGAAATGTCAATCCTAGGCACATAATTCCAACACAAGACTTTGATGGACGAAGAAAGAGTAGCCAATGCATCGGCAAATTGATTCTCATCTCGTGGTATATACTGAAGCTTAACCATTGTGAAGAACGTTAACAATATTCTGACATAATCCCTATAAGGAATTAAGTGTTCTTGGTGCGTATACCACTTGCCCGTAATCTGATTGATAATGAGGGTTGAATCTCTGAATATATCGAGGGTCTTAATCCGAAGATTAATAGCCTCCTCTATTCCCATTATGCACGCCTCATATTCCGCTTCATTGTTGGTGTAGCCAAAAGTAATTCTGGCAGCGAAGGGAAAATGAACACCTTCAGGAGTGATAAGAACGACACCAACTCCACGTCCGTTGATATTGACTGCCCCATCAAACATCAACTTCCATTTGGATTCAGGGTCTGGCCCCTCCTCCGGAAGTGGTTCCTCGCAATCTTTTGCTTTGAGGTACATGATGTCCTCATCAGGGAAATCAAACTTCATTGGCTGATAGTCATCTTCAAGAGGTTGTTGTGCAAGGTAATCTGACAATACACTTCCCTTGATGGCTTTCTGAGAAGTATAGTGTATGTCGTACTCTGTTAAAATCATTTTCCACCTAGCAACCCTTTCGGTTAACGCTGGTTTCTCAAAGATATACTTGACAGGATCCATTTTTGAGATTAGCAGTGTGGTATGGGTCAACATATACTGTCTCAGTCGGCGAGCAGCCCATACCAAAGCGCAGCAAGTTTTTTCGAGCAGTGAGTAACGGGATTCACAGTCGGTAAACGTTTTGCTAAGGTAATAAATAGCGTACTCTTTTCGACCAGACTCGTCGTGTTGGCCTAGAACACACCCCATTGACCCTTCTAGCATAGTCAAGTACATGATAAGTGGCCGTCCTGGAACTGGAGGCATTAGAATCGGAGGCGTCTACAAATATTCTTTTATCTTTTCAAAGGATCTTTGGCAGTCCTCATTCCACCTGACCGTTTGCTCTTTTCTTAGCAATTTGAATATTGGCTCACACGTGGCAGTTAGATGAGATATGAACCGTGAAATGTAGTTCAACCTCCCTAAAAACCCGCGCACTTCTTTTTCTTTTTTCGGTGCAGGCATATCTTGTATTGCTTTTACTTTTGCAGGATCCACCTCGATTCCTTTTAGACTAATAATGAAACCCAACAATTTTCCGGAACGCACTCCGAAAGTGCACTTGTTTGGATTCAACCTCAGCTTATACTTTATCAGTCTATCAAACAGCTTCTTGAGATTGACCAGATGCTATTCTTCATCTCGGGACTTGGCAATCATATCATCCACATAGCACTCTATCTCCTTGTGTATCATGTCGTGGAACAATGTGACCATAGCCCGCTGATACGTTGCCCCAGCGTTCTTCAAACCAAAGGGCATCACCTTGTAGCAGAATGTACCCCACGGGGTAATGAACATTGTTTTCTCCATGTCTTCCAGTTCCATCTTAATCTGATTATATCCGGAGAAGCCATCCATGAAGGAAAATACCGAGAATTGAGCAGTGTTACCTACCAGCACATCAATGTGAGGTAATGGAAATTCATCTTTTGGACTTGCTCTGTTTAAATCCTGGTAATCAACGGACATCCTGACTTTGCCGTCCTTCTTTGGTACAGGCACAATGTTAGCTACCCAAGGTGGGTAACTAGTTACGGCAAGGAATCCGGCATCCCACTGTTTCTGAACTTCCTCCTTGATCTTCATCGCCATGTCAGGACGAGTTCTTCTCAACTTCTGTTTCACAATAGGACAGTCATCTCTCAATGGTAGCTTATGCACAACAATGTCAGTATCCAATCCTGGCATATCTTGATACGACCAGGTGAAGATATCCACATATTAACGCAGCATACCAATCAACTCTTTCTTTACTTCGGCCTGCAGACTGGCCCCAATCTTTATCTCTTTCTTTGACTCTTCAATTCCGATGTTGATGATCTCTATTTCTTCCTGATGAGGTTGAATGACCCTTTTCTCTTGTTTCAATAACCTGACCAATTCTTTGGGGAGTTCACAGTCTTCCTCAACCCCTTCATCAGCTTGGTAGATAGGATTTTCAAAGTCATGCGTGGTCATAGCAGGAACGTTATCACTAGAATCCGGATGATCAACACTGCACAGATGATGTGCTTATTTCAGAATCTGTTTATTTTTTAAAAGAGACGCAAACACACAAACAAAAAGGAAAAACACATTGCCATTTTCATTTTTTTTGTGAAAAATTTAAAACGAAAGAAAGAGAACACAATTTGTCTAAAAATGTCCTTTATTTCATGGTAATCACAAGTTCGGGGTAATCACAAGAACTGTCCAAACAATACAACCTTAACAAATCTAGTAACAAGGTATGATGGGGCTAAGGGTTCCTGCAAACCTGTAAACATCCCAACCCCCTCACATGTAATTTTCTAGAACAAGGATCCTCAGACTTGGATCAGTTATGAGAAGTGTAAACACTTCTAACCCGAAGGTACAGTGTTTACAATAACCATAAAAGATCCTCCTCTAATTCACCTCAGATGCTAAAGGTCATCCACACTTAGCAGGCTTCCCAGATAGCCCTAGTACTACAGGAAATTTGTAGCACAGAGTTCTCAAGAAGAAACCCATGTCTGAACTGTGTTTCATATTCCCGCACCAGACCGAAATGGAATGGGAAAGAATATGAAGCCATTCTAGCCTATGTGTCACTCAGGTCCTCGGTATAGGACCTTAATCACTCAATGATACCCCACCCACCAAGGAAAAAGAAGATCCAGCATATGATAATGATAGTATGAAATGCATAAAAAACTGTAAATGAAAGCAATAAATAAAGCCGTACAGAAAGCAATAAATAAAGCAGTAAAATAAACAAGCACAAGTAGCACATAACACCCCCGTAAACACAAATCAAACAAGCGCTAGGAGGAGCCCACAAAAAGAACCAGAAGCCTTGGTTGCAATATAAGGGTCCCCAGTAGAGTCGCCAAGCTGTCGCTCCCCCGAAAAGACACCGGGTCAAATAGGGTACGGACGCGAACGATCCGCGAAAAGGAGAAAATGAAGGTGAAGTGAATAGAGTCGCCAGCTAGGCATTTTTATCCCGAAGGAAAGGTAATGCTGCATAAACCTAGAAAGAGATGGATAAGGTGGTTGTGAACCAGAGAAACTGAGAAAGGGGGTTGGTTACAACTTGGGAAGGTATTAGCACCCAGATTGTCTGTCGTACTCGACGGGATCCACGCTTGAAAGTTTGTGTTTAAAGGGGTAGGTGTATGTGCTATATGTGTGCCAAAAGCTGGAAAAGAATATGTACAAGTGTTAGTGCAAAAAGGGTGAAATGCTCATGACTGAGGCTTAAAAGAGAATACTGAAAGAGGGGGAAGACACAGAGACTTTTGTTCGATAACAGTTAAGTTATGCCTACGTATCCTCTCGTGCAATGAGGAAGTCAGAACACCATAGTTCGACTCAAAGAGACTGAAAGATAAATTGACTATGAACTGCCTGCTTGTCTATGCTCAAGTGTATGACTCGTTTGGCTCGAGTGCTAACTGTCTTGCATTAGACGGAAGAAGCAAGTTCTCGTTTGTGAGTGAAGATGATGAGAAAAGAATCCCGAAGGAGACGATTATTGTTTGTTTTGTATTTTCAATCTTTTATTAGTTTTTGGTGTTTGTCATAAGTTAATGAGCTTAAGCCTAGACCAAGGGTTAGTAAACTCATTATATCCTCCCTTTGATTAGGGATAATGAGAATACTTTAAGTATTAGATAAACATCTCAACTTAATTACCATGATGATGTAGGATTAAGATCATTAACCTACTTGTGATTATTTAGATGTTTTTGGGTTTTTGTTTAGTGTTAAGTAATGAGTTTAAGCCATAATCAAGGATTAGTGAACTCATTACACCATCCTAATAGAAGGATAATAGATGAGCACACTTAAGCTGAGGAAAATACCTCAACTTAATCCATGATTAGGGATTAACCTCATGACAAAACAAGCCTTTTATTAAAATGGATTTTAATTAAGAGTGAGATTAAGAAGTGAGTTTTATGGTTTGTAAGACAACTTGAGGGGGACTTGTCCATTAAACACTAGGATTAGTCCTTCTTGACCAATAAAGGAAGAATTAGAACCCTTATGTAAGGCCCAAGTTACAAGTTAATGTCTTAGTGATTATTTGATGGATTGATTAAGAGGTTTAAACAAATTAAGGGTTTAACACTTAGGATTAAAGTTATACACTCCATCCTAAGAGAAGGATGCAGGCATAACCCTAATTCCAAAGTCCTAAAACCTTAAAGGTTTAGTCTCTAATGATGAGGTGAGAAGAGAGACACAAAGAGGACTCAAAGGTGAAAACTAAGAGGGACTAATCATAACCCTAATTATTATCATTTTTGGATGTTCCTATGGTTTGTGAAGCTTAAAAGAGATCTACAGAGAAGCCACCAATGGAAGAAGCAGATGAATAAGTTACTTACTTCACTGAAGAAGATAAGTAACTTAGAGAAAGAAAGTGAGATGAACATGAATGAGCAAGCTCACTCTAAGACAATGAAAAATGCAGCAAGGATGCATATGGAAAAGATGAAGGGAAATGAGAAGTGAAGGCAAATTCACTTCTCAAGTTACTTACCACCTGAAAATGTTAGCACAAGATGCATAAGGAAAGAAAAGAGATGGAATGATGCATATGCAAAGACAAAAGCCAAAGTCAGAAGCATACACATGATGCAAATGATGTTATGACATGATGCAAATGCATACCAAGTGCTATGAATGTTCATACAAAGAGAATGAATGCAAATGAAGCATGTGGGAAGCATGAAAACACATGGATGTTTATGAAATGAAATGGATGCAAAGCATAGCAAATGTATGAAGAAATGACCAAGCAATGTCTTAAGATGTCTAAGATGGCATACAAGTGCTTAGAATGTCATGGAAAGTTCATATATTCATGCAATGCAATGTAAGATGCAAGTATGGATGCAAAACTAGGGTTACATGAAAGGATGAGATGCAAATGATCAAAACAGAAGCAATTCACATGATAAAAATTTACAAATGAGCTCAAACAAACTCTAACCCCATATGATACACACCCCAAAGGAGAAGGTCTAACTCTTAACCTAAAGGAAGTTATGATTTTTCTAAGTTAACTAGGGTTTTTGGGTACCTTAAGAGGAAAAATGCAAATCAATTTGGAAATGAAGGATAAATTCATGACAAAAATACCCTAGAAACTACATGCTATATGGAAAACAATGCAAGAAGAACCATCCTCAAACCATTCATGGTTAGGCAGAAAAGAATTTTTAAATTTAGGGTTCCAAAAGGGGGATTTTATGAACCATAAATTCAAAGAAAATGTCAAAACATATTCAAAAACAAAAAGAAATTTGTATGAATGGTTTGATAATATTTCTAAATGTCTTAAGATGCAATGTGAATTTTTTTGTGATTTTTGGAAACCTAAATGATATTTTAATTAATTAATTTCCATTAATTAATTAAAATAAACATTTAAATATTTTTAAAATGATTTTTTAATGCAAAAAATAAAAATAAAAATGTTTTTGGGTGAAGAAAAATATTTGGAATTAAAATGCAGAAGGAAATATTTTTGTGATTTTTCTAGGTATTTTCAATAAAATGACAAAGAAAATGGAATAAAATGAAAATAAAAATCAATTTAAAGGGAAGTCAACTTATCTGATGGTTCAGGTTTGAACTTGCTTTGATTGCGCGCGCAGATGTGGGGCTGAGATTGAATCTGGCTAAATGAATTAATTAACTTAATTAATTAAGAATTATGGTTAAGTGGATGCATCTGATCCGTCCAAACACACGACAAGCTAAATCCAAAGGCCCATATTCAAACTGACGCGCTAACCCTAATTAACTAACCTAATCAATTTCAGGTGACCGGAGCAAGCTCCGGTCACTCTTCCTCCCTATCTCTCTCAAAACTCCATAGCAACATCTCAAACTCTCCAGAAATGATCCTCACATCACTCTAAACATGAATCAACCAATAAAATCCATTTATTTCACATGAACAGCGTGAATCAAAGCAAAACGGAAAATCAATCAAAAATTTCAGAAGCTCGTGAAATTCTTAAAACTCAACCATTTTCAAAACAAATCATATCATGGCAATCAGGGGAACACATAGAATCATTCTATAACATAAAAGAGAGGTTCTGGAAAAAAGTTTGAAGGTGGCTACCTAAGCTGGAGCTTTCACTTCTGGAGCTTTTGGACCTCTTCTCCTGTGCAAATCTACTTCACTTGACCCCTTGATGATGTTGCAAAGCTTTGAAAGAGTTTAGAATGGCTGGATTGAGAGGTTGCAACTCAGATAGTCCAAAATCGTGTTTGTGTTTGGCTGGCTTTTAGGGCTTGGTAATGGTTGGGAAATGATCTATGGATGATGGTGAGTTGATCTATGGAAATTTTTTGAAGGTTTGATGCTTGTGCAGAGTGTTTCGAAGAGAGGAAGGTTGAGAGTGATTTTTGTGAACTTGGCTTATGAGAGGTTATGAGCTCCAAGATTATGTGAGTTAGCTTGCTTTGAGTCCACATAACATGTCTTGATAGGTTAGAAAGTGGGTGGTGGCCTGGGGTGATTGGTATGGGGTGATTTGCAAAAGTCAACATTATGTGTACTCGGGGTATGGGCTATGGCAGGGGTTGTTCAAGAGCATGTATGGCCTCAACATTGATCTAGGAGAGCCATGGGATTGAAATTATGCAGCTGGCACAAGTGGAAGCATGGTTGCAAGAGATTTTGCAAGTGTTATGCAATTTGCCCCTTTTGTGATTTCTTGTGATGCAAGCCATAGAAACTTGTGATTCCTTGGGAAATTCTGGTCACAATAAGTTGAATTATGTTTGTATGATGCTTAGAGGTTGATTAGAGGTCACAATCTGGCTTGGTATGTGAATTTGCAAAAAATCCTCTTTGGTGTGAAAGTGAAAATTATAGGATTTTTGCCAACTTTGCAAGGCCATAACTTGAGTTCCATAATGAATTAGGACATGTTCTTGTACTTTTTGAAAAGGGAATGATCCAATATACAACTTTCATGACCAACAATTTTTCATTTGAAGCTTTTTTGGTTGAGAAAGAGGAGGTTGAAAAACATTCCCAAAATGGAAAGTTTCCATTACAAGTCATTCCCATTTTTGGCAACTTTTGGTTTAGCTCAAATTTATTCAATTTTGTGAACTTCCAAGCACTTCAATGATCAAATAAAGATCATATAACTTCAATTTGATGAAAATACCACTTTGGTTCCATTGTTGGGGGCCTCAGATGCCCTGATTTTGCTCTGACTTGCTCAAGAATTTACCTAGTGAACAGATGACTTCCACAATGAATTTCTTCATCAAACTTGGTACACATGATCCTTATAACATATTGAGACTATTAGAAATAAGAATGACCAAAAAAATTGGAGTTATGGCCTCTGAAACCAAAACCCTAATTTCATGTCATCTGTGTAGTGAAAACCTAGCTCTGCTTACATGCTTTCCAAGCTCTTGTGATTTCTTGACCTCATTGATCTTTGAGGGATATAATATGATTATAGAACACCCATGGACCCTCTTGGAATGATTGGAGACCTTTGGAGTGGCTCAGATGGATCCTTAGATTGCTCAAATCACAAACCCTAGATGCAGATGAACTTGAACTAATGCAGTGAAACAAAAATGCAATATGAGATGGTATGCTTATACTAATGCAATCATGAAAGATCACAAGCCAATGGTGAAATAAGTGAGGGAAAATTGGGGTGTTTACAGTAGGTTGGGTTTTTCATGTAATTTCGTTGTTGTGTTTTGTATGGATTGGTGTTGTCGATTTTGTGTTGATATTTGATGAAGAAGCATGTTGTTCTTGTTGTATTACTGATATAATTGTTGTTGTATTATGTTGTCTGTGTTGTAGTTACTATTTTATGTTGAAAAAATCATGTAGAGAAGAAGTTAGGGTTTGTAAAATCAATCCTAGAACTTGATAGAGGAATAGATACAGAAGCTTTTGAGTGTAAAATCTATGTAGAAACCCAATTAGGCTTGAATAGAATGAGGAAGTTATGAGAATTCATTGCAGAGTTGGAATTGTATGCATTCTTGTGGAATTCGTAATAGATCTGGTGTTACGCGTAATAGGGTAGGAATTATGTGTAACAAGTTCCCTTACGCAAGGAATTACGCGTAACAACCTTGGGCATTACGCGTATGGAGATGGGAATTACGTATATGGGCAGAGTGAGCGCAGAAAAATGCAGTTTTTGGCGATTCGTCCTATTTTTGCATCTGTTTCGAGTTGGTTTGATCTTAGGCTTTAAGTAGAGATAATATGATTCGATTATAGTATATTTGATGATTAAAAATAATTGAATTAGAAATCTAATCGATTAAGCCGTAAATTGTCATTTTCACGTTGAAGTTGTGTTAATGTTGTTATAAGTCGTGTTGTCCCGATTTTGGGGAAGATTATTAAGTTGTAGGTCCTATGAACAATGTTGATTCATGTTGTTGAGTTGTTCAAGTTGTTATGTTGTTAATTTGTTGATTATGTCGTTGTTGTTGTATTCCATTCATAGTTGCATACATGTGCATATTTCAAGTTGGAGCGAATGCTTGATTCAAGTTGGCTTGGATTGGCAAATGAGTTGATGATGCCTCGATAAACTGGCAATGTTTTAAGTTGGGAGTTTACTCCAAATGGTACCACATGCATTTAAGTTGAGTTGCATCAAGTTGCATATTAATTATGTTGATTGTTGGATGTAAGTTGTAAGTTGACGATTGCCTGTTATGTGAAGTGGTGTGATTATATGATTATCTTGCTTACATATTGATTATCGTAATCCTATTTATGTTACTCGATATCTCACCCTTTCTGTTTGATTGTAGCCCTCTGTTGGTAATGTGCAGGTAACAAAGAGTTCAGTACTCAGTAGCTTCGAGTTGGTGTGTGTCGCTCTGATACGTAGCACTTCGGGGGGATGAACGCATGTTTTGTCTTGTTGGCTTTTGTTTAAGTCAATGAACTAGTTTCAGTTGATTTATGTTGAAAACCAAGTTGAAGTATTTAGATGCTGAATTTATTGAAGTTGTTTAAAGTTGAAACTTGTTGATCCGCTGCGTTGTTTTCAAAGTAATTTATTAATGAAGTTTTTGTTACTTGATTTTAAGTTTAAAAGTGTAATATCCCATGTTTGTTGATGAATTTTTATAACTCTGATTTAAATTATAAAGTCGGGTAGAAATAGGGTGTTACACTTAATGCTTTGGTTTGGTTCACCCTGAAACTTACTTGAGCGTCGAAGTACCTTGCAGGTACACCACCCATTCTCCAACCTTCATCGCAGTCCCCATTGAAGACCATGAGGACCTGTCCAAATTATTTCTGTACAGTGGCACCGTTTATGGGAATCAATAGCTCCCTCATCTTTTGTGAACAAGATCCTTTCTTTTCAATACAAGATCAAAGCTCATCTCTTCTTTCTCGTCTTCATGGCTTCCCAGCTCAACGAGACTATGAACGACCCTGTCACAATTGTCATTAGTGATGGAGACAACCTCGACAACCGTGGGGAAACCCATCTCGATGTCAACCATCAGAAGGGACATCTTCCCTCCCCATATCCCAACAATCTAATACAATCTTCCTTCATTCGTAGAGATCATGTATTCGAACCGATCCACGTCTTGTCTGACGCTGACGCTAGTACTCAGGCTCTTATCACTGTCCTTAATAAGGAAAACCTCACTCTCTTCCAGCAAAACGAGCGTATTCAAATGCTCGAGGGTGATTGTCGCTCCCAAAGATTTGCATCCCGGTACAAGCGCGAACGGTCGGCGAGAGGAACAATGAGAACACACAGCCGTGAACTCACTGGAGATGAATAGAGTCGCCAGCTAGGCATTTTTATCCCGGGGGAAAGGTAATTCTGCATAGACCTGGAAAGATATGGATAAGACGGTTGCGAACCAGAGAGACTGAGAAAGGGGGTTGGTTACAACCTGGGAAGGTATTAGCACCCAGATTGTCCGTCGTACTCGACGGGATCCACGCTTAAAAGATTTGTGTTTTAAAGGGGTAGTGTCAGTGCAATCTGTGTATAAAATAGCTGGAAAAAAAGATGTACAGGTGTCGGTGCAAAAGAAATGTGAAGTGTATAAATGTACAGTGTCAGTGTAAGAACAGAGTGAAATGCTCAAGATCATGAGGCTTAAAGGATAATGCTGAAAGGAGGGGGAATATACAGAGACTTTTGTTCGATAACCGTTAAGTTATGCCTACGTATCCTCTCGTGCAATAAGGAAGTCAGAACACCGTAGTTCGACCCAAAGAGACTGATAGATGAATTGACTGATGAACTGCTTGCTTGTCTATGCTCAAGTGTATGACCTGTCTGGCTCAGGTGCAAACTGTCTTGCATTAGACGGAAGAAGCAAGTTCTCGTTTATGAGTGAAGGTGATGAGAAAAGAATCCCGGAGGAGACGATTATTGTTTGTTTTTGAGTTTTCAGTCTTTTATTGCTTTTGAAAGTTTGTCATAAGCTAATGAGCTTAAGCCTAAACCAATGGGTTAGTAAACTCATCACATCTTCCCTCTGATTAGGGGTAATGAGAATACCTTAAGTGTGAAGTCAGCTTCTCACACTTAATCACCATGGAGTAGGATTAAGATCATTAACCTACTTGTTGATTATTTAGATGTTTTTGTTGTTTTTGTTTAGTGTTGAGGAATGAGATTAAGCCATAATCAGGGATTAAACAGACTCATTACACCATCCTAATAGAAGGATAATAGATGAGAATGTTTAAGCTGAGGAATGCTCCTCAACTTAATCCATGATTAGGGATTAAACTCATGACAAAACAAAGCCTTTATTAAGTGGATTTTATTTAATGATGTGATGAAGAAGTGAATTTTATGGTTTGTAAGACAACTTGAGGGGGACTTGTCCATTAACACTAGGGTTAGTCCTTCTTAACCATTTAAGGAAGAATTAGAACCCTAATGCAAGGCCCAAGTTACAAGTGTGATGTCTTGATGATTATTAAGTGGATTGATTAAGGGATTTAAACACATTAAGGGTTCAACACTTAGGATTAAAGTTATACACTCCATCCTAATAGAAGGATGCAGGCATAAGCTTAATCACAAAGCCTTAAAGCCTTTAGGGTTTAGTCCCTGATTATGAGATGAGAAGAGAAGACTCAAGAGAGACACAAAGGTAAAACTAAATGGGGAGACTAATCAAAACCCTAATCATTGTCATGCTTGGGTGTTCCTAAGGTTTGTGAGGTTTTCAAGAGAAATCTTCAATGGAACCACCAGGAAGCAGATGAAAGGATCAGGAGAAGCAAAGTAACTTGCTTCATTTAAGAAGTCAAGTCAATTGAAGGAAGAAAGTAAGGAGAAGAAGAGTGAGCAAGCTCAAACTCAAACACAAACAAAGATGCAGCAAGGATGCAAGAGAGAGATGAAGAGAAGTTATGAGAAGTGAAGGCAAATTCACTTCTCAAAGCCACTTACCACCTGAAAGGTTAGAAAAGAAATGCAATGCAATGCAAAATGGGATGAGATGACATGATGAGAAACAAAACCAGGAGCATTTACATGATGCTAATGATGCTATGTAATTCTACAAACATGAGGCAGCACATGGAAATGATCATGCAAGTCCATGAATGCAAATGAAGCAAGTTAAGAAGCATGGACATACATGAAAAGTTATGAAGTGCATATGGCATACAACATGACAAATGCAAGATGAAATGATCAAACATGCTTTCAATATGTCTTATGATGTCAAATGAATCAAATGGATGCTTGAAATGTCATGGCAAGTCATGTTATGCAAGAGAATGCAAGATGGATGCATATGGAAGCCCAAATTAGGGTTTATGATCAATGCAACAAACAAAAACCAAAACCAGAAGCAAACAACATTATAAAAAATTGAAAATGCACTCAAAGTACCCCTAATCCTATACTAACTCACTGCCCAAAGGAGAAGTTTCAACTCCCAACCTAACTCAAGATATGATTTTCCTAAGTTTTCTAGGGTTTTAGGGTTCCTTAACAAGAAAATTACCAAACAAATGGAAAATGAAAGATCAAATCATGGCCATTTAATCTCATAAACTACATGCTAAACACAATGCAATGCAAAAAGAATCAATGTCCAACTCTTCATGGTTAGGCAGAAATGATTTTTTGAAGTTTGGATCAAAATAATGCACAAAAATGATTTTAATTCAATGAAAAATTCTCAAAATGCATCAAGATCAAAAAAGAAATTTGGTTTGAAGGTTGGACAATGTTTCTAAATGTCTTAGAACATTTCATGAATTTTTTGGTGATTTTTAAATACCTAAAAGTATTTTTAATAAATTAATTTTCATTAATCAATTAAAAATAATCTTTTAAATATTTAAAAATACTTTTTTAATGCTAAAAATGAAAATAAAAATATTTTTGTGTATTAAAAATTAATGAAACTCTTGAGAAAAAGTTTCATAATTTTTAAACAATTTTTACTATTTTAAATAAATTGTGGAAGTTAAATGAAAGAAAATGAAATAAAAATAAAAATAGACTGAAGTATGCAGGATGGAAGGCCAGGATTCACTCTGGATTTGAAGTGGTTGACCGCGCGCGTTTTCAAAGGGCCAGGATTGCATCTGATTAAATTAATTTAATTATGATTAATTAAACTAACTAAAGGGATTAGGGCTAACTGAGTGGATCTGGGCCACACATGCGCGCGGGAAGTCAACGAAGTCAAGCAATCCAACGCCCAAAATTCAAATGCCATTTAATTACAGGATTAGGGCTAAGCATTTTCAGGTGACCGGAGGGAAGCTCCGGTCATCTTCTCCGGCGGCATCAAAACCCTAAAACATGATTCAGGCAACCAAACAACAAATTAAACACAACCAAGTGATCCTCTAACAACCTAGGTCACGAATCCACCCTCAAACATCATTTAAACATCAAGAATTAAACAAATCGAAAGAAACAAATTTCACGGGTGAAATTTCAGAGCAGCAATACAAACTCATTTCTCACTCATTTTCGATTCTAAGAGTATCCCCATGACCAGCAAGACATAAGGAATCAATTTATAACTTAAAATGCAAGCTCTGAGAAAAAATGTTCATGGCCATACCTGAGATGGAGACTCCTGTTTCTGGGCTTTCAGAGCTATTCTTTGATGCAGGCTTGCTCCACTGACCCCCCTGGTAGGCTTGGAATGAGCTTAAACAAGCTAATTTGAGAAGTCCAGTTCTGGTGCAGCAGGTTTCACAGTCAGGAAATGTGAGGTTTCAGGCTAATCCAATGGTGGATTCTTGCTCCTTTGGGTGTGTTTGACTTGTTGGTGAAGAGAAATGGGGTGTTTGATGGCTGGAGAGTGAGATTCGAAAGTTCTGGCTTTGAGGATGAGAAATGGTGAAGCTCAGTTCTTGCTTGGTTCAAGCCTAAGTCTTGCTGGTTTTGGCTCAGTGAAGCAAGGTGAGTTGATCAATGGACTTGGTTTTTGTGTTTGTGAGTTGTGGAGAGAGGTTCGAAGTGTTTTGCTTGATGGAGTGAGTTTGTGAATGTTGTGCTCTTGTGTGTTTCAGCCTTGCTTGATATGTGAAATGGCTAGCCTTTGGTTTGCATAAAATAATCTCATTGGTCAGATGATGTGACCTGGCCTGCTGTGATAGGTAAGTTCACTTTTGCAAATTGTCAACCTTTGTGTAAGAGAGGCATGGGTTGTGTTCTAGGCTAGTACAAAGGTGTGGGCTGGTGCATCATGGTGAGGGGAAAGGCTATGGTTGGTTCAGCAGCCAAGGCAACAAGTGGATGGAAGTGTGGTGATGATTTTGCAACTTGATCACTTTTGAAACTTCATGAAAATCTCTTGCTTTGCCAACCATGAACATGTGATCTTTTGGTTCAAATCTGATTTTTAGAACTTGTATGATGCTTGCACATTGGTTAGACATGAACTAGAAGTCACAAATGCCTTGGTACAAAGTTTTTGCAAGTTTCTCATTTGGTGCATGTCTTGAAAATTAGTGATTTTTGCCAACTTTGACACACCATAACTTTTGATCCAAGAAGAATTAGATCATGTTCTTGTACTTTTTGAAAAGGGAAAGATCTAATCTACAACTTTCATGACCAAAGTTTTTCCATTTGAAGCATTTTGGGATCAAAAAGTAAGGCTTGAAAAGTGGCATAAAATGACATATTCCTTAAAAGTCAACCATGCCCTAAAAAGTCAACTTTGCAAAAACTTGTAATTCTTGAATTTTGTGAACTTCAACTTTCTTCCATGATCAAATAAAGATCAAATACACTCAAAATGATGAAGATCACCCCTTGGTTGGGTCATTGGGGGCCTCAGATGCCCTGATTTTGCACTGACTTATTCAGAAAGTCAACTCTTGATCAGATGACTTCCCCATGGAATTTCTTCATGAAAATTGATATGCATACTCCCTATACCATATAGAGACCAATAGAAACAAGAATGACCAAAAAATTTGAGGTTATGGCCTCTGAAACCAAAACCATAATTTTAGGTCAACTGTGCAGTCAAACTTGGCTCTGCTTCCATACCAATCCCAGTTCTTGTGATTCCTTGGCATTTTTGACTTTGATAGGATGTAATATGATATAAGAACACACATGGATCCCTTTGAAGTGATTGGTGGCCTTTGGAGTGGCTCAGAAAGCTCCTGGATTGCTCAGATCACAAACCCTAGATGCAGATGACTTAGAACCTATGCAGTGAATCAAAATGTGATGTGAGATGCTATGATTGAGTTTATGCATATGAAATGATCACAAGCCATGGTGTGAATGGGTGAGGGAAAATTTGGGGTGTTTACAGCTGCCCCTATTCAAACATGAGTTAGCTGTGCAGGATGTAAGCTATGGCTTAACAGGCAAACAAGATAACTTGTGGTTGAATACCAAAGACAGTCCGAAATTTGCACTCACAGAATGAAGAAGAAAAGGGATATAGATTGTAAAAAGAAAATAGAGTATATTGTAAAGTGTGGGCGACGGAGGACGACCGTCGAGCAGAGGACGACTGCTGGGTAAATAGCAATGACGGGGACGACCAACATGCTGGGAAAAGTGTGAAATAAAGCGATGACGGGGACGACCGACATGCTGGGGATAAAAGGTAAAGCCAAGACGGGGACGGCCGACTAGCTGGGAAAAATAAGAAATTATGATGGGGACGGCCATCAAGATAAAGTTGTAAGATTCTCTGGAAATTAATGAAACATGACGGGGACGGCCATCAAGTTCATAAAGCAAAGTAACCGACGATGGGGACGGCCATCGGGCTAAAAGAAAAGGGACCACGACGGGGACGGCCATCGGGTTAAAGAATAAATGAAATAAACAGATGATGAGGTACGGTCATCAAAGGTGAAGGACGATCACCTAGCAGGGGACGGCTGCTCTGTTGGGGTTAAGATGAGGGACGGTCATCTAAGGTGGAGGACGACCACCTGGCAGGGTACGGCTGCCGAAAATATCGCGACATAGGACGAATGCCGGATAAAAAGGTCAACGATGGGGACGGCCATCGGATGAGCATGATGGAGGACGACCATCAAGAGGTGGAGGACGACCACCTAGCAGGGTACGGCTGCTCTCAAGGTTTATCATGACATAGGACGAATGCCAGATAACCAAAGTCAACAATGGGGACGGCCATTGGATAAAATGATGAAGGAGAATCATCAAAGGGTGGAGGACGACCACCTAGCAGGGGACGGCTGCTAAAAATCAACGATGGGGACGGCCATCGGATGAGCATGATGGAGGACGACCATCAAGAGGTGGAGGACGACCACCTAGCAGGGTACGGCTGCTCTCAAGGCTTATCATGACACAGGATGAGTGTCAGATAAAAAGGAAGATTTGCTTACTTGGCGATCTACTGGGGATATAGTAAACACGGACGAGTGTTTACAACCAAGAAAAGAAAGTATAAGTGTTTAGATGTTTGTGTATAGATTAAAGATGCGGACGAGCATCCTTAAGACTACGATACGGACGAGTATCAGGTAGAAACAAATACTGACACGTGTTCAGAAATGATGATACGGACGAGTATCAACTGGTTAACAAAGAACACGGACGAGTGTTGAATCTGAGGGGACTCCTCTGGGGAATAGTAGACACAGACGAGTATCTATATTCAAGAGGACATAAGTGTTTGACACAGTGTATGGATTAAAGATGCGGACGAGCATCCTTAGGACCATGATACGGACGAGTATCAGGTAGAAACAAACGCTTGACACATATTCTGAGATGATGGTACGGACGAGTACCAACTGGTTAATAAAGAACATGAACCAAAGTCGAATTTGTGGGGATATAAATGGTATATACAAGATACGGACGAGTATCTGTATGAGTGTAACATGAGTAGTGAGTATGAGTATTGTATAGATGAGTATTTTAACTGCTGGGGAGAGTGACACGGACGAGTGTCAAGAGAGAAAAGTATAATAATATCAACAAGTATATGGGTTGTAAAAGTGTAAGCGACTGCGTTGGGGAAATGACACGGACGGGTGCCAAGAAAATGTATATATAAGCATAGGTGAGTGCAAAGATGATGTCTTTGGCTTTCTGCTGGGGATATGACACGGACGGGTGTCAAGAAGTACCTGTAATACGGGTGGTCTTGTTTGTAAAGGGTATCCAGGCGACTTTACTGGGAGTGATGACACGGACGGGTGTCAAAAGGAGCATATACTGGTGTTTGTGGATGTGGTGCAACTGCTTTTGCTGGGGACTCTGGTGGGGATTTCTGTGCATTGTTGATGAATGGTTATTATTCACAAGTGTTCGATTCACAACATGACTTATGATTATGCTATGTATTTGATTTTTGCCGTAATGCTCCGTATTAGACGGAATGCTACGCTTTGTGGGTGAATATGATGCGAATGCTATGATAATGCAAAGGTACCAAACCGGGATTCGGATCCCACTGCCGCGAAGATCTCTGGCTGATCTGCTTGAAATGAGGATCCCAGCTGGGGATAAGATCATTGGTGGATCTGACGAGATGTATCTGCTTGGGGATATAGGTCACTGATTGACATATCCTATAGGACCCAGCTGGGGTTTGCAGAATTCTTCCGTACTCTGTTGTGACTCCTTCATGCGTTGCCCTTCTGAATAGAGGTTGAAACTCTGTGGGGAGACGATTCCCTGACTTTGTATTCTGCTGAGGAAGAACACTTGACATCTCAGCTGGGAGGAGTGACAAGTGGCAAACTAGCTGGGGAAAGTTGTTGGCAATTCAGCTGGGGAGAAACACCTGGGTGCTAAGACTGGGCGAGTATTGATTTGTCAGCTTGCTGGGGTGAAGCTTTTACGCCCCAAGCTGTGCCTCGGATACCTGCAATCCTGAAAAGACATAGAAACGCACAAGTATTCCCGAGGTATCCCTTACCGGATTCCGTCATAGGAGTTATACACTTCTGAGTAAGTATATTCCCTGTAAGCACGTGTGTTTTATATTTTTTAGAGAAAAAGCATCTGTACTCATGCAATTAGTATTTTAAGAGACATCAGACATTTTTTGCAAATAAAAATGTATAAGACGAGACATGACTGAAAAAAATCTGATTTTATTAATTCACGTGCCCTGAATTGGCAAGATACAGTCAAGGAAACAAATCTCCTAAAATGAAGAGACTGTTGCAAATTGAGAAACAAAGTGTTGGCGATGTTGATGACGTTTTTAAAGGGGCTTCCTCTTTCGCTATGACTCGTATGACTATTGACATTCTTCTCGTCTTGCTTTCTGGAGTAGGTTGATTCTGATTGAAGCTTGACCCTTTGGAAGCTTACCAAGTTGCGGGTAATACAGACGAATTCAGAATGCAGTTGTTCGCTTATTCCCTTATTTTGCATGGACCGCCCTTTCGGGTTTTCAATCCATCGGGATACCCATTTTTGCCTGAGTTGTCCAATTGTGGCTTTTCAACTCAGCGGGTGTACATTTTTTATTTATTCTGTTTTTGACTCGCCGGGATGCCCTATTTTTGCCTGGACTTACATTCTGTTTTTATGTCCAGCGGGTCATTTTTATGCGAAGTATTTTTTAACTGCATCTGAATTCATAGGGGACGGGAAATCTTCACCATCCATGGTGCTGAGCATCAGTGCTCCACCAGAGAAAACTTTCTTCACCACGAATGGTCCTTCATAATTCGGAGTCCATTTGCCCCCGTGGTCTGTATGAGGAGGGAGGATTCTCTTTAGCACAAGATCTCCTACTTGGTACCCTCGGTGCCTGACTTTCTGATCGAAAGCTTTCTTCATTCTTTTCTGATACAGCTGCCCATGACAAATTGCAGCCAATCTTTTCTCTTCAATCAGACTCAGTTGTTCGTATCGGGCCCGAACCCATTCTGCTTTGTTCAGCTTGACATCCATCAATACTCGTAAAGAGGGTAATTCAACTTCAACTGGTAGGACTGCCTCCATACCATACACGAGTTGATACGGCGTTGCCCCAGTGGATGTTCTGATTGACGTACGGTACCCATGCAAGGCAAACGGTAGCATTTCATGCCAGTCTTTGTAAGTGACTACCATCTTCTGCACAATCTTCTTGATATTCTTATTCGCTGCCTCAACAGCGCCGTTCATCTTTGGCCTGTAAGGAGAAGAATTGTGGTGTTGGATCTTGAAGTCCCGGCATAACTCAGCCATCATTTTGTTGTTTAGATTGGAACCATTATCAGTAATGATTCGCTCGGGAACCCCATATCGACAGATGATATCTCTCTTCAGAAATCTGGCTACCACTTGTCTTGTAACATTTGCATATGAGGCTGCTTCGACCCACTTGGTGAAATAGTCAATGGCGACCAGGATGAATCTGTGGCCATTTGAAGCAGTTGGCTCAATTTTACCAATCATATCAATGCCCCACATGGCAAAGGGCCAGGGTGAAGACATTATGTTCAAAGGATTGGGAGGCACATGCACCTTGTCTGCATAAATCTGGCATTTATGGCACTTTCTGGCGTAGGCACAACAGTCTGCATCCATTGTGATCTAGTAATAACCTGATCTTAACAATTTCTTAGCCATGGCATGCCCTCCTGCATGGGTACCAAAAGATCCTTCGTGCACTTCATGCATCAACAAATCTGCTTCCGTCTTGTCAACACATCTGAGGAGTACCATATCAAAGTTCCTCTTGTATAAAGACCCATCAGTGTTCAGAAAGAAACTACCAGCAAGCCTTCTCAAAGTCTTCTTATCATTGGAAGATGCCCCAGGTGGGTATGCTTGATCCTCCAAGAAGCATTTAATGTCATGGAACCAAGGCTTATCATTTTGGACAACATCTGCTGCAAATACATATGCTGGTCTATCAAGTCTGGACACTGAAATCTGAGGTACAAAGTTGACAGCTTGAACTTTGATCATGGATGAAATGGTAGCAAGAGCATCTGCAAACTGATTCTCGTCCCGAGGGATATACTCAAGCTTGACTGTTGTGAAGAAAGTCAATAACCTCCTTGTATAATCCCTGTAAGGTATCAGATGATCCTAGTGGGTGTACCATTTTCCGTTGGTTTGATTAACTACCAGAGCTGAATCTCCGAATACGGTCAATGTCTTGATCCTGAGGTTAATGGCTTCCTCAAGACCCATAATGCAAGCTTCGTATTCAGCTTCGTTGTTAGTGCAGTTGAAAGTGAGTTTTGCCGAGAAAGGCATGTGAACTCCTTTAGGTGTAATGAGTACTGCACCAACACCACGACCATTCATGTTAACAGCCCCGTCAAACATCATAGTCCATTCTTCTTCCGGGTCAGGCCCTTTAGTGTGAATAGGCTCTTCATGATCTTTTGATTTTATGAACATGATGTCTTCATCAGGGAAGTCAAATCTCATAGGCTGGTAGTCATCAATGGGTTGCTCAGCAAGATATTCAGACAATACACTGCCCTTGATGGCTTTCTGAGAGGTGTATTGGATGTCGTATTCTGTGAGAATCATCTGCCATCTTGCAACCCGTCCGGTAAGTGCTGGCTTCTCGAAAATGTACTTAACTGGGTCCATTTTTGAGATCAATAAAGTAGTGTGGGTCAACATATACTGTCTTAGTCGGCGAGCAGCCCACGCTAAAGCACAGCAAGTTTTCTCGAGCAGTGAATAACGTTGTTCACAGTCGGTAAACTTTTTGCTCAGGTAGTAAATTGCATACTCTTTTCGACCAGACTCGTCATGCTGGCCCAACACGCACCCCATCGACTCTTCTAATACTGTCAAGTACATTATCAGAGGTCTTCCTTCAACTGGAGGCATGAGGATTGGAGGCTCTTGCAGATATTCTTTGATCTTGTCAAAAGCCCTTTGGCAGTCTTCGTTCCACCTGACCGTCTGTTCTTTTCTTAACAACTTAAACAAAGGTTCACAGGTTGCTGTAAGGTGAGATATGAACCGTGAGATGTAGTTCAATCGACCTAAGAACCCTCGAACTTCTTTCTCTGTTTTCGGTGCAGGCATCTCTTGAATAGCTTTGACTTTATCAGGGTCAACTTCAATCCCCTTCTCGCTTACAATAAAGCCCAGCAGCTTACCAGATCGCACCCTGAATGTGCATTTGTTGGGGTTCAGCTTCAGTTGGTACTTCCTCAGACGCTTGAATAGCTTCAGCAGATTCACCAGGTGATCTTCTTCAGTAAGGGACTTGGCGATCATGTCATCCACATAACATTCTATTTCTTTATGGATCATATCGTGGAACAATGTCACCATAGCCCGTTGATATGTTGCACCAGCATTCTTCAGTCCGAATGGCATCACCTTGTAACAGAACGTGCCCCAGGGTGTGATGAAAGTTGTCTTCTCCATGTCTTCAGGTGACATCTTAATTTGATTGTACCCTGAAAATCCGTCCATGAAGGAGAATACCGAGAACTGAGCCGTGTTATCCACCAATACATCAATGTGAGGTAAAGGGAAGTCATCTTTCGGGCTAGCTCTGTTCAGATCCCGGTAGTCAACACACATCCTTACTTTTCCGTCTTTCTTAGGCACAGGTACTATATTAGCAACCCACGGTGGATAGCTAGTTACAGCAAGGAACCCGGCGTCCCATTGCTTTTGTACCTCCTCCTTGATTTTCATTGCCATGTCTGGGCGAGTACGGCGCAGCTTCTGTTTGACCGGTGGGCACTCTTCTCTCAAAGGCAGCTTGTGCACAACAATGTCGGTGTCCAACCCGGGCATATCTTGATACGACCAAGCGAAAACATCCACATATTCTTGAAGCAGATCAATCATCTGTCTCTTCACCGAGTCTTGTAAGCAGGCCCCGATTTTAACCTCTTTCACGTCTTCATCTGTACCAAGATTAATCACTTCAACCTCCTCCTGATGAGGAGTGATAACTTTCTCCTCTTGTCTCAACAACCTGGCTAGCTCTTCAGGAAGCTCATATTCTTCTTCAACCCCTTCATCAGCTTGATTGATCGGATTGTCAAAGTCATACGAAGTTGTAGCCGTGCTGTTGTCGGTGCTGTCTGGAAGGCACTCTCTGCAAGGGTTCAGTTTGTTCATTTTAGTGATTGATTTTAATCTTGTTTAAAAAAGTGAAATAAAGTTATCATTTTGAAAACATCGCCATTTATTTTTTGTACAAAAAGAAAAATGGAAAAACAGTGAGCGGAAAAGAAAAAGACTCATTTGCAAAAAGATGTCTGATATTTCATTGATTAATCTTGTTTGCACAAAAAGTACAAATGGCCCGATTACAAAATGAGTCTTGTCATATTGGGCAAGATGCAAGACTTTGATGCATGCTATAAAAATACAGGAAATAATAATTACTCTGCATGAGTAACTCTTATAATTTCCTGGGAAGACCAGTTTGAGACACTGCTCCCCGGGATCTTTGGACGAATCCAGCTTTCCAGGTTGCGTTCTTCTTCCAGCTCGTCTTCCAAATTGTTGATAGCATCAGGGGTGAGCATCCCCCCACTGACAAAACCGAGCTTCTCAGCAGCCTCTGCTTGATTTTGTTGAGTTGGTCTGTAACCCAACCCAAATTTGTCCTTCTTCTCCTCCACAGATAAAACCTTGCCCCAGCCTTGGGCAGTTCCTTCTTCAACAACCTTCCGGGCTTGTTGATAAGATGACATGGAGATTCCAGATACAGCAGATCCTTCATTAACATTCAGGGCCTCAAACCCTTGGCTCATTGTTTCATGGATCTCCCCATCCATCTCAATATACTTATAAGTAGCCAGATGGCTAACAAATATGTCCTCCTCCCCACAGATAGTAACGACTTGGCCTTCCCACTCAAATTTTAACTTCTGGTGAAGGGTAGACGTTATTGCGCCAGCGGCATGAATCCAGGGTCTACCCAACAAGCAGCTGTAGGCAGGCTGAATGTCCATCACATAGAAGATCGTTGTAAAAGTTTATGGGCCAATCGTCACTGGCAGCTCAATTTCCCCCAGAACCGATCTCTTAGAACCATCAAAGGCTCTTACTACCAGGTTACTGGGACGCAATGCCAATCCTTCATACTCTAGCTTCACCAGGGCCTTTTTCGGTAAGACATTAAGGGATGATCCTGTGTCTACCAGCACATGGGAAAGGACTGCACCTTTACATTCCATGGTGATGTGCAAGGCCTTGTTATGGTTGCGGCCTTCCGTTGTCAAGTCAGTATTGGTGAACCCTAGCCCATTGCTAGCAGTAACATTTCCAACCACGGTTTCCAACTGATTGACGGTGATCTCTTCAGGCACGTAAGATGCGTGCAAGACTTTGAGTAGTGCATTCCGATGGGCTTCGGAGCACATAAGCAATGATAGTATAGAGATCTTGGATGGCGTCTGGTGAAGCTGATCCACTATTTTGTAATCACTCTTTTTGATGATTCTCATGAACTCATCAACTTCTTGATCGAATGGTGTTTTCAAAGCTTCCTTAACAGCTTGATCTTCCTGCACCGGGCTCTTTCCTTTTGCCTTGGCAGCAGCTTCTGCTTCGGCAGTGGGTCTTTGAATTTGTGGAGCAAAGAGACGTTCGCTTCGAGTGAAGCCTCCGCCTCCTCCCACATTGTCTATCTGTGGTGCAGGTGTTGATGTATCAAGAGTGATTCTTTGTCCCTCGCAGTATATGTCAGAGCCGTAGTGCCAAGGGATGGCCCTACTACTTTCATAAGGTACTGGTCCAGGCACTGTGACAGTGACTGGACTGATGACAGCTACAAAAGGGACAGTGATAGTTTGTGGATCATAATAAATTGTGACTGGTGCTCTGATGGGAGCAGCACTTTCTGAGTTGTAGGCAGAGTTGCTTTCAGGATCATAAAATATTGTGACAGTTGAGACATCTTCATGATTTGTTGCTGATGTTGTAGGAGATATTGTCGGAAGGACGGGCGTTGTTGTTGTAGGAGATTCAAACTGGAGTGGTGCTGAAGTTGTAGAAGGAAAATTTGTTGACAGCTGATCAGTTGAGATGATAGATGAAGTACTTGTTGATGAAGCCGAAGAATTGTCAGGAACAATGGTTGTTGCAGTTGTAGGAGATACAGGAATTGCTACTGATGCGATTGCTGGATTTGTTAGAAATGATGTGGTGATCTGAAGTTGGCCACTCTGAATGAGACCGTCTATGCCATTCCTCAAGTTATCGCACCCATTTACTGAAATATTGCAGTAAGCGCACCCTAACTCACACCCCGGGAACATTTGACATTCGAGGAGTTGAGCCTTAATCTCCACCAACGGTGTCCGAATCTGACCCACATTGGTTATTAAATAAGACGACTTGTCTTCTTCAATTGCATTGATTCTGGGACCCCCGTGGTTTGGCATAGGGTTCTTATTGACATTGGGTGGTGGTGCGAAATTCAGGGCCTTAGAGTCTACCAGGTCTTGTACCTTCATGTGCAAGGCTCTGCACTTTTCTGTACTATGGCCAGGTGCATTTGAATGGAAGGCACATCTGGCGTTGGAGTCGTAATTCCTGGGTAGACTGTTGGGATCTGGAGGTGCCAACGTCCTTAGCTCAACTAGGTTGAGTTTCAGGAGTTGTGGCAGCAATGTAGCATATGGCATAGGGATCGGATCGATCACCCTGTTGGCTTGAGATGGCCTCTGCTGGAATGGCCTTTGCTGATTATTGTTGTTGGTGTTGTTGTTGTTGTAATTTCTCGGAGGGTACTGATTTTGTTGATGGTACTGAGGTTGTTGCTGATAGTTTTGCTGTGAAGGCTGATAGGCCGGTTGTGGATGAGCTGGAGCGGGAATGGTGACTGCTGCCACAGATCTATGAACATATTGGGGCCTGCCCCTGTTGGTGTGGATGGCATTGGTCTCACCAGTCCTTCTTGGGCCCGCAAAAGGCTTTCTTGCATTACTGGATGAGCTTGCACCGTTGTCTGAGATCTTACCCATCTTTAATAGGCTTTCAATTCTTTCCCCGGCTATGACTACATCTGCAAAGCTGGTGGATGAGAAGGCAGCTAGCCTATCAATGTAAGTCCCCTGAAGGGTGTTCATGAACATATCAGCCATCTCCCTTTCTGACATAGGTGGCTGGACAGCAGCAGCAAGCTGTCTCCATCTTTGAGCATACTCTCGGAAGCTCTCTCTAGATGACTGCGACATTCCCATTAGGAGGGTCCTGTTGGGTGCCATATCCAGGTTATATTGATACTGTCTGATGAAGGCCTCTGCCAGGTCCTTCCAGCATCTAATAGTTGCTCTTGTCAGATGGGAATACCATTCCCTCGAAGCTCCAGTCAAGCTATCCTCGAAATAGAACATCCACAGCTTCTCGTCCATGGTATAGGCCTTTAGCCTCCCGAGAAAAGATTGTAGATGGGTCCGGGGACAGGAAGTCCCATTATACTTCTCAAAGCATGGTGGCTTAAACTTGTGGGGAATCCTGACCCCGTCTACCAAGCCCATATCCATAACATCAAAACCCAAAGAGTTTTGAGACTCTAAGGATCTTAACTTCTCAGCTATCTCATCCAACTTTCTATCATAAGCTTCCTCCCCGGCCCCCATTACTGTGAACTGGTCTTCTTGGGGGTCTTCTTGCAATACCCTTCCTGCTGTGGCAGTCCCTTGTATGTTGACAGGGATGTTGGCTTCTGGATGGAGGTGGGATCCAAAGACTGGGGGATTGACATGAGGTTGGACTCTTTCATTGTTGCTAGTCCCAGCAGTCCCTGGCTGATGGTCTTCCTGATTTCTCCCTTCCACCAGTGCTCTGAGCCTCTCCTGGCTTTGAGCCATGTTGTTCATTACCTCCATAAACTGTGTCATTTGGTTCCTCATTTCCAACCTCTCGTTGGTCATTTGGTTCCTGACCTCTGTAAGGTCCTGCTGCATCTGATCCATCTGTATGCCCGGAAGGTTACTGCGGGTGGGGTACCTGTGTGGTCGGTTGAGTGGAAACCCTCGTCGTCGAGCAATAATTCCTGAACATCACAACAGAGTTAGCAACAATAAAACAAACACCTACAAAACAAACAAAGGGTTAGCATGCAATGCAGTATGCTTATTTGTTTTCAAGGTATCCGGCTTGGCATTCAGTTTTGACCCTTCCAGACCCTTGAAGATGTTGTTGATGTTGCTTTCGAAGCGGAACAAACTAATACATATATTACAAAAGGCCAATGGTACACAGTTTGTTTTACAAATACAAGCCCTCTGAGGGGTCAAAATATATTACAAGAAAATAAAAGTACATGGAATGAAAGCAACAACAGGCAAATGGTCAAACACCAAGACCAAACTCATCCTCCCGAACTTCCTTGAGAAGTGCTTCGGTCACAGGATCAGTCGGACGCTCCGTGAGGTTCCTGATAAGGAGGTTCCGGGTAGTAACAGCTGTAATCAACTTCTTGTGTTGACTCTGGTCCTTTGTCCTCTTCACTCCAGCTCTGATCTTCAGCTCTGATATCTCCCTCTGGGCTGCTGCCAGGGCTTCCTGCTGTTCTTTTGCACTAGCTTCCAGTTGCTCTATCTTGTCTTGGACCCTCTTGTCCTCCAGAGTACGAGCCTCGGTGATCCTAACCCACCTAGCCTGACTCTCCTTCAGATACGAGTCTGTCCTGGCTTTCTGGAATTGGGCTTCCTTGCAGGCATTCTTCAAGATCTTCTCTCCAGCCCTAGACTTCTTAATGTAATCTTCAGACTTCTCAATTCTAGCCAAATGCTCCACTTTCAACTTTTCTAACCTCTCAATATCCAACCTACCATCACTCCTCTCCCAGAGGGTCTTCTGTAGAGCTTGAGTCAGCTTCTCATTTCTTTCTTTCAACTTCTCAAACTCCTCTAAGCTGACAGTTGCTGGAGGTGGTGTTGCGGAAGGCCCAAGCATATCTTCTATAGTAAAGGGCATCCCAGAGAATTGAGCCCTGGCATGGGACCAATCATAGTATTGTGCTGATGCCACATTGTTATACTTCCCCAGGATGGTTACCCCCTTAGTCTGCACATTATCCCAGGCCCAGGCTGCCTGCCTAACAATGGTCAGATTAGGCTTGTTCTCACAATAAAGAGTCTCAACCAAGTCCTGTGCCTTAGGAGTGTGGACCAGTGCATAGCCCAGTTGTCTTTTGAACAGCAGAGGGTTGTAATTAATACTACCCTTAACTCCTATTAGGGGCACATTGGGAAAATGCCCACAGCTGGTGATGATATCCCTGCCTTTTGTGCTTTGAGTGCACCACCTGATATCAGCTGAAGTTAGAGTAGTAAGTCTTCCAGCCCAGTTTCTCTGCTGATGAGGGTTCAAAAATGCATTTGTCCTGGGCAAATGCCTGAGAAGCCAAGTATGGAACAAAGGAGCACAGCACCTCACTAATCTTCCCCTCTGTTTTTCATTCCTCTGATGCACTGAATAGTAGAGATCCCCCAATAAAGTTGGCACTGGGTTCCTTAGAATGAACAGATGGATTGCATTCTTGCTAACAAATCGAGGCTCATCTGCAAATAATATAATTCCATATATGCTCAAGGCCAATAAAGCACAGACTGCTTTCCACTCTCCTAAAGAAGCTTTCAGGGTAGCTTGAGAGATCAAGAAATCCAAATGCAGGCCAGGGATTCCAGCCTTAGAAGTCATATGCTGCCCAATCAGGACTGGTTCCAAATGTAATGCCTTTGCTACCTCTTCATTACCAGGAAAGACCATCTCAGGGTTGAAAGGGACTCCACCCCTGGTAGGTATACCAACTAATGAGGAGTACTCTTCCAATAAAGGGCCCAACTGAAAGTCCTGAAAAGTGAAACATCTTAGTGGAGGATCATAAAACTGAAGGCAAGTGTGGATCAGGCTTCTCTGTGAGGGGTCCAGATCCATAACCATATCAAGTATATCTCCATGGTGTTCCCTGAACAGTGGTATATGGTCTGGAGTGATCAGGGTTTGAATCCTCCTGATGTCTGCTAACTCTGGCTGGAAGAAGTGGTAGGTGATGTTGCTCTTTTTAGGTGCCATGATGTTGAGACTGAGTAGAGACAAGTGCTGATGATGATACTGAAGAATGGGCCACTGATTGGCTGCAGGTGACTGAAGCAGGTGACTGATAGCTGAAGCAAGTGTTGATGAAGACAGGTCTAAGCTGATGATGGGGTCAAAACCAATCCAAAATGATAGGATGGATACCCTGAAACACAAATAAACACATGTTAAAATGATGCAATGAGGATGTATGCAAATGGTATGCAAGGGTTTGTGACTGAGCTGGATCTGATCAAGTGTTCTGATATAAGTCCAAGTGTGTTCAAGAAAACCAGATGGAGGCCTATAAGTCCAGTAACCAAGGTGGGGGGCTCAAATAAAGAGCCATATGTCCAGGGCTTAGAATCACAAGAACTGTCCCAACATGGAGTATTCTTAACCAAATCAAAGTAACAGGGTAAAATGAGGTCAAGGTACCTGCAAACCTGTAAACAGCCCAACCCCCTCACAGGTGGTGTTTTAAAACAAGGATCTTCAGACTTGGATCAGTTATGAGAAGTGTAAACACTTCTAACCCGGAGGTACAGTGTTTACAATAACCATAAAAGTTCCTCCTCTAATTCACCTCAGTCTCTGAAGGTCAATACTAAAAGGTTATCCAGACTTAGCAGGCTTCCTAGATAGCCCTAGCATTGCAGGAAATCTGCAACACAGAGTTCTCAAGAAGAAACCCATATCTGAACCGTGTTTCATATTCCCGCACCAGACCGAGATGGAATGGGAAAGAATATGATTCACTCTAGCCTAGGTGTCACTCAGGTCCCAGGTATAGGACCTTAACTCTCAATGGAACACCCACCCAGCAAAGCAAACAAACAGATCCAGCCAGCAGCACAGTATGACAATATGATATAATGTAAAACTATAAAGAAAACAGTAAAGCAACTGTATATAAAGCAATAAACAAAAATAAATAAACAAGCACAAATAAGCACATAACACCCCAGTAAACACAAATCAATCAAGCGCTAGGAGGAACCCACAAAAAGAACCAGAAGCCCTGGTTGCAGTATAAGGGTCCCCAGCAGAGTCGCCAAGCTGTCGCTCCCAAAGATTTGCATCCCGGTACAAGCGCGAACGGTCGGCGAGAGGAACAATGAGAACACACAGCCGTGAACTCACTGGAGATGAATAGAGTCGCCAGCTAGGCATTTTTATCCCGGGGGAAAGGTAATGCTGCATAGACCTGGAAAGATATGGATAAGACGGTTGCGAACCAGAGAGACTGAGAAAGGGGGTTGGTTACAACCTGGGAAGGTATTAGCACCCAGATTGTCCGTCATACTCGACGGGATCCACGCTTAAAAGATTTGTGTTTTAAAGGGGTAGTGTCAGTGCAATCTGTGTATAAAATAGCTGGAAAAAAAGATGTACAGGTGTCGGTGCAAAAGAAATGTGAAGTGTATAAATGTACAGTGTCAGTGTAAGAACAGAGTGAAATGCTCAAGATCATGAGGCTTAAAGGATAATGCTGAAAGGAGGGGGAATATACAGAGACTTTTGTTCGATAACCGTTAAGTTATGCCTACGTATCCTCTCGTGCAATGAGGAAGTCAGAACACCGTAGTTCGACCCAAAGAGACTGATAGATGAATTGACTGATGAACTGCTTGCTTGTCTATGCTCAAGTGTATGACCTGTCTGGCTCAGGTGCAAACTGTCTTGCATTAGACGGAAGAAGCAAGTTCTCGTTTATGAGTGAAGGTGATGAGAAAAGAATCCCGGAGGAGACGATTATTGTTTGTTTTTGAGTTTTCAGTCTTTTATTGCTTTTGAAAGTTTGTCATAAGCTAATGAGCTTAAGCCTAAACCAATGGGTTAGTAAACTCATCACATCTTCCCTCTGATTAGGGGTAATGAGAATACCTTAAGTGTGAAGTCAGCTTCTCACACTTAATCACCATGGAGTAGGATTAAGATCATTAACCTACTTGTTGATTATTTAGATGTTTTTGTTGTTTTTGTTTAGTGTTGAGGAATGAGATTAAGCCATAATCAGGGATTAAACAGACTCATTACACCATCCTAATAGAAGGATAATAGATGAGAATGTTTAAGCTGAGGAATGCTCCTCAACTTAATCCATGATTAGGGATTAAACTCATGACAAAACAAAGCCTTTATTAAGTGGATTTTATTTAATGATGTGATGAAGAAGTGAATTTTATGGTTTGTAAGACAACTTGAGGGGGACTTGTCCATTAACAGTAGGGTTAGTCCTTTTTAACCATTTAAGGAAGAATTAGAACCCTAATGCAAGGCCCAAGTTACAAGTGTGATGTCTTGATGATTATTAAGTGGATTGATTAAGGGATTTAAACACATTAAGGGTTCAACACTTAGGATTAAAGTTATACACTCCATCCTAATAGAAGGATGCAGGCATAAGCTTAACCACAAAGCCTTAAAGCCTTTAGGGTTTAGTCCCTGATTATGAGATGAGAAGAGAAGACTCAAGAGAGACACAAAGGTAAAACTAAATGGGGAGACTAATCAAAACCCTAATCATTGTCATGCTTGGGTGTTCCTAAGGTTTGTGAGGTTTTCAAGAGAAATCTTCAATGGAACCACCAGGAAGCAGATGAAAGGATCAGGAGAAGCAAAGTAACTTGCTTCATTTAAGAAGTCAAGTCACTTGAAGGAAGAAAGTAAGGAGAAGAAGGGTGAGCAAGCTCAAACTCAAACACAAACAAAGATGCAGCAAGGATGCAAGAGAGAGATGAAGAGAAGTTATGAGAAGTGAAGGCAAATTCACTTCTCAAAGCCACTTACCACCTGAAAGGTTAGAAAAGAAATGCAATGCAATGCAAAATGGGATGAGATGACATGATGAGAAACAAAACCAGGAGCATTTACATGATGCTAATGATGCTATGTAATGCTACAAACATGAGGCAGCACATGGAAATGATCATACAAGTCCATGAATGCAAATGAAGCAAGTTAAGAAGCATGGACATACATGAAAAGTTATGAAGTGCATATGGCATACAACATGACAAATGCAAGATGCAATGATCAAACATGCTTTCAATATGTCTTATGATGTCAAATGAATCAAATGGATGCTTGAAATGTCATGGCAAGTCATGTTATGCAAGAGAATGCAAGATGGATGCATATGGAAGCCCAAATTAGGGTTTATGATCAATGCAACAAACAAAAACCAAAACCAGAAGCAAACAACATTATAAAAAATTGAAAATGCACTCAAAGTACCCCTAATCCTATACTAACTCACTGCCCAAAGGAGAAGTTTCAACTCCCAACCTAACTCAAGATATGATTTTCCTAAGTTTTCTAGGGTTTTAGGGTTCCTTAACAAGAAAATTACCAAACAAATGGAAAATGAAAGATCAAATCATGGTCATTTAATCTCATAAACTACATGCTAAACACAATGCAATGCAAAAAGAATCAATTTCCAACTCTTCATGGTTAGGCAGAAATGATTTTTTGAAGTTTGGATCAAAATAATGCACAAAAATGATTTTAATTCAATGAAAAATTCTCAAAATGCATCAAGATCAAAAAAGAAATTTGGTTTGAAGGTTGGACAATGTTTCTAAATGTCTTAGAACATTTCATGAATTTTTTGGTGATTTTTAAATACCTAAAAGTATTTTTAATAAATTAATTTTCATTAATCAATTAAAAATAATCTTTTAAATATTTAAAAATACTTTTTTAATGCTTAAAATGAAAATAAAAATATTTTTGTGTATTAAAAATTAATGAAACTCTTGACAAAAAGTTTCATAATTTTTAAACAATTTTTACTATTTTAAATAAATTGTGGAAGTTAAATGAAAGAAAATGAAATAAAAATAAAAATAGACTGAAGTATGCAGGATGGAAGGCCAGGATTCACTCTGGATTTGAAGTGGTTGACCGCGCGCGTTTTCAAAGGGCCAGGATTGCATCTGATTAAATTAATTTAATTATGATTAATTAAACTAACTAAAGGGATTAGGGCTAACTGAGTGGATCTGGGCCACACATGCGCGCGGGAAGTCAACGAAGTCAAGCAATCCAACGCCCAAAATTCAAATGCCATTTAATTACAGGATTAGGGCTAAGCATTTTCAGGTGACCGGAGGGAAGCTCCGGTCATCTTCTCCGGCGGCATCAAAACCCTAAAACATGATTCAGGCAACCAAACAACAAATTAAACACAACCAAGTGATCCTCTAACAACCTAGGTCACGAATCCACCCTCAAACATCATTTAAACATCAAGAATCAAACAAATCGAAAGAAACAAATTTCACGGGTGAAATTTCAGAGCAGCAATACAAACTCATTTCTCACTCATTTTCGATTCTAAGAGTATCCCCATGACCAGCAAGACATAAGGAATCAATTTATAACTTAAAATGCAAGCTCTGAGAAAAAATGTTCATGGCCATACCTGAGATGGAGACTCCTGTTTCTGGGCTTTCAGAGCTATTCTTTGATGCAGGCTTGCTCCACTGACCCCCCTGATGCTAATGGTAGGCTTGGAATGAGCTTAAACAAGCTAATTTGAGAAGTCCAGTTCTGGTGCAGCAGGTTTCACAGTCAGGAAATGTGAGGTTTCAGGCTAATCCAATGGTGGATTCTTGCTCCTTTGGGTGTGTTTGACTTGTTGGTGAAGAGAAATGGGGTGTTTGATGGCTGGAGAGTGAGATTCGAAAGTTCTGGCTTTGAGGATGAGAAATGGTGAAGCTCAGTTCTTGCTTGGTTCAAGCCTAAGTCTTGCTGGTTTTGGCTCAATGAAGCAAGGTGAGTTGATCAATGGACTTGGTTTTTGTGTTTGTGAGTTGTGGAGAGAGGTTCGAAGTGTTTTGCTTGATGGAGTGAGTTTGTGAATGTTGTGCTCTTGTGTGTTTCAGCCTTGCTTGATATGTGAAATGGCTAGCCTTTGGTTTGCATAAAATAATCTCATTGGTCAGATGATGTGACCTGGCCTGCTGTGATAGGTAAGTTCACTTTTGCAAATTGTCAACCTTTGTGTAAGAGAGGCATGGGTTGTGTTCTAGGCTAGTACAAAGGTGTGGGCTGGTGCAGCATGGTGAGGGGAAAGGCTATGGTTGGTTCAGCAGCCAAGGCAACAAGTGGATGGAAGTGTGATGATGATTTTGCAACTTGATCACTTTTGAAACTTCATGAAAATCTCTTGCTTTGCCAACCATGAACATGTGATCTTTTGGTTCAAATCTGATTTTTAGAACTTGTATGATGCTTGCACATTGGTTAGACATGAACTAGAAGTCACAAATGCCTTGGTACAAAGTTTTTGCAAGTTTCTCATTTGGTGCATGTCTTGAAAATTAGTGATTTTTGCCAACTTTGACACACCATAACTTTTGATCCAAGAAGAATTAGATCATGTTCTTGTACTTTTTGAAAAGGGAAAGATCTAATCTACAACTTTCATGACCAAAGTTTTTCCATTTGAAGCATTTTGGGATCAAAAAGTAAGGCTTGAAAAGTGGCATAAAATGACATATTCCTTAAAAGTCAACCATGCCCTAAAAAGTCAACTTTGCAAAAACTTGTAATTCTTGAATTTTGTGAACTTCAACCTTCTTCCATGATCAAATAAAGATCAAATACACTCAAAATGATGAAGATCACCCCTTGGTTGGGTCATTGGGGGCCTCAGATGCCCTGATTTTGCACTGACTTGTTCAGAAAGTCAACTCTTGATCAGATGACTTCCCCATGGAATTTCTTCATGAAAATTGATATGCATACTCCCTATACCATATAGAGACCAATAGAAACAAGAATGACCAAAAAAATTGAGGTTATGGCCTCTGAAACCAAAACCCTAATTTTAGGTCAACTGTGCAGTCAAACTTGGCTCTGCTTCCATACCAATCCCAGTTCTTGTGATTCCTTGGCATTTTTGACTTTGAGAGGATGTAATATGATATAAGAACACACATGGATCCCTTTGAAGTGATTGGTGGCCTTTGGAGTGGCTCAGAAAGCTCCTGGATTGCTCAGATCACAAACCCTAGATGCAGATGACTTAGAACCTATGCAGTGAATCAAAATGTGATGTGAGATGCTATGATTGAGTTTATGCATATGAAATGATCACAAGCCATGGTGTGAATGGGTGAGGGCAAATTTGGGGTGTTTACAGCGATCATTGCTCCCCTTCTCCCACCAGGAAACATCGCCATAGAGACTCTCGCAGCCCTCCACGCCGCTCACAATCTCCTCTGCGGAAACAGAAGAGGAAAGATACCAGGCGTCTTTCTCCCCTGATAGATTAAGACAGGCTAGAAGGATCACATCCAGAAAAGGCCAAGCAACACACTTGATCTCCTCCCCGAAAGCTGAGAAAATTTCTAGACGAGAGAGATAAAGGTACCAAGAAGTCCTGTTACGATGATGACCATTGTCCCCGTCAATGTAGCAGGAGTCCTCGCCGAAGCCGGTTCCCATATCCTTCATCTGAAAAAAGCAAAGCCGAGGACAATTGCGGGCCCCTAAATCGCAAAATTATGGAAACCCGCATCCCTCACGGTCTCGAGTGTAACACCCCAAAAATTTTCCCTCTTATTTATTACCAGTTTCAAGTAGCTTATGCTTCTTTTCCATATCATTCAACATATCCTTTCATACATTGCATTGCCTTCAAATCATAAATCATAATAAAAAAACAAAAAAAACATACATCATCGGTGGAAGCATGGGGCATGTGATCAGGTGTTTTTCAGTGGCAAAATCAATTATCAGGTCTCAAAGTCAAGACAGGGTCAGAACGGATAGTTCAAGTGCATTTCCAAGGTTTCCCACCAAAAGGAGGGAAGAATTCAAATTTTTCTTGTGTTAACCGGTTAACACATTGGTTAACCGGTTAACGCGTGTATTTTTGGGCAAAAATTTCAATTTCAACATGGAGGGATTTTTCTCACTTTCACTTCAATTTTGCACTTCATCCTAACTTTTCCAATGGAATGTTCTAGAATAATCCACCACATTCCAAGGGAAGGTTCTAGATTTTTTTCCTAACCAACTCCTAACCATATTTCCAAACCTCACTCCTAAGCTAATTTTCTAACCATACTCCTAACCCAAACCACATTCCAAGCCTAAGAGGTATATAAGCACTTTTTGCGCCAAACCTCACATCAACAATTCATTTTTCACATTTTTTTCCTCATCACTTCATTTTTCTCTCACTTTCCAAAACCTCACACAAAGCTTCATCTTCCAAAAATTATTCAAGTTTTGCATTGAAACTTGAAGAAAATGAAGCCAAACCTCCATCATTGCATTGATTTCATGGATTATTAAAGGATTTGCTACTATTTTGGTGTTGAATTCACATCTTGGAAGTGATTCTTGGAAGAGTTCATCAAGGTTTTTGTCAAATCACATTTATTTTGAATATTCTTTCGGAAGAGCTTCGGATCTACAAATTTCTCATAAATAGTGTGTTGATTTCTCTTTGCAATAATTACCAAAGAAATACTCAGCTTTGTAGGTTGGTGAAACTCATAATCACTTATGTTCTAAGTTTTTCTCATTTTCTAGACATGTGTGTTCATTGCATTTTGTTGATTGTTGATGCATTAATTAATTGGATCATTAGGTTTCAGTATCTTGATGTGTTTGTGGTTCCAATTGATTATGTATTGGTGCATTTAGGTGTAAATTTCATGCTCATTTGATAGGGATTGTAGTAGGAACTTTTGGAAATAATCTGGTGTTGGAAGTGTTTTTTCCTGTATGTTTTTTTGCAAATGGTTCAGTGTTAACTAGTTAACAATTTGGTTAACCAGTTAACACAGTGTATTTTGGTGTTTTTATGCAAATTTTGGGTCTGTTAATCGCTTAACGCTTTGGTTAACCGATTAACACTGGGGTATTTTGTGTTTTTTGTGTATTTTCTTGTGTGTTTGCATGCTATTCCATACCTAATTGTAACACCCCAAAATTTTCCCTCTCATATCATGACATTTAACATATCATATTGCATACATGTTCCTACATCTTTGCATAGAGAAGTGAAGTATAATACTCGTAGTTAGAGGCATAGTGCATGTGACCAATGACTGGTGAAATTGATGATCATCCAAAAGAAATGGAAGGGTCACATGGCTTCCCAACAAGGATCAAAGGGTCCCTAACATCCTACTTGATCTTAAATGATTCCTCAAGGCTTTGAAAGAGGTGGATTGATCACAGATTTCAAGCAGTACATTATCTCCTAACAAAAAGGGCTAAAATTAGGGTTTCTGATTAATGGGGCTTCTCAATGAAATTTTGGTTCAAACTTGATTCCATTGTTTTCCAAATAATTTCAAGTACCTAGGGCTGAAAATTCATTCATTGAAATATTTCAGAAGGTCTTCAATTGGTCACTTACTTTAAAATCAAGAAATTAGGGAAAGGTTAACTGTGTAGATGAAAAATCCAACTCCTGACTTTTTGAGATCAAAATCATGAAATTAATGTTACAAGTGATCATGGGACAAAATTTGATCAACAAATGATGGATGAATCATCAAGAATCAAGAAAATAAAGAGTTACAATTTTTGGAAAATTAGGGTTTCTAAAAATAGTAGGTTTTGGTCCTTTTTGCAGCCATGTTCAAGAGATGCCTTCTCTCAATATAAGTGTCAAACAAAAATTCCACCTGGATTGTTTGATAGAGGGCATCCTAAGCTTCAAATCCATGGTTGGATCATGTTTATAGGATCAAAATTGAGGAAGTTATGATAATTCAAAGATTGACAAAACTAGAGCAAAGACCATGACAAGTCACACGCGCACGTCTGGCAAGGCAATTTATCAAGCAGGTGGTGTGCAAGATGTATGGCCATTTTTCTCCATCAAGGAAGCTCCAAATGAAATTTTGTTGAACATAAAAGTTGTTCATTTTCATCTCCTCTTCAACTTTGATGTTGGAGGATTTTTCATTTGGTCAAAGGATCAGAAGGTATAAGGGCATTAAAGGGGTTCTCAAAATTGAATTTTCATAGGCTTGTTGCTTGGGCACGAATCTAATGTTGCCTGGCCTAAAACCAGTTTCACCCAATCATGTTCATCCCCATTTTTCTTCATCTTCAATACCTCAATTGCATTTTGAATGAACACCAAAGTTGTTCTATGATGCATGGCCTTCAATTTTCTCACAAGAAATTCTCAAATTGGTGCCTTGAGCGTGAAGTTTGTTCAATGGAATATCATGGTTTGCATATGTGTTTCTTGTTGGCTAAGGCAGTGTGACAAGGGTTGATTTTGTTCAATTCAGTCGTGCAGACCTCAAATAACATGTTATATTCACAAGGCATCACATTAAGAGATCAAATCATCCCATACTCACATGCTTACACCAGCTACCATGCACCATAATGAAAATTCAAATGAATGAGAAGCTCATAGCATTGAACATGGGCTGCATGGATCACATCCTCACCACACATCCCTCAGACTTCACCATAAGCATTGGAAGACTCCATACACTTGATCAAATTTGAGCCATCCTTTGGCATTGGCGCATACATTTGATTATTGCATTTCACACCATTAACCATGGTTCTAACTATTAACCAATGTGGTTAAAAGTTAACCACACCTATAAAAGCTAGCTCTAACATATTTGCACTTCACTTTTTAATCTTTGCTCGAATCACATTCTCATTTTGCTCTGAATTTCTCTCTGAGTTTTGAAGAGCTTTCTCTGTATTTTACTCATAATCTTCATTGTTCTTCATCAACATTCATCACATCTTCTTCAAACAATCATCATCTAGCTCCATCAATGGCTTGAGTTCAAGGAGCATCATCATCAATTTTTGTTCAGGTCTGAAGTTCAAGATAGTGTGGAATTCAACATCTCCAAAGCCTTTATTTGGCCATAACTGAGATCAAGAAGCCATTGTAGAACCTCTGGATTTCTTATATCTGAAGATTCAGCAAGAACAAGTTCAATTTAGTTGAATTTTTCAATGGAGAAATTAATCTTGTTTCACACTTGTTTTGCTTGATCTGAGTGTGGCCGGAGAGTGGCCGGAGAATATGACTGGAATCTTCTCCTACCGGTGAGGGTTTAGGTTAGGGTTTTTGCCATCAGAACATATCATAGTCGTTTGATCATTTTCATCCAACGCGTGTGAGAGTGACAACATATTAATGAAGCCACTTCCCTCTCACGTGGCTCTGAGTTGCCTTTGGATTGTGTGATACGCGCGTGTTCATTATATTAACCTTGTGCAATCATTGTGAGCCATTGGATGAGATTGTTTCTTTGATCATCAGATTTAGATTAGATCCTAGGGTTCATAAAGAGTCATCATGTTGACCAATGACCATGGTAAATCCCATACACGCACGTTTGGATGGGCTGGGTTTTCAGTGCTATTTCCACCCCCTTTTTTTGATCCAGGTGCCTTTTTCAATGCATTGGGCCTTCTATTCGCACCCCTGGTCTCCCTCTTCAATTTTATTTTCTATTTTTGTATCTCTTTCAGTTTTGATTTTTAAAAAAAATAGTAAAAGGTCCCTAAAAATTCCAGGAAAATTCATACTTGTTTTTCACCATTTTATAAATTTTTCATCAAATTTTATTTTTAAATTTCATTTTATTATGGTCCCTGAATTATTTTTTTCTTTAATTTATTTTTGGTTTTTCTTCCTCATGAACACTTTGTCTTGTCCATTTTATTCCTTTCAATCCAAACCTAGTCTTCATCCCATTCTTTTTGCTTTATTCAGAGGACATGTTGAAGTGTTAAGAAACATTTTTTACATATTTTTTAGATCACTTTTTGTATCCTTTTAAGCCTCTTATTTGGGCATAGTTCCTCAAAACCCTAACATGACTTTGCATAACAATTGGGATGGGTTTAATTGTGAATATTTGGGAGATTTTTTAGAGTGTTGTTTGCCTCTGGTTGATGACCTTAGATACTTAATTTCACAATTTTCTCATGACCATAACTATTTGTTTGTTACCTTGTTTCTCAAGTCACATTTCATACACCATTCTTCCCTTCTTCTAACCTAGTTTTGGTAAAGGAAATTATGCCATTCATTAGAGGTCTTTTTTATGAGTTATTAGGATACCAGGAGACATTTATAAGTCCCTTGTGTTCAATTGTAGGTCCTTTGCTTGAATTCTTAGCTTGCTTGATTCATAAGTTTCACATTTGATCACATAGGTCTCTTTAACCTACTCTCCATCTTCTTTCACCTTTAACCATTCTTAATCTACTTTGTGAGTGTTGTTGCCACTTCATACACTTCTTATACACTTCATAAGGTGTTCACTTCTGATTTCAAATCATTTCATCAAATTAAGAGACCATTCATCTCATATGTTAATCTTTTGAACATGATTACTTCTAATTCAAACTTTCCTTTCTCATAACCCTAAAATAACATTTGTTCATTTGTGGTTAGTTTGTGCTTAAAATATTCATCTCACCATACCTTCTAGCTTCTGGATTTTGTATGGAATATTCATCCTTCATTGTTCATTTTTTTTCATGTGTGTTCCAAGTCACTTCTCCTCATTTCTTCTTCATCCAATCTCTTACACTTGAGTAACCATGCTCATGATTTGTTCATACTTTCATTAACCTTTTAAGACACTTCTAATTGATGCTAGGTTCTGACTTTAACATTTAACCATGGTTTAATGCATGTTTACCTTGCACTTTCATTCAATCTTCTTCATCTAACTTCACCTTGAATATCTTAGATGTTTAGTGCATAGTTAGGGCATAGTTTGTTAGTGTTTGATCTTATAACTTTAGAACACATTAATATGGTTTAGCTACTGACTTTAGAAGAATTTTTATCATTTAATATCCTTCTCTTTTAGGACTTATCCTTAGGGAGCCTTTAGTTCTATTTCATGACTTGTTTGGCTTTTGTATTTGCTTATGCTTTCAATAGGCAATGTTTATCTAACTTTTGTTTTGTAGGGGGTTAAGGTAAGTCATATGTGTGGGAGGGTATCCCACATACAACTTCGTCCTTCATCTCTTTCCACTTTAAAATTGTGTTTGTCTTAACACATTGTGCTTTGTTTGAATAACTTCATTCTTTCCCTCTTTAGAAACAACTTAACTTCTTTAGAGAAGTAAGTTGCTTTCTAGTTTCCTCCTATTTTCTTCTTCTTCATTAGGTTTAGAAAACTACATTAACCATAGGATCACCATGATACAAAAATTTAGGGTAGGTCTTAGTTCCCCTATTTTTTCCTTTCTCGACTTGAGTCCTTCTTTCTCATCTCAAAGAAAAAACAAAACACCTAAGAAAGGTTGAGCTTTCTCATGTGCCAAGAGACTTTGTTGTGGGGTACTTGCACACGTCCCATTTCGGGGCATGGTGTAAGGAATCTACCATGATGAACAAGTCTTAGCATGAGGATGTTTCACAAATGACAAAATCAAAACACTTATTTTAAAAGACTGTAAACAAACAACAAACGTCTTTCCTGTGGGAATTCTCTTCTCATCTCATTCACTCGTAACGCAAGAACTCGCTATGACTTGTCTCTTTGCAAGATGGTAACGCACTCGTACCAGACAAGCCTATAACACTTGAGCATAGGCATAAGCAGTTCAATCATAAAAAACACAAACAAACAAAGTTCCCACCCTAGTTAGACGGACTACGTCGACTTCGATTCTCATTTCCCATGAGATACATAGACAGTGGGGTAGGGCCTATTCGAGAACATTCTTTATTTTCCCTACATTTTTCCCGTACCTTTTCGTTCTCTTTTTTCAGTTCCCACTCTTATTCCAGTTCCAATAGCGGTTTGTATTCAGCAACAATTTTATTCTCACCCTTTGAAACAGACTAACAAGCATGGATCCCGTCAGGTACGGCAGACGGTCTGGGGTGCTAATACCTTCCCAGGTCGTAACCGTCTAACGAGCCCAATCTCTTTGGTTCACAGGACCTTGTCCTTTCCTTTCTTTTCTTCGGTTTGTGCAGCATTACCATTCCCGTTCCTTCGGGATAAAAATGTCTGGCTGGCGACTCTACCTTTTTTCCGCGCCACTTTCGTGTTTGTACCAGGATGGAAATCCAGGGAGCGACAATTGGCGACTTTACTGGGGATAAGAACCCAGAATCTCTAGTTTCCCCTTTGAGAGTCAATCCTAGCGTTTGTCTGTTTCTGTTTCTTTGGGTGTTTATCTGTTCGTTGTTGTGTGTTTAGTTTATTGTTTTTATTTACAGTCTTACTTTACAACTTTATTTACTGCTTTCAATATTTACTTTCCATGCATCATATATATACTGGACGTTCTGTATTGGATTTTATGTTTGGTGGGATGGGGTTACTGTGAGATGAGTTCATAACCGGGGCTCGAGTGCACCCTAGGACTTAGCATGGACAGACATTGTACTTCAATGGTATTTCACCATGATGAGTGGTGATGTGTTCCACACCCAGACTACGACCATCTTAGAAATATTCTGTGTGGGGATTTCCTCCACTTCAGGGTACGACCTTGATAGTTATGAGCATTTGGGGACCGATCATTGAGGACCTTAGTGGAAACAACCCTCTCAAGTGGTGACTGTGGAAGACCACATTTGTTGGCAAATCCACTCGCACCCGAGGGTCCACTGGGAACTCGCATAGGATGGTCTGGTTCTCTCATAGGAACATTGTTAAAGCAAATTGTTCGTTTTACGATAGTACTGTATCCCAATGGCTGAATGTACTATTGTTTCTCGATTCAGTGCTTGAAGCTGGGAACTTATGAGTGATGCTTGTTTTTCCCAGACTCAGCTGAGACCTCCCTGAGTAGTGTATAATGCTAAACCGACTCCCTTATTTGGTCATGAGCCATTTCTCGGAGATGGTAAACATATTATCGCTATTCGGCTTTGAGAATCTGTGATGTTTCACCCGGAGCACATCCGTGAGATGGGAGGGATGTTTACAGGTTTGCAGGAACCCTAAACTTTCAACATACCCGCTTTGCCAGTGTTATTTTGTGATATGATTTGTTTCTATATGGTCATTTGATTCCGAATTCTGGGATTTCTACACAGAGATACTGTTATTATGAATCTTCATTGACACTTGATTATCTGATCAACACCAACACAAACACGTCACTGAACACATGCCTTGCCTTGCATAACATCAACACATCATTAAACATTTGTGTTTTTTTTCATTCTCAGGGTTTACATATTGTTACCAGTTCCAGTCAGACTTCTTGTTCAAAGATGGAGGACTCCAGAAAAAAGAATATTCATTACAAATTCTTTGATACTAAGGTGGACATGATAAACAAGATGGTGACTCTTATTACCCCATATCATATAGGAGATTTTAGAGAGGGTTACATAGATATTCTGGACATGGTGGTAAACCTAGATATTTCTGAGAGTGGCGTCATTCATACTTTACAGCAGTATTATGATCCTCGGCTTAGATACTTTACATTTCATGATTTCCAGTTAGGTCATTTACTTGAAGAATATGCTTTGATTTTTGGGGTGCCGCTTCAGGATTAGGTTCCATTCAACTCAGAAATGACAAGGCCTACTCATGCTGACATTGCCAAAGCTCTTTATTTGAGCCCATCTGAGGTGACTGCAAACCTGAGTACTACCAAAGCAGGAGTACCTGGTTTTTCTCTGGATTTCTTGGTTAAAAAGGATGAAGAACTTGCAGCTGATGCTTAATGGGATTTTGTATGTGCTATCTTTTCCCTCTCTATCTATGGGACCATTATGTTTGCAGATATGGACAAATTTGAAGACCTGAATGCTATTCATCCTTTTGTGCTGAAGAATCTGGTGCCCACTCTTTTGGGAGACCTCTATTATTCAATGCATTATAAGAATGAGAAAAAATAGGGAGGTTTAGTACGGTGCTACGCTCCTTTATTTTACAGATGGTTTATGAGGCACCTGCCCAATATTGAATTCTTCACTGATCCTAGCCTGATATGGGCCCAAAAGTTGAGCACGTTATCTTCCAAGGACATCAAATGGTTTACCATGAGGCTGAAAGGGAGAAACTTCATCACCAGTTGCGGGAGTTATCCCAATGTGCCACTCTTGGGAGTAACTGGGGGCATCAATTATAACCTAATTCTCTTGAGAAGGCAATTAGGATACGCACTTAAAGACGTTCCTGAGGAGTTAGAGTTAACTCAGACCTTTTACTTCCCTGTAAAGGACAACCTTCCACTGGTTAGAAAAGTTGCGGGTTCTTGGAAACTCATCCGAAGGAAAGGTGTGGCATGTTTGGGTAAGCAATCATCAGACATTTCTCGAATATGATACATGGTTAAAGGAGAAAGCCCAAGTGGTTATGATACCTTTCTTTGCACCAACTCTTCCTCCAGTGGTTGAACCTAAAGCTATTGTGCCTTTGGAAGATTATCAAAAGTTAGAAGCTTTGGTCCAATGTCTCAGGGCAGAGAATCAGGAAGCTCATAGTTCCTATTAGAGGATGGTGACCCTTAATCGGAAACTAGAGGAAAAGGTTCAGAAAGCTGAAGAAATAGTGAAGCAAGCAGAAATACTTTGAAGAAAGAGAACTCTATTTTAGGAAGAAAGGATTGGCTGAGATCCACAAAGCAAGCCAGAGTCGGAAAGAAAAGAAGTCTCTGGATGAAGCAAAAAGAAGTGGAAGTTGAGTACAAGCAGAAAATTGAAGACCTTCAAGGGAAACTGGGTGAATAGAAAGAGCAACTCCAACTAGCCCACAAGCAGTATAGAAACTACATCCAGAAGATAGTATAGGGACACCAAGCAGTTGTGGATATTCAGAAAGAGGTAGAAGATCTCAAAGTTCGCGCAGAGGTCAAGAAAGTCAATCCTGAGTCAAGTCCCAACCAGGAAAATGAAGAGGTTTTCTTGCCGCAGATTAGTGAACTCCACGCTTCCTTTGATCAAAGGGATCTCCTCATTCAAAAGCTCATAGAATATCCAGGTCATCTGGATGTCGCTCAGTTATTCCAGGTGGTCAAACGTCTCAGATGGAGGTGGAAGGACATGGAGTTTCATAGGACTTAATTTCCTTTGCTTGTACCGGATTACTCGCAGGCTTGTTGTGGGATTCCTTTATGCTCTGGCTAGTTTTCTTACTATAAGAATTGGCATCCCTCGGGGAATTTGTTGTTATTCTCAGACTTCATTTCGTGATATTTGATATGGTTCGAATCTCTGGTTGTTATCTTTGAATTGACACGGGTTCCAGACACCGGTTCTTCACAGTTATATAATATGAGCTTCATATGAAAGTCTCTTCCCAAAAGTCAGCATTTACAAAGGCCATCTGGATATTTCTAAATACCGGAATGGGAACGTAAACAACCTTGAGAATGAATGAACACAACATTTGCATGCATTCATATCATCTTTGCATTTTTTCTTTTGCAGGTTATCTGGGTTTCTTAACTTATTTGTTTATTCAGACGAGATTGCAAAGCGTCGTCTGCACCGGTATGCCACCCGCCGCAGTCAAAGAAACATCATGGACACCATTCAAGCTGAATTGAACGAGCTCCGTACACGGAGGAATGAATTCATGAACATGATGCAGGGAGTTTCCCTAGGGAAACAAGAGTTGAGGGTTGCTGTCCAAAGGCTTGATCCACCGCATGTGGAGCCTCCAGTCGTCGGAGTTACTTTGGATGCACAAGGCAACCCAGTTAATGCCATTGTTATTCTAGTAAGAGGTAACATGCCTCCTACTCTAGAGGGCATTTCTATTCCAATTCATAATTTGGAGGATCATCAGGCTGACCAGTTCTCTTTGCTGAACGAGGACTTAGGATTCGGTATGGAGGCAATCATCAAGACTTTCAGATGCTAGCAGAAAATGTCAGAGCTCTTGAGTGCAGAGATACCCTGGGTATTGGTGTCTCCGATATGGGATTGGTGCAAGGTTTTATCATTCCTTTGAATTTCAAGGCCCCAGGATTTGATAAATACAATGGGAGTTCTTTCCCCAAAACTCATTTTCAGGCTTACTATTGCAAGATAGATGCTTATACCAAAGATGAGAAACTCTGGATGTATTTTTTCCAAGACATCCTGTCTGCAGGCTCTCTTGAGTGGTACATGAAGCTAGAGAGAACTGATGTTCACAACTGGAAGGAACTCAGAGAAGCGTTCCTCAAGCAATATTAGTACAATATCGATATGGCCCCGAGAAGGACTCAACTACAGAGCCTATCCCAGAAAAATTCTGAGAGCTTCAAAGAATACGCGCAGAGGTTGCACAAGTTGGTTGCAAGGGTGCAACCACCCTTGCTCAAAAGAGAAATGGTGGATTTATTCATGGATACTCTCCCAGGGCACTTCATGGAACGTCTAGTAGGCTATTCTTCCAGTGGTTTTTCTAATATTATATTGACCGATTAAAGGGTTGAAAATTGGATGAAACAAGGTATGATCTAGAATGGCGGAGCTTCTACTTCTAAGGCTAAGAAGCCATTTGTAAAGATAAGATAAGGGGACACTGAGGCAGTGTTCGCTCAGAGGAAAAGAGGAAACCATAGTTCCTACTACCAAGTAGCTTCCGTTACCATCCTTGCTACCACCAATCAACAACATATACAACAACCACAACAACCACATCAAAAAATTATCAACAAAGAGCTCCCATTCCGTACTACCCACCCAAGCCGAGGGATAGACAGTTTGAAATGCCACCGATGTCGTATTCTCAACTCTTATAGAATCTCCTCCAGTTACAAATGATTCAGCTCAGAACTTTGCTGCCTCCAAGGCCGGGGGAAATTTCGGAAGGATATGATGCCAATGCTCATTGCGAGTTCCATTCTGGAGCCCCGTGTCATACTACGGAAAATTGTAAAGCCCTCAAGCATGTTATTCAGGATATGTTGGATTCCAAAGTAATCAACTTTTCTCCTGCACCGAATATCCTACAAAATCCCATGCCTTTGTATGGAAGAACCATGGGAGCCATAGATGACGGTGATTGTTTGAATATGGTGTATGACGTTAATCCCTTGAAGACTTTGTTACTGGAAGTAAAGGGTTGTTTGGAAAAGAAAAGTATCTTCCCAGGATGTGAAGAGGTTTGCTCAAAGTGCAAAGACTCTACTGATGGATGTGACAGGTTGAAAACGGGGATCCAGAAAATGATCGATGATGGAAGCATCCAGTTTGATCGGATTGTTAAAGAAGATGAAGTTTCTACAGTTACCATCTATTATACCCCAGTCGAGAGTCCGACACTAGCAAGGGTGGCACCAGTTACGTTCACCATTCTAGGGCCTATGTGGTATCAAAGTGAAAAGGCGGTCCCATGGTATTATAGGGTAGAAGTTTATTGTAACGGCCAGAAACAAAGTGTAACCACCTCCAACGCAGCTCCACAACGGATCAAAAAAGTGGGAGTCAGTGGATTCACGAGGAGTGGACGGTTATTCGCGCCTCAGACCTTGAGGAACGGCGCAGTGCAACCAAATGATGATGTAGAGGCCCAAACTAAGGCTAAGGGCAAGCATTCTAAATTATCCCCGAGTAGTTTATATTAGCAGTCAGCACTGCCTAAAGTACAAACTACGTGGAGAGCCGGTGCAAATAAGTGATTGATCGCAAAAATGCCAAAAAGAAGAAAAAGAAAGAAAATATATTAAGATTATGCATGCCATTGGTAAAAATATTAAGTTGTACAAAAGGAAAAGCAAAAAGACTGATGTCGGTTGGTTCAGAGGAATCTGGTTCTGAACTCGGTAGGGAGAATTACTATTCAATCCCCCACAACTTACACTCAGTGTGATAAAGGGTTACCGCACTTGTGTACCGGACCCCGTTTGAAAAGAAGGATCGAATTCACTAACAGGCTATTTCACTATGTGCGTGCAAAGGTAAAGGGCTTAATGTGATTGCGTCGGAATGAAACCGGGTGAAACAGATACAAGAGCATCAAGTTAAGTTATAACAGCATGATTCAAATTGGTTTGTATAGGGGGTTTAGGAACGTTATTCGTTTTTAGTGTATTCTTAGTGTTCGAGTTAATATTAGTTCTTTTAACATAAAGGCACACGACCATGTATGCATAGGTGATGTGTTCTATGTCTGCATGTAGAGGTATTCTATTTAAAACCATATTTGATTGTTTACTTGAGGACAAATAAAGATTCAAGTCTAGGGGAATTTGATAACTCAAATTCATATCGATTATTTAATGAGATTTCCAATTATTTAACATGTTTATTTATCTATTTTAGACGATATTACGTGAGAATTGTATCTTTTTTGCAGACATTTGATCAGACATGTCATTTGGAGGCAAACATGCAAAAGGAAGCTTTTTGAACAAGAAACCATGGCAAAACAGGAGGAAAACAACAAAAAAATGCAATTCTGCATTTTACTAGTCAAACGATCATCTCAAAGTCAGATGTCCAACTCCATTCCAAGGTGAGCATCTCATGGCCAAAGTTGCTCGTCTCAATTATCAAACGTTCGTCTCAACTTAATTATGCAGAAACGTAAAATCTATAACAGACGAAATAGAATTCAAAATTAAATAAGATTTTCTCGTTCAAGCAGAGAAGTTTCCTCACCCCAGTCTACTAAGTCATTGCAACTCAGTCTCAAGCCCAATCGGAGTCCAAGCATATTATTTCTCAACAAACCCTACCACACTGCTTATAAATAGATCTCCCTGCCATTTGCAACCAGAGCTTCATTTGATGTCCAATTTCTGCCGTTTTTATTCCGTCGAAGTTCACTTTTATTTTCAGTATTGCATTCGTTTTATTTTCCTTTACCAAACCTTACTGATAGTTTCCACCATTAGGAAACTATCACCATTTTTATTGTTTCTAGCCACTACATTATTGTTTTCGTTTCAAGTTTCAAAGTTTGGTTGATCAAGGATATTGCAATCAAGTTTCTGATTTTAACGCTTATTTATTTATTTATTTATTTATCATCACATTTATTTATATTATGCATTTCTTCTCCTTCTACCTTTCTTTATTCAATATGTCTACTTAAACCGTTAATCGGTATGTAATTATGTAAACCAGAACGAATTTGATAGAATTAGCCTAAAACCTTAAATTAAGTTATAATTTGGTTTCGATTTCTTGTTTTAATTAACTTTCGTTACGAGAGTAAGAGAGTACTAAAGATTAGGATTAAGACCACGGGAGTGTGAGATCACAATCAGATAACTGAAATCGAGCATTAGTTTTAAACACAGCGGAAACGCTTTAAAACCAATTAGAACCTTTAGGTTTCCAAAAAATATTTCTAACTTGAATTGACACAGCGAGTGCGCTCAATTGAACTTAGGAGTATAGTAATAGGCAAGACCACGAGAGTGTGAGTTGAAGACTTTTAGACCGAGAGTTTCTACGGAGAGATAACTTAATAAACCTTAACAAGCCGACCCTCTATTGAATTCGCGAAGGCGACATCAATTATGTATCGATAATTTATATCATTAATTTAATTTAATTAATTCTTAATCTTGACAAACAAAAAACATCGCTCGCCTTAGCTAAACATAGCAACACCCGACAACACTATGTTGATTATCGAGTCTCTGTGTGAATGATATATTTTATTACTACGTGATAGATTGTGCAATTGCAGTTAGTAACAGTTAGACTCAAAAGTCTGCCACCAGCCACCTCGTTTAAATGCAATGTTCTTTTATCAAAAATTTAGGATATTTTTGCAAACAAAACATGTAAAAATAAAAACTAGGACGAAGCTTTTTGACTGAATAATTCTTTTATTGATGAGCATGTTAATAGGAAAAGATACACCATGAAGCAACCACCTAAAAAGCGGTGATCACTGTAAATTGAGAAAAGAAACTATCATAATGGCAATATGAAACGACATTCCCCTGAGTTTCAATTTTGCTATGACTGGTATGTCTTCAAGATTACTCCCATTTGAACTTGCTTTCAAGAGATGAGGATTGGACTGATTCCTATCCTTTGGAGATTTCCAGGTTGAGTGAGACGATGATGTAGTACAAATAAATTAGATCGGAGTCATTCACTTATTCCCTCTTTTGTGTGGACCGACCTTTCGGGTTTTCAATCCACCAGGATGCCCTTTTTTTCCTGAGTTATCCAATGCGGATTTTCAACTCACCGGGTGTACATTTTTTATTTATATCCCTAACTTTTTCCCGAGCATTTTAATTTTTTGGCTCGCTGGGATGCCCTTTTTGCCTAGACTCTTTATTCTATTTTTTGTCCAGCGGGTCTCTTTTATGCGAAATATTTTTTAACTATGTCTGAGTTGACAGGAGACAAGAAATCTTCCCCATCCATGGTTGTAAGCATTAAGGCTCCGCCTGAGAAAACCTTCTTAACCACGAATGGACCTTCATAATTTTGAGTCCATTTGCCCCTATGATCTGTACTTGGAAGAATAATTCTCTTGAGCACAAGTTCACCAACTTGGTACTCCCGAGGACGAACTCTCTAATCAAATGCATTTTCCATCTGTCTCTGATACAACTGTCCATGGAAAATAGCTGCAGGCCTCTTCTCTTTAATCAAACACAACTGATTATACCGGGAGCGTACCCATTCAACCTCGTCTAGCTTGACGTCCATCATTACCCTCAAGGAAGGGATCTCAACTTCCACAGGTAGGAAAACTTCCATACCATACACAAGTGAGAAAGGTGTTTCCCCAGTAGATGTCCTTACTGACGTTTGGTACCCATGCAAAGCAAATGGTAACATCTCATGCCAATCTATGTAGGTGAAAACCATCTTCTGCACAATCTTCTTGATGTTCTTGTTAGCTGCCTTAACCGCACCATTCATCTTTGGTAGGTAAGGAGAAGAATTGTGATGTTTTATTTTGAAGTCCCGACATAACTTAGCCATCATCTTGTTGTTAAGATTAGAACCATTGTTAGTAATGATTCTTTTGGGCACTCCATATCTGCATATGATGTCTCTTTTCAGAAATTTAGCCACCACTTGCTTGGTGACATTGGCATAAGACATTGCTTCGGCCCACTTGGTGAAGTAGTCAATCGCGACCAAGATGAAATGATGGTTGTTTGAAGTAGTGGGTTCGATCTTTCTGATCATGTCAATGTCCCACATGGAAAAAGGCCAAGGAAATGACATGATATTCAGCGGGATCAGAGGCACATGCAATTTGTCTGCATAAATCTGGAACTTGTGGCACTTTTGGGCGTACAATCAACAATCAGAATCCATTGTTAACTAGTAATACCCCGATCTCAGTAACTTATTTTCCATTTCTTGTCCTCCGACATGGTGTAGCTCTCAAGATTTTCATCCTAGTACAAAAGTGAAAGTGGCGCGAAAAAGGTAGAGTCGCCAACCATGAATTTTTATCCCGAATGAATGGGAAAGGTAATGCTGCACAAAATGAAAAAGAAATGAAAGGACAAGGTCCTGTGAACCAAACTGGGTTCGGGAGTCGGTTACGACCTGGGAAGATATTAGCACCCCAGACCGTCTGTCGTACCCGATGGGATCCACACTTGTTAGTTTGTTTCAAATGGTAAGGAATAAAAGTGTTGCTGAATAAAAATCGCTACTGGAACTGGAATGAGAAAGGGAACTAGAAAAAGAGAACGAAAAGGTACGAGAAAAAATTAAGGGAAAATAAAGAATGTACTCGAACGGGCCCTACACCGCTGCCTACGTACCTCATCGGGAAAATGAGGATCAGAGTCGACGTAGTTTACCTAATTAAGGCGGGACCTTTGTTTGTATTTTTTATGAAATTGAACTACTTATGCATATGCTCAGGTGTTGCAGGCTCGTCTACTACGAGTGCGTTTATCGTCTTGAAAAGAGACATATCGAAGCGAGTTCTTTTGTCGTGAGTGAATGAGATAATAAGAGAATTCCCTCAGGAAAAGACGTTGGTTGTATGTTTATTGTCTTTTAAAAGAAGTGTTTTTGATTTTTTCGTTTGTGAAACATCCCCATGCTAAGACTTGTTAATCATGGTATATGCCTTACACCTCGCTCCGAAATGGGACATGTGCAAGTACCCCATGGAAAAGCCTCCTAGCACACGAGGAAGCTCGACCTTTATTAGGTGTTTTTATTTTTATTTTGAGATGAGCAAGAAGGACTCAAGTCGGGAAAGTAGAAAAACTAGGGGAACTAAGACTCACCCTAAATTGTTTATTCAAAGGATGTCTTATGGTTAATGAGGTTTTCTAATCCTAATGAAGAAGAAAAGAAGAGGAAACTAGAAAGTAACTTACTTCTCTAAAGAAGTTAAGTTGTTTCTAAAGAGGGAAAGAAAGGAGTTATACAAAAAAAGCACAAAGTGATATGACAAACACAATTTGAAAGTATAAAGATGATAAAGGAAGAAGTTGTATAAACAAAGTTTACCTCAATCTCCCTACAAAACAAAGGTTAGCTTAACAATGCATATTGAAAGCATAAAACTAGCAAAAGCTAAAGTAATGATCAAACTAGCTAAGAAAATCACTAATGGTTCCCTAAGGCTAAGTCCTAAAATTAAAGGATCCTAAATGATACAAGGCTTCTAAAGTCAGTAGTTAAACCCTATTAAAGTGTCCTAAGGTTATAACATCAAACACTAACAAACTATGCCCAAACTAGATGCTAAGCACCAAAGAGGTTCAAGGTGAAGTTAGATGAATAGAATTGAGTGAAAGTACAAAGTAAACATACCAAGGTTGAATGTCAAAGTCATAACCTAACATCAATTAAAAGAGTCGCCAGCCAAGCATTTTTATCCCGAATGAATGGGAAAGGTAATGTTGCACAAACTAAAGAAAAAAAGGAAAGGACAAGGTCCTACGAACCCAAGATCTGGGTTCGGGAGTCGGTTACAAACTGGGAAGGTATTAACACCCAGATCGTTCGCCGTACCCGACGGGTTCCACGCTTGCTTGTTTGTTTCAAAGGGTGAGAAATAAGATGTTGCTGAACAAAATAATTGCTAACTGGAACTGAAATGAGAAAGGGAATTGGAAAAGAAAATGGAAAGATATGGGGAAATGTAGGGAAAATAAAGAATGTGCTCGAACGGGCCATACCCCGCTACCTACGTACCTCATTGAGAAAATAAGGATCTGATTCGACGTAGTTCGCCTAACTAAGGCTAAGATTTGCTTGTGTTTTTTAGGATGAAGTTGCCATAGCTCTAACTCAGGTGTTGCCGGCTCGCTGAATCGAGGGTGTTACCGTGTTATTGTTTGAACTGTTGAGACAAGTCATGATCGTCTACAAAGAGTGAGAGATGATAAGAAAAGACGCGATGTCTTTGTTATTGTTTTTTTAGAGAAGTGTTTTGAACTAGTTTGTGAAACATTCTCATACTAAGACTTGTTCATCATGGTAGATGCCTTACACCTCGCCCCGAAACAGGACATGTATAAGTAACCCACGACAAATCCCCTGTCGTATGAGAATATTCAACCTTCATTAGGTGTTTTATTGCTTATCTTTGTGAGATGAGAAAGAGAGACTCAAAACGAGAAAGGAAAAACTAAGGGGAACTAAGACTAACCCTAAGTTGTTTATTGCATTCCAGAGGAAGGAGATCCTAATGGTTTGTGCAGTTATATAATCCTAATGAAGAAAAAGGAAAAGAAGAAGCGAGAATTAGAAATCAACTTACTTCCTAAGGAAGGTAAGTTGTTTCTAAAAAAAAGGGAGAGCCTATATACAAGCAAAGCATAAAGTGCTAAGGAAAACACAAATAGAAAGCATAAAGAAGATGAGAAAGAAATTATATAAATATTACCTCAACCTCCCTACAAAACAAAGATTAGTTTCATAATGCATATTTGAAAGCATAAGCAAATACAAAGGCTAAACAAGTCAAGGAAACGCACTAAGGGATTCCTAAGCCTAAGTCCTAAAACTAAAGGATCTCAAATGATACCAAGCTTCTAAAGTCAGTAGCTAAACCCTAATAAGGCACTCTAAGGTTCTAAGATCACACATTTACAAACTATGTCCTAATGAAGTGCTAAAACCCTAAAGGAAATCGAAACGAAATTAGATGCAAAAAAGGCACCAAACAAATAGCAATGATCCTGGAAAAAATATGAAATTAAATCCCTAAGGTCACAAATCAGAAGCTAATATTATGTAAGAAAGGATCTCAAAAATTCAAAATTTAACTATACCAAATGATCGCCCAAATCTACCTAACGATTATTTTCAAATTTGAGCAAACAATGCTACCAAAACAATGGACAAAATGAGTTCAAAAATATAACAAAAAAATTTTAGGTTCCTTTCTGAGTCTTCTAAAATATGCAAAAAGAATGGGGTAAAAATGTGTCTTGAGGGGTAAGAAATAAATTGGACAAACTGAGGTGTTAATGTGGGAATTCAATGGAAAAGAAATCAAATGAAAAATCAGAATAAAATTGAAATAATCCCTGAAATCAGAATGAAAAATCATGGAAAAAATTCTAAAATGAGTTAATAGACTTGTGTAATTTTTGTAGAATTTTATTAGGAGTTTTGATATTTTTTTCTGAATTAAAACTAAAACTGGGTGAGAAAGAAATTAAAAACAAGGAAATAAGGAAATGGGTGTGAAAATAGTGATTTTTAGTTAAAAAAAGATATGGGCCAGAATATGAGGGGTGCGAATATTGAATTGTCAAGGTCCAAAACGCAGGTGGCTTGGAGGTGCCTGTTATAGGCCTTAGTCAACTCCTTGACTAAATCTAATATGTTGGATTACACACTGATGTTGATGATTATGATGGAAGGTTGTGACCCCTAGGGTACATGATGTTATAGTAGGGTGCCATTGTTGCACCCCAAAATTTGCCCTCACAAGACAAGACTTTGTGTACTAAGAGGTTCACAAGGTTCACAAGACATCTTATGAGGATCACAAGATTCACAAGACATCTTATGAGGTTCACAAGATTCACAAGACATCTTATGAGGTTCACAAGACATCTTATGAAGTTCACAAGGTTCACAAGACATCTTATGAGGTTCACAAGGTTCACAAGACATCTTATGAGGTTCACAAGGTTCACAAGACATCTTATGAGGTTCACAAGGTTCACAAAGTTCACAATTAGTCAGAAGATTTGACAATTCCCTCAGATAATGCATCCTCCTAAGCAGTGCATCCTAAACTAGGGTTTTGACTTTAATCAGGCTAAATGAACTTCCAAGACTTCAAGTGAGCTTCATAACATCTTATATGTGTTTAATAATCCCCATGATAAGTTTCAAGACTTCTCCCAAAGGGTTGCTCAGTCAGATGATCAGATAGGTCAAAATCAATCAAAGCAGTTAAAAAGTCAAATTGAGGTCAACTGTGGTCAAACCAAAGTCAAAATTCATGATTTTTTGCCAACATCAAGTATATGAAGTAAAATTCATCATTTGATCAAGGGTTGATCATGATTCATCAAGGAGATTTCAGATCATCAAGAATCAGGAGTTTCTAAATTAGGGTTTCCTCAGGAAAAGTCAACTGAACTTTGACCAGCCATAACTTTCACATGCTTCATCAAATTTTTTCCATCCAACACTCATTTTGAAGGAAATTGAATTCTCTAAAACTTTTTGTCTCACAAGCCAAGCCCAAAAATGCTTCATTTGGAAGGTATGAGCTAAGACATTATAGGTCCTTTTAAAAGTCAACAAAAAGTCAACATCTTCCAAAGAGCATAACTTGAGAATGGTAAAAGATATGGATATGAGACCAAAGAGGTTGGTTAGAGGACTCAATAAGCTTTCCAAAATGTCTAAGAACACCTCCATAGCATTAAAGTTGAGGGATTTGTGCCCTTGCAAAGTTGGGAAATTTTTGAGAGGTTTATGAAGCAAATGGGGTCTTAAAACCATAATTCACCAAATGGGCTTGCTTTTTTATGCTCCAAACACTTCCATGACATCATGCACGAATTAAAATTTATTTATTCATAATTTTATTCATTTTATTTTATTTATTATGATTTTTTATGTTAAAAATCATTTTAAATTAAAATAAAATATAAAAGGATGGATATTTGATTTGATTTTGGTTCTAGAAGGTCTTAATATTCATTTAAAAGTTAATTGGAATCATATAAAATCAGATCAACCAAAATATCAAGGAGATATTAGAATTTTTTTTCAATATTTGAATCATATCTTTCTTCATGATCAAGCTATCCAAAAGTCCAAAGAATAGATTGGTTTTTTGACCTAATTTTCTTTTACTATATAACCACAACAACATCACAAGACAAAAAAAGAGGAGGGGGAGCAAGAGGATGATATTCATACTTTAAAATTTCACATAATTCAAAATTAGGTTTCCACAATCCACCACTTTTACTAGTTGATTAAAGGCTGCAAATGAATCATTGAGGTTTCCTGAACCTATTCCAATCATCCTCATCATCAAATTCATGCCAAATCATACAAACCAAATTCATATTCTTGCCTTTCTTTTGATTTTTTTCAATTTCAATGATTTACGCAAGATTGATTGATTTTGATTACATAATATGTTTGTTTGATTGTGTAGATGGTTTTTGGATAGTTGGATTTAAGTTTCGATGCAAGAATCATAGGGCACCATGGAGAACTAAACTATTGGTTAGTCTGTTGTAATCTGTTTTCGTCGATATTTCGAAGGCTGCAGTAGTGATAAGCATTACAGGCTGACAGGTAAGTCAGGTAAGTACTACTGTTTCGATTTGCTCCGAATTTTTTCCAGAAGTTCAGAAAAAAATCGACAAACAATACTCTTGTAGAATAGAATTCTAAAAGATTTCGACCCTCAAAATCGCAAATTCCTCTTTTTTCTATTTTATTTGATTTATTTTCTATTTTCATATTCTCAAAAAAATCTAAAAAAAATTGTGCGTTCTTTATTTGATTTTATTAGATTTTTAGCATCGTTTTAATAATTTTTAGATTTTATTTTAATCGCTTTTCTTATTTTTCATTATTTTAAAATCTGCAGCAATTTTATTTGATCCTGTTTATTTCTTTTTTTATTCTTCCAACAGTATATACCAAAAATATGCAGGTGGGAGGAAGAAGATGGTGTGTGGCATGCGCTGATTGGCCTAGTAACAAAGACCTAAGGTTGAAAGTATGAGGGCGTCGTTCAACACTCATTCCCAATATTTTGGCAAAGAAACATGGGTTCTTCATCATTTTTTTTCCTTAATTTATCTTTTAAACATGGCTAACCTATTATTTTTAATTAACTTTTTTTTAACAAATGTTTTTTTTATTAAATTTAGGTTAGCATTTTTTATTAGTATTATTACTTTTATATTTAGGTTTATTAAAACCTCAAACTTTTTTTTTATAAAAACCTTAATCAACCTTTAAATGTTTTTTAATTTAATTAATTCTCATAATTCATTTTTCTTAGATTTATTTAATTATTAGGTTATTTTAATATAAACTGTTTATATATTTTCTTTTGTAAAACTCAACCTTGGAAAATTTTGTTTTACTAACATGTTTTTTTTCATTTTTATTATATAATAGGTATTTGTTACACTTATTCATATGCAGGCCCACAACCTAGTGGCAAGGAACTGAGATTTGGAGCATTTTGATGAAGAAACGTGGGTGTCCCAGTGGCAAAGAACTCAATGAAGCAAAAAGGGCAAACCCCCAATATTTTTGGTATCTCTAACTTTATTTTTCCCTTTTTCATCAAATTATGTATTTTCTTTGAATTTCCTTATTATTATTATTAAACTAATTTCTAAAAGATAAAATAAAATCCTTTTTTTTTTAAACTTATATTTTTTTTCATAAATCTTAACTTTTTCCCTAAACCTTAATTTTAAACCTAAGTCTTAATTTTTTTCATAAACTTTAAACCCTAAAAATTTAGCCCTAATCTTTATCTTAAAACCCAAATTTCGCCATAATTTTTACCCTAAAATTTTTCCTAAACCTTAAATTTTTTTCTCAAACCCTAACCCTAATTTTTATTAACCTTAATATTTAATTTAATTTGTTATAAACTATAATTAAATAATTAATCATTTTTTTATATAATTAGTATTTGTTTATTATTATTATAATTATTCTATTTTCTTCTAAAAAAATTTTTTTTCTATAAATGTTTATTTAACTTAAAAAATAATATTTTCTCTTAAATTGTTATTTTTCTTTATATTTTTACTAACCCTTTTATTATTATTATTATTTCATTATTACTAACCATTTAAATTATTGCTTATTTATTTTCTATTTTATCGTTATTATTATTTTTCCGATTATATTGTAACTATCCCAAAGATTTGTAATAGTTTAGGTTTATATTTTTGCTTTATTTTTATTGTAAAGATATTAACTGTGTGGTTAGTAACTATAGGGTGTGCATAACATGTTTGTGATTAAAATTAATTTAGAAAATTAATTAAATAATATAAATATTTGAAAATAAACACTCACACACGTAAGTCGATCTTTGATCGCCATCCTACACTTTCTAAGGTTACCTCTCATGTTGCCTATTTTTAAGGTCAAGTAAGGTGTCTTAAGCAAAGTCCCTTCTCCTAAAATATCATCAAGTCCCTTTACGATTATAAGATCAAGTCCCTTCGATGTTGCCTTCGTAAATGATCTTGTCCCTTTCGAATAAAAGATGATAAGTCCCTTCGAATTGCTAAGACACTTTACAGTTGCCTAAACACAGATGACCATTCACATGTCCCTTACAACATCCAAGGTAATGACTACCTATTCCTTAATAATAGGGATAGTCTTACCATTTAAAGGATATTTAAGAACAGAAAAGATTTAACTTAGGGTAGGTTTCTCTTATGTACTTGCTCACCTTTTCAAAACATTTCATTACACTTCACATTTTTCAAACAATTTTCAAAACAAAGGCTTTATATATATCCGTACATGGATCATTATAAAGTACTTAAGAAAATTTCTAATCACACACTACACTTCTCAAAAACATTTTAAAGTGAGGTAAGTAACTAAGAGCCCATGGATAACCATGGATGTAAAGGGTGCTAACACCTTCCCTTTACATAACCTACCCCCCGAACCCAAAAATCTTTTAAGGTCTTTCCTGTTCTTTTATGCCCTTTCCTTTGGATAAAATAAAAGTCGGTGGCGACTCTTGCTATCCGCAACATTTAACTAAAGTCAGTTCTCCCACCGTGTTACAGAACTGGCGACTCTGATGGGGATTTAATAAAAGAGGGGTACCCTTAGGAATTAGATCACTTTAAAATTGTTTGCTTTGTTTGCTTTATACTTATCTTGTTGGGTGCTCTTATGTGTGAAAGATTCTAACCCGGATCTAGTGTACCTTAGGTAAATGGCAATAGACCAAGGAAACTGTACGGCGTATACCAATATGGTTGATCTGGTGGCCATAGTTAGTGTGACTTCTTGGTTGGTGCTTATGTTCCTTAAGTCAAGTTGAGGATAATATGAGGCTGCCATATGTTGTCAATGCACTAACTAACTTTTAGAACCCTAGTTATCCCATCTTGGCCTTTAGAAAAGTAGTGAGATAACCGGCTTTGGTGAAGACTGAAGTTGGTTGATATTCGATACTACGCTCATTGAGATCCTAAACTTGGAGGGTTTTGGTTGGCAAGTAAGTTGCCTACTGAACAACCACCCTTGTGAATGATCAATGATATTGAGATCCCTTAGAACATGGTTACTTTGTAGGATAGGATGAACCAACTAAACTTCAGGGGAGGGTACTTACCTTTAAACCTCATGCAAGCCTTCAAACCTAGGGTTATTGTGTGACTTGTTTGTGTGTGCCACATGTTTGTGATTGAGCATAACATCATAGCATCATCATGCATCATAAGCATAGCATTTTCACTAACCATTTCAAGGACCAAATGATTTATCTTTGTTCTTTGTTGCAGGTCATGGCTTATGCTCGTAGGAATATTATCCGGATCAACTTTGTAGGAATACCTTCTAAGCTTAAGGAATTGGTCTCTCAAGTTTATGAAAACTCCCAATTCATCAAGAGACATGGTCATCTACTGGATCTAGTTACTTCAGGGTTCAATGAAGACATGATGAGTGTTCTGTTTCAGTTCTTTGATCCTAAGCACCATTGCTTCACATTCCCCGATTATCAGTTGGTTCCTACAATGGAAGAGTTGTCCAAACTTCTGGGTATACCTGTCCTTGATCAGAGACCTTTCACAGGCTTGGAAAAAGAGCCTAAACCTGAAGTCATTGTTGCAGCCCTACATTTGAAGAAATCATACATTGTTCTAGAAACGAGAAGTGGAGTTAAGGGTATTCTTGCTAAGGTGTTGATAGAGAAGGCTCAAGTGTTCTTGAGGGCTATGAGCTATGATGCTTTTGAGGAGATCTTATCCTTGCTGATCTATGGCTTAGTATTGTTCCTTAATCCAGACCAGTTCATAGACGTTCATGCCATCAATATATTCCTGAGTCATAATCCAGTGCCTACATTGCTTGGAGACATCCTACATTCTCTTCATACCCGTACTACAAGGGCACGAGGAACTTTGATGTGTTGCATAACTTTGCTATCTAGGTGGTTTATTTCTCACCTTCCTCGATCAGTGATGAAGAATGAACAAGGGTTCAGGTGGGCCAAGAGGATCATGTCACTCTCTCATTCAGATATCCATTGGTGCTCCAGATCTATGGAGAATGTTACTATCATTGACCATTGTGGGGAGTTTCCTAATGTGCCACTTCTAGGCATAAGAGGAGGCATTACTTACAACCCTTCCTTAGCTTTACGACAGTTTGGTTATGCTCGGAGTGATGGTCCTCATGACATGCTGATTCAGGGTATTGTGTTTGACTACGACAACGATTTGCAAGGTTACCGTCAAAGGTTCATACGAGCATGGGGAAAAGTGAACAAGGTTGACAGCAAGACTCTGGAGCCTAAGTACACTATTCATATGGAGGCTTATCTCAGATGGGTACGGTCTCGTGCTCAGACCCTTATGATGCCATATCCTGCCATCCTGCCAGTTACTATGGAGCCTGTTGCTGAAGGGGATACCTCTTATACCATCTTTCACCCAGACATGGAAGACTTACAGAGATCCTGGATCCAGTTGAAGGAGCAAAGGGATACTTTCGAGGCTCATTACAAAGCAAGTCAAGAAAGAATCCTGGAGCTAACAAAGCAACTTCACGAGGAGCGGAATCTCAACTCATACCTCAACACAAAGAGGAAACGTCCATGGGAGACTTAAAACCCCATCTTTTGTATTTATTTCATTTTATTGTAAGCCCAAGAGAAAAAAAAATTATTACTAATAAAAGTTTACCTTTTCGTTGTTTAAACAAATTTAAATCCTGCGGTCCTTGAAAACATTGCATACGCATTTACACACCATATCATTGCATCACAGGTTTCTTGTGCACAGGTTTCTTATCTTCTCGCTGTTAATTTCAGCAATGGCTCTGGAACAAACTGTCAAAGATCTCCAGGTTCAGAATGCACAATTCCAAGAGTTGATTCTGAACTTGTCCAAGGGACAAGATGAGTTGAAGACACTGCTGGATAAGAAGAAGAATCCTGAGGACAACAAGGATGATCATCTGAAACAACTGCAAGCTGAGATGACAGAAATGAGGACCCAGATGAATGACCAGGTGGCTCTTATTCAAATTTTAGCTCAGGGGCAAGAAGAGCTAAGGACCTTTGTCCACAAACTTCAAAGTAATGGAGTTAGGAATCTAAATGTTAGTCAACCTCTATTAAAACAAGCTGATCTGGTTGAAAGGAAGATGAGGATAAAAGAAGGCAAGAGACAGGTTGCCATTGATTGTTCCTAAATTGAAGAAGAAGGACCTGATAAGGTTAATCCACCTCAACACAAGGAATGTAGAAGGCAGTTTATCAAGTTTAGCACTCCAATGTCACAAGTTTTGCAATGCTTGTTGTAGATGAAACTGATTTCCTTGAAAAATCCTCCTCAAAATCCTAAAACTTCCTCTCCCCACTATAATCCCAAGGAAAGGTGTGAGTATCACTCCAACAGTCCTGGACATGATACTAATAAATGTTGGGCATTGAAGAAAAAGATTCAAGACCTGATTGACGAAGGAATCCTAGAGGTTACTCCAGAAGGTCAAGTTGAGCTCTACTATCGTCCATCAAACGCCGAAGCTGCAAGACAAGTGGCCCAAGGTAGCAAGAAAGGAAGACTACCTATTCCCGTTGAGATATGGGGCACCTTGGGACATCCAAGTGGAAAATTTGATTTCATGGTGAAATATACTGCTCCTGAAAGTTCACAGATTGCAATTGAAGACATTCAGCCAACTGGATGGGACAACATTTGAATTTTCATTTGTAATTTCTTTTATTTGTTTAAACACTTACTATTATGTTAAACTTTTGTTTTCATTAATGCATTGCATATGTTTGTCTTGAATTAATCCATTCGTTTCACTATATTTTGAACTATGCTTCATATTTCTATTTTGTGATATTTAACTCCTGATAAAGCTATAAGCCTATAGAGGGAGGATGACGAAAACAATACCATAATATTAGGCAGTATGCTTTTGAACAGACTATGCTGACGATGTACAGGCATTGTTTCAATTCCTAAACAGTGGAGATATAAGGAAGTTAATCCCTAGTCAACCCTTTTGAGCCTATGAAGTAGGAGTTTTTATTCTCGCACAAATTAAAACCCTTATTCATAACCTGGGGCAGGGTAGTTACTCGGTTAACTCAATATGCCAATTATCTGTGTTGTACACAACTAATGATGGTTCTCTGTAATCATTAAACCTGACAGTCAATATCTAGCAAAAAAAAAAGCTCACTAAGTCAAAACCTATGAAGGAGACTTAATAAAAAATTAAGACATCCCGCTGACTGTAACCTTGAAATAAACAGTTCAGGCAAAAAGAAGGGATAACAAAGTCAGAAAGAAAAAAGGAGGTCACTATAGATCCTCAACAAAGAAAGATGACTGAATGTTCAAATAAATTTTTGGTTTCTGAACCATCATAAATGTCAGTGTTACAATTCCAAACTCCTTTGAGCCTCAATGCATAAGTTAACTGAGTATAGGACTGAAGAACATCATGGAGATTGGGTTGGGTACAAATAAAATTTGAGCATTTATCCTTTGTTTCTTAAACCGTGAACCAGGCCACGTTACAACCCTTTAAAAGTCCTAACTAAAGCATGGTTAGTTCGAAAGCGTACTGCTACAAAAAGGTATCCTGACTCCTTTAGGGCTTATTATAAAACTTGAGTTAATATCACAGTTTTCACAAAAACTGTTTTTCTAAAATAACTCTTTTTCAAAACTTCAAGACAGACATAAGCATTGCATTTTTGAATATATTTGTTTGCATATACCTGAGTGTTTGATAAATAGAGAAACTTACAGGATGAATGTTCAATAAACCAAAGTCCTTCCGATAAACAAAGTTGCTTCCTGGATCAAAGTCCATGTATACAAAGGGGCATAGTCAATCAAGGGGGCAGGCCATGATACTTCCTAACTCATTTGGGGCAATCAGGACAGGATTCAATTATGTTTAAGTAGCCAGGGGCAGATCTCCTCATCTATCTAAATTGCCAAGGGTAACATTACAGAGTTCATAATGCCAGGGGCATAGTCACTGTTTCCCAATCAAGGGGGCATACCAAGTTACTGTTCAATTCATTCGGGGCAATCAGGTCCAGATCCAACAGTGCTTAATAGCCAGGGACAACTTTTCTCATATATTTGAATTACCAAAGGTAACATTACAAAGTTCATGATGTCAAGGGCATATTATTGTGGTTCATTCTGCTTATTTCTCTTGAGGTAACTACATTCTCCACTTTGGGACAATTCATCCTCAACCAAGGGGCAATGCTTTCTTTTCAAATCTAGTATCCGGAGCGTATATGGTCCACCATAATTTGAAGACACATTCCTCTCATTATATTACTTTGATTTTTGGGTTCTCAGCAGAAGCCATTGTGGGAATTAATTGTCTACGCCAGTAGTATCAGATGGTGTCAGTATCATGTCTTCAGATCCAGCTATGAGGATTTCTGGGAAGGTATTCAGGAAAGTTAAGAATCTCAAGAGCTCTAAATCCAATTGGTTATACACTCTCAAAGTTGAAACGATTTTGTTTTTGAGTTCAGCTTTACTTTTCCCTCTTTATTCAGGATTACTTTTCCTCTTTTACTAAAGCGAAAAACGTCTATTGGTTGTGTTTGAATGCATGTATGCTTTTGAATATGATTGATGTTTACCAGAAATACATAAAGGCTTAATATGATTGATGTTTACCAGAAATGCATAAAAATGCAGTAGTAGTATTTACTAAGGACGAACGAGGGAAGGAATTCAACGAAGCTTCGCCGGTTCATCCCTACCAGACAGCTACATGTTCCCCAGTAGGGCAAATCCATCTTCATAAATACTTCGAGTCACATCTCCCCTGGAATTTATATCCATCTCTTTTATCCTCAGGAGGATAATCGGGAATTTATTCTTTCAATAGGAGTACGACGAACGAAGACGGGAGGTTATGGATACCTTACTATCGAACGAAGACGGGAGGTTATGGATACTTTACTATCGAACGAAGACGGGAGGTTATGAATACTATACTATCAAGACGGGAACAAGTTCCTCATATTCTTCGGCAACGAATCAGGATTTATTTTCCCTGGCCAGCAGTTGTTGTACGAAGATACCCGGATGCTCCAGGCTGCATGATTCATACATACATCATTTACATCATACCATAAACGTACATATCCATAAATACATAATACATTACTTAAGTGCATCATACTATACATGCATACATAATTCATAAACTAATATTATCTTACTAATATTATACATCATGATATTTGTATCAAACTAATCTTGTTTCGCAGATTAATTCACCAGCAGACAAACTACATCAACAACTTATACCTCAGGACGTTGTTTATCCTCCTGAAAGCTATCATGACTTTGGGCCGTTGTTTATCTTCCCAAAAGTTATACTTACACCTCGGGACGTTGTTTATCCTCCTGAAAGCTATCATGACCTTGGGTCATTGTTTATCTTCCCAAAGGTTATCTCATTACATTGGGACGTCGTTTATCTTCCCAAAAGCTATCTTGAGACGTCGTTTATCTTCTCAAAAGACATATCCTTACTTTGGGCCGTTGTTTATCTTCCCAAAAGTTACAATTATACCTCAGGATGTTGTTTATCCTCCTGAAAGCTATCATGACTTTGGGCCGTTGTTTATCTTCCCAAAAGTTATACTTACACCTCAGGACGTTGTTTATCCTCCTGAAAGCTATCATGACTTTGGGCCGTTGTTTATCTTCCCAAAAGTTATACTTATACCTCGGGACGTTGTTTATCCTCTTGAAAGCTATCATGACCTTGGGCCGTTGTTTATCTTCCCAAAGGTTATCTCATTACATTGGGACGTCGTTTATCTTCCTAAAAGCTATCTTGAGACGTCGTTTATCTTCTCAAAAGACATATCCTTACTTTGGGCCGTTGTTTATCTTCCCAAAAGTTACAATTATACCTCAGGACGTTGTTTATCCTCCTGAAAGCTATCATGACCTTGGGCCGTTGTTTATCTTCCCAAGCACCCTATTATACCTCGGGACGTTTTTTATCCTCCTGAAAGCTATCATGACTTTGGGTCGTCGTTTATCTTCCCAAAAGTCATACCCTTACCTTGGGCCGTTGTTTATATTCCCAAAGGTAATGTTGGGACGTTGTTTATCTTCCCAAAATCTATATCTTCATACTTTGGACTACCTTATTCTCCAAGAAGTATATTTGAAGAACCTTTCTCCAGATGGCATCTATAAGCCCATCTCTAGTTCATTCTGATGGCATCTCTAAGCCCATCTCCAGTTCCTCCAGGTGGCATCTTTAAGCTCACTCAAGCATATACAACATATCATCAGTATTACTCTATGCACTGGTGAGTGCAAATTTTTGGGCTTTTATGTTCAATCCCCTTCAACCTTCCAGGTCAAGAATGGCACATATACCAATCTAACCCCTCAGGTTTCAGAAAATTGAACAGGGGCAGCTGTTGCACCCCAAAATTTGCCCTCACAAGACAAGACTTTGTGTACTAAGAGGTTCACAAGGTTCACAAGACATCTTATGAGGATCACAAGATTCACAAGACATCTTATGAGGTTCACAAGATTCACAAGACATCTTATGAGGTTCACAAGGTTCACAAGACATCTTATGAAGTTCACAAGGTTCATAAGACATCTTATGAGGTTCACAAGGTTCACAAGACATCTTATGAGGTTCACAAGGTTCACAAGACATCTTATGAGGTTCACAAAGTTCACAATTAGTCAGAAGATTTGACAATTCCCTCAGACAATGCATCCTCCTAAGTAGTGCATCCTAAACTAGGGTTTTAACTTTAATCAGGCTAAATGAACTTCCAAGACTTCAAGTGAGCTTCATATCATCTTATATGTGTTTAAGAATCCCCATGATAAGTTTCAAGACTTCTCCCAAAGGGTTGCTCAGTCAAATGATCAGATAGGTCAAAATCAATCAAAGTAGTTAAAAAGTCAAACTGAGGTCAACTGTGGTCAAACCAAAGTCAAACTTCATGATTTTTTGCCAATATTAAGTATATGAAGTAAAATTAATCATTTGATCAAGGGTTGATCATGATTCATCAAGGAGATTTCAGATCATCAAGAATCAGGAGTTTCTAAATTAGGGTTTCCTCAGGAAAAGTCAACTGAACTTTGACCAGCCATAACTTTCACATGCTTCATCAAATTTTTTCCATCCAACTCTAATTTTGAAGGAAATTGAATTCTCTACAACTTTGTGTCTCACAAGCCAAGCCCAAAAATGCTTCATTTGGAAGGTATGAGCTAAGACATTATAGGTCCTTTTAAAAGTCAACAAAAAGTCAACATCTTCCAAAGAGCATAACTTGAGAATGGTAAAAGATATGGATATGAGACAAACGAGGTTGGTTAGAGGACTCAATAAGCTTTACAAAATGTCTAAGAACACCTCCATAGCATTAAAATTGAGGGATTTGTGCCCTTGCAAAGTTGGGAAATTTTTGAGAGGTTTATGAAGCAAATGGGGTCTTAAAACCATAATTCACCAAATGGGCTTGCTTTTTTATGATCCAAACACTTCCATGACATCATGCACGAATTAAAATTTATTTATTCATAATTTTATTCATTTTATTTTATTTATTATGATTTTTTATGTTAAAAATCATTTTAAATTAAAATAAAATATAAAAGGATGGATATTTGATTTGATTTTGGTTCTAGAAGGTCTTAATATTCATTTAAAAGTTAATTGGAATCATATAAAATCAGATCAACCAAAATAGCAAGGAGATATTAGATTTTTTTTTTCAATATTTGAATCATATCTTTCTTCATGATCAAGCTATCCAAAAGTCCAAAGAATAGATTGGTTTTTTGACCTAATTTTGTTTTACTATATAACCACAACAACATCACAAGACAAAAAAAGAGGAGGGAGAGCAAGAGGGTGATATTCATACTTTAAAATTTCACATAATTCAAAATTAGGTTTCCACAATCCACCACTTTTACTAGTTGATTAAAGGCTGCAAATGAATCCTTGAGGTTTCCTGAACCTATTCCAATCATCCTCATCATCAAATTCATGCCAAATCATACAAACCAAATTCATATTCTTGCCTTTCTTTTGATTTTTTTCAATTTCAATGATTTACGCATGATTGATTGATTTTGATTACATAATATGTTTGTTTGATTGTGTAGATGGTTTTTGGATAGTTGGATTTAAGTTTCGATGCAGGAATCATAGGGCACCATGGAGAACTAAACTATTGGTTAGTCTGTTGTAATCTGTTTTCGTCGATATTTCGAAGGCTGCAGTAGTGATAAGCATTACAGGCTGACAGGTAAGTCAGGTAAGTACTACTGTTTCGATTTGCTCCGAATTTTTTCCAGAAGTTCAGAAAAAAATCGACAAACAATACTCTTTTAGAATAAAATTCTAAAAGATTTCGACCCTCAAAATCGCAAATTCCTCATTTTTCTATTTTATTTGATTTATTTTCTATTTTCATATTCTCAAAAAAATCTAAAAAAAATTGTGCGTTCTTTATTTGATTTTATTAGATTTTTAGCATCGTTTTAATAATTTTTAGATTTTATTTTAATCGCTTTTCTTATTTTTCATTATTTTAAAATCTGCAGCAATTTTATTTGATCCTGTTTATTTCTTTTTTTATTCTTCCAACAGTATATACCAAAAATATGCAGGTGGGAGGAAGAAGATGGTGTGGCATGCGCTGATTGGCCTAGTGACAAAGACCTAAGGTTGAAAGTATGAGGGCGTGGGTTCTGAAGGAAAATTGCGATCTAAACGCAGCGGAAAACAAAAATTTTCCTTTAGTGATCCTTACGAATGAGCATGGTCAGTGATAGAATCGTTACTTCTTTGTGGCGATTCAGATCTTTGATGCAGCGATCACAAGCGTTGATGAAGTGCAACGCCTCTACTCAGTCCACACGAACAGCTTCCGGTCACAGTGCTAGCTGCTTACGAACGGAATTATTTGAGTGAGAATCAAAAACGAAATTGCATCAAGTAAAAGCTTCATCACAAGGGTTCCTTTTATAGACTCTCTTGTGGGCTGCGGGCTAAAAGCCCAATTCACATGATCCATAATAATATTATATATTATTATAATAACTATTATTATAATAAATATATTTATTTTATTATTATTTTATAACCATTATAAAATAACAATAATTATTATTATATTATCCGAATTTCTATTTTTCACTTAAGTGCACCGTACCTTACGGTGTTCCTTTGATTTCTCTATCTCTCATCAAACTGTCCTTATGTGTGTGACCCTGTAGGATTTCGTAACGTTGGTAATTATATTAAATTATATATTTAACATAATAAACAGTGAGCGGTATCTAGCAACACATCACTGCTACCCAAGTCACGAAAATGTCATGTGATCTGACAAAACCTTTTTCGTGATAATATATGTTTGTACAATTACCCTTTTGCCCCTATGTCTATATTGAACACAAGGCATACACTGTGTCATCCTTGTCCAGTTCAATATTGGGCCCTTAGACATTTCTCCTGTTATGCAGGATTGGCAAATTCCATCTAGGACACTCATGTCCCTCAGCATGCTTCGTGGAGTGCCCATCAACTGTCTTTATGATCATCCAGTTACGGATAATGTTTGATCAGCAATAAAGCACCCGACTCTACATCTAGGGTCCATAGTGGTTTCAGGTCGAAGGGTGGTAATACACCATTATCACCATGAGAATAACTTATGACACTTTGCATAACATACTATGTAGTATTCTCATAGCGGGTCAATCCGGTATAAATATTACTCCTAATATTTATACCTATGTCAAGACTTGATAACTCTTTATCCATGATCCATGAGATGTGATCATCAGTCTATCTTCATAATAGTCTCAATGCTTTAATGTTATCCCACTTTGCAATAAAGCTTGACTACGGATATTTTAAGAATAATGTCTTTATGTTTAATGGGATCTCATGATTAAGTCACACTTAACATTTCATTAAACAGACTAACTATTCTAGGGACTTTATTATTCTGAAAGACAAACATAATAAAGAAATGCCTTTTATTATTAAACGAATAATCCGATACAAGTACCAAAAAGTATTGGCCTCTAGGGCTTACACCAACAATCTCCCACTAGCACTAGAGCCAATTAGGCATACCCTTAATACCCATAGATCTAGTATGACCATCATGCTTCTGTTGCGCAAGAGGCTTTGTTAATGGGTCAGCGATATTGTCAAGTGTAGGTACTCTGCATATCTTCACATCTCCCCGATCGATTATCTCTCGAATGAGGTGATAACGCCTAAGTATGTGTTTGGATCGTTGGTGAGATCTAGGCTCCTTAGCTTGTGCGATAGCACCATTGTTATCACAATATAAACCAATGGGATCCACAATGCTAGGGACTATGCCAAGTTCACTAATGAACTTCTTGATCCAAACAGCTTCCTTTGCTGCATTTGAGGCAGCAATATACTCGGCCTCAGTTGTAGAATCAGCAACTGTTTCCTGCTTTGAACTTTTCCAGCTCACAGCGCCACCATTGAGACAGAACACATAACCAGATTGTGATCTAAAATCATCCTTATCTGTCTGGAAGCTAGCATCAGTGTAACCAATTACATCAAGCTCTTCCTGACCTCCATATATCAAGAATGAATCCTTAGTCCTTCTCAAGTACTTAAGGATATTCTTGACAGGTACCCAGTGAGCATCACCGGGATCAGATTGGTACCTACTCGTTGCACTTAATGCATACGAGACATCTGGTCGAGTACATAACATGGCATACATGATAGATCCTATTGCAGATGCATATGGAATCTTATTCATGCGATCCCTTTCTTCCTTAGTTGAAGGGGATTGTGTTTTTGATAAACACAGACCATGTTGCATAGGTATGAATCCTTTCTTGGAATCATGCATATTAAAGCGTCTCAACACTTTATCTATGTATGTACTCTGACTTAGGCCAAGCAGTTTTTGTGATCTATCTCTATAGATCCTAATTCCTAATATATAGGCTGCTTCACCTAGGTCTTTCATAGAAAAACAATTCCCTAACCAAGTCTTCACTTGTTGCAAGGTAGGGACATCGTTTCCAATGAGTAATATGTCATCTACATATAATACCAGAAACACGATCATGCTCCCACTAACCTTCTTGTAGACACAAGGTTCATCTTCATTTTTGATGAATCCATATTGTTTTACGGTTTCATCAAAACGAAGATTCCAGCTTCTGGAAGCTTGCTTTAATCCATAGATTGATCGTTGTAACTTGCATATCTTTTGGGCATCTTGTGGTATGTCAAATCCTTCAGGTTGTGTCATGTACACATCCTCAAGAAGATTCCCATTAAGGAAAGCAGTTTTGACATCCATCTGCCATATTTCATAATCATGATATGCAGCGATGGCAAGTAAAATCCGAACAGATTTAAGCATTGCAACTGGTGAAAAGGTTTCATCATAGTCAACCCCATGAATTTGTTTATAGCCTTTTGCAACCAGTCTTGCTTTATAGGTATGTACCTTACCATCCATGTCAGTCTTCTTCTTGAAGACCCACTTGCATCCTATAGGGTTAACTCCTATAGGAGGTTCTACCAAGGTCCAAACCTGGTTTGTGTACATGGAATCCATTTCAGATTTCATGGCTTCTAGCCACTTCTCAGACTCAGGACCAGTTATGGCCTCTTTGTAGGTCACAGGCTCATCTTGATCCATGAGAAATACATCACCCTGATCACTTATGAGATATCCATATCTCTCAGGTTGGTGACGTGTCCTGCTTGACCTACGCTGGTCTTGTTCTACTTGAGCAGGTTGCTCTTCCACAACTACTTGTGTTTCCTGCTCTAGTTCCTCCATAGGTGTTTCAATGTTTTGTGATTCTTGAATTTCTTCAAGCTCTATTTTCCTCCCACTGTTTCCTTTGGAAATAAAATCCCTTTCCAGAAAGACTCCAGTTCGAGCGACAAACACTTTGCCCTCAGAAGGATTGTAGAAGTAATATCCTCTTGTTTCTTTAGGATACCCCACAAATAAGCATTTGTCAGATTTGGGCTCAAGCTTGGTTGAAATTTGTCGTTTGACGTAAACTTCGCAACCCCAAATCTTCATGTAAGACATATGTGGTTTCTTACCACTCCATATCTCATATGGTGTCTTATCAACCTTTTTGGATGGAACACGGTTAAGTGTGTAAGCTACTGTTAATAATGCATGTCCCCAAAAGGAGTTTGGAAGATCGGCGTGACTCATCATGGATCGGACCATGTCTAACAAGGTTCGATTTCTTCTCTCAGATACACCATTCCATTGTGGTGTTCCAGGAGGAGTAAGTTGGGATAGAATCCCATACTCTTTTAGATGGTCATCAAATTCTAGGCTTAAATATTCACCGCCTCGATCTGATCGAAGAACTTTAATATTCTTCCCTAGTTGGTTTTGTACTTCATTCTTGAATTCCTTGAACTTTTCAAAGGACTCAGATTTGTGTTTCATTAAATACACATATCCGTATCTACTGAAGTCATCAGTGAAAGTGATGAAGTACTGAAAACCTCCTCTGGCTGGTATGTTCAGTGGTCCACATACATCAGTATGTATGAGTGCCAAAAGATAATTAGCCCTTTCACCTTTTCCTGTGAATGGGGATTTTGTCATCTTTCCAATTAAACAAGATCTGCATGTGTCATATGATTCATAATCAAAAGAGTCCAAGAGTCCATCTTTATGGAGTTTGGAAATGCGTTTCTCATTTATGTGGCCTAATCGACAGTGCCAAAGGTAAGTTGGATTCAACTCATTAGGTTTCAACCTTTTAGTATTAATGTTATAAATTGGCATTTCAAGATCAAGGACATATAGTCCATTATTCATTTTTGCAGTAGCATAGAATATATCATTCAAATAAATGGAGCAACAATTGTTCTTTATTATGAATGAAAAACCAAACTTGTCCAAACAAGAAACGGAAATAATATTCCTGCTAATTGCAGGTACATAATAACAGTTCTCTAACTGAATTATTAAACCACTAGGTAAAGTTAAAACATAAGTTCCTACAGCTAAAGCAGCAACCTTTGCTCCATTGCCAACTCGTAGGTCAACTTCACCTTTTGCCAAATCTCTACTCCTTTTTAGCCCCTGCACATTAGTACAAATGTGAGAACCGCATCCAGTATCTAATACCCATGATGCAGAAGTAGATAAATTAATTTCAATAACAAAAATACCTGAATTTGAAGTCTCTACTCCATTTTTCTTATCTTCCAGGTACTTTGGGCAATTTCTCTTCCAATGTCCGGTCTTACCGCAATGGAAGCAAGTGCCCTCCTTTGCTATTCCTCCACTAGGCTTCAAAACAGGAGGAGTGGGTTTGGGTTTGGCAACTTCCTTGCCTTTCCCTCTACCACCCTGTTTGATGGGCCTCTTATTCTGTTTCTTTCCATTACTGACCATCAGAATAGATTTCCCTTTTGTCTTCATATTCTGCTCAGCAGTTCTCAACATGCCTAGCAGTTCTGGAAGACTTTTGTCCAAGTCATTCATATTGAAATTCAGGACAAACTGACTGAAGCTCTCTGGCAACGATTGCAAGATCAGATCAATCGCAAGTTCTTTTCCAAGGGGAAAACCTAATCTGTCAAGGTTCTCCACATACCCAATCATCTTGAGTACATGGGGACTTACAGGGGCTCCCTCAGCTAACTTGCTGTTAAAAAGGGACTTTGAAACCTGAAACCTCTCATTTCTTGCTTGCTCTTGATAAAGCATTTTCAGATGTCCGATCATATCGAACGTAGACATGTTCTCGTGTTGCTTTTGCAACTCAGAGTTCATGGTAGCAAGCATGAGGCAAGCGGTTTCATTGGCATCATCGAAATGCTTCTTATAAGCATCTCTTTCTGCCTTTGATGCAGAACTAGGAGGTTCCTCCTCAGGAACTGGTGTCTCCAAGACATACAGCTTCTTATCGTGCTTGAGGACAATCCTCAGATTACGGTGCCAATCCAGGAAATTTGTCCCAGACAATTTTTCCTTATCTAGGATGGATCGCAAAATATTGTTCGATGTGTTTGTTGTCATGGTAATCTACAAGAGAAATATGAAAATATAAGTATCATTAAAACAACATATTTAATTAGGCCTTTAATCAAATATGCTCCCACTATTTTATTCAAAACAAATGACCCTCATCATTTGATTCGGAAAATCCCGTTGGAAGACTTTCTAGTGGGTCGAGATCCATGTTTCACTTTGTTTTAAGTCAGCGTTAGGCTGATTACACAAAACTAAGTTATTTAGGTAGGAACTCCTTCCAATTGTATCTCATACAACTCTCGAATATTTTCAATTGGGTGAATAACTCCTTATTCTGATCCATCACATGAATCATTCCCAATTCTTGCTTCTAAACATGTATAATCTTATTATAATTTGTTTAGTTAAGTTTGACCCATTGTTTTAGCAATTGGATATTACAATTATCCCATCACACCTTACTAATATAGAACATGCACCTCGCGTAGGCGAAACCTACAATGCTCGATACTAGTCTTGATGAGTGCTAAAAATTGGAAAGCATAAACTTAATATTTAATTTTGAGGGAATTTGTTATTAGTTTGATATCACCGGCTTAACATGCAAAACGTCTCTCACATGCATCAACATACAATTACATGCATCAACATACATATAAAAAGATACAATTATGGCCCCTAACGCAATTGTTCTCTCAAGCCAATGAGAGAACCTAAGCTAACCTAATAACGATCTAAGCTTCTCCAAGCATGATCTCCAAGGTTATCCTCCTTTAATATTGAATACTTCTTTTTTCTTCATAACATAATATTACATATATATAAGAAAACTCGTTTTACATACGAGGGAGTGAGATGAGAAAAGAAGTTACATAAAGAGATTGAGAGAGAGGCACGACACGCAGGCCGTATTTAAAAATCCCAAAACAATAATAAAGGATAAACTAAGGCCATAATTGATCACCACAAATAAATAATAATAAACACACTTTTATTATTAGTTTAAAATTCCGATAATTAAATAAACTAAATTAAATTTCGGCTGATTGATCACACTTTGCAGACTTAGCCGGGGGTTCTGCTACCCGGTCAGCGGACGGTGGTTCTGCTGCCCGGTCAGCGGACGGTGGTTCCGCTGACCGTTCAGCGGACGGGGGTCAAGGGGGCAGCGCCTCCTTGCGGGGTTGTTAGGGGCAGCGCCCCGACGAAAAATTTTATGAACACTTCATTGTATTTCACGTCGTTTCCTGCACAACTTTTGTGCATTTACAACCCCAACCGGAAAAGTCTGCGGCAATACAACACTTGTACTGCCATTAATCCTAATGCAACAATTTCATGCCGTCAAACACAACTCGATTGATAACTCAATATGATAGATCAACATGTCATTGCTTCACCATACTAACGTCGGATTCCGAAGCGAATGAAAATGATGATCTTTCAAAAGAATTACAATCCTTATGTGATTGAATGGATGAAATCAAAACAGTATATCCCATATACCATCTTTGCATCAGAATTTCTTATATCTTATATAAAAGTGATCGATCTAATTGTGTAACCTATGGATGATCAATGTATCGCACAACTTCACCATATTAATGTCGGTTTCTGAAGCATAATCAACATCAATCATCCAAATCGTACACAACAGATGCCAAATTTAATTAATCGTTTATTGTTAAATTCGTTCTGTGTTTTAATCGAATCAAATACAGAAAAAAAACGGAAATTTAACAGCTATCAGATCCATGGTTTCGTAAGTGGCTCTGATACCACTGAAGGAAAATTGCGATCTAAACGCAGCGGAAAACAAAAATTTTCCTTTAGTGATCCTTACGAATGAGCATGGTCAGTGATAGAATCGTTACCTCTTTGTGGCGATTCAGTTCTTTGATGCAGCGATCACAAGCGTTGATGAAGTGCAACGCCTCTACTCAGTCCACACGAACAGCTTCCGGTCACAGTGCTAGCTGCTTACGAACGGAATTATTTGAGTGAGAATAAAAAACGAAATTGCATCAAGTAAAAGCTTCATCACAAGGGTTCCTTTTATAGACTCTCTTGTGGGCTGCGGGCTAAAAGCCCAATTCACATGATCCATAATAATATTATATATTATTATAATAACTATTATTATAATAAATATATTTATTTTATTATTATTTTATAACCATTATAAAATAACAATAATTATTATTATATTATCCGAATTTCTATTTTTCACTTAAGTGCACCGTACCTTACGGTGTTCCTTTGATTTCTCTATCTCTCATCAAACTGTCCTTATGTGTGTGACCCTGTAGGATTTCGTAACGTTGGTAATTATATTAAATTATATATTTAACATAATAAACAGTGAACGGTATCTAGCAACACATCACTGCTACCCAAGTCACGAAAATGTCATGTGATCTGACAAAACCTTTTTCGTGATAATATATGTTTGTACAATTACCCTTTTGCCCCTATGTCTATATTGAACACAAGGCATACACTGTGTCATCCTTGTCCAGTTCAATATTGGGCCCTTAGACATTTCTCCTGTTATGCAGGATTGGCAAATTCCATCTAGGACACTCATGTCCCTCAGCATGCTTCGTGGAGTGCCCATCAACTGTCTTTATGATCATCCAGTTACGGATAATGTTTGATCAGCAATAAAGCACCCGACTCTACATCTAGGGTCCATAGTGGTTTCAGGTCGAAGGGTGGTAATACACCATTATCACCATGAGAATAACTTATGACACTTTGCATAACATACTATGTAGTATTCTCATAGCGGGTCAATCCGGTATAAATATTACTCCTAATATTTATACCTATGTCAAGACTTGATAACTCTTTATCCATGATCCATGAGATGTGATCATCAGTCTATCTTCATAATAGTCTCAATGCTTTAATGTTATCCCACTTTGCAATAAAGCTTGACTACGGATATTTTAAGAATAATGTCTTTATGTTTAATGGGATCTCATGATTAAGTCACACTTAACATTTCATTAAACAGACTAACTATTCTAGGGACTTTATTATTCTGAAAGACAAACATAATAAAGAAATGCCTTTTATTATTAAACGAATAATCCGATACAAGTACCAAAAAGTATTGGCCTCTAGGGCTTACACCAACAGGTTCAACACTCATTCCCAATATTTTGGCAAAGAAACATGGGTTATTCATCATTTTTTTTCCTTAATTTATCTTTTAAACATGGCTAACCTATTATTTTTAATTAACTTTTTTTTAACAAATCTTTTTTTTATTAAATTTAGGTTAGCATTTTTTATTAGTATTATTACTTTTATATTTAGGTTTATTAAAACCTCAAACTTTTTTTTTATAAAAACCTTAATCAACCTTTAAATGTTTTTAATTTAATTAATTCTCATAATTCATTTTTCTTAGATTTATTTAATTATTAGGCTATTTTAATATAAACTGTTTATATATTTTCTTTTGTAAAACTCAACCTTGGAAAATTTTGTTTTACTAACATGTTTTTTTTCATTTTTATTATATAATAGGTATTTGTTACACTTATTCATATGCAGGCCCACAACCTAGTGGCAAGGAACTGAGGTTTGGAGCATTTTGATGAAGAAACGTGGGTGTCCCAGTGGCAAAGAACTCAATGAAGCAAAAAGGGCAAACCCCCAATATTTTTGGTATCTCTAACTTTATTTTTCCCTTTTTCATCAAATTATGTATTTTCTTTGAATTTCCTTATTATTATTATTAAACTAATTTCTAAAAGATAAAACAAAATCCTTTTTTTTTTTTAACTTATATTTTTTTTCATAAACCTTAATTTTTTCCCTAAACCTTAATTTTAAACCTAAGTCTTAATTTTTTTCATAAACTTTAAACCCTAAAAATTTAGCCCTAATCTTTATCTTAAAACCCAAATTTCGCCATAATTTTTACCCTAAAATTTTTCCTAAACCTTAAATTTTTTTCTCAAACCCTAACCCTAATTTTTATTAACCTTAATATTTAATTTAATTTTGTTATAAACTATAATTAAATAATTAATCATTTTTTTTATATAATTAGTATTTGTTTATTATTATTATAATTATTCTATTTTCTTCTAAAAAATTTTTTTTTCTATAAATGTTTATTTAACTTAAAAAATAATATTTTCTCTTAAATTGTTATTTTTCTTTATATTTTTACTAACCCTTTTATTATTATTATTATTTCATTATTACTAACCATTTAAATTATTGCTTATTTATTTTCTATTTTATCGTTATTATTATTTTTCCGATTATATTGTAACTATTCCAAAGCTTTGTAATAGTTTAGGTTTATATTTTTTCTTTATTTTTATTGTAAAGATATTAACTGTGTGGTTAGTAACTATAGGGTGTGCATAACATGTTTGTGATTAAAATTAATTTAGAAAATTAATTAAATAAGATAAATATTTGAAAATAAACACTCACACACGTAAGTCGATCTTTGATCGCCATCCTACACTTTCTAAGGTTACCTCTCATGTTGCCTATTTTTAAGGTCAAGTAAGGTGTCTTAAGCAAAGTCCCTTCTCCTAAAATATCATCAAGTCCCTTTACGATTATAAGATCAAGTCCCTTCGATGTTGCCTTCGTAAATGATCTTGTCCCTTTCGAATAAAAGATGATAAGTCCCTTTGAATTGCTAAGACACTTTACAGTTGCCTAAACACAGATGACCCTTCACATGTCCCTTACAACATCCAAGGTAATGACTACCTATTCCTTAATAATAGGGATAGTCTTACCATTTAAAGGATATTTAAGAACAGAAAAGATTTAACTTAGGGTAGGTTTCTCTTATGTACTTGCTCACCTTTTCAAAACATTTCATTACACTTCACATTTTTCAAACAATTTTCAAAACAAAGGCTTTATATATATCCGTACATGGATCATTATAAAGTACTTAAGAAAATTTCTAATCACACACTACACTTCTCAAAAACATTTTAAAGTGAGCTAAGTAACTAAGAGCCCATGGATAACCATGGATGTAAAGGGTGTTAACACCTTCCCTTTACATAACCTACCCCCCGAACCCAAAAATCTTTTAAGGTCTTTCCTGTTCTTTTATGCCCTTTCCTTTGGATAAAATAAAAGTCGGTGGCGACTCTTGCTATCCGCAACATTTAACTAAAGTCAGTTTTCCCACCGTGTTACAGCCATGCGTGGAAGGGAAATTTGGTGGTCCTACCGGACAGTGACAAGTCTCACTGCCGGAGTGGACTACCCAAAAAGGAACCTCATCTCCTTACTTTGACTTGACAGTGAGATCTTATGGTTTCTATGAGTGTTATTGATTTTTGTTTTCAACATAAATACAAAGAAATACATTACAGCCTCTCCTATTCTCAACGAAACATGTCCCTTGTTCTTCACTCAAACCAAACCCTAGCTTGGTTGGAGAAGCGGCGCCGGCGGTGCCGCCACCGTCTTCTCTGGCGGTTTGTCACCCAAAATTGAAAACCCTAAACACTAACCCTAACTCTTTTTCCCTCACGATTCCAAATCAGCAAACGTTTTTCTTAAAAGCCTAGCCAAACAACGGGATCGACTTACTCAGAAACAAAGTTATGAAATCAACTTACGCACCAACTAATAATCAACAACAGATTCCGATTGAATCTGAAGCTACCACCATGAGAGGATCAAGATGCGTACCTGCGATTTGATGGAACCGTAGTCTGCAGCGTCACGAAATGACGTTGATTCCGAAACTGATGCTAAGTCATGTACAGGTATGGTTTGACACACGTTACGATCCTCTTTTTTCACTTCTTCTCGATTTTTGTTCGTGAGTGTTCTTCTTGTTCCTCTGCGGTCTGAGTTTGTTGGTGAAGTTATGATATTGATGAATATTGATAAATATTAATGTTGTGTTGATGTTGATTTGTTGGTCTTTGATTGCAGATCGGTGAAGAATAATGATGAAGTTCGATGGCGAATTGATGAAGTTAGGTACGTATTCCTTGGCTCACTCTTCTTGTTGGTTTCAAATCACTTCTGCTCCTGTTTAAGTTCGTCATTTTTTATGCTGAATTTGCCTGTGTCGTGTGTTCTTGAGATTGATGAAGATGGATGATTGAAGAAGATATTGCAGTTGTTGAAATTGTTGAAGATTTCAGAGGATTGAGAATAGAAGAAAAGTGAAAAATCTGGTTTGAAGAGGAAAATGAAAAATGGAGAAAAAACGATTGAGATAGCTTGAAGATGAAGGCAAAGCTCTCATTTTTAGAAGATTAGAGGGGTGGTTTAGAAATTTCCCAGAAATCGGTTAGAATTCAGTTAGAGGTTCAGTTTTGATTCTGTTAGAACTCTATTTTCGATTAAGAATTAATTCTCAGTTTGATATAATTTCGCAACTGATTTGTATCGTGATTGCTCTTCTCCCTTCCCTGAGTTTCCTTAATTCTGAGTTATTCTTTTTATTTTTATGTTATGGGATTGCAGCTGATTCAATGCCCTTATGTGGGGTAGCCGTTGCGGAAATATGAAGAGGATAATGAAGGTTGTGGAGTTCGTTGAAGATATTGATGATGTAGAGAGATGATGAAGTCTTCTTGAAGGGGGGGTAGACTGAAGAAAGATCGAAGAGCCTCCTGTTTATTTTGTTTCTGTTTGAATGAAGTTTCGATGAAGAATGCATATCCGAAAGTTTCTTGAGGATCTAGAAGAATAACTGAATTTTTTTGTTATATCCCTTTTTTCACTTATGGTTTTCTGTTAGAGAGTTAGTTGAATTCTGTTAGGGATTCTATTTTGAGTTAGTTTCTTGTATCAAAGGTGATGAACAATAATGATAAATTCTATTTTGTATTGATCTCTTCTTTTGTGCTAATGGTTTTCTGTTATATATTTTTGCTGAATTTCTTATAACTCTTTGTAAGCAAATTTCTTTTTTGGAACTCATCTGCTATTTTTTTTTATCAATTCTTCTCCTGACACAAGGATTTACCGAGTTTTTGTATGTCACTATTCTTTGAACTGATTTCTTGATGTACTTTCTTCTGCTATTTTTTTCCACTGATGCCAATACATAACAAGAGTCTTCTTTTTGCGAATTAAGTTGTGGTTGAGTAAAAGAGGTTCTGCAAACATCCTTTTCTCTGTTGTTTTTTTCGTCAATAATTAATGCATATACAAAATGTGGGTCCTTCTCTAGATTCATCAATTGTGAGGCATTGTTAAATAATGTTGAAGTTTTTGTAACTGAACCCCTCTTTTTGCAATTCTATTAATATGATAGCTTCATTTGTTGTTAGCGATAATGCAACAAAAAATCTGTAAAAAATAAAAATTATCACATATTTTCTGGTTTTCTATGATTCATATACAATCATCTATATTTGTTCACCATAAAAAAAAGGATATAAATAAAAATGAATTTGAACATTGAACTATGGATTCAAGATATAGAATTTGGACAATGGTTGAGAAATAGACATGAAATGAAGATCACTTTATGAAATGACTTTGTAAAAAAATGGGCCTTATAGTGATGGGCTTTGAACATGGGTTGAAGCTTGGAATTGTGTCACATAAATGGACCATAACAAAACCTTGGACATGAAGAATGAATGTTGGTACGAATAAATGTGGAATACTTGGATTTTTATGGGTTATTGACTTGTCAATATAATTTGAAAAGGATAAAGTCTGAAATTCACAAGGAAAGAATTAATAATAACTAGATTTATGGTTAAAAGAAAAATAAATTCTATTACCACAAATCTAGAAATTTTGACTAGTTAAAATGCGACAATCCCTTAACAATTCCAAAGTCACTAGAAGCGGGTTCTGAATTGAAACTGAACTTTATATAGAAATGACGCACCACTTGACCAGGCCACCAATGAGTCCACCTTACATGACTAGATGCCCAATCCTCTCATACTGATATCTCAAATGTGTCATTATCCAAGTCCTTCTTGAAAGTCAAATAATTAGGGAAATAAACCCTAATCGCTGATGATGATGAGCCTAGAGGAGATCCTTGTCCATTACATAACCAAATCTTGAAAATCTACCTTATGGACATAAACATAATGGACAAACCATATTTCTTTGAAACCTCTGGTCCCAGTGACAAGCCTATGCTAATGAATACATGATGTGTCATGTGACCTAACGAGAAATGTGAATGAATGCGGGACATGAAGCCAACTATACGGTTATAAGTAAGAGGGCAAATTTTGGGGTGTTACAGCTGCCCCTATTTAATCACTGTAGACTTGAATGGATGATAGCAGTTGCTTTCGGACGTTTGAAGTGTGAAGGGATTGAATACCATAATAAACTAGAAAATTCGCGTTCCGTGGAAGAAGAACATGGAAATAAATCTAACCATATGAACTCTGCCCGGATATAATTCTGATGGTAATAATAGTAAACGAGGAATGCCTTTTGAGTGATGCTAGCAGGCTACTGACTTACCACACTGAGGGTGGACTTTAAAAGTCTATCTTTTGAACCACGTCAGACGACTACTAGCTTGCCACATTGCGGGTGGACTTTTGATAGGCTGCAACAGTGCCTTAATGATGTCTTTTCTTTTGGATGGAGTCGAACGACTAACGACTTGCAACACTGCGGGTGGACCTTTTCCAATCTGCGGTCGAACTTTAGATACTTTGCCACCCTGAGGACGAACTTTGGCCAATCTGCGGTCGAACTTTAGATACTTTTCCACCCTGAGGATGAACTTTGGCCAATCTGTGGTTGAACTTCAGATACTTTTCCACCCTGAGGACAGACTTTCGCCAATCTGCGGTTGGATTTCTCAATATTTTGCCACATTGCGGGTGGACTTTAGCTCGTTGCGGGAGACTTTTGCCCACTGCGGGGGACTTTTGCCAATCTGCGGTTGGGCTTCAGATATTTTTCCACACTACGGGTGGACTGCTGCCCACTGCGGGGGACTTCAAGATACTTTGTCACACTGCAGGTGGACTTCTGATATTTTTCCACACTGTGGGTGTACTTTTGCCCACTGGCGGGGGACTTTTGATACTTTGCCACACTGTGGGTGGACTTCTGATATTTTGCCACCCTAAGGACAGGCTTTTGCCAATCTGCGGTTGGACTTCATGATACTTTGCCACCCTAAGGACGGACTTTCGACAATTTGAGGTTGGACTTCTAATATTTTGCCACACTGTGGGTGGACTTTTTCCAATCTGTGGTTGGACTTCAAGAACGATTTGCTACACTGCGGGTGGACTTCTGCCACACTACGAGGGACTTCTACTCATTGTGGGAGACTTTTGCCACACTACGGGGGACTTCTGCCACACTACGGGGGACTTTTGCTCACTGCGGGAGACTTTTGCTTGCTACGGGAGACTTTTGCTCATTGCGGGAGACTTTTGCTCACTACGGAAGACTTTTTCTCATTGCGAAGACTTCTTCCACACTACGGGGGACTTATGCTCGCTACGGGAGACTTTTGGAATTCGCCACCCAGAGGATGGACTTTTGCCAATTTGCGGTTGGACTTTAGAAATTTGCCACCCAGAGGATGGACTTTGGCAATTCTGCGGTTGGACTTTGCAAGATATCAAACTTGGATTATGTTGGGTAGGCATATGTTGAATTTCCTGACATGATGCCCATGACACTAGGGATGCTATGTCTTGAGTATGTCAATGAACTGATGCAAGTGCAAAGGGAATTCCTGATGCGGAAGTAATAAGTCCCTACTGACTCTACTGAGAATGCAATGATCGCATATTCGATCTCAAGAAACCCTGCGGAGATAACATCTTTGCTGGAGAAGAGCGTGAATAATTCATCTGTCTCAAATTATCACCTTTGCCAAAAATAAATTAGACTTTAGATTTGAAGGGCCCTGCTAGGGGATACCTCAACTACTGGGGATTAAATATCACCCATAACTCTGCTGGGAGGATCGACAACTTTCCGACTTAGTTGGGGAAAAGTCTTGTCAAGGCTCCGCTGAGGAGAACTCTCTTGTCTACCTTAATTTTTCAAACCTTTGTGGGGAAGGGAACCTATCAGCTGGTTGCTAGGAATACATGATCTCTTGTAAGAAATACTTCATCGTGGGAAGAGGACTCTCTTTTTGGGGATTAACAATCCTTATTGCTCTGCTGGAGCAAGGAAATCTTTTGAGACCTGTTGGAGAAGAGAATAATTTGTATGAGATCTGTTGGGGAATATGAGCCACCCTAGACCTGCTGAGGAATAGAATCAGGGAAACCTGTTGAAGAGAAAAATCCAGTGATGCCCTCTGCTGTACATAACTTTCATCTGTCTATTGGGAATAACAAAACCGAAACATATCCTGCTGGGGAGGAAAGACTTCAAGTAGTCTCATGTTGGGGATCATTTTCTTTTGTCTGGAATTTACCTTAAGAGGATTTTACAAAAGACCTGGTGTCTTTAATCTCTTAAGTATTGTAGCAACTGCATGAATTGGCATAATAACCTTGTTGAGGAGGTAGCCATTATCAACATAGATGAACTTGTAGCTATTGGAAATGATGGGCGAGATAATTGGCTTGACGGGCGACCGCTAGCTGGGTAATGGATTCATCAGTAAGAGTTATGTCCAAATGGATTACACTAAAACTCTTCGGGAGTATAGATGTCCCGATACTCTGAAATCTGGATAGGCCTCTGACTGCCTGTCTTCAGGAAAGAATGAATTATCGTGTTATTGGGGTGGCCTGCCCCAGTACGAGTCTTTAAATAATTTTCCATTGATTGACCGATCTTTGAGTGAATACTCAGACTGAATGCTCTTGGAGAGATTTGAATCTCGAAGTGATTGCCCCAGATTGGCTGAGTTTTGAAGAGATTGCTCGACATAATTGCCCCGGATTGGATAGCTCTTACTACAACTGGTTAGGCAAGTCCTTACTCAATGTCGTTTTATTGGTAAAGTGCACCTCGACGTGATTGTCTTTCAGAAGTTTCGGACTTCTCAACTTGGAAAGATTAAGCTTCTGGACTGAATTTTCATATATGAACTTCTTATGATGTCAAACAAATGTATGCAAGCAGAAAATGTTTGTTCTGAGAATGAAAATTCTAATGCAACACACATGTTAATCTTGAAGTTTTGAAAAGAGGTCGCAAACCTTTGTGAGCAAATCACTGGTTAAGATACGACATTATTTGAATAAGTGAAAGAATGCGCATGCAATACCAACAAGGATATTTTAGCACAACTCATAGGAGTCAGGAATGCTATCTCATGGTAGTACGCTCTCGAATTAACCCTACTTCAGTTAGGACTTTCGAGGGTTGTATCGTGGCCTAGTTCACAGTTATAGAAACAAAGGATATAGGCTCGAAGTTATAGGTATCCACCCCTCTTCGTGATGTCATTCATACCTATGTTCAATTAATCTTCGCAAGTGCTCACCTTTCATAAGGGTTTCGTGCTGGTTGAGGAACCATTGATGCTATCAGTTCAAGCACCACTCAAGTTGTTATTTGGAGTTAGTCACCCCTTTGTCTTTCGTTTGTACCACACGACTTTGTTCTTGTTCAAGGATTTTCCTTGTGTAATCCTTTTCATCTTTCACTTTTGCCTTATTTTACTTATCCCTAACTTTTTCCTGGACTGATTCTTGTGAATCTTTGACTGCAAAGTCCAGCGGGATGCCCTAGATTTTTCCTAAGTCGCTTGTTTTCAAGTTTCGACTTAGCAGGCTTTTTTTTTCATTTCTTATTTTTTTTCGATTCTTTTTTTTTTGTTATTGAACAAATCGTGTGACACTGTTTGTCTTGATTGCTTTACAAGGGTTGTGACTCCCTCAGTCTTTGGTCGATGAAGGATAACCATTGTAGCTTCCAGATTAGTATAACTGTTATGGTTTCTGGTCTTTGGACCTCTTGATTGGTATGCTGGGATGTAATGGATCCTCAGATACACTCCTTTATGAAAGTCTGAACGCTCGGTCCAACTAGTTGACACTTACCCTGCCCCTGGGTTACATGTGAGGGTTTTTTCCGTGCGAAAGGAAACTCATACTTCAAGGCTCAAAGGGGTTAGCGAGGGTCTATCTCCCTTATATCTTCAGTGTTTAGGGATTTGAAACAAAGCCTGTACATCGTCAACAGGGTCTTATTCAAGAGCACACAATTTGAGATTCTTTGCATTTTTATTTCGTTATTCTCCCTCATAGAGTTTAAACATAATAGTTGGTATTGCAATGCACACATACAAAATTATAAATGAATACGCATGAATAACTTCAAAAAAAACATGTAAGCTTTATTATGATTATCATTCAAAAGTAACAACTTTCGTACATGTATACAAATGTTTATAAAATAAAAGAAACTACAAATGAAAATGCAGTAAAGAAGTTGAATATTGTCGTAGTTGGGGAGGTTTGACTCTGTCTAGACCTGACAGTCTTGGATACTTTCAGTGATCAGGAGCTTTCCCATGGACTTGTAATCTTCAAGTAAACGGCTGCATGCCCAACATGGAAATCATACCTCTTCTTCTAGTTATTTTGACCTTAACACTATGGAGGAAAGATTAAAGTTGGGGATTAAAGTTGCCCCGTAAGGTTGCTCGGAAAGACCTGACGATCTTCTGCCTACGTATCTCCATTGACCCATGGCCAATGAAGAATCAGAGCGACGTAGTTCCCCTAAATAGGGAAGAAAAAATCATTGAAGAAAGACAAACACGCAATTGCCATTACTGAGAGTATTTGAATACTACTGGCTTTATTTGCTTCTATGAACACCTTTGCAACTTGGGTGATTAACTCAAAGATTTCAGCTTAATGCAGACCATCTGGTATAACAACCATGACACTATCATTCGTAAAGTTCACTTCAGCTCCACCGTGATTATGCATTGGATTTTAGAGTACATTTGGGTGAGGAGTGAAATTGATTGCCTTGGAGTCAATTAGGTCTTGTACCTTATTCTGAAAAGTCCAACATTTCTCAATATTGTGCCCCTGGGCACCCGAATGGAATTCACACCTGGCGTTTGCACCAAAATTGGGTGGTAGATTGTCAGGAGAAGGAGCTCTCATGGTACGAAGCTCGACCATGTTCAACTTAAGTAGCTCTGAAAGCAATACAACATACGAAAATGGGATAGGATCAATCTTATGGTCCCTCGCTCTTTTTTTTTTGCTGATACAGTCTTTGTGCCTGTTGTAGCTAACCCTGAGGTTGTTGTTGAACCTGTGGCGTAATAGTCACTGCAGCTGTTTGGAATTCCCCTTTAGAACGATCTATGTCTCGGCCCTATACACAACATTTGTCTCACCTTCTCTTCTTCTTTGGCTGTTTCCAAATGGCTTTTTCACACCAGAAGAACTAGCACCACTTGCATCCTAAATCTTTCCCAATTTCAGAAAGTTTTCTATCCTTTCTCCAGCAATGACGATATCAGAAAAACCGATGGACGGGAAAACGGCTAGACGATCCAATAATGAACCTTGCAAGGTGCCCATAAACATGTCCACCATTTCCCGGTCCAACAACGGGGGTTGAACCTGTGCAGCCAGCTCACGCCACCTCTGGGCATACTATTTAAAACTTTCCTTAGGTCCTTGAGACAAGTTCTTCAACTGGGTGCGGTTCGGAGCCATATCAATAATATATTGATACTGATTGAGAAAGGCTTCAGCTAAATCTTTCCAGATTCGGATAGAGACCCTGCTTAGCTTCATATACCAACTCAATGAAGCTCCGGATAAACTATCTTGGAAGAAATGCATCCAAAGTTTCTCATCATCAGTGTGAGCTGAGACCCTTCCAAAATATGTGTGAATGTGAGTTCTATGGCACATGTTACCGTTGTACTTGTCAAATTATGGCACCTTGAACTTAGGATGGATTCTGACTCCTGGCACTAACCCAAGACTAGTTACATCGATGCCCAAAGAATTCTGACATTCCATGGCCTTATCCTTTTCCGCCAGCTCTTCATACCTTCGATCGTTGACCTCATTCATATAACCCATATCAGTATCCAATAGAGTGAACTGGTTCTCTTGTGTGTCTTCTAAACCCACATTATGGGCCGCAATCCTATTTGGATTTGGCCCTCCATTACGGGCAGCGTTCAGATCCACGTTCTCAGCCGGTGTTCCAGTATTAGAATTTACCCAGGGTTGCTTAACCATCAATCTGAGACGCTCTTGGTTCTGGTCCATGCCAGTCATCATTTCCATGAACTGATCCATTCTCTGTCGGAGCTCATTGAGATTGTTCTGTATTCACTCAGCCATTCTTACTCGGTTTCTGCGAGTTGGATATCGATGAATGCGTTGACCAACTATACTTCCTAAATTTGAATAAGTTAGGAAGTCCAGATAACCTGTCAAAATGCAAAATATGAAAGTCATGCAATGAATGCGTATGACATGTCCATGAGGATGTGACATGCAACCCTGCAAATGAATAAACATGTGTTAGGAATGTAAGCATGTAAATGATGTTATGCAATGCACTGACATGTGATCAATGGTCTGATGTTGGTGTTGAGAAGCTAACCACGTGTTGGTGAAGAGTCACAACAACAATATCTCTATGCAGAACCCCACAATTAGGAACCACATAGAACTATATTATCACAAAGTAACACCAATGAAATGGGTATGTTGAAAGTTTAGGGTTCTTGAAAACCTGTAACCCCTCCCATCTCACGGGTGTACTACTCGGGTCAACATCACTGACTCTCAAAGCGGAATAACAATAATACATTCACCATTTCCGAGAAATGGATCATGACCAAATCAGGGAATCGGTTTGGCGTTATATACTACTCAGGGAGGTCTCAACTGAGTCTAAGGAAACAAGCATCCCTCATAAGTCCCTAGCTTCAAGCACTGAATCGAGAAACAATAGTACATTCAGCCCTTGGGATACAATACTATCGTCATACGAACAGTTTGCTTTAACTGGATTCCTATGAGAGAACCAGGACATCATAAGCGAGTTCTCAGTGAACCCTCGGATGCGAGTGGGTTTGCTAGCAAATGTGGTCTGCCACTATCATCACTGGAGAGGGGTGTTTCCACTAAGGTCCTCAAAGATCGGTTACCAGATGCACATAACTATCGAGGTCGTACCCTGAATAGGGGAAAACCCCTCGCACAGAATAGTTCCAAGACGGTCGTAATCTGGGTGTGGAACACATCGCCACTCATCATGTAACCATGCGAGTACAATGTCTGTCCATGCTAATCCTATGGTGCACTCAAGCCGGATATTTGGCTTATCTCATAGTAACTCCCAACCCACAAAAAAAAAAAAACCAAACCAGTACAGACAGTTCAGTATATATGATGCATGGAAAATAAATACTGAAAGCGGTAAATAAATGTTGTAAAGTAAAAAACTGTAAATGAAAACAGTAAATAAGCATACATCAGCAAACACATAAACACCCAAAGAAACAAAATAAAACAGGCGTTAGGATTGACTCTTAAAGGGGAAAACAGAGATTCTGGTTTCGTTTCCCTAGCAGAGTCGCCAGCTGTCGCTCCCGAGATTTTCATCCTAGTACAAAACCGAAAGTGGCACGGAAAAGGTAGAGTCGTCAACCATGCATTTTTATCCTGAATGAATGGGAAAGGTAATGTTGCACAAACCAAAGAGAAAAGGAAAGGACAAGGTCCTACGAACCCAAGATCTAGGTTCGGGAGTCGGTTACGAACTGGGAAGGTATTAACACTCAGATCGTCCACCATACCCGACGGGATCCACGCTTGCTTGTTTGTTTCAAAGGGTGAGAAATAAGATGCTGCTGAACAAAAGAACTGCTAACTGGAACTGAAATGAGAAAGGGAATTGGAAAAGAAAATGGAAAGAAAGGGGGAAATGTAGGGAAAATAAAGAATATACTCAAACGGGCCCTACCCCGATGCCTACGTACCTCATCGAGAAAATGAGGATCAGAGTCGACGTAGTTCGCCTAACTAAGCCTGAGATTTCCTTGTGTTTTTTAGGATGACGTTTCTATAGCTCTAACTCAGGTGTTTCCGGCTTGCTGAATCGAGGGTGTTACTGTGTTGTTGTTTGAACTGTTGAGACAAGTCGTGATCGTCTGCAAAAAGTGAGAGATGAGAAGAGAAGACGCGATGTCTTTGTTATTATTTTTTTAGAGAAGTGTTTTGAATTTGTTTGTGAAACATTCTCATAATAAGACTTATTCATCGTGGTAGATGCCTTACACCTCGCCCCGAAATAGGACATGTATAAGTAACCCACGACAAAGTTCCTTATCGTATGAGAACATTCAACCTTCATTAGGTGTTTTATTGTTTATATTTGTGAGATGAGAAATAGAGACTCAAATCGAGAAAGGAAAAACTAAGGGGAACTAAGACCAACCCTAAGTTGTTTATTGCATTCCAAAGGAAGGAGATCCTAATGGTTTGTGTGGTTTTCTAATCCTAATGAAGAAAAAGGAAAAGAAGAAAAGAGAATTAGAAATCAACTTACTTCCTAAGGAAGGTAAGTTGTTTCTAAAAAAAAAGGCGAGCCTATATACAAGCAAAGCACAAAGTTCTAAGGCAAACACAAATAGAAAGCATAAATAATATGAGGAAGAAATTATATAAACAAGGCTTACCTCAACCTCCCTACAAAACAAAGATTAGTTTCATAATGCATATTTGAAAGCATAAGCAAATACAAAGGCTAAACAAGTCAAGGAAACAAACTAAGGAATTCCTAAGCCTAAGTCCTAAAACTAAAGGATCTCAAATGATACCAAGCTTCTAAAGTCAGTAGCTAAACCCTAATAAGGCACTCTAAGGTTCTAAGATCACACATTTACAAACTATGTCTAAAAGAAGTGCTAAAACCCTAAAGGAAATCGAAACGAAATTAGATTAAAAAAAGGCACCAAATAAATAGCAATATTCCTGGAAAAATATATGAAATTAATTCCCTAAGTTCACCAATCAGAAGCTAATATTATGTTAGAAAGGCTCTCAAAAATTCAGATTTTAACTATACCAAATGATCGCTCAAATCTACCTAACGATTATTTGCAAAATTTTTACAAACAATGCTACCAAAACAGTGGACACAATGAGTTCAAAAATATAACAAGAATACTTTTAAGTTCCTTTCTGAGTCTTCTATAATATGCAAAAAGAATAGGGTAAAATGTTTCTTGAGGTGGAAGAAATAAATTGGACAAACTGAGGTGTTAATGTGGGAATTCAATGGAAAAGAAATCAAATGAAAAATCAGAATAAAATTGAAAAAATCACTGAAATCAAAATGCAAAAACATGGAAAAATTCTAAAATGAGTTAATAGACTTGTGTAATTGTTGTAGAATTTTATTAGGAGTTTTGATATTTTTTTATAAATTAAAACTAAAACTGGGTGAGAAAGAAATTAAAAACAAGGAAATAAGGAAAGGGGGTGTGAAAATAGTAATTTTCAGTTAAAAAAAGATATGGGCCAGAATGGGAGGGGTGCGAATAGTGAAGTGTCAAGGTCCAAAACGAAGGTGGCTTGGAGATGCATGGTATAGGCCTTAGTCAATTCCTTGACTAAATCTGATCCGTTGGATTACACACTGATGTTAATGATTATGATGGAAGGCTGTGAATGCTAGGGTACATGATGTTATGGTGGGGTGCCATGCGTGGAAGGAAAATTTGGTGGTCCTACCGGATGGTGAAAAGTGTCACCGCCGGAGTGGACCACCCAAAAAGGAACCCCATCTCCTTAATTTGACTTAACGGTGAGATCTTATGGTTTCTATGAGTGTTATTGATTTTTGTTTTCAACATAAATACAAAGAAATATATTACAGCCTCTCCTATTCTCAACGAAGCACGTCCCTTGTTCTTCACTCAAACCAAACCCTAGCTTGGCCAGAGAAGCGGCGGTCGGCGGCATTGCCACCGTCTTCTCCGGCGGTTTGTCACCCAAAATTGAAAACCTTAAACACTAACCCAAACTCTTTTTCCCTCACGATTCCAAATCTGCAAACATTTTTCTCAAAAGCCTATCCAAACAACGTGATCGACTTACTCAGAAACGAAGTTATGAAATCAACATAACGCACCAACGAACAATCAATAACAGATTCCGATTGAATCTAAAGCTACCACCATGAGAGGATCAAGATGCGTACCTGTGATTTGGTGGAACCGTAGTCCGCGGCGTCACGAAATGACGTTGATTCCAAAACTGATGCTGAGTCATGTACAGGTACGGTTTGACACTCGTTACGATCCTCTTTTTTCATTTCTTCTCCGTTTTCGTTCATGAGCGTTCTTCTTGTTCCTTTGCGGTCTGAGTTTGTTGGTGAATTTGTGATATTGATGAATCTTGATGAAGATTAATGTTATGTTGATGTTGATTTGTAGGTCTTTGATTTCAGATTGGTGAAGAATAATGATGAAGCTCAATGGCGAATTGATGAAGTTAGGTATGTATTCCTTGGCTCACTCTTCTTGTTGATTTCAAATCACTTTTTTTCCTGTTTAAGTTCGTCATTTTATATGCAGAATTTATGTGTGTCGTGTGTTCTTGAGATTGATGAAGATAGATGATTGAAGAAGATATTACAGTTGTTGAAGTTGTTGAAGATTTCAGAGGATTGAGAATTGAAGAAGAGTGAAAAATATGGTTTGAAGAGGAAAATGAAAAATGGAGAAAAAATGATTGAGAGAGCTTGAAGATGAAGGCAAAGCTGTCATTTTTAGAAGATCAGAGGGGTGGTTTAGAAATTTCCCAGAAATCGGTTAGAATTTAGTTAGAGGTTCAGTTCTAATTCTGTTAGAATTCTATTTTCGGTTATGAATTAGTTCTCAGTTTGATATGATTCCGCAACTGATTTGTATCGTGATTGCTCTTCTCCCTTCCCTGGATTTCCTTGATTCTGAGTTATTCTTTTTATTTTTCTGTTATGCGATTGTAGCTGATTCAAGTCCCTTATGTGGGGTAGCCGTCACAGAAATATAAAGAGGAGAATGAAGGTTGTGGAGTTCGTTGAAGATATTGATGATGTAGAGAGATGATGAAGTATTGTTGAAGGGGGGTGGACTGAAGAAAGATCGAAGAGCCTCATGTTATTTTTGTTTCTGTTTGAATGAAGTTTCGATGAAGAGTGCATATCTGAAAGTTTCTTGAGGATCCAAAAGAATAACTGAATTTTTATGTTATATCCCTTTTTTCACTTCTGGTTTTCTGTTAGAGAGTTAGTTGAATTCTGTTAGGGATTCTATTTTGAGTTAGTTTCTTGTATCATAGGTGATGAACAATAATGATAAATTCTATTTTTTATTGATCTCTTCTTTTGTGCTAATGGTTTTCTATTATATTTTTTTGCTGAATTTCTTATAACTCTTTGTAAGCTAATTTCTTTTTTGGAACTCATCTGTTATTTTTTTATCAATTCTTCTCCTGACACAAGGATTGACTGGGTTTTTGTATGTCACTCTTCTTTAAACTGATTTCCTGATGTACTTTCTTCTGCTATTTTTTTCACTGATGCCAATACATAACAAGAGTCTCTTTTTTACGAATTAAGTTGTGGTTGAGTAAAAGAGGTTCTGCAAACATCCTTTTCTCTGTTGTTTTTTTCTGTCAATAATTAATGCATATACAACATGTGGGTCCTTCTCCAGCTTCATCAATTGTGAGGCATTGTTAAATACTGTTGAAGTTTTTGTAACTGAACCCCTCTATTTGCAATTTTGTTGATATGATAGCTTCATTAGTTGTTAGCGATAATGCAACAAAAAATGTGTAAAAAATAAAAATTATCACAGATTTTCTTGTTTTATATGATTCATATACAATCATCTATATTTGTTCACCATAAAAAAATGGATATAAATAAAAATGAATTTGAACATTGAACTATGGATTCAAGATATAGAATTTGGACAATGGTTGAGAAATGGATAGAAATGGACATGAAATGAAGATCACTTTATGAAATGACTTTGTAAAAAATGGCCCTTATAGTGATGGGCTTTGAACATGGGTGGAAGTTTGGAATTGTGTTACATAAATGAACCATAACAAAACCTTGGACATGAAGAATGAATGTTGGTACAAATAAATGTGGAATACTTGGATTTGTATGGGTTATTGACTTGTAAATATACTTTGAAATGGATAAAGTCTGAAATTCACAAGGAAAGAATTAATAATAACTAGATTTATGGTTAAAAGAAAAATAAATTCTACTAACCAAAAATCTAGCAATTTTGATTGGTTGAAATGCGACAATCCCTTAACAATTCCAAAGTCACTAGAAGCGATTTCTGAATTGAAACTGAACTTTATATAGAAATGACATGCCGCTTGACCAGGCAGCCAATGAGTCAACCTTACATGACTAGATGCCCAATCCTCTCATACTGATATCTCAAATGTGTCATGATCTAAGTCCTTCTTGAAAGTCAAAGTATTATGGAAATAAACCCTAATCGCTGATGATGATGATCCTAGAGGAAATCCTTGTCCATTACATAACCAGATCTTAAAAATCTACCTTATGGACATAAACATAATGGACAAACCATATTTCTTTGAAACCTATGGTCCCAGTGACAAGCCTATGCTAATGAGTACATGATGTGTCATGTGACCTAATGAGAAATGCGAATGAATGTGCGACATGAAGCCTGCTATACGGTTATAAGTAAGAGGGCAAATTTTGGGGTGTTACAATAGTGTGGCAAGCCAGTGGTCGTCTGGCGTGGTTAAAAAAATCAGACTTTCAAAGTCCACCCGCAACGTGGCAAGTCAGTAGTATTTTGGCATCATTCGGAAGGCCTCACCCGCTTACTTTTCTTTCCCTCAGAATTATATCCGAGCAGAGTGCATAAGGTTGGGATTATTTTCTTGTTCTTCTTCCACAAAGTGCAAATTTTCTAGTTGTTTCTAGTATTCAATCCCTACATACCTCAAAATTCTGAAAGCAATCGCTATCATCTATTCAGGTCTACAGTGATTGAATAGGGGCAGTTGTAACACCCCAAAATTTGTCCTCTTATTTATAACCTTAACTGGATTTTCGTTCCACATTCATCTGCATCATCCAGCAGGTCATAAAATCTCAATCATGCATTTCATTGGCTCCTAAGGCACGAGATCGAAACGTGTCCTTGTGATTTGGATTTCTTATTCAAAAGCGATTGGTCTAGCTATTACACTTGAGATTGGAGATACGAGTCCACCAGAACCGTCTATTCACTTCGAATTTAATTACCCATTCATCTTAAAATCACCTTTCATATTTATTTCCAATATCCAATTTTTAATCCAAGTCTTGCTAGGTCCAATGTTCTTGTTTTATACCATAAACCATTTTTAAATCCCATTTTAATTTTTCACCAAAGTATGATTCAAAAGATACAAAAAGGTGTGGATATGAATTCTACCAATCTCAAACCACATCAAATACATTGTTCAAGTTGATCCATATCTATATCAAGTCATAATTTGATTCAGAGCCAATTTCATTTACAAGACATCCATGTACAAATTCCATTACACCATTGAAAAATTACACAAAAATCCAAACGAAAAATGCAACTTTGGAAGAGCTACATGCCTATCCCATTATTAAAAGCATATAAGGAACAAAGGTTAAAGGTTGATAGAATCTACAGGGACTTAGAACAAAAAGTCCTATACGCAGGGTGAATCGCAAATTTATTTACTATCGCAAGAGAATTGGAGGAGACTTTTGGTTTTAACATTGTAGGTTTGCATAATAATTTGACTTTTCACATGGAAAACTTTCCAATACAAGAAACAAAATGTTTTTTATATAATGAGTTATTGTCTTCCTACAGCCAAAGGTGAGGCTGAAACGTGAAATTCAACATGGAATTTATACTCTTCCCTATAAACTTTTAGTAGCCTCATTCAACTTTTTTTACCCAAAACACTACCAATCTTCAACACATTCATCAACTCCAAAGTTTCACAACACAAAGATCTCTAACAAAATTCCTAATAAACTCTTCAAGAAGTCTCTCTCTATCTATTGGGTCTTGGATGTTTCACTTCTTCCACCATCGATAACCTTCATTCCACATAAAAAAAAAATAGTCCAAAAATAATAACAAAAAATTCAATAAAAATTCATATTACAAAGGGCTGAATAGAAGAAAAAAACTCAGGGAGGTCTATCAAACAATTCACGAGAATAATGAGTTACAAAGAATTGGCATCTGAGAAAGAAAAAAAGCAATCAACAACAAAGAATCAGAAAATCAGCTACAACAAAAATACGCGAAAGAAAGACCGATTACAAAAACTTCAGAAAATCAATACAAAAATAGTTATAAAGTTATAACCTATTTCTAACAAACTCTCAACTGAATATTTAATGGAAGGCACCAAATCACCCTAATGGATCTTCTATACAAGAAGACAATTGCTATCATCTTTGGACCTCTTCTCATTATTTCTGATTCTCTACTTCATCTTCATCTTCTCTCTCAATTTCATTCCAAACATCTTCAATCTCCTTCTCTAATCTTCATACCATTTGTCTTCAACAACCTCCTTTCAAACTCTTCATCATCCTTCAACCTTCAACCGAATTCATCCGCATCACTCTTCATCGATCTTATTTTCAATACCGTGCTTCAACACCTTCATCAATCATCAACACAAAACCTTATGTGAATTTGCAGCCTCCAAAAATGCAGTGAAGCTCTCAGCAAAAGCTCTTCTGGAATCAGCTCCAAGAACTGAGAGAACCTTCAGAACTTGATCATCTTCTTTCACTTTTGAAGCCATTGCCACAACTCCATTCTTCATCATTCACAGAAGTCTTCATCTTCATCAATTCTCTTCAAGTCTTCATCATCATCAACCTACAAAATATCACGAAATCTACACCAAATAAAAAACTCTACAACAAATTCAAGAACATCATTCAGAATTGTGAATCGATGACAAACTCGCGGAACTGATCAATAACAAGAAATCACTACGTAGAGGAAAGTTAGGGAGGATCATGAATCCTATTTCGTACCTGAACGTGTGGCAACGTCTATTATTTTCATCAACGGTTCGTTATTATCATCATCGCATCCTTATTGTTCAACAACTGGAATCGTCATCAAGCTCGCAACATCATTGAAAAACGGCAACGTCGTCCTTCTTCATTGAGATTTTCGACGCAACTTTGATTCATAAGGTACGAATTCAAGATCTCATTGTTGTTACGTGTTGATTGTTATTCTTGATTTCAAGTGAATCTCTATGGCTTATGGTTTTCGGATTAGGAGTGAGAGGACGGTTTAGGTTTTGGTTATGTCGAAATCGTAGAGTACGGAGGGAGACCGGAACCTTGGGCGCGTCATTTTCGGTTGCTCCGGTGGCGTTTTTGGGTTTACAACAGCGATTAGGGTTTGTGTTTTAGATGAGATGAGGAAGATGAACGTTAAGAGTGAAAAGAGTGAAGGGTCTGATTCATTTACTTTTAATTTATGAAGTTGGAAATAATAAAAACTCATAAAGAATGAAATAAAAACGCCGTTTGAAAATTAGATTCACATGAAAGCATTTAGTTTTGCTGTTACATATCGAGATAAGGAGATAAGGTTTGGTTTGGGTGGTCCACTCCGACGGTGACACTTGTCACCGTCCGGTAGGACCACCAGATTCCACCAGATGTGGTTCTTGCTCACTCTCCCCACCATAGATACCATGAGCCATCACATCACCACCTTTCATCACATCATCATGCACCAGTCTTTTGATCTGAAGGTCCAGAACAAGTCAACAATGTTGACTGAGAGAGTATTGTAGCTACCATGCACTACCAGGACACCTGTGCTAATGGGCTTAAGAAAGTACTATTCGCCCCCCTTTAGTTAGGCCCATGTAGCTTTTTAACTAGAAATTTACTATTCTCGCACCCCCTCTCCTTTCTTAGTTTTTTTAATTTCTGTTTTCACCTAGTTTCAGTTTTAATTCATAAAAAATATCAAAACTCCTAATAAAATTCTACACAAATTACACAAGTATCTGTCGCTCCCACTAAATGAAGCCGGGTCAAATAGGGTACAGACGCGAATGGTCGGCGAAAGGAGGATGAGAACACACAGGAGTGAACTCAAGAAAAGAAAGAGTCGCCAGCTAGGCATTTTTATCCCGGAGGAAAGGCAATGCTGCATAGACCTAGAAAGATATGGATAAGACGGTTGCGAACCAGAGAGACTGAGAAAGGGGGTTGGTTACAACCTGGGAAGGTATTAGCACCCAGATTGTCCGCCGTACTCGACGGGATCCACGCTTTAAAAGATTTATGTTTTAAAGGGGTAGTGTCAGTGCAATATGTGTATCAAAGCTGGAAAGAAAGCAAGTGTCAGTGTAAAAGAAGTGAAGTGTGTAAATGTATAAATGATGTGTCAGTGTAAGAATGAGAATGAATTGCTCAAGATTATGAGGCTTTAAGAATAAAGCTGGAAAGAGGGGGAATATACAGAGACTTTTGTTCGATAACCGTTAAGTTATGCCTACGTATCCTCTCGTGCAATGAGGAAGTCAGAACACCGTAGTTCGACCCAAAGAGACTGAAAGGTGAATTGACCTGTGAACTACTTACTTGTCTATGCTCAAGTGTATGATCTGTCTGGCACAGATGCAAACTGTCTTGCATTAGACGGAAGAAGTAAGTTCTCGTTTGTGAGTGAATGAGATGAGAAAAGAATCCCGGAGGAGACGATTATTGTTTGTTTTTGAGTTTTCAGTCTTTTATTTCTTTTGAAAGTTTGTCATAAATTAATGAGCTTAAGCCTAAACCAATGGGTTAGTAGACTCATCACATCTTCCCTCTGATTAGGGGTAATGAGAATACCTTAAGTGTGAAGTCAGATTCTCACACTTAATCACCTTTGGTGCAGGATTAAGATCATTAACCTACTTGTGATTATTTAGATGTTTTTGGTGTTTTTGTTTAGTGTTGAGTAATGAGATTAAGCCGTAATCAAGGATTAAACAGACTCATTACACCATCCTAATAGAAGGATAATAGATGAGAATGTTTAAGCTGAGGAAAGCTCCTCAACTTAATCCATGATTAGGGATTAAATTCATGACAAAACAAGCCTCTGATTAAGTGGATTTTATTTAATGGTATGATGGTGAAGTGATTTTTAGGGTTTGTAAGACAACTTGAGGGGGACTTGTCCATTAACACTAGGGTTAGTCCTTCTTAACCAGTTAAGGAAGAATTAGAACCCTAATGTAAGGCCCAAGTTACAAGTGTGATGTCTTGATGATTATTATGTGAATTGATTAAGAGATTTAAACACATTAAGGGTTTAACACTTAGGATTAAAGTTATACACTCCATCCTAATAGAATGATGCAGGCATAAGCTTAATCACAAAGCCTTAAAGCCTTTAGGGTTTAGTTCCTGATTATGAGATGAGAAGAGAAGACTCAAAAGAGACACAAAGGTAAAACTAAGTGGGGGGGACTAATCAAAACCCTAATCATTGTCATGCTTGGTTGTTCCTAAGGTTTGTGAGGTTAACAAGAGAAATCTTCAGAGGAACCACCAGGAAGCAGATGAAAAGATCAGGAGAAGCAAAGTAACTTGCTTCATTTAAGAAGGCAAGTCACTTGAGGAAAGAAAGTGGGAAGAAGAAGAAAGAGCAAGCTCAATCTCAAACACATAACAAAATGCAGCAAGGATGCATAAAAGAGATGAAGAGAAGTTATGAGAAGTGAAGGCAAATTCACTTCTCAAGATAACTTACCACCTGAAATGTTAGTGAAAGGAATGCAATGCAATGCAAAAATGAAATGAAATGACATGATGAGAAACAAAACCAGAAGCACATACATGATGTTAATGATGCTATGAGAGGCTACAAACATGAGACAACACATGGAAATAATCATGCAAGCTTATGGATGCAAATGGAGCAGACTAAGAGGCATGAACATTCATGAAAAGTTATGAGATGCATATGGCATACAACATGGCAAATGCAAGATGTAATGATCAAGCATGCTTCCAATATGTCTTATGATGTTAAATGAGTTACATGGGTGCATAAAATGTCATGACAAGTCAAGGTATGAATGCAAATGCAAGATAGATGCATATGGAAGCCCAAATTAGGGTTTATGATCCAATCATCAAACACAAACCAAAATCAGAAGCAAACATCAACATAAAAAATTGAAAATGCACTCAAAGGATCCCTAATCCTATACTAACCCACTGCCCAAAGGAGAAGTTTCAACTCTTAACCAAATTCAAGATATGATTTTCCTAAGTTTTCTAGGGTTTTAGGGTTCCTAAACAAGAAAATTATCAAACAAATTGAAAATGAAAGATAAAATCATGGCCATTTAATCTCATAAACTACATGTTAAACACAATGCAATGCAAAAAGAATCAAGGTCCAACTCTTTAGGATTAGGCAGAAATGATTTTTGGAAGTTTGGATCAAAATAATGCATAAAAATGATTTTAATTCCATGGAAAACTCTTAAAATGCATCAAGATCAAAAAGAAATTTGGTTTGAGGGTTGGACAATGTTTCTAAATGTTTTTAAATGCTTCATGAATTTTTGGTGATTTTTAAATACCTAAAAGTATTTTTAATTAATTAATTCTCATTAATTAATTAAAAGGAAACTTTTAAATATTTAAAAATACTTTTTTAATGCTAAAAATAAAAATATAAATATTTTTGTGTTCTGAAATTAAACAATAACTTGTATAAAAAATTTCAGAATTTTTGAATAAGTTTTGCTATTTTTAATAAAATATAGAAAACAAATGAATTAATATGAAAATAAAATGAATTTTAAAACTGAAAAAGGAAAAGTAATCCAATCTGAAGGCCCAGATTCAAACTCAAACACGCGCGCATTGACTTGGCGCCAGATCCCACGGCCAGCATTCAAACTCACTAACCCTAATTAATTAGCCCTAATCCAGCCGTTAATGACTCTCAGGTGACCGGAACAGTGTTCCGGTCATCTTCTCCGATCACCCAAAATCATAAACTCCTTCTACACGCATCTAAAACGAATTCTAATTAAACAGAAATGATCCCCACCCACAAACGAATTAAAACCCCCATTCAAACAACATTTATCATTCCTAAACTGGCTGAATCAAATCAAACAAATCCTAGGGCAAAAAGTTTCAGAAACTGATTAAACTCTCATCTCTCCACCATTTTCGAAACTAAAGACATCAGAGTGATCAGTGAACTACAAAGAACAACTTATGAACTTTAAAAATCATTTCTGGAAAAAAAGTTCTTGAGCTACCTGAGTTTTGAAGCTTTCAACTTTGCAGCTTTCTGACCTCTTCCCTTGATGCAAACCACTCCCTTTGGTCCCTTGATGATGTCTGGATGCTTAGCAAGAGTTTATGTTGGCTGGTTTGAGAGTTAGAATAGGTTCTGCTCAAGCTCAGGTGAGAATCGTGTTTTGGATTCAGGCAGTTTAAGGCAAGGGTGAGGGGTGCTTTGTGATCAGGATGATGAGTTGAGAAGGTCTGTGAAGTTTGTTCAAGTGTTTGTGGCTTGTATGAAGAGTTTCGAAGGCTTTTGCTTTGAGAGTGAAAAATGAGAGAGTTGAGTTCTTGCTGGTTTCAGGCTTGTGTGTTGTGATGTTCAGCTTGCATTTTGTTTGTATAAACTAATCCTATTGGTCAGATGACATGACATGTCCTTTTGTGATAGGTATGGTTGCTTTTGCCAAAATGTCAACTTTGTGTAAGAAGGGCATGGGCTACTTGGCTAGCTTGGTACAAGGGCTTGTCTTGTGCAGCATGGTGAGGGGAAAGGGCTAGGGTGGTTCAGCAACCAAGGCAGCAAGTGGATGAAGTGTTATGATGGTTTTTGCAACTTGGTTCCTTTTAGTTCCCATGGAAAAATCTTGCCTCACAAACCATGAAACATGTGATCTCTTTGGTTCAATCTGAACTTTAAGACTTTTATGATGCTTGTGTAATGGTTTGACACCAATTAGAAGTCACAAATTGCCTTGGTACAAGATTTTGCAAATTTCTCATTTGGTGCATAACTTGAAATTTAGTGATTTTTGCCAACTTTGACAAACCATAACTTTTGATCCAAAATGAATTAGGTCATGTTCTTGTACTTTTTGAAAAGGGAAAGATCTAATCTACAACTTTCATGACCAAAGTTTTTCCATTTGAAGCATTTTTGGATCAAAAAGTAAGGGTTGAAAAAGTTGCATAAAATGACATTTCATTAAAAGTCAACCTTGCCCAAAAAAGTCAACTTTGCAAAAACTTGTAATTCTTGAATTTTGTGAACTTCAAACTTCTTCCATGATCAAATAAAGATCAAATACACTCAAAATGATGAAGATCACCCCTTGGTTGGGTCATTGGGGGCCTCAGATGCCCTGATTTTGCACTGACTTGTCCAGAAAGTCAACTCTTGATCAGATGACTTCCCCATGGAATTTCTTCATGAAAATTGATATGCATACTCCCTATACCATATAGAGACCAATAGAAACAATAATGACCAAAAAATTTGAAGTTATGGCCTCTGAAACCAAAACCCTAATTTTAGGTCAACTGTGCAGTCTAGCCTGGCTCTGCTTCCATACCAATCCCAGTTCTTGTGATTCTTTGGCATTCTTGACTTTGAGAAGATACAATGTGATACATGAACCCACATGGACCCATTTGAAGTGATTGATGACCTTTGGAGTGGCTCAAGAAGCTTTTGGATTGCTCAGATCACAAACCCTAGGTGCAGATGACTTAGAACCAATGCAAAGACTCAAAATTGTGGTATGAGATGTTATGATGGTGTTTATGCATATGGAATGATCACAAGCCATAGTGAAATGGGTGAGGGCAAATTTGGGGTGTTTACAGCTGCCCCTATTCAAACATGAGTTAGCTGTGCAGGATGTAAGCGACGGCTTATCAGTCAAACAAGATAACTTGTGGTTGAATACCAAAGACAGTCCAAAATTTGCACTCACAGAATGAAGAAGAAAAGGGATATAGATTGTAAAAGAAAATAAAGTATATGGTACAGTATGGGCGACGGAGGACGACCGTCGAGCAGAGGACGACTACTGGGTAAAGAGCAATGACGGGGACGGCCGACATGCTGGGCAAAGTGCGGGAAATAAAGCAATGACGGGGACGGCCGACATGCTGGGGATAAAAGGTATGATGATGGGGACGGCCATCAAGTTCATAAAGCAAAGTAACCAACGATGGGGACAGCCATCGGGCTAAAAAGAAAAGGGACCACGACGGGGACGGCCATCGGGTTAAAGAATAAATGAAATAAACAGATGATGAGGTACGGTCATCAAAGGTGAAGGACGATCACCTAGCAGGGGACGGCTGCTCTGTTGGGTTAAGATGAGGGACGGTCATCTAAGGTGGAGGACGACCACCTGGCAGGGTACGGCTGCCGAAAATATCGCGACATAGGACGAACGCCGGATAAAAGGTCAACGATGGGGACGGCCATCGGACGAGCATGATGGAGGACGACCATCAAGAGGTGGAGGACGACCACCTAGCAGGGGACGGCTGCTCTCGAGGTTTATCGTGACATAGGACGAATGTCAGACAACCAAAATCAACAATGGGGACGGCCATTGGATAAAATGATGAAGGACGATCATCAAGAGGTGGAGGACGACCACCTAGCAGGGGACGGCTGCTAAATATCAACGATGGGGACGGCCATCGGATGAGCATGATGGAGGACGACCATCAAGAGGTGGAGGACGACCACCTAGCAGGGTACGGCTGCTCTCAAGGTTTATCATGACACAAGATGAGTGTCAGATAAAAGGAAAATTTGCTTTGTTGGTGATCTACTGGGGAATAGTAAACACGGACGAGTGTTTATATCCAAGAAACAAAAGGTATAAGTGTTTAGATGTTGTGTATAGATTAAGGATGCGGACGAGCATCCCTAAGACTATGATACGGACGAGTATCGGGTAGAAACAAACTGACACGTGTTCAGAGATGATGATACGGACGAGTATCAACTGGTTAACAGAGAACACGGACGAGTGTTGAATCTGAGGGGACTCTTCTGGGGAATAGTGGACACAGACGAGTATCTATATTCAAGGAGACGTAAGTGTTTGACACAGTGTATGGATTAAAGATACGGACGAGTATCTTTAAGACTATGATACGGACGAGTATCATGTAGAAACAAACGCTTGACGCATGTTCTGAGATGATGGTACGGACGAGTACCAACTGGTTAACAAAGAACAAGGACTATTGTTGAATCTGCGGGGATATAAATGGTGTATACAAGATTCGGACGAGTATCTGTTTAGGTATGAGTAGAGAGTATGAGTGGTGTATAGATGAGTGTTCAAACTGCTGGGGAGAGTGTGACACGGACGAGTGTCAAAAGGAGGAAAGTGTAATATAAACAAGTGTATGGTTTACAAAGTGTTTATGTTACTGTACTGGGGAAAGTGACATGGACAGATGCCAAGAAAATGTATATATATAAGTATATGTGAGTGCAAAGAGGATGTCTTTGGCTTTCTGCTGGGGATGTGACACGGACGGGTGTCAAAGGGAGTATATACTGGTGACTATGAATGTGAGGCAACTGTTTTTGCTGGGGACTCTGGGGAAGTATCCTGTATATTGTTGGCGGATTTCAATATTCACGAGTGTTTGATTCAAATACATGGCTTATGATTATGCAATCTGTAGGATTTTTGCCGTAATGCTCCGTTTTAGACGGAATGCTACGCTTTATAGGTGAATATGATGTGAATGCTATGATTATGCGAGGATACCAATCCGGGATTCGGATCCCGTTGCTGCGGAGATCTCTGGCCGATCTGTTTGAAGTGGACATCCCAGCTGGGGATGGAATCATAGGTAGATCTGATGAGATGTATCTGCTTGGGGGATATAGGTCACTGATGGACATATCCTTGTAATGAGAAGACCCAGCTGGGGTTTGTAGAAGCTTTCTGTACTCTGTTGTGACTCCTTCATGCGTTGCTTTTCTGAATAGAGGCTGAAATCGTGTGGGGAAAATGGTTCCCTGGCTTTTGTACTTGGTTGAGGAAGAGTGATTGGCAACTCGGTTGGGAAAAGTAACAAGTGACAGTTCAGCTGGGGAGAAAACACTTTGAGTGCTAAGACTGAGTGAGTGTTGATTGGCCAGCTTGCTGGGATGAAGCTTTCATGCCCCATGTCGCGCTTTGGATACCTGCAATCCTGCAAAGATAGAGAAACGCACAAGTAATCCCGAGGTATCCTTCACTAGATTCCGTCATAGGAGTTAGACACTTTTGGGAGTAAGTATATTCCCTGTAAGCACGCATTTTTATTTTTTGGAGAAAAGCATCCGTACTTTATGCAATCAGTTTTTTAGAGACATCAGACATTCTTTGCAAAATAAAAGTGCAAGACGAAACATGACTGAAAAATCTGATTTTATTAATTTATGTGCCCTGAATTGGCGAGATACAGTCAAAGGAACAAATCTCCTAAAATGAGGAAATTGTTATAAATTGAGAAACAAAATGCTGGCGATGTTTGACGACGCTTTCAAAGGAGCTTCCTCTTTCGCTACGACTCGTATGACTTTTGACGTTCTTCTCGTCTTGCTTTCTGAAGAAGGCTGATTCTGATTGAAGCTTGATCCTTTCGAGGTTTGCCAAGTTGTAGGCGATACAGACGAATTCAGAATGCAGTTGTTCGCTTATTCCCTTGTTTTGCATGGATCGCCCTTTCGGGTTTTCAATCCATCGGGATACCCATTTTTGCCTGAGCTGTCCAATGCGGCTTTTCAACTCAGCGGGTGTACACATTTTCTTGTTTATTTTCCCTTATTTTTGCCCGAGTCTTTTATTCTGTTTTTTACTCGCCAGGATGCCCTATTTTTGCCTGGACTTACATTCTGTTTTTATGTCCAGCGGGTCATTTTTATGCGAAGTATTTTTTAACTGCATCTGAATTCACAGGGGACGGGAAATCTTCACCATCCATGGTGCTGAGCATCAGTGCTCCACCAGAGAAAACTTTCTTTACCACGAATGGTCCTTCATAATTTGGAGTCCATTTGCCCCTGTGGTCTGTATGAGGAGGGAGGATTCTTTTCAGCACAAGATCTCCTACTTGGTACCCTCGGTGCCTGACTTTCTGATCGAAGGCTCTCTTCATTCTTTTCTGATATAGCTGCCCATGACAGATTGCAGCCATTCTTTTCTCTTCAATCAGACTCAGTTGTTCGTACCGGGACCGAACCCATTCTGCTTCGTCCAGCTTAACATCCATCAATACCCGTAGAGAGGGTAATTCAACTTCAACAGGTAGGACTGCTTCCATACCATACACAAGCTGATACGGTGTTGCCCCAGTGGATGTTCTGATTGACGTGCGGTACCCATGCAAGGCAAACGGTAGCATTTCATGCCAGTCTTTGTAAGTGACTACCATCTTCTGCACAATCTTCTTGATATTCTTGTTAGCTGCCTCAACAGCGCCATTCATCTTTGGCCTGTAAGGAGAAGAATTGTGGTGTTGGATCTTGAAGTCCCGACATAGCTCTGCCATCATTTTATTGTTCAAGTTGGAACCATTATCAGTAATGATTCGCTCGGGCACCCCATATCGACAGATGATATCTCTCTTCAGAAATCTGGCTACCACTTGCCTTGTAACGTTTGCATATGAAGCTACTTCGACCCACTTGGTGAAATAGTCAATGGCAACCAGGATGAATCTGTGGTCGTTTGAAGCAGTAGGTTCAATCTTGCCAATCATGTCAATGCCCCACATAGCAAAGGGCCAGGGTGAAGACATCACATTCAAAGGATTGGGAGGCACATGCACCTTATCCGCATAGATCTGGCATTTATGGCATTTTCTGGCATAGGCACAACAGTCGGCATCCATTGTAATCCAGTAATAACCTGATCTTAGCAATTTCTTGGCCATGGCATGCCCTCCTGCATGGGTACCAAAGGATCCTTCGTGCACCTCGTGCATCAACAAGTCTGCTTCTGTTCTATCGACGCATCTGAGGAGTACCATATCAAAGTTTCTCTTGTACAAAGAACCATCAGTGTTCAGGAAGAAACTACCAGCAAGCCTTCTTAATGTCTTCTTATCATTGGAAGATGCCCCAGGTGGGTATGTTTGATCCTCCAAGAAGCATTTAATGTCATGGAACCAAGGCTTATCATCTTTGACAACATCTGCTGCGAACACATATGTTGGTCTGTCAAGTCTGGACACTGAAATTTGAGGTACAAAGTTGGCAGCTTGAACTTTGATCATGGATGAAATGGTAGCCAGAGCATCTGCAAACTGATTCTCGTCCCGAGGGATATACTCAAGCTTGACTGTGGTGAAGAAAGTCAATAACCTCCTTGTATAATCCCTGTAAGGTATCAGATGATCCTAGTGTGTGTACCATTTGTCGTTGGTTTGATTAACTACCAGAGCTGAATCTCCGAATACAGTCAAAGTCTTGATCCTGAGGTCAATGGCTTCCTCAAGACCCATAATGCAAGCTTCGTATTCAGCTTCGTTGTTAGTGCAGCTAAAGGTGAGTTTTGCCGAGAAAGTCATATGAACTCCTTTAGGTGTAATGAGTACTGCACCAACACCACGACCATTCATATTAACAGCCCCATCAAACATCATAGTCCATTCTTTTTCCGGGTCAGGCCCTTCAGTGTGAACAGGCTCTTCATGATCTTTTGCTTTTATGAACATGATGTCTTCATCAGGGAAGTCAAATCTCATAGGCTGGTAATCATCAATAGGTTGCTCAGCAAGATATTCAGACAATACACTGCCTTTGATGGCTTTCTGAGATGTGTACTGGATGTCGTATTCTGTGAGGATCATCTGCCATCTTGCAACCCGTCCGGTAAGAGCTGGCTTCTCAAAAATGTACTTAACTGGATCCATCTTTGAGATCAACAAAGTAGTGTGGGTCAACATATACTGTCTCAGTCGGCGAGCAGCCCACGCTAAAGCACAACAAGTTTTCTCGAGCAGTGAATAACGTTGTTCACAGTCGGTAAACTTTTTGCTTAGGTAGTATATTGCATACTCTTTTCGACCAGACTCGTCATGCTGGCCCAGCACACACCCCATTGACTCTTCTAATACTGTCAAGTACATTATCAGAGGTCTTCCTTCAACTGGAGGCATAAGGATGGGAGGCTCTTGTAAGTACTCCTTGATCTTGTCAAAAGCCCTCTGACAGTCTTCGTTCCACCTGACCGTTTGTTCCTTTCTCAACAGTTTGAACAAAGGCTCACAGGTTGCTGTAAGGTGAGATATGAACCGTGAAATGTAGTTCAATCTACCTAGAAACCCCCGAACTTCTTTCTCAGTTTTCGGTGCAGGCATTTCTTGAATGGCTTTGACTTTATCAGGGTCAACTTCAATCCCTTTCTCGCTCACAATAAAGCCCAGCAGCTTACCAGATCGTACCCCGAATGTGCACTTGTTGGGGTTCAACTTCAGTTGGTACTTCCTCAGACGCTTGAATAACTTCAGCATATTTACCAGGTGGTCCTCTTCGGTGAGGGACTTGGCAATCATATCATCCACATAACATTCGATTTCTTTATGGATCATATCGTGGAATAATGTTACCATAGCTCGTTGATATGTTGCACCTGCATTCTTCAGTCCGAATGGCATCACCTTGTAACAGAACGTGCCCCAGGGTGTGATGAAAGTTGTCTTCTCCATGTCTTCAGGTGAAATTTTGATCTGATTGTATCCTGAAAATCCGTCCATGGAGAATACCGAGAACTGAGCCGTGTTATCCACCAATACATCGATGTGAGGTAATGGGAAGTCATCTTTCGGGCTAGCTCTGTTCAGATCCCGGTAGTCAACACACATTCTTACTTTGCCGTCCTTTTTAGGTACAGGTACTATATTAGCAACCCACGGTGGATAGCTAGTTACAGCAAGGAACCCGGCGTCCCACTGCTTTTGTACCTCTTCTTTGATCTTCATTGCCATATCTGGGCGAGTGCGGCGTAGTTTCTGTTTAACCGGTGGGCAATCTTCTCTTAAAGGCAACTTGTGCATAACAATATCGGTGTCCAACCCTGGCATATCTTGATAAGACCAAGCAAACACATCCACATATTCCTGAAGCAGGTCAATCAGTTGTCTCTTCACTGAGTCTTGTAAGCAGGCCCCGATCTTAACCTCTTTCACGTCTTCTTCCGTACCAAGATTAACTGTTTCAATCTCCTCCTGATGAGGAGTGATAACTTTCTCCTCTTGTCTCAACAACCTGGCTAGCTCTTCAGGAAGCTCATACTCTTCTTCAACCCCTTCATCAGCTTGATTGATTGGATTGTCAAAGTCATACGAAGTCATAGCCGTGCTGTTGTCGGTGCGGTCTGGAAGGCACTCTCTGCAAGGGTTCAGTTTGTTCATTTTAGTGATTGATTTTAATCTTGTTTAAAAAGAGTGAAATGAAATTATCATTTTGAAAACATTGCCATTCATTTTTGTACAAAAAGAAAAATGGAAAAACAGTGAGCGGAAAAGAAAAAGACTCATTTGCAAAAGATGTCTGATTATCATTGATTGATCTATTTGCACAAAATTACAGATGGCCCGATTACAAAATGAGTCTTGTCATCTTGGGCAAGATGCAAGACTTGATGCATGCTTAAAATATACAGGAAATAATAATTACTCTGCAGGAGTAACCCTTATAATTTCCTGGGAAGACCAGTTTGAGATACAGCTCCCCGGGATCCTTTGACGTATCCATCTCTCCAGGTTGCGCTCATCTTCCGACTCATCTTCCAAGTTGTTTACTGCATCGGGGGTAAGCATCCCCCCACTGACGAAATCGGGCTTCTTAGCAGCCTCTGCTTGATCTTGTTGAGTTGGTTTGTAACCCAACCCAAATCTATCCTCCTTCTTCTCTATAGGCAACAACTTGCCCCAGCCTTGGGCAGTCCCTTCTTCAACAACCTTTCGGGCTTGCTGATAAGATGTCATTGAGGTTCCAGGTACAACGGATGCTTCATTTATGTTCAAGGCCTCAAACCCTTGACTCATAGTTTCGTGGATCTCCCCATCCATCTCAATGTATTTGTATGTAGCCAGATGGCTAACAAAGATATCTTCCTCTCCACAAATAGTAACGACTTGGCCCTCCCACTCGAATTTTAACTTCTGGTGAAGGGTAGACGTAACTGCGCCAGCGGCATGAATCCAAGGTCTACCCAACAAACAGCTGTAGGCCGGCTGAATGTCCATCACGTAGAAGGTCGTTTTGAAAGTCTGTGGGCCAATCATTATAGGCAACTCAATTTCCCCCAGAACTGATCTCTTAGAACCGTCAAAGGCTCTCACTACCAAATTGCTGGGGCGTAATGCCAATCCTTCATACTCCAGCTTCACAAGGGCTTTCTTCGGTAGGACATTGAGGGATGACCCTGTGTCCACCAATACATGAGAAAGAACTGCACCTTTACACTCCAAGGTAATGTGCAAAGCCTTGTTGTGATTGCGGCCTTACGTTGTCAAATCAGTGTTGGTAAACCCTAGCCCATTGCTAGCAGTAACATTTCCAACCACAGTTTCCAACTGATTGACGGTGATCTCTTCAGGCACGTAAGCTGCGTGCAAGACTTTGAGTAGTGCATTCCGATGGGCTTCGGAGCACATAAGCAATGATAGAATGGAGATCTTGGAAGGCGTTTGGTGAAGCTGATCCACTATTTTGTAATCACTCTTCTTGATGATTCTCATGAACTCATCAACTTCTTGATCAAAGGGTGTTTTCAAAGCTTCCTTAACAGCTTGTTCTTCCTGCACCAGGCTCTTCCCTTTTGCCTTGGCAGCAGCTTCTGCTTCGGCAGTGGGTCTTTGAATTTGTGGAGCAAAGAGACGTCCGCTTCGAGTGAAGCCTCCGCCTCCTCCCACATTGTCTATTTGTGGTGCAGGGGTTGATGATTCAAAAGTGATTTTCTGTCCTCCGCATTATAAGTCAGAGCCGTAATGCCAAGGAATGGCATTACTGCTTTCATAAGGTACTGGCCCAGGCACTGTGATAGTGACTGGACTGATGGCAGCTGCAGAAGGGACTGTGACAGTCTGTGGATCATAATATATTGTGACTGGTGCTCTGATGGGAGCAGCACTTTGTGAGTTGTAGGCGGAGTCATTTTCAGGATCATAATAAATCGTAACTGTTGAGACATCTTCATGGTTTGCTGCTGATGTTGTAGGAGACATTGTGGGAAGGATGGATGTTGTTGCTGTAGGAGATTCAAAATGAAGTGGTGCTGAAGTTGTAGAAGGAATGTTCGTTGATATCTGATCAGTTGAAATGACAGATGAAACATTTGTTGATGAAGCTGAAGAGTTGTCGGGAACAATGGTTGTCGCAGTTGTAGGAGGTACTGGAATTGTTGCTGATGAGATTGCTGGATTTGTTGGAATTGATGTTGTAATTTGAAGCAGGCCACTCTGGATGAGACTATCTATGCCATCCCTCAATTTATCACAACCATTCACTGAAATGTTGCAGTAAGCGCACCCTAGCTCACATCCCGGGAACATTTGACATTCGAGGAGTTGAGCCTTAATCTCTACCAACGGTGTCCGAATCTGACCCACACTGGTTATTAAATAAGACGGCTTGTCTTCTTCAATAGCATTGATTCTGGGACCTCCGTGGTGTGGCATAGGGTTTTTGTTAACATTTGGTGGTGGTGCAAAGTTTAGAGCCTTAGAGTCTACCAGGTCTTGTACCTTCATGTGCAAGGCTCTGCACTTCTCTGTACTATGGCCAGGTGCATTTGAATGAAAAGCACACCTGGCGTTGGAGTCATAATTTCTGGGTAGACTGTTGGGATCTGGAGGTGCCAATGTCCTTAGCTCAACTAGGTTGAGTTTCAGGAGTTGTGGCAGTAATGTTGCATAGGGCATAGGGATCGGATCGATCACCCTATTAGCTTGAGAAGGTCTCTGTTGGAATGGTCTCTGTTGATGGTTGTTGTTGGTGTTGTTGTAGTTTCTTGGAGGATACTGAGTTTGTTGCTGGTACTGAGGTTGTTGCTGATAATTTTGTTGCGGTGGTTGATAAGCTGGTTGTGGATGAGCTGGAGCGGGAATGGTGACTGCTGCCACAGACCTATGAACATATTGGGGCCTGCCCCTGCTGGCGTGGATAGCATTGGTCTCACCAGTTCTTCTTGGGCCTACAAAAGGCTTCCTTGTACTGCTGGATGAGCTTGCACCGTTGTCTGAGATCTTACCCATTTTCAATAGGCTTTCAATTATCTCCCCGGCTATGACTACATCTGCAAAGCTGGTAGATGAGAAGGCAGCTAGCCTATCAATGTAAGTCCCCTGGAGGGTGTTCATGAACATATCAGCCATCTTCCTCTCTGACATATGTGGCTGGACAGCAGCAGACAATTGCCTCCATCTCTGGGCATACTCTCGGAAACTTTCTCTAGACGACTGTGACATTCCCATTAGGAGGGTCCTGTTGGGTGCCATATCTAAGTTGTACTGATACTGTCTGATAAAGGCCTCTGCCAGGTCCTTCCAACACCTGATAGTTGCTCTTGTCAGGTGAGAGTACCATTCTCTTGAAGCTCCCGTCAAGCTATCCTCAAAATAAAACATCCATAGCTTCTCGTCCATGGTATATGCTTTTAGTCTTCCCAGAAATGATTGTAAATGGGTTTTGGGGCATGAAGTCCCGTTGTACTTTTCAAAACAAGGAGGCTTAAACTTATGGGGAATCCTGACCCCGTCTACCAAGCCCATGTCCATAACATCAAAACCCAAAGAGTTTTGAGACTCCAAGGATCTTAATTTCTCAGCTATCTCATCCAGCCTTCTGTCATAAGCTTCCTCCCCAGCTCCCATTACTGTGAACTGATCTTCCTGGGGGTCTTCTTGCAGCACTCTGCCTGCAGTGGCAGTCCCTTGAACATTTGCAGGGATGTTGACCTCTGGATGAAGGTGGGGTCCAAAGACTGGGGGATTGACATGAGGTTGGACTCTCTCATTGTTGCTTGTCCCAGCAGTCCCTGGATGATGATCTTCCTGATTCCTCCCTTCTACTAGTGCTCTCAACCTCTCCTGGCTTTGAGCCATATTGTTCATCACTTCCATAAATTGTGTCATCTGATTCCTCATTTCCAACCTCTCGTTGGTCATTTGATTCCTGACCTCTGTAAGGTCCTGCTGCATTTGATCCGTCTGTATGCCCGGAAGGTTGTTACGGGTTGGATATCTATGTGGACGGTTGAGTGGAAACACACGTCGTCGAGCAATAGTTCCTGACATCACAACAGAGTTAGTAACAGATAAATCAAAAACCTACAAAACAAGGTAAAAGGTTAGCATGCAATGCAGTTATGCTTATTTGTTTCCAAGGTATCTGGCTTGGCGCTTGGTTTTGACCCTTCCAGACCCTTGAAGAAGATGCTTGTGATGCTGCTTTGCAAGAAACTTAGATAGAGCAAACTGATACATATATTACAAAAGGTAAAATAATACATAGTTTGTTTCTTTTTACAATACAAGCCCTCTGAGGGGTCAAAATACACCATAAGAAAAAGTACAACGAAATGAAAGCAACAACAAGCAAAAGTCAAACACTAAGACCAAACTCATCCTCCTGAACTTCCTTGAGAAGTGCTTCAGTCACAAGATCATTCGGACGCTCCGTAAGGTTCCTGATAAGGAGATTCCTGGTTGTTACAGCTGCAGTTAGCTTCTTGTGTTGACTCTGGTCCTTTGACCTCTTCACTCCAGCTCTGATCTTCAGCTCTGAGATCTCCCTCTGGGCTGCTGCCAGGGCTTCCTGTTGCTCTTTTGCACTAGCTTCCAGCTACTCAATCTTATCCTGAGTCCTTTTGTCCTCTTGAGTACGAGCTTCGGTGATCCTGACCCACCTAGCTTGACTCTCCTTCAAATACAAATCAGTCCTGGCCTTCTGGAACTGAGCTTCCTTGCAGGCATTCTTCAAGATTTGTTCTCCAGCCCTAGACTTCTTAATGTAATCCTCTGACTTCTCAATTCTAGCCAAATGCTCTACCTTCAGCTTTTCTAACCTTTCAATATCCAACCTACCATCACTCCTCTCCCAGAGGGTCTTCTGTAGGGCCTGAGTCAACTTCTCATTTCTTTCTTTCAATTTCTCAAACTCCTTTAAGCTGACAGTGACAGGAGGTGGTGCTGAGGATGGTCCAGGCACATCTTCAATAGTGAAAGGCATTCCAGACATTTGGGCCCTTGCATGAGACCACTCATAGTACTGTGCTGATGCCACATTGTTGCACTTCCCCAGAATGGTTACCCCTTTAGTCTGCACATTGTCCCAGGCCCAGGCTGCTTGCCTGACAACAGCCAGATTAGGCTTGATTTCAACATAAAGGGTTTCAGTCAGATCCTGTGCTCTGGGAGGATGGACTAATGCATAGCCCAGTTGTCTTTTGAATAGCAGAGGGTTATAATTGATGCACCCTTTCACTCCAATCAAAGGCACATTGGGAAATTGTCCACAACTTGTAATGATGTCTCTGCCCTTAGTACTATGAGTACACCATCTGATATCATCTGAGGTTAGAGCAACAAGCCTCCTAGCCCAGTTTTTCTGCTGGTGAGGGTTCAGGAATGCATCAGTCTTTGGCAAATGTCTGAGTAGCCAAGTATGGAACAAAGGAGCACAACATCTTACTAATCTTCCCCTTTGCTTTTCATTCCTTTGATGAACGGAGTAGTAAAGATCTCCCAGTAAGGTGGGTACTGGGTTTCTCAGGATGAAAGATGGATTGCACTCTTGCTAGCAAACCTAGGCTCATCTGCAAAAAGTATGACCCCATATATGCTAAGGGCCAACAGAGCACAGACTGCCTTCCACTCCCCCAGGGAGGCCTTCAGACTAGCCTGAGAAGTCAAGAAATCTAGATGAAAGCCAGAGATTCCAGCTTTAGATGTCAAATTCTGCCCAATCAGAACTGGTTCCAGATGTAATGCTCTTGCTATCTCCTCATTACCTGGGAAAGCCATCTCAGGGTTGAAGGGGATTCCACCCCTGATGGGTACACCAACCAATGATGAATATTCCTCCAACAAGGGTCCCAACTGAAAATTCTGAAATGTGAAGCACCTCAGAGGGGGATCATAGAACTGCAGACAAGTATGTATCAAGCTCCTCTGTGAAGGGTCCAAATCCATAACCACATCAAGGATTCCTCCATAATGTTCTCTAAAAAGTGGTATATGGTCTGGAGTAATCAGGGCCTGAATCCTCCTGATACTAGCTAGCTCAGGTTCAAAGAAGTGATAGGAGATGTTACTTTTCTTAGGTGCCATGTTGCTGAAGAAGAAACAAGACAGATGCTGATGATGGAGAATAAAATTGATGATGAGCCTCTGACAGGCTGAAACTGATGATGCAGATAGCTGATAACTGGAGTAGATACTGGTGAAGATGGGCCTATGCTGATGATGGGGTCAAAACCAAGCCAAAGTGAAGTATGGATACCCTGAAAAGCAAATAAGTAAATGTCAAAATGATGCAATGATGATGTATGCAAATGATATGCAAGGGTTTGTGACTGAGCTGGATCTGATCAAGTGCTCTGACATAAGTCCAAGTATGTTCAAGAAATCCAGATGGAGGTCTATAAGTCCAGTAACCAAGGTGGGGGACTCAAATAAAGAGCCACATGTCCAGGGTTTAGAATCACAAGAACTGTCCCAACATGGAGTACTCTTAAACAAACAAAGTAACAGGGTATGCTGAAGTCAAGGGTACCTGCAAACCTGTAAACAGCCCAACCCCCTCACAGGTGGTGTTCTAAAACAAGGATCCTCAGGCTTGGACCAGTTATGAGAAGTGTAAACACCTCTAACCCGGAGGTACAGTGTTTACAATAACCATAAAAGTTCCTCCTCTAATTCACCTCAGTTTCTAAAGGTCAATACTAAAGGTCATCCAGACTTAGCAGGCTTCCCAGATAGCCCTAGTACTGCAGGAAATCTGCAACACAGAGTTCTCAAGAAGAAACCCATATCTGAACCGTGTTTCATATTCCCGCACCAGACCGAGATGGAATGGGAAAGAATATGAACCACTCTATCCTAGGTGTCACTCAGGTCCCAGGTATAGGACCTTAACTCTCAGTAGAACCCCACCCACCAAAGCAAAACCAGATCCAGCCAGACAGCATGACAGCATGATATATGTAAAGCTATAAATAAAGCAAATAAACAACTGTACATAAAGCAGTAAATAAAACAAAACATACAAGCATAGATAGCACCCCAGTAAACACAAATCAAACAAGCGCTAGGAGGAACCCACAAAAAGAACCAGAAGCCCTGGTTGCAGTATAAGGGTCCCCAGCAGAGTCGCCAAGCTGTCGCTCCCACTAAATGAAGCCGGGTCAAATAGGGTACAGACGCGAACGGTCGGCGAAAGGAGGATGAGAACACACAGGAGTGAACTCAAGAAAAGAAAGAGTCGCCAGCTAGGCATTTTTATCCCGGAGGAAAGGCAATGCTGCATAGACCTAGAAAGATATGGATAAGACGGTTGCGAACCAGAGAGACTGAGAAAGGGGGTTGGTTACAACCTGGGAAGGTATTAGCACCCAGATTGTCCGCCGTACTCGACGGGATCCACGCTTTAAAAGATTTATGTTTTAAAGGGGTAGTGTCAGTGCAATATGTGTATCAAAGCTGGAAAGAAAGCAAGTGTCAGTGTAAAAGAAGTGAAGTGTGTAAATGTATAAATGATGTGTCAGTGTAAGAATGAGAATGAATTGCTCAAGATTATGAGGCTTTAAGAATAAAGCTGGAAAGAGGGGGAATATACAGAGACTTTTGTTCGATAACCGTTAAGTTATGCCTACGTATCCTCTCGTGCAATGAGGAAGTCAGAACACCGTAGTTCGACCCAAAGAGACTGAAAGGTGAATTGACCTGTGAACTACTTACTTGTCTATGCTCAAGTGTATGATCTGTCTGGCACAGATGAAAACTGTCTTGCATTAGACGGAAGAAGTAAGTTCTCGTTTGTGAGTGAATGAGATGAGAAAAGAATCCCGGAGGAGACGATTATTGTTTGTTTTTGAGTTTTCAGTCTTTTATTGCTTTTGAAAGTTTGTCATAAATTAATGAGCTTAAGCCTAAACCAATGGGTTAGTAGACTCATCACATCTTCCCTCTGATTAGGGGTAATGAGAATACCTTAAGTGTGAAGTCAGATTCTCACACTTAATCACCTTTGGTGCAGGATTAAGATCATTAACCTACTTGTGATTATTTAGATGTTTTTGGTGTTTTTGTTTAGTGTTGAGTAATAAGATTAAGCCGTAATCAAGGATTAAACAGACTCATTACACCATCCTAATAGAAGGATAATAGATGAGAATGTTTAAGCTGAGGAAAGCTCCTCAACTTAATCCATGATTAGGGATTAAATTCATGACAAAACAAGCCTCTGATTAAGTGGATTTTATTTAATGGTATGATGGTGAAGTGATTTTTAGGGTTTGTAAGACAACTTGAGGGGGACTTGTCCATTAACACTAGGGTTAGTCCTTCTTAACCAGTTAAGGAAGAATTAGAACCCTAATGTAAGGCCCAAGTTACAAGTGTGATGTCTTGATGATTATTATGTGAATTGATTAAGAGATTTAAACACATTAAGGGTTTAACACTTAGGATTAAAGTTATACACTCCATCCTAATAGAAGAATGCAGGCATAAGCTTAATCACAAAGCCTTAAAGCCTTTAGGGTTTAGTTCCTGATTATGAGATGAGAAGAGAAGACTCAAAAGAGACACAAAGGTAAAACTAAGTGGGGGGGACTAATCAAAACCCTAATCATTGTCATGCTTGGTTGTTCCTAAGGTTTGTGAGGTTAACAAGAGAAATTTTTCAGAGGAACCACCAGGAAGCAGATGAAAAGATCAGGAGAAGCAAAGTAACTTGCTTCATTTAAGAAGGCAAGTCACTTGAGGAAAGAAAGTGGGAAGAAGAAGAAAGAGCAAGCTCAATCTCAAACACATAACAAAATGCAGCAAGGATGCATAAAAGAGATGAAGAGAAGTTATGAGAAGTGAAGGCAAATTCACTTCTCAAGATAACTTACCACCTGAAATGTTAGTGAAAGGAATGCAATGCAATGCAAAAATGAAATGAAATGACATGATGAGAAACAAAACCAGAAGCACATACATGATGTTAATGATGCTATGAGAGGCTACAAACATGAGACAACACATGGAAATAATCATGCAAGCTTATGGATGCAAATGGAGCAGGCTAAGAGGCATGAACATTCATGAAAAGTTATGAGATGCATATGGCATACAACATGGCAAATGCAAGATGTAATGATCAAGCATGCTTCCAATATGTCTTATGATGTTAAATGAGTTACATGGGTGCATAAAATGTCATGACAAGTCAAGGTATGAATGCAAATGCAAGATAGATGCATATGGAAGCCCAAATTAGGGTTTATGATCCAATCATCAAACACAAACCAAAATCAGAAGCAAACATCAACATAAAAAATTGAAAATGCACTCAAAGGATCCCTAATCCTATACTAACCCACTGCCCAAAGGAGAAGTTTCAACTCTTAACCAAATTCAAGATATGATTTTCCTAAGTTTTCTAGGGTTTTAGGGTTCCTAAACAAGAAAATTATCAAACAAATTGAAAATGAAAGATCAAATCATGGCCATTTAATCTCATAAACTACATGCTAAACACAATGCAATGCAAAAAGAATCAAGGTCCAACTCTTTAGGATTAGGCAGAAATGATTTTTGGAAGTTTGGATCAAAATAATGCATAAAAATGATTTTAATTCCATGGAAAACTCTTAAAATGCATCAAGATCAAAAAGAAATTTGGTTTGAGGGTTGGACAATGTTTCTAAATGTTTTTAAATGCTTCATGAATTTTTTGGTGATTTTTAAATACCTAAAAGTATTTTTAATTAATTAATTCTCATTAATTAATTAAAAAGAAACTTTTAAATATTTAAAAATACTTTTTTAATGCTAAAAATAAAAATATAAATATTTTTGTGTTCTGAAATTAAACAATAACTTGTATAAAAAATTTCAGAATTTTTGAATAAGTTTTGTTATTTTTAATAAAATATAGAAAACAAATGAATTAATATGAAAATAAAATGAATTTTAAAACTGAAAAAGGAAAAGTAATCCAATCTGAAGGCCCAGATTCAAACTCAAACACGCGCGCATTGACTTGGCGCCAGATCCCACGGCCAGCATTCAAACTCACTAACCCTAATTAATTAGCCCTAATCCAGCCGTTAATGACTCTCAGGTGACCGGAACAGTGTTCCGGTCATCTTCTCCGATCACCCAAAATCATAAACTCCTTCTACACGCATCTAAAACGAATTCTAATTAAACAGAAATGATCCCCACCCACAAACGAATTAAAACCCCCATTCAAACAACATTTATCATTCCTAAACTGGCTGAATCGAATCAAACAAATCCTAGGGCAAAAAGTTTCAGAAACTGATTAAACTCTCATCTCTCCACCATTTTCGAAACTAAAGACATCAGAGTGATCAGTGAACTACAAAGAACAACTTAGGAACTTTAAAAATCATTTCTGGAAAAAAAGTTCTTGAGCTACCTGAGTTTTGAAGCTTTCAACTTTGCAGCTTTCTGACCTCTTCCCTTGATGCAAACCACTCCCTTTGGTCCCTTGATGATGTCTGGATGCTTAGCAAGAGTTTATGTTGGCTGGTTCGAGAGTTAGAACAGGTTCTGCTCAAGCTCGGGTGAGAATCGTGTTTTGGATTCAGGCAGTTTAAGGCAAGGGTGAGGGGTGCTTTGTGATCAGGATGATGAATTGAGAAGGTCTGTGAAGTTTGTTCAAGTGTTTGTGGCTTGTATGAAGAGTTTCAAAGGCTTTTGCTTTGAGAGTGAAAAATGAGAGAGTTGAGTTCTTGCTGGTTTCAGGCTTGTGTGTTGTGATGTTCAGCTTGCATTTTGTTTGTATAAACTAATCCTATTGGTCAGATGACATGACATGTCCTTTTGTGATAGGTATGGTTGCTTTTGCCAAAATGTCAACTTTGTGTAAGAAGGGCATGGGCTACTTGGCTAGCTTGGTACAAGGGCTTGTCTTGCGCAGCATGGTGAGGGGAAAGGGCTAGGGTGGTTCAGCAACCAAGGCAGCAAGTGGATGAAGTGTTATGATGGTTTTTGCAACTTGGTTCCTTTTAGTTCCCATGGAAAAATCTTGCCTCACAAACCATGAAACATGTGATCTCTTTGGTTCAATCTGAACTTTAAGACTTTTATGATGCTTGTGTAATGGTTTGACACCAATTAGAAGTCACAAATTGCCTTGGTACAAGATTTTGCAAATTTCTCATTTGGTGCATAACTTGAAATTTAGTGATTTTTGCCAACTTTGACAAACCATAACTTTTGATCCAAAATGAATTAGGTCATGTTCTTGTACTTTTTGAAAAGGGAAAGATCTAATCTACAACTTTCATGACCAAAGTTTTTCCATTTGAAGCATTTTTGGATCAAAAAGTAAGGGTTGAAAAAGTTGCATAAAATGACATTTCATTAAAAGTCAACCTTGCCCAAAAAAGTCAACTTTGCAAAAACTTGTAATTCTTGAATTTTGTGAACTTCAAATTTCTTCCATGATCAAATAAAGATCAAATACACTCAAAATGATGAAGATCACCCCTTGGTTGGGTCATTGGGGGCCTCAGATGCCCTGATTTTGCACTGACTTGTCCAGAAAGTCAACTCTTGATCAGATGACTTCCCCATGGAATTTCTTCATGAAAATTGATATGCATACTCCCTATACCATATAGAGACCAATAGAAACAAGAATGACCAAAAAATTTGAAGTTATGGCCTCTGAAACCAAAACCCTAATTTTAGGTCAACTGTGCAGTCTAGCCTGGCTCTGCTTCCATACCAATCCCAGTTCTTGTGATTCTTTGGCATTCTTGACTTTGAGAAGATACAATGTGATACTTGAACCCACATGGACCCCTTTGAAGTGATTGATGACCTTTGGAGTGGCTCAAGAAGCTTTTGGATTGCTCAGATCACAAACCCTAGGTGCAGATGACTTAGAACCAATGCAAAGACTCAAAATTGTGGTATGAGATGTTATGATGGTGTTTATGCATATGGAATGATCACAAGCCATAGTGAAATGGGTGAGGGCAAATTTGGGGTGTTTACAGCTGCCCCTATTCAAACATGAGTTAGCTGTGCAGGATGTAAGCGACGGCTTATCAGTCAAACAAGATAACTTGTGGTTGAATACCAAAGACAGTCCAAAATTTGCACTCACAGAATGAAGAAGAAAAGGGATATAGATTGTAAAAGAAAATAAAGTATATGGTACAGTATGGGCGACGGAGGACGACCGTCGAGCAGAGGACGACTGCTGGGTAAAGAGCAATGACGGGGACGGCCAACATGCTGGGAAAAGTGCGGGAAATAAAGCAATGACGGGGACGGCCGACATGCTGGGGATAAAAGGTATGATGATGGGGACGGCCATCAAGTTCATAAAGCAAAGTAACCAACGATGGGGACGGCCATCGGGCTAAAAAGAAAAGGGACCACGACGGGGACGGCCATCGGGTTAAAGAATAAATGAAATAAACAGATGATGAGGTACGGTCATCAAAGGTGAAGGACGATCACCTAGCAGGGGACGGCTGCTCTGTTGGGTTAAGATGAGGGACGGTCATCTAAGGTGGAGGACGACCACCTGGCAGGGTACGGCTGCCGAAAATATCGCGACATAGGACGAACGCCGGATAAAAGGTCAACGATGGGGACGGCCATCGGACGAGCATGATGGAGGACGACCATCAAGAGGTGGAGGACGACCACCTAGCAGGGGACGGCTGCTCTCGAGGTTTATCGTGACATAGGACGAATGTCAGACAACCAAAATCAACAATGGGGACGGCCATTGGATAAAATGATGAAGGACGATCATCAAGAGGTGGAGGACGACCACCTAGCAGGGGACGGCTGCTAAATATCAACGATGGGGACGGCCATCGGATGAGCATGATGGAGGACGACCATCAAGAGGTGGAGGACGACCACCTAGCAGGGTACGGCTGCTCTCAGGGTTTATCATGACACAGGATGAGTGTCAGATAAAAGGAAAATTTGCTTTGTTGGTGATCTACTGGGGAATAGTAAACACGGACGAGTGTTTATATCCAAGAAACAAAAGGTATAAGTGTTTAGATGTTGTGTATAGATTAAGGATGCGGACGAGCATCCCTAAGACTATGATACGGACGAGGATCGGGTAGAAACAAACTGACACGTGTTCAGAGATGATGATACGGACGAGTATCAACTGGTTAACAGAGAACACGGACGAGTGTTGAATCTGAGGGGACTCTTCTGGGGAATAGTGGACACAGACGAGTATCTATATTCAAGGAGACGTAAGTGTTTGACACAGTGTATGGATTAAAGATACGGACGAGTATCTTTAAGACTATGATACGGACGAGTATCATGTAGAAACAAACGCTTGACGCATGTTCTGAGATGATGGTACGGACGAGTACCAACTGGTTAACAAAGAACAAGGACTATTGTTGAATCTGCGGGGATATAAACGGTGTATACAAGATACGGACGAGTATCTGTATAGGTATGAGTAGAGAGTATGAGTGGTGTATAGATGAGTGTTCAAACTGCTGGGGAGAGTGTGACACGGACGAGTGTCAAAAGGAGGAAAGTCTAATATAAACAAGTGTATGGTTTACAAAGTGTTTATGTTACTGTACTGGGGAAAGTGACATGGACAGATGCCAAGAAAATGTATATATATAAGTATATGTGAGTGCAAAGAGGATGTCTTTGGCTTTCTGCTGGGGATGTGACACGGACGGGTGTCAAAGGGAGTATATACTGGTGACTGTGAATGTGAGGCAACTGTTTTTGCTGGGGACTCTGGGGAAGTATCCTGTATATTGTTGGCGGATTTCAATATTCACGAGTGTTTGATTCAAATACATGGCTTATGATTATGCAATCTGTAGGATTTTTGCCGTAATGCTCCGTTTTAGACGGAATGCTACGCTTTATAGGTGAATATGATGCGAATGCTATGATTATGCGAGGATACCAATCCGGGATTCGGATCCCGTTGCTGCGGAGATCTCTGGCCGATCTGTTTGAAGTGGACATCCCAGCTGGGGATGGAATCATAGGTAGATCTGATGAGATGTATCTGCTTGGGGGATATAGGTCACTGATGGACATATCCTTGTAATGAGAAGACCCAGCTGGGGTTTGTAGAAGCTTTTTGTACTCTGTTGTGACTCCTTCATGCGTTGCTTTTCTGAATAGAGGCTGAAATCGTGTGGGGAAAATGGTTCCCTGGCTTTTGTACTTGGTTGAGGAAGAGTGATTGGCAACTCGGTTGGGAAAAGTAACAAGTGACAGTTCAGCTGGGGAGAAAACACTTTGAGTGCTAAGACTGAGTGAGTGTTGATTGGCCAGCTTGCTGGGATGAAGCTTTCATGCCCCATGTCGCGCTTTGGATACCTGCAATCCTGCAAAGATAGAGAAACGCACAAGTAATCCCGAGGTATCCTTCACTAGATTCCGTCATAGGAGTTAGACACTTTTGGGAGTAAGTATATTCCCTGTAAGCACGCATTTTTATTTTTTGGAGAAAAGCATCCGTACTTTATGCAATCAGTTTTTTAGAGACATCAGACATTCTTTGCAAAATAAAAGTGCAAGACGAAACATGACTGAAAAATCTGATTTTATTAATTTATGTGCCCTGAATTGGCGAGATACAGTCAAAGGAACAAATCTCCTAAAATGAGGAAATTGTTATAAATTGAGAAACAAAATGCTGGCGATGTTTGACGACGCTTTCAAAGGAGCTTCCTCTTTCGCTACGACTCGTATGACTTTTGACGTTCTTCTCGTCTTGCTTTCTGAAGAAGGCTGATTCTGATTGAAGCTTGATCCTTTCGAGGTTTGCCAAGTTGTAGGCGATACAGACGAATTCAGAATGCAGTTGTTCGCTTATTCCCTTGTTTTGCATGGATCGCCCTTTCGGGTTTTCAATCCATCGGGATACCCATTTTTGCCTGAGCTGTCCAATGCGGCTTTTCAACTCAGCGGGTGTACACATTTTCTTGTTTATTTTCCCTTATTTTTGCCCGAGTCTTTTATTCTGTTTTTTACTCGCCGGGATGCCCTATTTTTGCCTGGACTTACATTCTGTTTTTATGTCCAGCGGGTCATTTTTATGCGAAGTATTTTTTAACTGCATCTGAATTCACAGGGGACGGGAAATCTTCACCATCCATGGTGCTGAGCATCAGTGCTCCACCAGAGAAAACTTTCTTTACCACGAATGGTCCTTCATAATTTGGAGTCCATTTGCCCCTGTGGTCTGTATGAGGAGGGAGGATTCTTTTCAGCACAAGATCTCCTACTTGGTACCCTCGGTGCCTGACTTTCTGATTGAAGGCTCTCTTCATTCTTTTCTGATATAGTTGCCCATGACAGATTGCAGCCAATCTTTTCTCTTCAATCAGACTCAGTTGTTCGTACCGGGACCGAACCCATTCTGCTTCGTTCAGCTTAACATCCATCAATACCCGTAGAGAGGGTAATTCAACTTCAACAGGTAGGACTGCTTCCATACCATACACAAGCTGATACGGTGTTGCCCCAGTGGATGTTCTGATTGACGTGCGGTACCCATGCAAGGCAAACGGTAGCATTTCATGCCAGTCTTTGTAAGTGACTACCATCTTCTGCACAATCTTCTTGATATTCTTGTTAGCTGCCTCAACAGCGCCATTCATCTTTGGCCTGTAAGGAGAAGAATTGTGGTGTTGGATCTTGAAGTCCCGACATAGCTTTGCCATCATTTTATTGTTCAAGTTGGAACCATTATCAGTAATGATTCGCTCGGGCACCCCATATCGACAGATGATATCTCTCTTCAGAAATCTGGCTACCACTTGCCTTGTAACGTTTGCATATGAAGCTGCTTCGACCCACTTGGTGAAATAGTCAATGGCAACCAGGATGAATCTGTGGTCGTTTGAAGCAGTAGGTTCAATCTTGCCAATCATGTCAATGCCCCACATAGCAAAGGGCCAGGGTGAAGACATCACATTCAAAGGATTGGGAGGCACATGCACCTTATCCGCATAGATCTGGCATTTATGGCATTTTCTGGCATAGGCACAACAGTCGGCATCCATTGTGATCCAGTAATAACCTGATCTTAGCAATTTCTTGGCCATGGCATGCCCTCCTGCATGGGTACCAAAGGATCCTTCGTGCACCTCGTGCATCAACAAGTCTTCTTCTGTTCTATCGACGCATCTGAGGAGTACCATATCAAAGTTTCTCTTGTACAAAGAACCATCAGTGTTCAGGAAGAAACTACCAGCAAGCCTTCTTAATGTCTTCTTATCATTGGAAGATGCCCCAGGTGGGTATGTTTGATCCTCCAAGAAGCATTTAATGTCATGGAACCAAGGCTTATCATCTTTGACAACATCTGCTGCGAACACATATGCTGGTCTGTCAAGTCTGGACACTGAAATTTGAGGTACAAAGTTGGCAGCTTGAACTTTGATCATGGATGAAATGGTAGCCAGAGCATCTGCAAACTGATTCTCGTCCCGAGGGATATACTCAAGCTTGACTGTGGTGAAGAAAGTCAATAACCTCCTTGTATAATCCCTGTAAGGTATCAGATGATCCTGGTGTGTGTACCATTTGCCGTTGGTTTGATTAACTACCAGAGCTGAATCTCCGAATACAGTCAAAGTCTTGATCCTGAGGTCAATGGCTTCCTCAAGACCCATAATGCAAGCTTCGTATTCAGCTTCGTTGTTAGTGCAGCTAAAGGTGAGTTTTGCCGAGAAAGTCATATGAACTCCTTTAGGTGTAATGAGTACTGCACCAACACCACGACCATTCATATTAACAGCCCCATCAAACATCATAGTCCATTCTTTTTCCGGGTCAGGCCCTTCAGTGTGAACAGGCTCTTCATGATCTTTTGCTTTTATGAACATGATGTCTTCATCAGGGAAGTCAAATCTCATAGGCTGGTAATCATCAATAGGTTGCTCAGCAAGATATTCAGACAATACACTGCCTTTGATGGCTTTCTGAGATGTGTACTGGATGTCGTATTCTGTGAGGATCATCTGCCATCTTGCAACCCGTCCGGTAAGAGCTGGCTTCTCAAAAATGTACTTAACTGGATCCATCTTTGAGATCAACAAAGTAGTGTGGGTCAACATATACTGTCTCAGTCGGCGAGCAGCCCACGCTAAAGCACAACAAGTTTTCTCGAGCAGTGAATAACGTTGTTCACAGTCGGTAAACTTTTTGCTTAGGTAGTATATTGCATACTCTTTTCGACCAGACTCGTCATGCTGGCCCAGCACACACCCCATTGACTCTTCTAATACTGTCAAGTACATTATCAGAGGTCTTCCTTCAACTGGAGGCATAAGGATGGGAGGCTCTTGTAAGTACTCCTTGATCTTGTCAAAAGCCCTCTGACAGTCTTCGTTCCACCTGACCGTTTGTTCCTTTCTCAACAGTTTGAACAAAGGCTCACAGGTTGCTGTAAGGTGAGATATGAACCGTGAAATGTAGTTCAATCTACCTAGAAACCCCCGAACTTCTTTCTCAGTTTTCGGTGCAGGCATTTCTTGAATGGCTTTGACTTTATCAGGGTCAACTTCAATCCCTTTCTCGCTCACAATAAAGCCCAGCAGCTTACCAGATCGTACCCCGAATGTGCACTTGTTGGGGTTCAACTTCAGTTGGTACTTCCTCAGACGCTTGAATAACTTCAGCAGATTTACCAGGTGGTCCTCTTCGGTGAGGGACTTGGCAATCATATCATCCACATAACATTCGATTTCTTTATGGATCATATCGTGGAATAATGTTACCATAGCTCGTTGATATGTTGCACCTGCATTCTTCAGTCCGAATGGCATCACCTTGTAACAGAACGTGCCCCAGGGTGTGATAAAAGTTGTCTTCTCCATGTCTTCAGGTGACATTTTGATCTGATTGTATCCTGAAAATCCGTCCATGGAGAATACCGAGAACTGAGCCGTGTTATCCACCAATACATCGATGTGAGGTAATGGGAAGTCATCTTTCGGGCTAGCTCTGTTCAGATCCCGGTAGTCAACACACATTCTTACTTTGCCGTCCTTTTTAGGTACAGGTACTATATTAGCAACCCACGGTGGATAGCTACTTACAGCAAGGAACCCGGCGTCCCACTGCTTTTGTACCTCTTCTTTGATCTTCATTGCCATATCTGGGCGAGTGCGGCGTAGTTTCTGTTTAACCGGTGGGCAATCTTCTCTTAAAGGCAACTTGTGCATAACAATATTGGTGTCCAACCCTGGCATATCTTGATAAGACCAAGCAAACACATCCACATATTCCTGAAGCAGGTCAATCAGTTGTCTCTTCACTGAGTCTTGTAAGCAGGCCCCAATCTTAACCTCTTTCATGTCTTCTTCCGTACCAAGATTAACTGTTTCAATCTCCTCCTGATAAGGAGTGATAACTTTCTCCTCTTGTCTCAACAACCTGGCTAGCTCTTCAGGAAGCTCATAATCTTCTTCAACCCCTTCATCAGCTTGATTGATTGGATTGTCAAAGTCATACGAAGTCATAGCTGTGCTGTTGTCGGTGCGGTCTGGAAGGCACTCTCTGCAAGGGTTCAGTTTGTTCATTTTAGTGATTGATTTTAATCTTGTTTAAAAAGAGTGAAATGAAATTATCATTTTGAAAACATTGCCATTCATTTTTGTACAAAAAGAAAAATGGAAAAACAGTGAGCGGAAAAGAAAAAGACTCATTTGCAAAAGATGTCTGATTATCATTGATTGATCTATTTGCACAAAATTACAGATGGCCCGATTAAAAAATGAGTCTTGTCATCTTGGGCAAGATGCAAGACTTGATGCATGCTTAAAATATACAGGAAATAATAATTACTCTGCAGGAGTAACCCTTATAATTTCCTGGGAAGACCAGTTTGAGATACAGCTCCCCGGGATCCTTTGACGTATCCAGCTCTCCAGGTTGCGCTCATCTTCCGACTCATCTTCCAAGTTGTTTACTGCATCGGGGGTAAGCATCCCCCCACTGACGAAATCGGGCTTCTTAGCAGCCTCTGCTTGATCTTGTTGAGTTGGTTTGTAACCCAACCCAAATCTATCCTCCTTCTTCTCTATAGGCAACAACTTGCCCCAGCCTTGGGCAGTCCCTTCTTTAACAACCTTTCGGGCTTGCTGATAAGATGTCATTGAGGTTCCAGGTACAGCGGATGCTTCATTTATGTTCAAGGCCTCAAACCCTTGACTCATAGTTTCGTGGATCTCCCCATCCATCTCAATGTATTTGTATGTAGCCAGATGGCTAACAAAGATATCTTCCTCTCCACAAATAGTAACGACTTGGCCCTCCCACTCGAATTTTAACTTCTGGTGAAGGGTAGACGTAACTGCGCCAGCGGCATGAATCCAAGGTCTACCCAACAAACAGCTGTAGGCCGGCTGAATGTCCATCACGTAGAAGGTCGTTTTGAAAGTCTGTGGGCCAATCATTATAGGCAACTCAATTTCCCCCAGAACTGATCTCTTAGAACCGTCAAAGGCTCTCACTACCAAATTGCTGGGGCGTAATGCCAATCCTTCATACTCCAGCTTCACAAGGGCTTTCTTCGGTAGGACATTGAGGGATGACCCTGTGTCCACCAATACATGAGAAAGAACTGCACCTTTACACTCCAAGGTAATGTGCAAAGCCTTGTTGTGATTGCGGCCTTCCGTTGTCAAATCAGTGTTGGTAAACCCTAGCCCATTGCTAGCAGTAACATTTCCAACCACAGTTTCCAATTGATTGACGGTGATCTCTTCAGGCATGTAAGCTGCGTGCAAGACTTTGAGTAGTGCATTCCGATGGGCTTCGGAGCACATAAGCAATGATAGAATGGAGATCTTGGAAGGCGTCTGGTGAAGCTGATCCACTATTTTGTAATCACTCTTCTTGATGATTCTCATGAACTCATCAACTTCTTGATCAAAGGGTGTTTTCAAAGCTTCCTTAACAGCTTGTTCTTCCTGCACCAGGCTCTTCCCTTTTGCCTTGGCAGCAGCTTCTGCTTCGGCAGTGGGTCTTTGAATTTGTGGAGCAAAGAGACGTCCGCTTCGAGTGAAGCCTCCGCCTCCTCCCACATTGTCTATTTGTGGTGCAGGGGTTGATGATTCAAAAATGATTTTCTGTCCTCCGCATTATAAGTCAGAGCCGTAATGCCAAGGAATGGCATTACTGCTTTCATAAGGTACTGGCCCAGGCACTGTGACAGTGACTGGACTGATGGCAGCTGCAGAAGGGACTGTGACAGTCTGTGGATCATAATATATTGTGACTGGTGCTCTGATGGGAGCAGCACTTTGTGAGTTGTAGGCGGAGTCATTTTCAGGATCATAATAAATCGTAACTGTTGAGACATCTTCATGGTTTGCTGCTGATGTTGTAGGAGACATTGTGGGAAGGATGGATGTTGTTGCTGTAGGAGATTCAAAATGAAGTGGTGCTGAAGTTGTAGAAGGAATGTTCGTTGATATCTGATCAGTTGAAATGACAGATGAAACATTTGTTGATGAAGCTGAAGAGTTGTCGGGAACAATGGTTGTCGCAGTTGTAGGAGGTACTGGAATTGTTGCTGATGAGATTGCTGGATTTGTTGGAATTGATGTTGTAATTTGAAGCAGGCCACTCTGGATGAGACTATCTATGCCATCCCTCAAGTTATCACAACCATTCACTGAAATGTTGCAGTAAGCGCACCCTAGCTCACATCCCGGGAACATTTGACATTCGAGGAGTTGAGCCTTAATCTCTACCAACGGTGTCCGAATCTGACCCACACTGGTTATTAAATAAGACGGCTTGTCTTCTTCAATAGCATTGATTCTGGGACCTCCGTGGTGTGGCATAGGGTTTTTGTTAACATTTGGTGGTGGTGCAAAGTTTAGAGCCTTAGAGTCTACCAGGTCTTGTACCTTCATGTGCAAGGCTCTGCACTTCTCTGTACTATGGCCAGGTGCATTTGAATGAAAAGCACACCTGGCGTTGGAGTCATAATTTCTGGGTAGACTGTTGGGATCTGGAGGTGCCAATGTCCTTAGCTCAACTAGGTTGAGTTTCAGGAGTTGTGGCAGTAATGTTGCATAGGGCATAGGGATCGGATCGATCACCCTATTAGCTTGAGAAGGTCTCTGTTGGAATGGTCTCTATTGATGGTTGTTGTTGGTGTTGTTGTAGTTTCTTGGAGGATACTGAGTCTGTTGCTGGTACTGAGGTTGTTGCTGATAATTTTGTTGCGGTTGTTGATAAGCTGGTTGTGGATGAGCTGGAGCGGGAATGGTGACTGCTGCCACAGACCTATGAACATATTGGGGCCTGCCCCTGCTGGCGTGGATAGCATTGGTCTCACCAGTTCTTCTTGGGCCTACAAAAGGCTTCCTTGTACTGCTGGATGAGCTTGCACCGTTGTCTGAGATCTTACCCATTTTCAATAGGCTTTCAATTCTCTCCCCGGCTATGACTACATCTGCAAAGCTGGTAGATGAGAAGGCAGCTAGCCTATCAATGTAAGTCCCCTGGAGGGTGTTCATGAACATATCAGCCATCTCCCTCTCTGACATAGGTGGCTGGACAGCAGCAGCCAATTGCCTCCATCTCTGGGCATACTCTCGGAAACTTTCTCTAGACGACTGTGACATTCCCATTAGGAGGGTCCTGTTGGGTGCCATATCTAAGTTGTACTGATACTGTCTGATAAAGGCCTCTGCCAGGTCCTTCCAACACCTGATAGTTGCTCTTGTCAGGTGAGAGTACCATTCTCTTGAAGCTCCCGTCAAGCTATCCTCAAAATAAAACATCCATAGCTTCTCGTCCATGGTATATGCTTTTAGTCTTCCCAGAAATGATTGTAAATGGGTTTTGGGGCATGAAGTCCCGTTGTACTTTTCAAAACAAGGAGGCTTAAACTTATGGGGAATCCTGACCCCGTCTACCAAGCCCATGTCCATAACATCAAAACCCAAAGAGTTTTGAGACTCCAAGGATCTTAATTTCTCAGCTATCTCATCCAGCCTTCTGTCATAAGCTTCCTCCCCAGCTCCCATTACTGTGAACTGATCTTCCTGGGGGTCTTCTTGCAGCACTCTGCCTGCAGTGGCAGTCCCTTGAACATTTGCAGGGATGTTGACCTCTGGATGAAGGTGGGGTCCAAAGACTGGGGGATTGACATGAGGTTGGACTCTCTCATTGTTGCTTGTCCCAGCAGTCCCTGGATGATGATCTTCCTGATTCCTCCCTTCTACTAGTGCTCTCAACCTCTCCTGGCTTTGAGCCATATTGTTCATCACTTCCATAAATTGTGTCATCTGATTCCTCATTTCCAACCTCTCGTTGGTCATTTGATTCCTGACCTCTGTAAGGTCCTGCTGCATTTGATCCATCTGTATGCCCGGAAGGTTGTTACGGGTTGGATATCTATGTGGACGGTTGAGTGGAAACACACGTCGTCGAGCAATAGTTCCTGACATCACAACAGAGTTAGTAACAGATAAATCAAAAACCTACAAAACAAGGTAAAAGGTTAGCATGCAATGCAGTTATGCTTATTCGTTTCCAAGGTATCTGGCTTGGCGCTTGGTTTTGACCCTTCCAGACCCTTGAAGAAGATGCTTGTGATGCTGCTTTGCAAGAAACTTAGATAGAGCAAACTGATACATATATTACAAAAGGTAAAATAATACATAGTTTGTTTCTTTTTACAATACAAGCCCTCTGAGGGGTCAAAATACATCATAAGAAAAAGTACAACGAAATGAAAGCAACAACAAGCAAAAGTCAAACACTAAGACCAAACTCATCCTCCTGAACTTCCTTGAGAAGTGCTTCAGTCACAAGATCATTCGGACGCTCCGTAAGGTTCCTGATAAGGAGATTCCTGGTTGTTACAGCTGCAGTTAGCTTCTTGTGTTGACTCTGGTCCTTTGACCTCTTCACTCCAGCTCTGATCTTCAGCTCTGAGATCTCCCTCTGGGCTGCTGCCAGGGCTTCCTGTTGCTCTTTTGCACTAGCTTCCAGCTGCTCAATCTTATCCTGAGTCCTTTTGTCCTCTTGAGTACGAGCTTCGGTGATCCTGACCCACCTAGCTTGACTCTCCTTAAAATACAAATCAGTCCTGGCCTTCTGGAACTGAGCTTCCTTGCAGGCATTCTTCAAGATTTGTTCTCCAGCCCTAGACTTCTTAATGTAATCCTCTGACTTCTCAATTCTAGCCAAATGCTCTACCTTCAGCTTTTCTAACCTTTCAATATCCAACCTACCATCACTCCTCTCCCAGAGGGTCTTCTGTAGGGCCTGAGTCAACTTCTCATTTCTTTCTTTCAATTTCTCAAACTCCTTTAAGCTGACAGTGACAGGAGGTGGTGCTGAGGATGGTCCAGGCACATCTTCAATAGTGAAAGGCATTCCAGACATTTGGGCCCTTGCATGAGACCACTCATAGTACTGTGCTGATGCCACATTGTTGCACTTCCCCAGAATGGTTACCCCTTTAGTCTGCACATTGTCCCAGGCCCAGGCTGCTTGCCTGACAACAGCCAGATTAGGCTTGATTTCAACATAAAGGGTTTCAGTCAGATCCTGTGCTCTGGGAGGATGGACTAATGCATAGCCCAGTTGTCTTTTGAATAGCAGAGGGTTATAATTGATGCACCCTTTCACTCCAATCAAAGGCACATTGGGAAATTGTCCACAACTTGTAATGATGTCTCTGCCCTTAGTACTATGAGTACACCATCTGATATCATCTGAGGTTAGAGCAACAAGCCTCCTAGCCCAGTTTTTCTGCTGGTGAGGGTTCAGGAATGCATCAGTCTTTGGCAAATGTCTGAGTAGCCAAGTATGGAACAAAGGAGCACAACATCTTACTAATCTTCCCCTTTGCTTTTCATTCCTTTGATGAACGGAGTAGTAAAGATCTCCCAGTAAGGTGGGTACTGGGTTTCTCAGGATGAAAGATGGATTGCACTCTTGCTAGCAAACCTAGGCTCATCTGCAAAAAGTATGACCCCATATATGCTAAGGGCCAACAGAGCACAGACTGCCTTCCACTCCCCCAGGGAGGCCTTCAGACTAGCCTGAGAAGTCAAGAAATCTAGATGAAAGCCAGAGATTCCAGCTTTATATGTCAAATTCTGCCCAATCAGAACTGGTTCCAGATGTAATGCTCTTGCTATCTCCTCATTACCTGGGAAAGCCATCTCAGGGTTGAAGGGGATTCCACCCCTGATGGGTACACCAACCAATGATGAATATTCCTCCAACAAGGGTCCCAACTGAAAATTCTGAAATGTGAAGCACCTCAGAGGGGGATCATAGAACTGCAGACAAGTATGTATCAAGCTCCTCTGTGAAGGGTCCAAATCCATAACCACATCAAGGATTCCTCCATAATGTTCTCTAAAAAGTGGTATATGGTCTGGAGTAATCAGGGCCTGAATCCTCCTGATACTAGCTAGCTCAGGTTCAAAGAAGTGATAGGAGATGTTACTTTTCTTAGGTGCCATGTTGCTGAAGAAGAAACAAGACAGATGCTGATGATGGAGAATAAAATTGATGATGAGCCTCTGACAGGCTGAAACTGATGATGCAGATAGCTGATAACTGGAGTAGATACTGGTGAAGATGGGCCTATGCTGATGATGGGGTCAAAACCAAGCCAAAGTGAAGTATGGATACCCTGAAAAGCAAATAAGCAAATGTCAAAATGATGCAATGATGATGTATGCAAATGATATGCAAGGGTTTGTGACTGAGCTGGATCTGATCAAGTGCTCTGACATAAGTCCAAGTATGTTCAAGAAATCCAGATGGAGGTCTATAAGTCCAGTAACCAAGGTGGGGGACTCAAATAAAGAGCCACATGTCCAGGGTTTAGAATCACAAGAACTGTCCCAACATGGAGTACTCTTAAACAAACAAAGTAACAGGGTATGCTGAAGTCAAGGGTACCTGCAAACCTGTAAACAGCCCAACCCCCTCACAGGTGGTGTTCTAAAACAAGGATCCTCAGGCTTGGACCAGTTATGAGAAGTGTAAACACCTCTAACCCGGAGGTACAGTGTTTACAATAACCATAAAAGTTCCTCCTCTAATTCACCTCAGTTTCTAAAGGTCAATACTAAAGGTCATCCAGACTTAGCAGGCTTCCCAGATAGCCCTAGTACTGCAGGAAATCTGCAACACAGAGTTCTCAAGAAGAAACCCATATCTGAACCGTGTTTCATATTCCCGCACCAGACCGAGATGGAATGGGAAAGAATATGAACCACTCTATCCTAGGTGTCACTCAGGTCCCAGGTATAGGACCTTAACTCTCAGTAGAACCCCACCCACCAAAGCAAAACCAGATCCAGCCAGACAGCATGACAGCATGATATATGTAAAGCTATAAATAAAGCAAATAAACAACTGTACATAAAGCAGTAAATAAAACAAAACATACAAGCACAGATAGCACCCTAGTAAACACAAATCAAACAAGCGCTAGGAGGAACCCACAAAAAGAACCAGAAGCCCTGGTTGCAGTATAAGGGTCCCCAGCAGAGTCGCCAAGCTGTCGCTCCCACTAAATGAAGCCGGGTCAAATAGGGTACATACGCGAACGGTCGGTGAAAGGAGGATGAGAACACACAGGAGTGAACTCAAGAAAAGAAAGAGTCGCCAGCTAGGCATTTTTATCCCGGAGGAAAGGCAATGCTGCATAGACCTAGAAAGATATGGATAAGACGGTTGCGAACCAGAGAGACTGAGAAAGGGGGTTGGTTACAACCTGGGAAGGTATTAGCACCCAGATTGTCCGCCGTACTCGACGGGATCCACGCTTTAAAAGATTTATGTTTTAAAGGGGTAGTGTCAGTGCAATATGTGTATCAAAGCTGGAAAGAAAGCAAGTGTCAGTGTAAAAGAAGTGAAGTGTGTAAATGTATAAATGATGTGTCAGTGTAAGAATGAGAATGAATTGCTCAAGATTATGAGGCTTTAAGAATAAAGCTGGAAAGAGGGGGAATATACAGAGACTTTTGTTCGATAACCGTTAAGTTATGCCTACGTATCCTCTCGTGCAATGAGGAAGTCAGAACACCGTAGTTCGACCCAAAGAGACTGAAAGGTGAATTGACCTGTGAACTACTTACTTGTCTATGCTCAAGTGTATGATCTGTCTGGCACAGATGAAAACTGTCTTGCATTAGACGGAAGAAGTAAGTTCTCGTTTGTGAGTGAATGAGATGAGAAAAGAATCCCGGAGGAGACGATTATTGTTTGTTTTTGAGTTTTCAGTCTTTTATTGCTTTTGAAAGTTTGTCATAAATTAATGAGCTTAAGCCTAAACCAATGGGTTAGTAGACTCATCACATCTTCCCTCTGATTAGGGGTAATGAGAATACCTTAAGTGTGAAGTCAGATTCTCACACTTAATCACCTTTGGTGCAGGATTAAGATCATTAACCTACTTGTGATTATTTAGATGTTTTTGGTGTTTTTGTTTAGTGTTGAGTAATAAGATTAAGCCGTAATCAAGGATTAAACAGACTCATTACACCATCCTAATAGAAGGATAATAGATGAGAATGTTTAAGCTGAGGAAAGCTCCTCAACTTAATCCATGATTAGGGATTAAATTCATGACAAAACAAGCCTCTGATTAAGTGGATTTTATTTAATGGTATGATGGTGAAGTGATTTTTAGGGTTTGTAAGACAACTTGAGGGGGACTTGTCCATTAACACTAGGGTTAGTCCTTCTTAACCAGTTAAGGAAGAATTAGAACCCTAATGTAAGGCCCAAGTTACAAGTGTGATGTCTTGATGATTATTATGTGAATTGATTAAGAGATTTAAACACATTAAGGGTTTAACACTTAGGATTAAAGTTATACACTCCATCCTAATAGAAGGATGCAGGCATAAGCTTAATCACAAAGCCTTAAAGCCTTTAGGGTTTAGTTCCTGATTATGAGATGAGAAGAGAAGACTCAAAAGAGACACAAAGGTAAAACTAAGTGGGGGGGACTAATCAAAACCCTAATCATTGTCATGCTTGGTTGTTCCTAAGGTTTGTGAGGTTAACAAGAGAAATTTTTCAGAGGAACCACCAGGAAGCAGATGAAAAGATCAGGAGAAGCAAAGTAACTTGCTTCATTTAAGAAGGCAAGTCACTTGAGGAAAGAAAGTGGGAAGAAGAAGAAAGAGCAAGCTCAATCTCAAACACATAACAAAATGCAGCAAGGATGCATAAAAGAGATGAAGAGAAGTTATGAGAAGTGAAGGCAAATTCACTTCTCAAGATAACTTACCACCTGAAATGTTAGTGAAAGGAATGCAATGCAATGCAAAAATGAAATGAAATGACATGATGAGAAACAAAACCAGAAGCACATACATGATGTTAATGATGCTATGAGAGGCTACAAACATGAGACAACACATGGAAATAATCATGCAAGCTTATGGATGCAAATGGAGCAGGCTAAGAGGCATGAACATTCATGAAAAGTTATGAGATGCATATGGCATACAACATGGCAAATGCAAGATGTAATGATCAAGCATGCTTCCAATATGTCTTATGATGTTAAATGAGTTACATGGGTGCATAAAATGTCATGACAAGTCAAGGTATGAATGCAAATGCAAGATAGATGCATATGGAAGCCCAAATTAGGGTTTATGATCCAATCATCAAACACAAACCAAAATCAGAAGCAAACATCAACATAAAAAATTGAAAATGCACTCAAAGGATCCCTAATCCTATACTAACCCACTGCCCAAAGGAGAAGTTTCAACTCTTAACCAAATTCAAGATATGATTTTCCTAAGTTTTCTAGGGTTTTAGGGTTCCTAAACAAGAAAATTATCAAACAAATTGAAAATGAAAGATCAAATCATGGCCATTTAATCTCATAAACTACATGCTAAACACAATGCAATGCAAAAAGAATCAAGGTCCAACTCTTTAGGATTAGGCAGAAATGATTTTTGGAAGTTTGGATCAAAATAATGCATAAAAATGATTTTAATTCCATGGAAAACTCTTAAAATGCATCAAGATCAAAAAGAAATTTGGTTTGAGGGTTGGACAATGTTTCTAAATGTTTTTAAATGCTTCATGAATTTTTTGGTGATTTTTAAATACCTAAAAGTATTTTTAATTAATTAATTCTCATTAATTAATTAAAAAGAAACTTTTAAATATTTAAAAATACTTTTTTAATGCTAAAAATAAAAATATAAATATTTTTGTGTTCTGAAATTAAACAATAACTTGTATAAAAAATTTCAGAATTTTTGAATAAGTTTTGCTATTTTTAATAAAATATAGAAAACAAATGAATTAATATGAAAATAAAATGAATTTTAAAACTGAAAAAGGAAAAGTAATCCAATCTGAAGGCCCAGATTCAAACTCAAACACGCGCGCATTGACTTGGCGCCAGATCCCACGGCCAGCATTCAAACTCACTAACCCTAATTAATTAGCCCTAATCCAGCCGTTAATGACTCTCAGGTGACCGGAACAGTGTTCCGGTCATCTTCTCCGATCACCCAAAATCATAAACTCCTTCTACACGCATCTAAAACGAATTCTAATTAAACAGAAATGATCCCCACCCACAAACGAATTAAAACCCCCATTCAAACAACATTTATCATTCCTAAACTGGCTGAATCGAATCAAACAAATCCTAGGGCAAAAAGTTTCAGAAACTGATTAAACTCTCATCTCTCCACCATTTTCGAAACTAAAGACATCAGAGTGATCAGTGAACTACAAAGAACAACTTAGGAACTTTAAAAATCATTTCTGGAAAAAAAGTTCTTGAGCTACCTGAGTTTTGAAGCTTTCAACTTTGCAGCTTTCTGACCTCTTCCCTTGATGCAAACCACTCCCTTTGGTCCCTTGATGATGTCTGGATGCTTAGCAAGAGTTTATATTGGCTGGTTCGAGAGTTAGAACAGGTTCTGCTCAAGCTCAGGTGAGAATCGTGTTTTGGATTCAGGCAGTTTAAGGCAAGGGTGAGGGGTGCTTTGTGATCAGGATGATGAGTTGAGAAGGTCTGTGAAGTTTGTTCAAGTGTTTGTGGCTTGTATGAAGAGTTTCGAAGGCTTTTGCTTTGAGAGTGAAAAATGAGAGAGTTGAGTTCTTGCTGGTTTCAGGCTTGTGTGTTGTGATGTTCAGCTTGCATTTTGTTTGTATAAACTAATCCTATTGGTCAGATGACATGACATGTCCTTTTGTGATAGGTATGGTTGCTTTTGCCAAAATGTCAACTTTGTGTAAGAAGGGCATGGGCTACTTGGCTAGCTTGGTACAAGGGCTTGTCTTGCGCAGCATGGTGAGGGGAAAGGGCTAGGGTGGTTCAGCAACCAAGGCAGCAAGTGGATGAAGTGTTATGATGGTTTTTGCAACTTGGTTCCTTTTAGTTCCCATGGAAAAATCTTGCCTCACAAACCATGAAACATGTGATCTCTTTGGTTCAATCTGAACTTTAAGACTTGTATGATGCTTGTGTAATGGTTTGACACCAATTAGAAGTCACAAATTGCCTTGGTACAAGATTTTGCAAATTTCTCATTTGGTGCATAACTTGAAATTTAGTGATTTTTGCCAACTTTGACAAACCATAACTTTTGATCCAAAATGAATTAGGTCATGTTCTTGTACTTTTTGAAAAGGGAAAGATCTAATCTACAACTTTCATGACCAAAGTTTTTCCATTTGAAGCATATTTGGATCAAAAAGTAAGGGTTGAAAAAGTTGCATAAAATGACATTTCATTAAAAGTCAACCTTGCCCAAAAAAGTCAACTTTGCAAAAACTTGTAATTGTTGAATTTTGTGAACTTCAAACTTCTTCCATGATCAAATAAATATCAAATACACTCAAAATGATGAATATCACCCCTTGGTTGGGTCATTGGGGGCCTCAGATGCCCTGATTTTGCACTGACTTGTCCAAAAAGTCAACTCTTGATCAGATGACTTCCCCATGGAATTTCTTCATGAAAATTGATATGCATACTCCCTATACCATATAGAGACCAATAGAAACAAGAATGACCAAAAAATTTGAATTTATGGCCTCTGAAACCAAAACCCTAATTTTAGGTCAACTGTGCAGTCTAGCCTGGCTCTGCTTCCATACCAATCCCAGTTCTTGTGATTCTTTGGCATTCTTGACTTTGGGAAGATACAATGTGATACTTGAACCCACATGGACCCCTTTGAAGTGATTGATGACCTTTTGAGTGGCTCAAGAAGCTTTTGGATTGCTCAGATCACAAACCCTAGGTGCAGATGACTTAGAACCAATGCAAAGACTCAAAATTGTGGTATGAGATGTTATGATGGTGTTTATGCATATGGAATGATCACAAGCCATAGTGAAATGGGTGAGGGCAAATTTGGGGTGTTTACAGTATCCTAACTCATTTTAGAATTTTTGTGTGTTTTTTACTTTCTGATTCCAGTGATTTTTCAATTTTATTCTGATTTTTCATTTGATTTCTTTTCCATAGAGTTCCCACATTAACACCTCAGTTTTTCTAATTTATTTCTTCCACCTCAAGAAACAATTTTACCCTATTCATTTTTCATATTTTATAAGACTCAGAAAGGAACCTAAAAATATTTTTGTTATATTTTTGAACTTATTTTGTCCACTGTTTTGGTAGCATTGTTTGCGCAAATTTGCAAATAATTGTTAGGTAGATTTGAGTGATCATTGGGTATAGTTAAAATGTGAATCTTTGAGAGCCTTTTAAACACAATATTAGCCTATGATTGGTGACTTTAAGGAACTAATTTCAAAAAATTTCCATGACCATTACTATTTTTTTAGTGCTTTTTTCCATCTAATTTCACTTAGGTTTCCTTTGGGGTTTTAACACTCCATTAAGACATAGTTTGTAAATATTTGATCTTAGAACCTTAGAGTGATTTATTAGGGTTTAGATACTGACTTTAGAGACTTATTATCATTTAATATCCTTTAGTTTTAGGACTTAGGCTTAGGAATCCCTTAGTGCATTTCCTTGACTTGTTTAGCCTTTGTATTTGCTTTATGTGTTTAATATGCTTTGTATAGTTAACCCTTGTTTTGTAGGGAAGTTGAGGTAAGCCTTGCGTATATAAATTCTTCTTCATCTCTTTATGCTTTCTAATTATGTCTGCCTTAGCACTTTATGCTTTCCTTGTATAGGCTTCCCCCTTCTTTAGAAACAACTTACCTTCCTTAGGAAGTAAGTTGAATTCTAGTTCTCTTTTCTTCTTCCTTCATTAGGATTAGGAAACCACACAAACCATTAGGATCTCCTTTTGTATGCAATAAATAACTTAGGGTTGGTCTTAGTACCCCTTAGTTTTGTCCTTTCTCGATTTGAGTCCTTCTTTCTCATCTCATAAAATAAACAGTAAAAAAACACCTAATAAAGGTTGAACTTTCTCGTATGCCAGGAGACTTTGCCGTGGGTTACTTATACATGTTCCATCTCGAGGAAAGGTGTAAGGAATCTACCATGAATAACAAGTCTTAGTATGAGAATGTTTCACAAACAACAAACTCGAAAACACTTCTTCTAAAAGACAATAAACAGAGATACCACGTCTTCTCTTCTCTTCTCCCATTCTTTGCAGACGATCGTGACTTGTCTCAACAGTTTAACAACAATAAGGTAACACCCTCGATTCAGTGAGCCGACAACATCTGAGTTAAAGTTATGGCAACTTCATCCTAAAAAACACAAGCAAGTTTCCGCTTTAGTTAGGCGAACTACATCGACTCTGATCCTCATTTTCCCGATGAGGTACGTAGGCAGCGGGGTAGGGCCCGTTCGAGCATATTCTTTATTTTCCCTACATTTTCCCCCTTTCTTTTCGATCTCTTTTTCCAGTTCCCTTTTCCAGTTCTAGTTCCAGTAGAAGTTTCAGTTCAGCAGCATCTTATTTCTCACCCTTTGAAACAGACTAACAAGCGTGGATCCCGTCGGGTACGACGGACAATCTGGGGTGCTAATACCTTCCCAGGTCTTAACCGACTTTCGAACTCAGATCTTTGGTTTGCAGGACCTCTTCTTTTTCTTCTCTCTTTGGTTTGTGCAACATTACCATTCCCGTTCCTTCGTGATAAAAATGCTTGGCTGGCGACTCTATCCTTTTCCGCGCCAGTTTCGCGTTTGTACTAGGATGAAAATCCAGGGAGTGACAACATCATTCATAGCATGTTAATAAATGTTTACACTTCTGTTTTGCATCACATTTGAAGTTCGTTCATGTTTTGGTTCAATCATGTGCATAAATGGAAAAATTTGCATATTGTTAAAACTACAAAATCATCTAGTTTGCATCCATTGATTGTATGATGATATGTTGCATTCCATTGTTAGTGATCCATTCCATTTTGTTACATAACTTGCATGATCATTGCATTTCATTCTATGCATTAAAACTCATGTTTATGCATTTAAGAAAAATAGTGAAAATTTACCTTGTTTCCATCGCTGCATTTTGAAACAGGAGCTGTAAAAACATGTTGTATTATTCTGTTTTAGGTATTTTACACCTATTTTCATGTTGTCTGGTAGCTATAATATGTTGTTTGTGTTGTGCATTGCATTTTGTAGTTGTTTGTGCAATAGGAAGTTGTAGTAGCTGTTGGATTTAGGCGTTGCTTAATTTTTTAGGGTCCTTAGACTTAGGATTGAGTCTAGTTTATGCCATAGATGTATTAGGATATGTTTGGTATTTGTTTCCCTTCTTCCTTTTATCATTTTAGCCATATCCTACTAAACTTTGTTTTGTAGGGAGGTTGAGGTAAGTTTGTTCACACAACTTCTTCCTTTTATATTCTTTATGCTTTCTGAGTGTTTGCCTTAGTACTTTGTGCTTTATTTGTATAGGCTTCCCCCTTTTTAGAAACAACTTAACTTCCTTAGTAAGTAAGTTGCTTTCTAGTTTTTTTCTTTTCCTTTTTATCATTAGGATTAGAAAACCACACAAACCATTAGGATCTCCTTTTGCATGCAATAAATAACTTAGGGTTATGTCTTAGTCCCCTTAGTTTTTCCCTTTCTTAATTTGAGTCTCTTTTCTCATCTCAAAAAGATAAATAGTAAAATACCTAATAAAGGTTGACCTTCTCGTACGCCAGGAGAATTTTCTGTGGGTTACTTATACACGTCCCATTTTGGGGCGAGGTGTAAGGCATCTACCACGATGAACAAGTCTTAGTATGAGGGTCTCACAAACAACAAACTCAAAATACTTCTCTAAAAGACAGTTAACAAACAACACTCGTCTTTTCCTGCGGGAATTCTCTTCTCATCTCATTCACTCATAACGCGAACTTGCTCCTACTTGCCTCATTTTCAAGACGGTAACGCACTCGTACCAGACGAGCCTACAACACCTGAGCATAGGCATAAGCAGTTCCATCTCTAAAAAACACAAAGTTCCCGCCTTAGTTAGGCGAACTACGTCAACTCTGATCCTCATTTTCCCGATGAGGTACGTAGGCAGCAGGGTAGGGCCCGTTCAAGCACACTATTTATTTTCCCTATATTTTCCCCCCTTCTTTTCGTTCTATTTTTCCAGTTCCCTCTCTCATTCCAGTTCCAGTTAGCAGTTCTTTTATTCAGTAGCTTCTTTATTCCTTACCCTTTGAAACAGTTCAAGCAAGCATGGATCCCGTCGGGTACGGTGGATGGTCTGGGGTGCTAATACCTTCTCAGGTCGTAACCGACTCCCGAACCCAGTTCTTTGGTTTGCAAGACCTTGTCATTTCTCTCTCTTCTGTTTGTGCAACATTACCTTTCCCATTCATTCGGGATAAAAATGCTTGGCTGACGACTCTACCTTTTCCATGCCACTTTCGCATTTTTACTAGGATGAAAATCCCGGGAGCGACATTTGTGTTGTTCATGATTTAGAAATATGATCCAACTCTTTACCTAGGTTTTTCATCCATCAATGAACATATGCTAGAGATAGTTATAAGACTTGATGTTCATAAATATTGAACTTGAATGTTATCATTTTGATAGTTTGAGTGAGAGATCATCAAAGGATCAAAATGGTAAAACTCACAATATGTGTTAGAGATAAACATATTGAGGGGATATGTGGTTGTATTTATCGTCTAAACGAGTTCATTTTCTTTATCGATTCTATACATGCAAATTGGTTTGTCGAACCCTAATTTTGGCATGTTTTATTAAACCTTTTAAATCTGATACTTTTACTGTTAACATTTAGAACTTATACGAATGAATTGTTACTGACAACCAAAACCCTTTGTTACATTAAGCTAAAAACGATTTCAACTGTAGAAAGATGGTGATATCTCTAAACAATCTCCGTGGAACGATAAAAAACCTTACTCTATTTGTATTTCAACATGTTCTAGTTTGGCTATGTATCAAAGCCACATAATTTTATATTTAGTTATCATATAAAGAATACAATATAATCTTGGTATTTCGTGTAACTAAAATGGGAATCAATGTGTGAGCAATTTTTTTAGTGTATTTAATGATACATATGAGTACGAAAAAAGAATTTATTTATAGACTATATTCTTTGTGTAGTCACCATCTTCTCGTTTTCTTAATGTGCATACGCGTCATTCCATAAACGTATTTTTTTAAAATTTAATTTTTCTCTTAATTTTACATTATTTATATAATAAAATTTATAATATATATTTGTGTATAATAACTTAGTTTTGCATTCTGTCAAAAAAAACATAGTTTTGCATTAAATGTGTGATAAATGTAACACAATTAATATATAATCAAATAAACTATAAATATTTATAAAAATTACATGTTTATTTTATTTCCTACTTTATTTTTATTAAAAGAGTACAATTAATATATAATCGATTAATATATAATTTTGCATTTTCACCACTCTTTCACTAATACTTTTATCATCCTTATTAAAATAGGTCAAACGTCTAAAAATTTACTATGTGGGTTGGGGCTCCATAGTGATAACAGTTAAATCACAACGGTAGAAAATGGTAAAAAAAGAAAAAATATCTCAAAGGATGGAGAGGTTTTTATTTTATTTATTTAAAAATATTTATCCCAGAATATTTTTGAATGCATGTATACTAAAAAAAGTATCTCCACTCTCCAGGTATACATTTATTTATGCCTTAGTACACCAGATTATATTCAAACAAGTCACATGTTTTGAACGTATTTTTTTGTTGATATGGCATTTTGTGATATATTTGCAGTTTTTGAAACTCAATAGAGCATCGGTAAATGGATGTATGAAGAATTGATTCGAATCATTACAAGGTAGGAAAAAAAACTATTTTACACTAACTACTATTACTTTAACTATATTTTTCTCTAAAACAATTCTAATAGAAGAGTCGTACATGTTTTCTTTACTACGAAAAATAATTGCAGGGAGAAAGAAAATTCTCCGGATAAAAATTTTATGTTCGATCTTCCTCTCAAAGAATGTTATTGATTACATAGTATATATAATACTTTGTATGCTTCAGTTATTTAATAAATTTAGAATATATTTGTTTATCATTTTTAAAATGTAATTATATTATTGGATCTTGACTTTAAATCTACTTGAGGATATCTAAAAAATATTATTTTTAATGTAAAGTACAATAAAAACTTCATTAAAAATATACACATGTTTATTTTTCCCGTGTTCGTTTGAACACTAGTATTTATAAAGAGGCTGCATACTTATTCTTTTATTTGAAGAGTGATTTTAGCATTATGATTTTGGATGATTGTCTAGTGGGTGGCCAATAGAAAGCAACATGATGTCTCCTCTACATTTGCTTTACTTGACTTTCTTGCCCTCGTCGATCTTTTTCATATAATCCAACTAGTCAAATACTCATGCTCTCGCACGAGTAAAATTATTTGATACGGTATAACATATATTTAAATGTATATATAAATTTAGTACGATATATATATATATATATATATATATATATATATATATATATATATATATATATATATATATATATATATATATATATATATATATATATATATATATATATTTAAATTTTAAATTAGCTATTAATTTTAAAATGAACAATTATTATAAATTCAATTGTATTAAAATAGAAAGAAAAAAACAAACTCATGAGATGAAGAAAATAATATTTAATATTTAAAAATAAGGTTTTTATCTTTCAAATTAAGGTAATTATTGATTTAAATAAAATATGTATTGTGTTTATAGTGTCCCATGAAAAAAAAAGACGTTTGAGATGAAGAAAGACAAAAAAGAAAATTCTGATGCGATAATGACCCGTGAAATAAAAAAATATTTGATTTTATATAAATGTATTTAGATACAAATTCAAAATTTAAAATGATTTAGTCAATTATAAAATTAACAATAATCATATAAATTTAATTGTATTAAATAATTATATAAAAAGAAGAAAAAAAGAATCGTGAGATGGAAAAAGAAAAAAAAAATAAAAATAAGGATTTTGTCTCTCAAATTAAGATAATGATTGGTTAAAATAAAATAGATATTGTGTTGAAAGTGACACGTGAGATAAATATATAGTGTTATTTTATTAAAATTGAAAAATAGATTATTAATATTTTTAGCTATAATAAATAAATAGGAAAAAATTAAAATGAAAGTGATAAAGTGTGAGAAAAATAAATGTGAGGGAGATCTAAAATTTGAATGAAGAGAGATAATGATTGTATATAATATTTAATTGCAATTTCATAAACTTTGTTAACATTGCAAAAAGGTAATCTAGTCAAGAGAACCATGTTTAGTTGGGAATCAATAAGTGAAAATATTTTTTATTAGAAAACGTACACTATCCTGTCAGTTATAAAGGATGTATATTTACATAATTGATGTTACTCAGGATAGGGCAGTGGCATAATGAAAGAGTTTGCATTAAAATAAGAAGTGATAGGTCTGACCATTAAGTCAAACTATAATAGAAAGTACAAAATAAAATCAAAGTTTATTTGAGAAGGTATTATGTATTGAAACAATTAATACCGTAACTTTTGGTTAATTTCAGTTTTGCTTACATTAGATAATGTGTGTGATTCGTAGCTTTTTGGATAAGATAGCATTAGACATTAAATGTAGAAATGACAATACCATGTTTTATTCACGAAAATATGGAATTCCAATCTATACATTGCAACTGAAAGTATCATGAAATAAGTAGGAAGTGATGTTTAATATTTGATATCTTGTTGTAGAACGGCTAAATCATGTTGCAGTATTACGTGAAAACTTGTCTAAAACCTGCTTACATGAAAATTTGTCTAAAAACTGTCATGAAGTATTTATATAACTAGTAAAAAAAACTAGTGCATTTGCACGAGCACGTATGTTCGATTACTTTATGTAATAGGCGTGTTATTGTTTCTCAAATTGAAAATAAATAATGTCAAATTAGAAGAAAAAAATTATGAATATGAGAAAATAATACAATTAGTGAGAATAAAATTCAAAACCATAAAATAATTAATGTATTCCTTATGTAACAAAGATGTGACAAAAAATAGTAATTTTCAGAATACAATATATGTATAACCAGACAATGTATTGTATCCCGTTTATAACAATATTATTTTTTCTCGTATATAAAAATATTTTTATCAACAATGTATTGTATCCCGTATATAGAAATTATATATATTTTTTACACTATTTATTAAAATATTTGAATCAATAGTGAAGTTGTTCTCGTATATAATAATATTTGAATCAAAATATTATTTTTGGTTTGACAATATTTATAAAAATATTTTTTGAGAAGGTAGAGTTGCACTAATTTTAACACAATGTTTTCTGCTCCATTTTCATATTATTTAACTTTAGGTTAAATATGTTTTTGGTCCCTGTAAATATCTCAATTTTCATTTTTAGTTCCTATTAAAAAATGATAAATTTTAGTTCCTACAAATTTTATATGCATGCAATTTTAGTCCCTATTGTTTTCTAAAATTTTGAAAACTGTTTAATTACCCTTAAACTTTTAAATTTTTGAATAATTTTTTTCATCCATGTTTAGATACTATAACATATTTCTATACTAAATTTTGGAATTTTTTAAAATGAGAAGAATTAAATATGAATTTTTTAAATTTCAAAATATAATGATAGAAGTTGTAGATGTTTAGAATTGGCAGAATTTTTGACCAACAAGAAATATTGAATTCAGTTCAGAATGTCCTATCAGATGTTGGGACATTATCAAACAGAGTATAAGAACTTATTTCAGGATGTCACACCAGATGTTGGGACATTGTGTAAATGACTTAAGTTCAGTTTTTCAGGATGTCCCAACAGATGTTGAGACATCTCAAACCTGCTACCAGAATTAATTATTGACTAACTGATCTGAGATATTTAAGGAGAGTTATCTGGAATTAATTATGGATGGATAAAAACAGAACAAGGCGCATCTGTAGGGAGTTTTATTATGAGGATTCAGATTAATCAGAAGAACTAAATCACCTAGAATCTAGGAAGTAACAAACCCTAATTCAAGGTGGAAGCTGCATGTGTTTTAGGACTGGATTAACCTACAGAAAGCCCAAATTACTAACACCTATTTAATCAACAGAAACTCACAGAATTGAGCACGAATTCCAGAAGACCAAATAGGGTGTTTATTGTTTTAATAGCAGGTTGTTTTAAATTGTACCACTTTATGAGCTTTTAAGCAAAAGTGCATTTGTGACTTGATTGAAACTGTGAAGTAAGATCAAGCTGTATTGTTTGAAGAATGTCTTCAATTTTATTAAACTTATAAACAAGATCACTGTGTGATTGAGGGGGAGTGAGTTGGTACTCATATCTAAGTTGTGTCTTAGGTAGAAATTGCATTGGGTAGATATTAAGTGAAAGATTAAACTGGGTTGTTTAAGTCTAGAATTAATATTACTTATAGTGGATTTCCTCCTGGCTTGGTAGCCTCCAGATGTAAGTGTGGTTATACACTGAACTGGGTTAACAAACTTCTGTGTTGTTTAATTTTCTTGCACTTTAAGTTTTGGTTAAATCTGTCAAGTGTTGGGACATCTCATAGGACATTTCATACCTGATCACAGAATTTCAATTGGCATCAGAGCAGGCACCCTGCCTGTTTATACTGGGTGAGATCTAGGGAATACAAATTCTGGAAACATGGACAGAGATATAGGATCAGTAAATAGACCACCTATACTGGATGGATCTAATTATGACTACTGGAAACCAAGAATGATTGCATTCTTAAGATCACTTGACAACAGGGCCTGGAGAGCAGTCAACATTGGATGGGAACATCCTATCCAAGACACCAAAGATGGATCAAAAGTGTTGAAACCTGAAGAAGAATGGAGTAAGGAGGAAGAAGATTCAGCACTAGGCAACTCCAAGGCCTTAAATGCTCTATTCAATGGCATTGATAGGAACATCTTTAGACTTGTGCATCACTGTGAGCTAGCCAAAGATGTGTGAGATACTCTCAAAACAACTCATGAAGGAACATCAAAGGTAAAGATGTCAAGACTTCAACTTCTCACCACCAAGTTTGAAAACTTGAGAATGAAGGAAGATGGGACAGTTCATGAATTCTACATGAACATCTTAGAAGTAGCTAATACTTCTGGAGCTTTGGGAGAAAAGATGACTGATGAAAAGCTTGTAAGAAAGATCCTCAGATCTTTGCCAAAAAGATTTGACATGAAAGTCACAGCAATAGAAGAAGCTCAAGACATATGCACTATGAAAGTTGAAGAACTCATTGGTTCCCTTCAAACATTTGATATGGGAATGAATGACACAAATGTTAAGAAGAACAAAAGCATAGCCTTGGTGACAAATACTGATGAAGAAGAAGATGATGAATCAGAAACTGGTAAAAGCTTATCAGACAACATTGCTATGCTTGGAAGACAATTCAAAAAGATTCTCAGAGGGATGGAAGGCAAATCCAAATCCAGTGGAAGATACACAAACTCTTCTGAGAACAAAAGGCCTTATGATGCTAACAGAAGGTCAAATTATGATGAAAATACCAGTCAAGAAAAAGGAGTCAAATGCCATGGATGTGAAGGATATGGACACATCAGGAATGAATGTCCTACCTACTTAAAAAGGCAAAAGAAAGGACTCTCTGTAACCTGGTCTGATGAAGACTCAGGAGGTGATTCAGAAGAAGAATCAGCTAAGCATATCACTGCTTTAGCTGGACTATGTGAATCTGAAAGTGATTCCAGTGATGGGGAGCTTACTGTTGAAGAACTTGAGCAAGCCTACAAAGATCTATACAAAAGAAGTACTGAAATATGCAGTGAGGTTATAAAGCTAAAGAAGCAGAATGAGGCACTAGAAGATGAAAAAGCAAGTGATCAAGAGATCATTGACACCTTGAAAAGTGAAGTAAGTCTTCTCAACTCCAAGTTGGAACACATGTCCAAATCTGTTAGAATGCTGAACAGCAGTTCAAGTACACTGGATGTTATTCTCAACAACAATAAGCATTCAGGGGATAAAAGTGGACTGGGATTTAACAGAGTACATAAAGATGGAGCTAGCTCTAGCAAAACTACTTCAAAATCCATACAGTCAAACAAGATGTCTCAACAGATGCTTCAACATCAAGAAAAGAACACAAAGTCAAACATAATGTTCCAACAGATGTCTCAACATTCTGAAAAGAACAAAATGAAGAAGAAGTATCAAAGATGGAGATGTCATCATTGTGGAAGATTTGGACATATCAAACCTCATTGTTATAAGCTGCATGGATATCCAAATCAGATGTATCAGCAACCTTCTAAGCAGAAAATAGAAGTTACCAAGAAAGTGCTGCATAAAAATCAAAGAAATCAGCAACCTCCTAAGCAGAAAATAGAAGTCATCAAGAAGGTATGGAGACCAAAAGCTAGCATTCAGGCTGATCAAAGCTACATACCCAAGAACAAGATCAACAATCAATCTTGGAGATCTACTGATGAACAATACACAGGGCAGAGGCATCAAAAGAAATCTCAACTTAAATGGTCAAAGAAAAGTGTTGCATATATAGCACATACATCACTAAGAGTATTAGCTAAAGAAGACTGGTACTTTGACAGTGGATGTTCAAGACACATGACTGGATTGAAGAATCTGCTAGTAAACTTAAAGTCACATTCATCCAGATATGTAACCTTTGGAGATGGAGCTAAAGGAGAAATCCAAGGAGTTGGGACCTTGGACTGTCAAGATGTTCCAAGACTAGATGATGTGTTGCTAGTCAAAGGTTTAACTGCTAACCTGATCAGCATAAGTCAATTATGTGATCAAGGGTACAGTGTAAACTTTACCAAAACTGAATGCATAGTGACTAACAAAGAACAAGAGGTTGTCATGAAAGGAGCCAGATCTAAAGACAACTGTTATATGTGGGAATCTCAAGACTTCAGTCTCACTTCAATTTGCTCTTTAGCTAAAGAAGAAGAAGTGAAACTATGGCACCAAAGACTAGGTCATCTTCATTTCAGAGGCATAAAGAAGATAATATCTATGGATGCTGTGAGAGGTATTCCTAAACTGAAGATTGATGATGGCAAAATATGTGGTGAATGTCAAATAGGAAAGCAAACCAAGATGTCCCATCCAAAGCTCCAACATCTGACAACTTCCAAAGTTTTGGAACTATTGCATATGGATCTTATGGGACCTATGCAGGTTGAAAGCCTTGGTGGCAAGAGGTATGCCTATGTGGTGGTTGATGACTTTTCAAGGTATACATGGATAAACTTTATCAAAGAAAAGTCTGATGTATTTGATGTATTCAAAGACTTATGCCAAAGAATACAAAGGGAAAAAGCCAGCTGTGTGATCAGAATAAGAAGTGATCATGGAAAAGAATTTGAGAACCAAAAGTTCTTAGATTTCTGCTCTTCAGAAGGAATCAATCATGAATATTCTTCACCAATCACTCCTCAACAGAATGGGATTGTTGAGAGGAAGAATAGAACTATTCAAGAATCACCAAGAGCTATGATCCATGCTAAAAAGTTACCTTTGTACTTCTGGGCTGAAGCTATGAACACAGCTTGTTACATCCATAACAGAGTTACTCTAAGGAAAGGAACTTTGTCCACAATATATGAAGTCTGGAAGGGCAGAAAACCCACAGTTAAGTACTTCCATGTGTTTGGAAGTAACTGTTATATTCTGGCAGATAGGGAGCAAAGAAGAAAAATGGATCCTAAAAGTGATGAAGGGATTTTTCTTGGATACTCTATAAACAGCAGAGCATATAGAGTATTTAATTCTAGAACCAAGGTTATCATGGAGTCCATAAATGTGATAATTGATGATGCTCCTACAGATGTCCCAGAAGATGTTGGAACATCTGCTGATATCAAGATTGAAGCTGAAGAAAAGAATGATCATTATGACTTCACTCAAACTGATACAAGGACAGAAGAATCCAGCAAACCTCCCTCCATCAGAATACAGAAGGATCATCCCAAAGATTTGATAATTGGTGATCCCAACAGAGGTGTAAGCACTAGATCAAGAGAAGTGATTTCAGGTTCCTATTTTGTTTCTAAAATAGAACCTAAAAACATCAAGGAAGCTCTTACTGATGAATACTGGATTTGTGCTATGCAAGAGGAATTAGGTCAATTCATAAGGAATGAAGTGTGGAATCTTGTTCCTAGACCTGATGACATAAATGTGATTGGAACAAAATGGGTGTATAAGAACAAGTCAAATGAACAAGGAGTTGTTACAAAGAACAAAGCTAGACTTGTAGCTCAAGGATACACACAAATTGAAGGAGTAGACTTTGATGAAACCTTTGCACCAGTAGCAAGGCTTGAATCAATCAGACTACTTTTGGGAATTGCTTGTATCTTAAAGTTCAAGCTATTTCAAATGGATGTGAAAAGTGCCTTTTTAAATGGTTATCTTAATGAAGAAGTATATGTAGAACAGCCTAAAGGATTTGTTGATCCAAGCTGTCCAAATCATGTATACAAACTAAAGAAGGCTCTTTATGGTCTGAAGCAAGCTCCAAGGGCATGGTATGAAAGATTGACTACTTTTCTTATCAAGCAAGGGTACAGGAAATGTGGAATTGACAAAACCTTGTTTGTTAAAGATGAAGAAGGAAATGTCATGATTGCTCAAATATATGTAGATGACATTGTCTTTGGTGGGATGTCTGACAGGATGGTCAAACATTTTGTCAACCAGATGGAATCTGAATTTGAAATGAGCCTAGTAGGAGAGTTAACCTACTTTCTTGGTCTGCAAATAAAGCAAATGGAAGACACCATGTTCATTTCCCAAAGCAAGTATACCAAGAACATAGTCAAGAAATTTGGAATGGAAAATGCTACTCATAAGAGAACTCCTGCCCCCACACATTTAAAGCTGACTAAAGATGAAAAGGGTGAGAATGTAGATCAAAGCATATACAGAAGCATGATTGGAAGCTTGTTATATTTGACTGCTAGCAGACCAGACATAGCATTTGCAGTAGGTGTATGTGCAAGATATCAAGCTGATCCAAAAGTCAGTCATCTCAATCAAGTCAAGAGAATTCTTAAATATGTTAATGGTACTTGTGACTATGGCATAATGTACTTTCATGGATGCAAACCAATTCTCACTGGCTTCTGTGATGCTGATTGGGCTGGAAGTGCTGATGACAGAAAAAGCACTTCAGGAGGATGCTTCTTTCTAGGAAACAATTTGATTTCTTGGTTCAGTAAGAAACAAAATTGTGTATCCTTATCTACAGCTGAAGCTGAATATATAGCAGCTGGAAGCAGTTGTTCTCAGTTGGTTTGGATGAAGCAAATGCTCACTGAGTACAATGTCCCACAAGATGTCATGACATTGTACTGTGACAACTTAAGTGCAATCAACATATCAAAGAATCCTATCCAACATAGCAGGACCAAGCATATTGATATCAGACATCATTTCATCAGAGATCTTGTAGAAGAAAAAGTGATTTCATTGGAACATGTAGCTACAAATCTGCAGTTGGCTGATATCTTTACCAAAGCATTGGATGCTACACAATTTGAGAACTTAAGGGGCAAATTGGGAATCTGCTTATGTGAGATTTAGCAGTTATGGAGATGTGCCAACATGTCATATGACATTGTGTGGCATAAGCACCAGATGGCAACACCAGTCTGGTCAGGAACCTTGGGTATTCCATTCCTAATAATTTTCAATGTAACGGCTACTTATATAATAACAGCTTGCATTCAGCTTTCCATATTCTCATCATATGTAACACCCTAATTTTTGCCCTAAGATTGTTTCGCATATCATCTGCATTTTGCATATCAAACAAGATCACATTGGTTTCGAGTTTCTCCTCAGATCAGGTCTATGCTTCGCAGGGGATCACCATTATTTTTACTGTTTTATATTTGTTTATATTTACTGATTACTAACAAAAATACAAAAAAAATATGTTGCAGTGCTCTTCTTCTTCTCTGTGTTGCAGGTGTGCGAAGATAAGACAATAATTTCTTTCAGATGTGCTTGTTCAGTCTCAAGGCGATTTCAGATGGTTGTTTGACCTAATCTGGTCAAACTATCAAAGGATTATGCTGACTGCCAGTTGTGTGTGCCATTAATTCAGTTATTAGGCAATGCGTTTTCAAAGTACAAGTTGGTTTGTGTGACAGTTGTTTTCTGTGCAAAGTTTGGTTTGTTCATCAGTTATCATGCAGTGCGTTGTGGCTTGAATCTTCAGTGTTTATCAAGTTTATCAGTTTATCAGCGATTCATCTGAGGATTTATTTTCCTCAGTTTGGTTTCGAATCATCAGGACTTGAATCAGACAGTTCTCAGATGACAGTTGGCAAGTTGCGAGTTATTTGGGTTGATCAGTGGTTCTGTGATTGGCTGTACTCATTTCATCAGAGGCTTGTGCAAGAAGAAAATCGAGATTTGTTGTGGGCTTGAAAACTAAAATTCCATTCATTATCCGATCCATACCGTTTAATCATTTTTATTTCCATACTAAATTCACCTTTCAAATTTCCATTTTTTCGATTTTTACCCCTTTTCACAAAGTATTCATTATTTCCATTATCACATCCACATGTTCTTCTGCTTTTTCCTTTTCCAACCATAATCCATTTTTTTTAACCAAAATAATCCATATTCATGCTTGATTTAGTCGATTATCCATTTATTCCCATTTTTACCCGATAAATCATAGAAATCCATTTTTCACTTTCCAACTCCCATGAAATTAATAATAAATATCCATTCTTTTATTGATTTCCTAAATCATTTTCTTTTTATTACATAACCTTTTTTTTATTATTCCATTTCATTTTTATCAAAAACCAAAACTATTATAAGCCCATTATATTATACATCCATTTTTTTAAAAAAAACCAAATTAAATAGAACAAAAAATAGATGTTGAGCCTACTACATCACATTAGGCATCTTGCAGCAATCATAACAACAAAGCCCCACATCCATTCAATATCATTTTCCAAGCCTAGCCAAAACAGGCCTTTGGCCCACAATTTCATATCACCAAGCTTCCGCATTGCTCTCCATCAATTCAAGTCGTATACCAACTGCTTACCAAACTAAAAGCCAGCTTGCAAGCCACAACAAAGTACCACAAGCCGTACAGCAGGCCCCACGCATCACATGCCGTACATCCTTTCCACACTTCCTTCAGCTGCCAAGCCAAAAAACTCAGCTCCCACACGCACAAAGCAAACACACGCCAGCCAATTTCCCAGGCCCACACTTTGCCAAACCTGCCCAGCTAGCCTCACTCTCATGCTCATCATCTCATGCCTTCAATAACAGCCCAACACAGCAAAATAACAAGACTTCACGTGCAAGCCTGCACCAATTCCAAGCTTCACCGCAGCTCAAACATCAAACAATAAGCCCAACAAACTTCCCAGCCTCCTAGCCAAAGCTGCCTAGCCAACATGTCCTGCATACAACTTGCCAAAACCAACAAAATACAACATGACCCCAGCACGCAAAAACCGCACAGCCAGCTAAAACAAATTCCAGCTTCAATTTTTCCTGCACAAGCCGAAACAATATCAGCCAAACGGACAAAAACGATTCAAGCCGTAAGCACACAACAATAACAAACAGCTTCAAACTGCGTGTACCAAGCCTTCGCCCCTCAAAAACATCACGCTTCCCGCACGAGAGCCTCATACCAAGTCACGACGTCACACCTGAAAATCAAAACCAAAACGCAAACAACAGCATACAAAACGCAGCAAGCATGAAATGAAAACGCAAATGAAGCACGCCCTCCTCGTGACGTACCGAAACGCACTTCCAAGTTGAACAAAACGGCAATCAATCTTCACCAATTTCTTCTTTAAATAGAGCCTTCCCCCTTCTCTAATTCCAAGCTTTCAAAGCCAAAGAATTGCTGCCAAATCAAAAATTCCCAATCCCTAATTCTATTTCATCTCACCCTCAGGTCCGAAAATCCTCAATCAATTTCTGGAAACCCCTAAAATCTAAACCGAAAAGAGGAAGAAGAAAGCTTGTGAGAGAGAGAGAGAGTTCGCGTGAGAGAGGAAGAAGAAGGAGGAAATCGCGAGAAAGAGAAGAAGAAGAAGCTTCTTTATTCGGTTGTTTTGATTCTTTGAAGGTGAGGAAGAGATTATCCCGCAGCAATTTGTGCATTTCTTTTTCTCCCCTGTTTCGGCCATTGTTATGTTTGCCTCATCGAAGAAGAAGCTGCGGCTTCCCTGTCTCATTTTCCCCTTTTATTTTTTTAATTTTCTTCTTAAATTTTAATAAAATGGATGTTAATGAATATGGTGCTTGGGCTTGGATCATTTTTAGATCCGTTTCTGTTTACACCACCCGTGGATTACTCCATCACCCCCCTCCCTTTTGCTTTTCTATTTTATTGTTTTAATTCTTTTTTTTAAATTTTTGATTGTGATTGGTTTAGGATTTTTTTTAGAAAAAAAGATTTGAATAAATAATTTGGAAAAGAATTTTAGAAAGGTCTTTTAAAATGTTTTTTTTAGAAAAAGATTTGGAAAAAGATTTTTAAGAAAAAGAGTTTAGAAAAGGATTTTTAAAATGTTTTGATTCCTTTTATTGGATCTATTTTGGATCCATTATTCTTCATCTCTTTTTAATTTTGGTCGATGACAATCTTCCGATTCGGGATTGTTGATTTCCGATTAAGTTTAATCTTCATTATTTCAAATCTATGGATGAATGATCATTTGGATCATTCTCCATACTTTGAGATCGTGATAGGTTGCTTTTCGATGAAATTCAACGATAATCTCGATTAAGATTAGACCTTCCTTTTTCTTTTAGTGTGGCATGTTTTCGGAGAACGATCCATTATATCGTTTCTCTAACATGTATTAACACTAATATTTTCCACTTTAATTAGTGGTGGCCGGCCTCATTTGTAGGGTAATTACTCCGTAAATTACTCGGCGATTGCTTAACATAGACCTAAAGTTGTCCCGATTCGATTAAAGATCCACTTGGATCCGGTTGCCTCGGTTTTATTTTCATTGTTGTGGTTGTGCTTGATTAAGTTCATCATACCACCTTATATTTGTAAATAATATAATAATGTGAATATAATTAAATTTAATCTCCTGCACCTTATCCTTTTATTTTAATCTCTTGCTCCCTTATCTCCTTATTATATTTTGCCATATTATATCATATATCATTGTTTATATTCATATTGTGTTTGTTGATATTCATATTGTGCTTGTTTTTATTTTGTCCATTTGGACATCAAAATACTTAATAAAGGATTAAACTCTTAAAAAACTTGTGACTTCTAACATTGGACTTATGGTTACTATCCCTTTGCTTTTGGAGAATGGACTTAGACTTCTAGGATCTCCCTTTGCTCAAGTTGGAATGGATTAGAAACCTCAACCTCAAGTTACTTCATTAACCTTTGAAGAGGGAATTCCGATCTTTGAAGAATTGTGCATATTATAGTTTGGTAACTTCTTTCTTTATCTTTTAATTCAAGCATTAGGACTAGTCCCTTCATCTCCTCCCCATTCTTTAATTTTCAAAACTTCTTCCTATTTCAAAACCTTCTTGTTTTCTAAACTTCAAACACTTTCATAAACAAACCTTGATTTAGGTCAAGCGATTTTTAACCTTTTCCTTTTATTTTCTTAACCAAATATTAATTCATGTAAATATATTAAAACCATTTTTGTACATACTTAAAAAAAATACAAACCCATTCAATTGTTTTTGTGCCTTGTGCACCTTTTTCTTTTCCATATGTTTAGATATGATTCATCCCTTTTAGCGGAATTATTCGCTAAGGGATGACGACTTATCTCTACATCTTAAAATCAATTCAACCCACTTATTCTTTTCAAACTTTGTACCACGAACTACGAGGTTTTGATCTCGCATTGCACTTTGTGGGTACGTAGGCATAAGGCTTTAAAACCTTATCAAACACAAAATCATTAAAAAATATTCTTCTCCTCATCTCTTCCATCATTTTAAACGAACCAATTTCAGACCAAAAAGCAATAAGTATTTCAAAGGGCTCCCGTGGAGTACCACAGATGAGTCGGGTGCCTAAAACCTTCCCGGTTCATAACCAATCCCCTTACCCAATCTCTGTTTATTTCTTTTAGCCTTTGCTTTTAGAATCCTAGGTTTTTATTCGTTCTTTTACCTTTTTCCATTCGGAAATAAAGAAAAGCGCGGTGGCGACTCTGTGTTAATCGAGTTAAGTTAATCAATAGCTTATACTCACGATTTTACCGCTACACTATCAAAAGAGAATTACATTATCTAGCTGTTCTTCAGAAATCATCAACCCTAAAACTCTTCATCCATCTTCTTTAACAATGTCTCAAAACCCTAACATTCCTGAAGAAATTCTCAACAAAGAAGATGTGGTCCATGCAACCCCCATTTCTGTGGTACCCATGGAGTCAACCCCTTTGGACGAAATCAGAGGAAGTGTTCCTCATGCTAAAAAGCCAAGAACTCCAAAAAGAGCAAAAGATCAAGTCTGCAGCAAAACCAAAGGCATTCCTTCACCAGCAAACATGCCTCCAAAATCTTCTGAATATGTGGATGCCTCCATAAAGGAGTTGGTAAACAAGATTTTTTCTGAACAGAGAGTGGTTAGTGGCATTTCTATTCCTCTGAACACCATGCCTGCCCCTCAAGAAGATCAACAAACTCAGGCTGCAAAGGACACTCCTGCTCAACAGGATGTCCCAATAGATGTTGAAACATCTGAGGATCAACAAAAGGTTTCATCTGATGCTGCTGTAGAAGAATCTGAGGACCAGAAAAAGGCCTCAAATGAAAGTGATGAAGAAGAATCTGAGGATCAGACCAAAGCCTCAACTGAAGAACATATCTCTGTTGATCAACCAGCTGAAGAGGAGACTGCTCAATCTCCTCCTGTGGTGAACCTAGAGCAGGATTTTGATACAGAGATCATTGCCTCTGTAAAACCTAGCATAGCCAAAAGGCTCAGGACTAGGAAAGAAAAGATGCAAGCAGGACATGCAATTTCTGAGAAGAAGCAAGCTACCCCAAAGAAAGACAAAGCCAAAACTGTCTTTGGTCCTACAAAACAATGGAGCAAAGTCCAAACTCAAAAGAGGAAAGCTGTCACTCCTTCAGACTCAGATGTTGAAGCAGATGTCCCAACATCTCCTCCAAAGAAGAAACCAGCACCCTCTAGGGCTTCAACTGTTGTTCCAGAAGCTCCCTTGGACAACATCTCATTTCATCATGTTTCAAGTGTAAACAGATGGAAGTTTGTGTACCAAAGAAGGGTAGCACTTGAAAGAGAGCTGAGCAGTAATGCACTTGAGTGCACTGAACTAATTGATCTCATATCTGCTGCTGGTCTCTTCAAAACAGTCTCCAACCTATCTCCTTGCTATGAGCTACTTGTCAAAGAATTCATAGTCAATCTTCAGGAAGATTGTGCCAATGGTAAGTCTGCTGAATTTAGAAAAGTTTTTGTTAGAGGCAGGTGTGTAGAGTTCTCTCCTCAGATCATCAACCAATTCCTTGGAAGAGAATCTGATGGTCCAAATGAACTAGGGAAGACTGATAACCAGGTCTGCAAGGTTATCACTGCAAACCAGGTCAAGGCTTGGCCAGTTAAAGGAAAGCTCTTAGTGAGCATGCTGACAAGAAAATATGCCATGCTGAACAGGATTGGTACAGCAAACTGGGTGCCTACCAATCACACATCTTCAATATCCACTGGCTTGGACAGGTTTATTTATGCTGTGGGCACTCAGACTAAGCTGGATTATGGAGCCTACATCTTTGATCAGACTTTGAAGCATGCTAGCTCATCTGCCACAAAGCTGCCAATAGCTTTTCCTTCCTTGCTGTGTGGTATAATGCTAAGTCAGTACCCTGGGATCCTCACTGAGAAGGACACAGTTTGCAAAAGAGAAAGCCCTGTGGCCTTTCACTACAAACTGTTCCTGAGTCATCATGCAGCAGATGTTGAAGCACCCTCTGGGACATCTGCAGGTCCTTCAAATGCAAAGACTCCAATCTCCAAGGCTGCATTGATTGCTGAACTGAAGAGCACTTGCAAAGAACTTGAAGCAAGACATCAGAAGCTTGAGGAGATTATCCAAAGGCTGGAGAGTGAAGGTGATCAAAAGGCTGCTTCTGATGAAGAAACTGAGGATGATGAAGAAACTGAATGTGAGGAATCTGAGTGAATAATTGTTTGTGAGGAAAATTGTATGACAGCAGCATTGTAATTTAGAACTAGTCTCTTTGGCCCCAAATTTATGTCTAACAAGGGGGAGAACAACAACAACAACAACAATGTGTAATGCTGTTTAATTATGAATGAAAAATCTGTTTGTTTGTTTCTGAACTGAATCAGTGTGTTTTGATAAATATTTCTGTTGCAACAAGACTGGACACATGTATGTTTGAGGGGGAGTAATCTCAAATATGATTCAACAGAAAAGTAATGCTATACTCTAATAAAAGAACTTCTGCTGCACTCTGATAACCAGAAAAGATGTTAGCCAAAAATTAGCCAAAGGGGGAGTTTGTAGATGTTTAGAATTGGCAGAATTTTTGACCAACAAGAAATATTGAATTCAGTTCAGAATGTCCTATCAGATGTTGGGACATTATCAAACAGAGTATAAGAACTTATTTCAGGATGTCACACCAGATGTTGGGACATTGTGTAAATGACTTAAGTTCAGTTTTTTCAGGATGTCCCAACAGATGTTGAGACATCTCAAACCTGCTACCAGAATTAATTATTGACTAACTGATCTGAGATATTTAAGGAGAGTTATCTGGAATTAATTATGGATGGATAAAAACAGAACAAGGCGCGTCTGTAGGGAGTTTTATTATGAGGATTCAGATTAATCAGAAGAACTAAATCACCTAGAATCTAGGAAGTAACAAACCCTAATTCAAGGTGGAAGCTGCATGTGTTTTAGGACTGGATTAACCTACAGAAAGCCCAAATTACTAACACCTATTTAATCAACAGAAACTCACAGAATTGAGCACGAATTCCAGAAGACCAAATAGGGTGTTTATTGTTTTAATAGCAGGTTGTTTTAAATTGTACCACTTTATGAGCTTTTAAGCAAAAGTGCATTTGTGACTTGATTGAAACTGTGAAGTAAGATCAAGCTGTATTGTTTGAAGAATGTCTTCAATTTTATTAAACTTGTAAACAAGATCACTGTGTGATTGAGGGGGAGTGAGTTGGTACTCATATCTAAGTTGTGTCTTAGGTAGAAATTGCATTGGGTAGATATTAAGTGAAAGATTAAACTGGGTTGTTTAAGTCTAGAATTAATATTACTTATAGTGGATTTCCTCCTGGCTTGGTAGCCTCCAGATGTAAGTGTGGTTATACACTGAACTGGGTTAACAAACTTCTGTGTTGTTTAATTTTCTTGCACTTTAAGTTTTGGTTAAATCTGTCAAGTGTTGGGACATCTCATAGGACATCTCATACCTGATCACAGAATTTCAGAAGTAATGAAAACCTCGACTTAGAAATCAAATTTTGAGTTTTTTTTTTCGAGAAACTTTTTATAAAATTTTAAAGATGTTTGTAAAATAATCATTTAAAAATACACATCGGTTTAACAGGATGGGCTAAAACTATATGTATAATAATTTTGTAGGGAATAAAATATCTTATTTTTTTAATAAATTGAGATATTTATAGGGACTAAAAACATATTTAACCCTTTAACTTTTTAGTTTAATTATTTAACTTGTTAACACAATGTTAAAAAAGAAAGTAGATGACGAAATATACATTCTCATTTTCATATTATTCTATTAAAATAATATTGAAAAATTAGACTATCAAACAAGTTTTTCATTTTCATATTTTTAAAATATTTTTTAAAAACTAATTTATCAAACAAATTTTTTCTTAATTTTCTTTTTAAAAATATTTTTTGAAAATAACTATAAAAAAAAATTTTAAGAACTAAAAAAAGTGTTTCAAACAGGCCCTAAATCGTTAATACATAGAGGTTGTTTGTCAAGTCTTGTAGCATTCCACGTGATGCTCAAGAATTATCATAACTCAAGAAAACAACTTGAATTCTTATTTGCATGGAGAGCATTCTTACTTGCCTTATTTCTCAATGTAACAGAAACAAAATTCAATAAAATATCATAACTCAATAGCAAAGCTATAATTTACACCCTGTATATAAAATGGATCATAAAAATATCTTTCAAGGCATTCAGCTGGAACAAATCATTACAAAAAGTTATATTTCAAGGCATTTAGTAAATGATAAATTGTTTGTCACTACTGATTAAACCAGAAATACTTCCAGCAAATAATAAACTAACAGTTGGATTTTTAATCGGCAAATCTAAAGCATTGAGCATACATAAAGTTTAACCATGTATAATCTGCTTCATCATCGTCATTTGAGTCAAATATTGAATTGTCTTCTTCTTCCTCTTCATCTTCCTCGAAGTGTTGTCTCCTTCTCAACCTCTTTCTTCTCCTGTGTCTTCTTTGTCGCTCTGCAGCTGGCTGAACAACCACAAGCCATCTTCAACCTCTTGATGCATATGTTGGACTTGTTTCACAAAACCATTTGATACTGTCAGAACAACTATGGACATCCAGAATTATAAAAAAAATATACACAATAATATATAAGGTTGTTCAATCAGTGTTGTACCATATTAGGTTGTTCAACGTCGGGAGGTTATTGGCTCGACACAGGTTGAAGCAACACCAGAGGTGGCTGCTGTAACACCCTTCTAACCCAACAAGAATTTCGCATAACGTATGAAAATTAAATCAAATAAAATCGCCACTCAAGGGTGTCACATCTTCATAAAAAATCATAATTATTTTCCTGCTCCATAAGATGGGTTACAACATATAGAAATAACAACTTATTTTGGATCAACACCTCTTTTAAAACAAAAACGTCGCAGCGGAATTATCGTCATAAAAATCTCCTTAAAAAAACAACTCATAATAATTTAATATCATCAAAATTAGAATTTAAAAATAACTCAACATCTTACAAATCCTCAAGAAACATGTTAATCAAGGAAACACAATATTTAAAACAAAAGCGTTCCCATCCCGCTGTTACATATCAGAGCAAAACACCTCTATTATTAACGAAAATAGAGTAAAATAACTCCAAAGCTAAATCTGCATGCGTCTACGACTAATCTTGATCACTTGCACGTTACCCACGTGGAAGAAACATTCGAACAGGCAGAGTGAGTAATCACAATTCATTACAAAAGATATAATGAAAAGATATAGTAGTCACAGCAACAGTTACCAATAATTTATAAATTCGTCACATATCACACATATACCCATATTGTGACTTCATTAAGTCATTCACAACATCGTTATCTCATCGATCAATCATCGTCACTAAAATAACACTTAAGTCACAACATCGGCAAACATCATTTAACTTGCAAATTATGCAATACCACTTAGTATGAAATGGAACGTCATAGAATCATGCATGTGGTACCGAACATCATGGATGGGCACTGGGCCATCATCCTCCAAAATGGAGCACAACATAATTACCTCAATCCACACAATGGGATTGAAGCCAACAATGGACCGAAGTCCAACATCATCACTGGACCGAAGTCGCAACAACATCACTAGACCGAAGTCCCAACATCATCATTGGACTGAAGTCCTAAAAATGCTATGAATGTATGATGTAATACGTCGTAATAATCACCATCATGGCTCATCAAAGTTGCATCATTATTCATAAAAATTCATCATAAGACTTCAAATAGCATGTATATCATCAACATTGCATATCATCAATTTAATTCATCGTAATATCGTAGTATATCATCATCAATAATGTCACAGTAACATCGTAGCAACAACACGCAAGTTTCGTAATTTATATCAAAACATCATTAGTTCCACATACAACTACAGACCTCCTAGTCAATTGGGTAGACAACACCTTCCTCCTTCCGATTGTTATATTCAGTGGGTTCGATCTAGAGCTTCCAAGCTCAAGATGCCTTATCCACCTGAGGAGCCTATGTTTCCCATATTGCCTTTGTCTGCTTTTCTACCTCCCGTTGATGAGAAGTTGGTTCTTCAAGAAGAGTTAGAGAAGATGAAGAAAGAAAAGGAAGAATGGTTACTTGAGAGGACTACTATGCAGGAGCAGCTTAAGGAGAAGGATGATCTTATTGAGCTACTTGAGCGGCGCGTCACGAAGAGACCGAGAGAGGATTTATTTTCCTCTAGTACTCCAGCTACTACTCCTCCTACTTCCGGTGCTTGGAAGGCCATTGTCGACAAGTTGGTGAAGGATAAGGAAGATATGGAATAGCGGTACAAGAATGAGATCAAGAGGATTCGTATGAAGTATCAGCCAGGATTCGGGACTTCTTCGGATATGATTCCATAGGCTTAGTTTACTCTTTCTCTTATGTATTAGGATTATTGATGTTTGTACTTCATTTGTAATCCTCACTTTGATATTAATGAGAATGAGTTTTTAAATATTTCAAAAATGTTTCTTTATGAATATTGCAAGTTAACTTATAATCCTTTGAAATCTTTGCATTTGCATATACATAGCATGCATCATACTTGCATTTATCTTGCTTTTTGAGTGTTCTCCAGGGATCTTATGTTGTTTTCTGGTCTTCATCCAGTGTTCCTGTCAAGCTGACTCACCGCTTTGATACTCGAGCTAATCGGAAAAGAGTGATGGATACTTTGCAACAAGAGAATCGCGAGCTGCGCGAAGAGGTTACTTATCTGAGGGAAAGCTTGGAAAGAGTGACTGCTATGATGGAAAAATTTGATGGCTGCTCAGAATCAGCCACCTCCTAGTCCTCCTGTTCAGAATACTGTCATCTCAGAGGTTGTTACCGCATCCATTCCTGTGGAGACTGTTGTTTCTCCTCGCCACCGTATACCTGCTAGCACGCCCTGGGGCATGCCTTTTGACTTTTTTCCTGCTGGATATCGTCCTCCTCATCATCAGGAGACTGCTGCATTTAATAATCTCCCACAGCCAGTATGGACTACTCTTCCTCCAATTGTGACTATTGTACCGTCTGGGGTGCGTAATATTCCGCATCATGATGAAATGATTTACCATGCTGAGTCTAATGAAGGCGCTGGAGTTGCTGAAAGACTTGATGACTTCCAGGGACGCTTTGTTGAGATCCAGAGGGAGATGAGAGCTTTGAAGCATAAGGATTTGTTTGGAAAAGATGCTTATGACCTTTGTCTGGTCCCGAATGTTAAAGTTCCTTACAAATTTAAGCTGCCTGAGTTTGAGAAGTACAAAGGCAACACTTGTCCATTGAGCCATCTGACGATGTATGCAAGGAAAATGTCTGCTCAGACCGATAATGATAAGCTGCTGATTCACTATTTCCAGGACAGTTTGACCGGTGCACCTATGAGGTGGTATATGAGTCTGGATATTAGCCAAATCAAGACCTTCAATGATTTGGGAGAAGCTTTTGTGAAGCAGTACAAGTACAACGTTGATATGGCTCCTGATAGAGATCAACTTCGTGCTATGTCCCAAAAGGACAAAGAGACTTTTAAAGAATATGCGCAGAGATGGAGAGAGCTGGCAGCCCAGATTGTTCCTCCGTTGGAAGAAAAAGAAATGACGAAGATCTTCTTGAAGACGTTGGGTTCTTTTTATTATGAAAGAATGATAGCAAGCGCTCCTTCCGATTTCACTGAAATGGTGAGTATGGGGATGCGTTTAGAAGAAGGTGTCCGTGAGGGACGGTTGACTCAAGATAACAGTAATGGTTCAAGCTCCAGAAGGTTCAACTTTGGAAAAAAGAAAGAAAATGAGACTAATGCAGTATCCCGTGAAAGTTATAGAAGACCTCACAGTCGTGTGAATCACCATTCGCAGCATGTGGCTTCTGTAACACCAATGATCAATGTGGCTCCAACTGTGCCAGCTGTTCCAAAATATCAACCTCGTTATCAGCAACCTTCTGTGCAACAAGGTGGTAATCAACAAGCTCGGGCTAAGCCTAGTTTTGATCCTATTCCGGTGCCGTATGCGGACTTGCTTCCGTCTTTGATTGCAAAGAATCTTGTGCAAACTCGTCCTCCACCTCCAGTTCCAGAGACTATTCCATGGTGGTATAAGCCAGAAGCTCGATGTGCTTTTCATCAAGGTGCCCCGGGGCATGATGTTGAGAACTGTTATCCACTAAAGTTCGAAGTACAGAAATTGATGAGGAACAATGTTCTGTATTTTAATGATGTTAATCCTAATGTGCAGAAGAATCCGTTGCCTAAGCATGGTAATGCGTCTGTGAATATGGTTGCTGGATGTCCTGGGTTGTTCAAAATCTATGAAGTTCGCCATATCCGAAGATCTTTGGTGGAAATGCATGCTTTCTTGAGTGAATATCACGATATCAATCATGATTATGCTGGATGTTGTATCTGCTCAGTGAATCCTCGCGGTTGCATGATCGTTAAAAGAGATATCCAGAAGATGATGGACGATAAGTTGATCGAAGTAACAGCGAAGAGAGATGAATATGAGAATGAAGTGAATGTCATTATGCCTCATTTCAATCTTCCTGAGAGTGCTGCTCCTGAAAGGGTGGTGTTTTCTTTTGATAGTCGCAAGAATGTTGTTACTCCATTGGTGATTAATGTACCTGGTCCAATGCCATATGAGTCTGATAAAGTTGTTCTGTACCGGTATAATGCTACGATGATAGAGAATGGTAGGGAAGTTCCTCTTCCTACTCCAAAGTCTGTGGTTAGCATTGCTGATGTGACAAAAGTTACCCGAAGTGGTAGATTGTATGCTTCAGACCCTCCGAAGAGAGTTGAAGATACCAATGCGAGCAAGCAGATTATGGATGCTGTGGTCCAATCGAGCCAATCTGGTAATAGTGATGATGAAGTGCTAAAGTTGATAAAGAAGAGTGAGTATAATATTTCTGAGCAGTTATTGCAGACTCCCTCAAAGATATCAGTGTTGTCTCTCTTGTTGAGTTCTGAGGCTCATAGGCAGTCGTTACAGAAGATTCTGGATCAAGCCTATGTTGACCATGACGTGACGGTTGATCAATTTGATAGCATTGTGGCGAATATCACGTCATGCAACAATTTAAGCTTCTGTGATGATGATCTGCCTGAAGAAGGAAGAAATCATAACTTGGCTCTGCACATCTCGGTGAATTGTCAAGAAGATGCTTTATCTAAGGTGCTAGTTGATACCGGCTCGTCTCTGAATGTTATGCCAAAATCGACATTGTCAAAGCTTGCGTTTCAAGGTGGTCCCATGAGGCACAGTGGGATTATAGTGAAAGCGTTTGATGGGTCGAAGAAGACAGTGATTGGAGAGGTGGATCTTCCTATTCTTATTGGACCGTTTATATTCAAGATTACTTTCCAAGTAATGGATATACGTCCCGCATATAGTTGTCTCCTCGGAAGACCATGGATCCACGAGGCAGGAGCTGTAACATCCACTCTTCACCAGAAGTTGAAGTTTGTAAGAGAAGGTAAATTGGTGACTATTGAAGGTGAGAGGGCGATGCTTGTGAGTAATCTGTCTTCTTTCTCCTATATTGATGCCGAGGAAGAGGTGGGAACGTCGTTTCAAGCTCTTTCTGTTGTGAATAGTGTTGTTAAGAAGAATGCCATGCCCATGTCCTCTTTCAAGGATGCTCTGCGAGTGATTGAAGCTGGTCAGTCTGATGGTTGGGGAAGAATCATTGATGCTGTCGACAACAAGGAAGGTTTTGGTATCGGCTTTGCTCCTGGTGCAGCTATCAAAGATCCAAAGACTATTCAAGAAGGCTTCAGAAGTGCTGGATTTATCAACGACCATTCCGCTGCTGCCATCATTGATGATGATGATGAAGACGAAGAAATGCTAGACTTTGTGACGCATGGAAAGATTTTCCAGAATTGGATCGCTGTTGATGTTCCTTTTATCGTTCATTCTTCAAAGTAATTTGTTTTTATTTTCTTTCAAAAATCCTTTCACTCTGCCCAGGGTGAAAGTGATGCTTGTCGGGCTTTGTTTCAAATTTGATCATCATCAATAAAATGTTATTTTGTTATTTCCATATGTGTTTTTCATTTTTGCTTTATTCTGAAAAATGGTAACATAAAAAACCAAAAATATAATAAGTGTGTATCTGCATATTGTTTGCACTTTTGTTCATGCTCTAAAATAAAAATAAAATCATTGTGCAGATTGATTGATAAATCCATTGAAAAAAATGATCCTATGCCCTCTCCCAACTTTGAATTCCCTGTGTTTGAAGCTGAGGAAGAGGATGATGAAGAGATTCCTGATGAAATTTCTCGGTTGCTTGAGCACGAGGAGAAGATTATTCAGCCTCATGGAGAGTCAATAGAGATGGTCAACTTGGGTTCTGATGATGAAAAGAAAGAAGTCAAAGTTGGAGCATTGCTTGATCCTGATGTTAAGCAGAGGATTATAGAGCTTCTCAGAGAATATGTTGATGTATTTGCTTGGTCTTATCAAGACATGCCAGGTCTTGATACTAATATTGTGGAGCATAGATTGCCGCTGAAGCCCGAATGTCCACCTGTGAAGCAGAAGCTCAGAAGAACTCATCCAGACATGGCAGTAAAAATCAAAGAGGAGGTTCAAAAGCAGATTGATGTCGGTTTCCTTGTGACGTCAACTTATCCCGAATGGGTGGCCAATATTGTTCCAGTTCCGAAGAAAGACGGAAAAGTCCGAATGTGTGTAGATTACAGAGATTTGAACAAAGCTAGTCCGAAAGATGATTTTCCACTGCCACACATTGATATGTTGGTAGATAATACGGCTAAGTTTGATGTGTTCTCTTTTATGGACGGATTTTCCGGTTATAATCAAATAAAGATGGCACCTGAGGATATGGAAAAGACCACATTTATTACACCATGGGGAACATTCTGCTACAGAGTGATGCCCTTTGGATTGAAGAATGCTGGTGCGACGTATCAAAGAGCTATGACTACACTTTTCCATGATATGATGCATAAAGAGATCGAAGTATATGTTGATGATATGATCGCCAAGTCGAAGACTGAAGAGGATCATGTTGAGCATTTGCTGAAGTTGTTTCAGAGATTAAGGAAGTATAAGCTTCGTCTGAATCCGAACAAGTGCACATTTGGTGTACGTTCTGGAAAGTTGCTAGGTTTCATTGTCAGCCAAAGAGGCATCGAAGTTGATCCTGATAAAGTGAAAGCTATTCAGGAAATGCCTGCTCCAAGAACCGAAAAGCAAGTCAGAGGATTCTTGGGCCGATTGAATTATATTTCGAGGTTTATTTCTCACATGACTGCCACATGTGCTTCGATTTTCAAGTTGCTTCGGAAAGATAAAGGTTGTGTCTGGACAGATGATTGCCAGAAGGCGTTTGAAAGTATTAAAGAATATCTGCTTGAACCTCCTATTTTGTCTCCTCCGGTGGAAGGTAGACCGATGATCATGTACTTGACTGTGTTGGAAGATTCCATGGGTTGTGTGCTTGGTCAGCAAGATGAAACTAGAAGAAAAGAACATGCAATTTACTACTTGAGTAAGAAATTCACTGATTGTGAGTCTCGGTATTCCATGCTCGAAAAAACTTGTTGTGCCTTAGCTTGGGCTGCAAAGCGTCTTCGCCAGTATATGTTGAATCATACAACTTGGTTGATCTCTAAAATGGATCCAATCAAGTATATATTTGAAAAGCCTGCTTTAACTGGGAGGATTGCTCGTTGGCAAATGTTATTATCAGAATATGATATCGAATACCGAACTCAAAAAGCTATAAAAAGTAGTATCTTGGCTGACTATTTGGCACATCAACCGATTGATGATTACCAACCTGTCAAGTTTGACTTTCCAGATGAAGATGTGATGTTTTTGAAAGTAAAAGATAATGATGAACCTTTGATTGAGGAAGGGCCGGAGCCCGGATCTCGATGGGGTTTAGTTTTTGATGGTGCCGTGAATGCACGTGGAAGAGGAATTGGGGCAATGATTATTACTCCCCATGGTTCACATATTCCTTTTGCCGCAAGGTTGACTTTTCCTTGTACCAACAATGAAGCTGAGTATGAAGCTTGCATTATGGGTCTTGAAGAAGCTGTTGATTTGAGAATTAAACATCTTGACGTGTATGGAGATTCTGCCTTGGTAATTAATCAGATTCAGGGCACGTGGGTGACTCATCAACCCCACTTGATCCCGTATAGAGATTATGCCAGGAAGATATCAACTTTCTTCACCAAAGTTGAGTTCCATTATATTCCTCGTGATGAGAATCAGATGGCTGATGCTTTGGCAACCATAGCTTCTATGATAAAAGTGCACCAGTGGAATGATGTTCCCATGATCAGTGTGAATCGACTTGAAAGACCAGCTCATGTGTTTGCAGTTGAAGAGGTTCATGATGATAAGCCTTGGTATCACGATATTAAATGTTTCCTCCAGAGTCAAGAATACCCGCTTGGGGCATCTGGTAAAGATAAAAGGACTTTGAGGAGATTGGCAGGCAATTTCTTCTTGAACGGAAATGTGCTTTATAAGAGAAATTTCGACATGGTCTTGCTCAGATGCGTGGATAGACACGAAGCAGACATGTTGATGAAAGAAATTCATGAAGGATCCTTTGGCACTCATGCCAATGGGCATGCAATGGCTAAAAAGATGTTGAGAGCAGGTTACTATTGGTTGACAATGGAATCTGATTGTTGCAAGTATGTGAAAAAGTGCCATAAGTGTCAAGTATATGCTGATAAGATTCATGTGCCACCAGCTTATCTCAATGTGATTTCTTCCCCATGGCCTTTCTCTATGTGGGGAATTGATATGATTGGCATGATTGAACCCAAGGCTTCGAATGGACATCGTTTTATCCTCGTGGCAATTGATTACTTCACCAAGTGGGTGGAAGCGGCATCGTATGCTAATGTGACCAAGCAAGTTGTGGTTCGGTTTATCAAGAATAATCTTATCTGCAGATATGGTGTTCCGAATAGAATCATTACTGATAATGGTTCGAACTTGAACAATAAGATGATGAAAGAGCTTTGTGAAGATTTCAAGATTCAACACCATAATTCCTCTCCTTATAGACCGAAGATGAATGGGGCTGTTGAAGCTGCGAACAAGAATATTAAGAAGATCATTCAGAAGATGGTTGTGACATACAAAGACTGGCATGAGATGCTCCCGTTTGCTTTGCATGGGTATCGTACATCTGTCCGCACTTCAACAGGGGCAACCCCTTTCTCACTTGTTTATGGTATGGAAGCAGTGCTCCCCGTCGAAGTTGAGATCCCATCAATGAGAGTTCTGATGGAAGCCAAGTTGACTGAGGCTGAATGGTGTCAAAGTAGATTTGACCAGTTGAATTTGATTGAAGAAAAGAGAATTAAAGCTTTGTGTCATGGTCGATTGTACCAACAAAGAATGAAGAAAGCTTTTGATAAGAAGGTCAAACCTCGTGTATTCAGAGAAGGCGACCTCGTGCTCAAAAAGATTCAGTCTTTCCTTAAAGATTCTCGGGGCAAGTGGACTCCGAACTATGATGGACCATACGTTGTTAAGAAAGCCTTCTCTGGCGGTTCATTAATTCTTGCAACTATGGATGGTGAGGAGATCACTCGTCCTGTGAATGCGGATGCAGTCAAGAAATACTTCGCCTAAAAAAAATAAAAGAACAGCTCGCTAAGTTGAAAACCCGAAAGGGCGGCTTAGGCAAAAATGAGCGTCTCGGTGGATTGAAAACCCGAAAGGGCGGTCCAGGCAAAAATTAGAGACAAAAACAGAAATAATTATCCCGGTAGATTGAAAACCCGAAAGGGCAATCTAGGCAAAAGTTAGGGATCATGGCAAGTAACTGCGTCGACAGACTGAATCACTTGTAGCAACCGAGGATTTCAGATTCTACTTCCTCAGAAGAAGTATTCATCAAAGATTCTTATTCATTCATCCTTGACTGAAGTTTCAGACACAGTGAAGTTCAAAGTTGATAGGGAGAATAGTGATCATTGTATCTCAATGTAGCCCTTTCCATGTATTTACCATTTTTCAAATTTGTAATGATCCATGGAGTCATGTCATTTGCTGACTACCATTTCTATCAATGAATTTGAGCTTTTATCCAATTGTTTGCAATTCTTTATATTGTTTCTGTTTACAAAATTTCAATTTATTGTTGATGATGATTTTTGAAACAAATTTAATAAATTTTAATTTTTGAAGATTTTGAAAACATTTTCTTTTGATATATGGACAAAGAAAGAATATCAATAGTGCCTCCAAGAATGGTAAAGTCTGGATGTGTGTAACTCGTCTCTCCTAAAGCAGAGTTTGATTCGGTTGTGTCCATGCGAAGTTCCTGGATAGTCTTGACAGATTGATGTTAATGAAGTTTTGTTCCCCAACCATGGTGTTGAATGGAGATTGTATGTATTCCCTAGAAGAGCTGTTGGAAAGGATGTTCAGAATCCCTAGCGGAGTGTTGATCTTTTCCTCAGCAAGTTATCTTTGAATTGAGAAGTATTGGGAATCCCCAGCTGAACTCATGTTACCTATCCTGAATTATTTACATCCTTGAATATAGAAGTATTGATATAGCAGTCAGTTTAGAGGTTTTCTTTTATCCTATGTTAGGTATAGATTTAAAATCCCTCGTAACTGTGTTGTGGCTATGATGTTAACTTCTGATATCCCCATATGGATCCCCAGTAGGTCTGCATGTGTTGATTTCCAGCAGGTTCCTATGTGATTTTTAATAGGTCTTGCACTCTATCCCCAGGGGGAGCAGGAGTTGTATGACAGTTGTTCTTTGTGAAGTTTGATTTTTATCAAGAATATTTCCATCCTCAGCAGATTATTACCTTGCCTTAGCAGGATGATATTCCCAGCAGATGCTGTATTATTATGATTTGAGCCTTGTAGCAGGATTTTATTCCTTTAACGGCTTGTGATATTCCCCTGCAGATTTCAAGTTGAATCTCCAGTTGTTTCCCTGCATTGTTGCCTTGGGATTAGCCGAGTATCCGGTTGTTGTGGTGTTCATGTCACCCGTTTCTTATCTTTATGTCTGTTTTGTCAGCATATTCATAAACATATTCATACGCATAAGCATAGCATTGTTTGCTTGCATTCTTGCGTTTATCATTGTTCTCTGCTCTTTGGTGTGGATTTTCCCCACGGAGTATGTGTGTCGTATTCCTCTCAAGTTTAGAGTGTCGACCATTAAGCAGAAAGTGTTAATCCTTTCTAATTTCCCACTGAGTTTGTTTCTCGTGGACGATGTTAATTCAGTTTCCTCCCCAGTTTATTATCTGGATGGATTTTCCCCAGTTGAGATATTTCCTCCTCGGGATGAGTCTTGTTTGACCATTTCTTTCCAATTTGTTCTTGGATTGAACTTTGGTCCCCTTTTGTGGATATATTTGCTTTGGAATTAAGCTACCACTGTTTGATAGTGGACAACATTTTCTCCAGCTTGCGTATATTTGCTCTGGATTTAAACTATCAGTAATAGATAGTGGGTAATATTACCAAATTGATCAAGTCCTTTTACTTGTACTCCCACCCAGTAAATCCGGTAGTCGAGATTTTATCCTCTTACCCAGTAAAAAGGTAATAGAGTTTGTCCTTTGCTTTAGCTCCTACCTAGTAAATTAGGTAGTCGAGAATTGTTCTACCCAGTAAATTCGGTAGTCAAGTTATTTTCCTCTTACCCAGTAAAAAGGTGATAGAATCAGATATTTTCATCTTACCCAGTAAAAAGGTAATTTGATTGAGTTCCTACCCAGTAAATCAGGTAGATGATCATACTCATATCCAGTAAATTGATAGTCGAGTCCTTTTATATCTCCTATCCAGTAAATCGATAGTCGAGTCTGTTGTACTCCTACCCATTAAATAAGGTAGTTGAGAGTTTCTTGCCCAGTAAAAAGGTAATTGAGGTTATTCCTCCGTATTTCACTCCTATCCAGTAAATCGATAGTCGAGTTCTTTTATATTCTCTACCCAGTAAATCAGGTAGTTGAGAATTTGTTGCCCAGTAAAAAGGTAATTGAGGTTATCCCTCTGTATTTTGCTCCTATCCAGTAAATTGATAGTCGAGTCTGTTATATTTCCTACCCAGTAATCAGGTAGTCGATGATTTCTTTTCCAACACAGTATTTCTCCTTTTTTTGGGTTCAAATATTTGTTTGGTTGATATTCCTGGCAGGGTTTCCTTCCCTGGCTGAATTTTGTTTCTTGATTATTTCATATCTTTTCCTAAGTGGAGTCTGTTATCCAGTGATTTATTTTCCTGGTAACTCTTTGGTTGTCTGTTGTTTCCCCAGCGGGATTTTCTTCTGTGTCCCCAAGTTTTGCTTTTCTCTAGTGGTCATATTTTCCCCACAGAGATCTTGGGTTTGCATATCATATTCATATCATATCATGTTCTCTTAGGACAAAAATTGGGTATTCTGTATTTAAGTCTCTCCCATCTTGTAGAGACGAAGATGTAAATATTCATATCTCCGGATTGAAGAAACTTAAATAGGGGCAGCTGTAACACCCTAATTTTTGCCCTAAGATTGTTTCGCATATCATCTGCATTTTGCATATCAAACAAGATCACATTGGTTTCGAGTTTCTCCTCAGATCGGGTCTATGCTTCGCAGGGGATCACCATTATTTTTACTGTTTTATATTTGTTTATATTTACTGATTACTAACAAAAATACAAAAAAATATGTTGCAGTGCTCTTCTTCTTCTCTGTGTTGCAGGTGTGCGAAGATAAGACAATAATTTCTTTCAGATGTGTTTGTTCAGTCTCAAGGCGATTTCAGATGGTTGTTTGACCTAATCTGGTCAAACTATCAAAGGATTATGCTGACTGCCAGTTGTGTGTGCCATTAATTCAGTTATCAGGCAATGCGTTTTCAAAGTACAAGTTGGTTTGTGTGACAGTTGTTTTCTGTGCAAAGTTTGGTTTGTTCATCAGTTATCATGCAGTGTGTTGTGGCTTGAATCTTCAGTGTTTATCAAGTTTATCAGTTTATCAGCGATTCATCTGAGGATTTATTTTCCTCAGTTTGGTTTCGAATCATCAGGACTTGAATCAGACAGTTCTCAGATGACAGTTGGCAAGTTGCGAGTTATTTGGGTTGATCAGTGGTTCTGTGATTGGCTGTACTCATTTCATCAGAGGCTTGTGTAAGAAGAAAATCGAGATTTGTTGTGGGCTTGAAAACTAAAATTCCATTCATTATCCGATCCATACCGTTTAATCATTTTTATTTCCATACTAAATTCACCTTTCAAATTTCCATTTTTTCGATTTTTACCCCTTTTCACAAAGTATTCATTATTTCCATTATCACATCCACATGTTCTTCTGCTTTTTCCTTTTCCAACCATAATCCATTTTTTTAAACCAAAATAATCCATATTCATGCTTGATTTAGTCGATTATCCATTTATTCCCATTTTTACCCGATAAATCATAGAAATCCATTTTTCACTTTCCAACTCCCATGAAATTAATAATAAATATTCATTCTTTTATTGATTTCCTAAATCATTTTCTTTTTATTGCATAACCTTTTTTTTATTATTCCATTTCATTTTTATCAAAAACCAAAATTATTATAAGCCCATTATATTATACATCCATTTTTTTTTAAAAAACCAAATTAAATAGAACAAAAAATAGATGTTGAGCCTACTACATCACATTAGGCATCTTGCAGCAATCATAACAACAAAGCCCCACATCCATTCAATATCATTTTCCAAGCCTAGCCAAAACAGGCCTTTGGCCCACAATTTCATATCACCAAGCTTCCGCATTGCTCTCCATCAATTCAAGCCGTATACCAACTGCTTACCAAACTAAAAGCCAGCTTGCAAGCCACAACAAAGTACCACAAGCCGTACAGCAGGCCCCACGCATCACATGCCGTACATCCTTTCCACACTTCCTTCAGCTGCCAAGCCAAAAAACTCAGCTCCCACACGCACAAAGCAAACACACGCCAGCCAATTTCCCAGGCCCACACTTTGCCAAACCTGCCCAGCTAGCCTCACTCTCACGCTCATCATCTCATGCCTTCAATAACAGCCCAACACAGCAAAATAACAAGACTTCACGTGCAAGCCTGCACCAATTCCAAGCTTCACCGCAGCTCAAACATCAAACAATAAGCCCAACAAACTTCCCAGCCTCCTAGCCAAAGCTGCCTAGCCAACATGTCCTGCATACAACTTGCCAAAACCAACAAAATACAACATGACCCCAGCACGCAAAAACCGCACAGCCAGCTAAAACAAATTCCAGCTTCAATTTTTCCTGCACAAGCCGAAACAATATCAGCCAAACGGACAAAAACGATTCAAGCCGTAAGCACACAACAATAACAAACAGCTTCAAACCGCGTGTACCAAGCCTTCGCCCCTCAAAAACATCACGCTTCCCGCACGAGAGCCTCATACCAAGTCACGACGTCACACCTGAAAATCAAAACCAAAACGCAAACAACAGCATACAAAACGCAGCAAGCATGAAATGAAAACGCAAATGAAGCACGCCCTCCTCGTGACGTACCGAAACGCACTTCCAAGTTGAACAAAACGGCAATCAATCTTCACCAATTTCTTCTTTAAATAGAGCCTTCCCCCTTCTCTAATTCCAAGCTTTCAAAGCCAAAGAATTGCTGCCAAATCAAAAATTCCCAATCCCTAATTCTATTTCATCTCACCCTCAGATCCGAAAATCCTCAATCAATTTCTGGAAACCCCTAAAATCTAAACCGAAAAGAGGAAGAAGAAAGCTTGTGAGAGAGAGAGAGAGAGTTCGCGTGAGAGAGGAAGAAGAAGGAGGAAATCGCGAGAAAGAGAAGAAGAAGAAGCTTCTTTATTCGGTTGTTTTGATTCTTTGTAGGTGAGGAAGAGATTATCCCGCAGCAATTTGTGCATTTCTTTTTCTCCCCTGTTTCGGCCATTGTTATGTTTGCCTCATCGAAGAAGAAGCTGCGGCTTCCCTGTCTCATTTGCCCCTTTTGTTTTTTTAATTTTCTTCTTAAATTTTAATAAAATGGATGTTAATGAATATGGTGCTTGGGCTTGGATCATTTTTAGATCCGTTTCTGTTTACACCACCCGTGGATTGCTCCATCATCCCCCTCCCTTTTGCTTTTCTATTTTATTGTTTTAATTCTTTTTTTTAAATTTTTGATTGTGATTGGTTTAGGATTTTTTTTAGAAAAAAAGATTTGAATAAATAATTTGGAAAAGAATTTTAGAAAGGTCTTTTAAAATGTTTTTTTTAGAAAAAGATTTGGAAAAAGATTTTTAAGAAAAAGAGTTTAGAAAAGGATTTTTAAAATGTTTTGATTCCTTTTATTGGATCTATTTTGGATCCATTATTCTTCATCTCTTTTTAATTTTGGTCGATGACAATCTTCCGATTCGGGATTGTTTATTTCCGATTAAGTTTAATCTTCATTATTTCAAATCTATGGATGAATGATCATTTGGATCATTCTCCATACTTTGAGATCGTGATAGGTTGCTTTTCGATGAAATTCAACGATAATCTCGATTAAGATTAGACCTTCCTTTTTCTTTTAGTGTGGCATGTTTTCGGAGAACGATCCATTATATCGTTTCTCTAACATGTATTAACACTAATATTTTCCACTTTAATTAGTGGTGGCCGGCCTCATTTGTAGGGTAATTACTCCGTAAATTACTCGGCGATTGCTTAACATAGACCTAAAGTTGTCCCGATTCGATTAAAGATCCACTTGGATCCGGTTGCCTCGGTTTTATTTTCATTGTTGTGGTTGTGCTTGATTAAGTTCATCATACCACCTTATATTTGTAAATAATATAATAATGTGAATATAATTAAATTTAATCTCCTGCACCTTATCCTTTTATTTTAATCTCTTGCTCCCTTATCTCCTTATTATATTTTGCCATATTATATCATATATCATTGTTTATATTCATATTGTGTTTGTTGATATTCATATTGTGCTTGTTTTTATTTTGTCCATTTGGACATCAAAATACTTAATAAAGGATTAAACTCTTAAAAAACTTGTGACTTCTAACATTGGACTTATGGTTACTATCCCTTTGCTTTTGGAGAATGGACTTAGACTTCTAGGATCTCCCTTTGCTCAAGTTGGAATGGATTAGAAACCTCAACCTCAAGTTACTTCATTAACCTTTGAAGAGGGAATTCCGATCTTTGAAGAATTGTGCATATTATAGTTTGGTAACTTCTTTCTTTATCTTTTAATTCAAGCATTAGGACTAGTCCCTTCATCTCCTCCCCATTCTTTAATTTTCAAAACTTCTTCCTATTTCAAAACCTTCTTGTTTTCTAAACTTCAAACACTTTCATAAACAAACCTTGATTTAGGTCAAGCGATTTTTAACCTTTTCCTTTTATTTTCTTAACCAAATATTAATTCATGTAAATATATTAAAACCATTTTTGTACATACTTAAAAAAAATACAAACCCATTCAATTGTTTTTGTGCCTTGTGCACCTTTTTCTTTTCCATATGTTTAGATATGATTCATCCCTTTTAGCGGAATTATTCGCTAAGGGATGACGACTTATCTCTACATCTTAAAATCAATTCAACCCACTTATTCTTTTCAAACTTTGTACCACGAACTACGAGGTTTTGATCTCGCATTGCACTTTGTGGGTACGTAGGCATAAGGCTTTAAAACCTTATCAAACACAAAATCATTAAAAAATATTCTTCTCCTCATCTCTTCCATCATTTTAAACGAACCAATTTCAGACCAAAAAGCAATAAGTATTTCAAAGGGCTCCCGTGGAGTACCACGGATGAGTCGGGTGCCTAAAACCTTCCCGGTTCATAACCAATCCCCTTACCCAATCTCTGTTTATTTCTTTTAGCCTTTGCTTTTAGAATCCTAGGTTTTTATTCGTTCTTTTACCTTTTTCCATTCGGAAATAAAGAAAAGCGCGGTGGCGACTCTGTGTTAATCGAGTTAAGTTAATCAATAGCTTATACTCACGATTTTACCGCTACACTATCAAAAGAGAATTACATTATCTAGCTGTTCTTCAGAAATCATCAACCCTAAAACTCTTCATCCATCTTCTTTAACAATGTCTCAAAACCCTAACATTCCTGAAGAAATTCTCAACAAAGAAGATGTGGTCCATGCAACCCCCATTTCTGTGGTACCCATGGAGTCAACCCCTTTGGACGAAATCAGAGGAAGTGTTCCTCATGCTAAAAAGCCAAGAACTCCAAAAAGAGCAAAAGATCAAGTCTGCAGCAAAACCAAAGGCATTCCTTCACCAGCAAACATGCCTCCAAAATCTTCTGAATATGTGGATGCCTCCATAAAGGAGTTGGTAAACAAGATTTTTTCTGAACAGAGAGTGGTTAGTGGCATTTCTATTCCTCTGAACACCATGCCTGCCCCTCAAGAAGATCAACAAACTCAGGCTGCAAAGGACACTCCTGCTCAACAGGATGTCCCAATAGATGTTGAAACATCTGAGGATCAACAAAAGGTTTCATCTGATGCTGCTGTAGAAGAATCTGAGGACCAGAAAAAGGCCTCAAATGAAAGTGATGAAGAAGAATCTGAGGATCAGACCAAAGCCTCAACTGAAGAACATATCTCTGCTGATCAACCAGCTGAAGAGGAGACTGCTCAATCTCCTCCTGTGGTGAACCTAGAGCAGGATTCTGATACAGAGATCATTGCCTCTGTAAAACCTAGCATAGCCAAAAGGCTCAGGACTAGGAAAGAAAAGATGCAAGCAGGACATGCAATTTCTGAGAAGAAGCAAGCTACCCCAAAGAAAGACAAAGCCAAAACTGTCTTTGGTCCTACAAAACAATGGAGCAAAGTCCAAACTCAAAAGAGGAAAGCTGTCACTCCTTCAGACTCAGATGTTGAAGCAGATGTCCCAACATCTCCTCCAAAGAAGAAACCAGCACCCTCTAGGGCTTCAACTGCTGTTCCAGAAGCTCCCTTGGACAACATCTCATTTCATCATGTTTCAAGTGTAAACAGATGGAAGTTTGTGTACCAAAGAAGGGTAGCACTTGAAAGAGAGCTGAGTAGTAATGCACTTGAGTGCACTGAACTAATTGATCTCATATCTGCTGCTGGTCTCTTCAAAACAGTCTCCAACCTATCTCCTTGCTATGAGCTACTTGTCAAAGAATTCATAGTCAATCTTCAGGAAGATTGTGCCAATGGTAAGTCTGCTGAATTTAGAAAAGTTTTTGTTAGAGGCAGGTGTGTAGAGTTCTCTCCTCAGATCATCAACCAATTCCTTGGAAGAGAATCTGATGGTCCAAATGAACTAGGGAAGACTGATAACCAGGTCTGCAAGGTTATCACTGCAAACCAGGTCAAGGCTTGGCCAGTTAAAGGAAAGCTCTCAGTGAGCATGCTGACAAGAAAATATGCCATGCTGAACAGGATTGGTACAGCAAACTGGGTGCCTACCAATCACACATCTTCAATATCCACTGGCTTGGGCAGGTTTATTTATGCTGTGGGCACTCAGACTAAGCTGGATTATGGAGCCTACATCTTTGATCAGACTTTGAAGCATGCTAGCTCATCTGCCACAAAGCTGCCAATAGCTTTTCCTTCCTTGCTGTGTGGTATAATGCTAAGTCAGTACCCTGGGATCCTCACTGAGAAGGACACAGTTTGCAAAAGAGAAAGCCCTGTGGCCTTTCACTACAAACTGTTCCTGAGTCATCATGCAGCAGATGTTGAAGCACCCTCTGGGACATCTGCAGGTCCTTCAAATGCAAAGACTCCAATCTCCAAGGCTGCATTGATTGCTGAACTGAAGAGCACTTGCAAAGAACTTGAAGCAAGACAGCAGAAGCTTGAGGAGATTATCCAAAGGCTGGAGAGTGAAGGTGATCAAAAGGCTGCTTCTGATGAAGAAACTGAGGATGATGAAGAAACTGAATGTGAGGAATCTGAGTGAATAATTGTTTGTGAGGAAAATTGTATGACAGCAGCATTGTAATTTAGAACTAGTCTCTTTGGCCCCAAATTTATGTCTAACAAGGGGGAGAACAACAACAACAACAATGTGTAATGTTGTTTAGTTATGAATGAAAAATCTGTTTGTTTGTTTCTGAACTGAATCAGTGTGTTTTGATAAATATTTCTGTTGCAACAAGACTGGACACATGTATGTTTGAGGGGGAGTAATCTCAAATATGATTCAACAGAAAAGTAATGCTATACTCTAATAAAAGAACTTCTGCTGCACTCTGATAACCAGAAAAGATGTTAGCCAAAAATTAGCCAAAGGGGGAGTTTGTAGATGTTTAGAATTGGCAGAATTTTTGACCAACAAGAAATATTGAATTCAGTTCAGAATGTCCTATCAGATGTTGGGACATTATCAAACAGAGTATAAGAACTTATTTCAGGATGTCACACCAGATGTTGGGACATTGTGTAAATGACTTAAGTTCAGTTTTTCAGGATGTCCCAACAGATGTTGAGACATCTCAAACCTGCTACCAGAATTAATTATTGACTAACTGATCTGAGATATTTAAGGAGAGTTATCTGGAATTAATTATGGATGGATAAAAACAGAACAAGGCGCGTCTGTAGGGAGTTTTATTATGAGGATTCAGATTAATCAGAAGAACTAAATCACCTAGAATCTAGGAAGTAACAAACCCTAATTCAAGGTGGAAGCTGCATGTGTTTTAGGACTGGATTAACCTACAGAAAGCCCAAATTACTAACACCTATTTAATCAACAGAAACTCACAGAATTGAGCACGAATTCCAGAAGACCAAATAGGGTGTTTATTGTTTTAATAGCAGGTTGTTTTAAATTGTACCACTTTATGAGCTTTTAAGCAAAAGTGCATTTGTGACTTGATTGAAACTGTGAAGTAAGATCAAGCTGTATTGTTTGAAGAATGTCTTCAATTTTATTAAACTTGTAAACAAGATCACTGTGTGATTGAGGGGGAGTGAGTTGGTACTCATATCTAAGTTGTGTCTTAGGTAGAAATTGCATTGGGTAGATATTAAGTGAAAGATTAAACTGGGTTGTTTAAGTCTAGAATTAATATTACTTATAGTGGATTTCCTCCTGGCTTGGTAGCCTCCAGATGTAAGTGTGGTTATACACTGAACTGGGTTAACAAACTTCTGTGTTGTTTAATTTTCTTGCACTTTAAGTTTTGGTTAAATCTGTCAAGTGTTGGGACATCTCATAGGACATCTCATACCTGATCACAGAATTTCAGAAGTAATGAAAACCTCGACTTAGAAATCAAATTTTGAGTTTTTTTTTTCGAGAAACTTTTTATAAAATTTTAAAGATGTTTGTAAAATAATCATTTAAAAATACACATCGGTTTAACAGGATGGGCTAAAACTATATGTATAATAATTTTGTAGGGAATAAAATATCTTATTTTTTTAATAAATTGAGATATTTATAGGGACTAAAAACATATTTAACCCTTTAACTTTTTAGTTTAATTATTTAACTTGTTAACACAATGTTAAAAAAGAAAGTAGATGACGAAATATACATTCTCATTTTCATATTATTCTATTAAAATAATATTGAAAAATTAGACTATCAAACAAGTTTTTCATTTTCATATTTTTAAAATATTTTTTAAAAACTAATTTATCAAACAAATTTTTTCTTAATTTTCTTTTTAAAAATATTTTTTGAAAATAACTATAAAAAAAAATTTTAAGAACTAAAAAAAGTGTTTCAAACAGGCCCTAAATCGTTAATACATAGAGGTTGTTTGTCAAGTCTTGTAGCATTCCACGTGATGCTCAAGAATTATCATAACTCAAGAAAACAACTTGAATTCTTATTTGCATGGAGAGCATTCTTACTTGCCTTATTTCTCAATGTAACAGAAACAAAATTCAATAAAATATCATAACTCAATAGCAAAGCTATAATTTACACCCTGTATATAAAATGGATCATAAAAATATCTTTCAAGGCATTCAGCTGGAACAAATCATTACAAAAAGTTATATTTCAAGGCATTTAGTAAATGATAAATTGTTTGTCACTACTGATTAAACCAGAAATACTTCCAGCAAATAATAAACTAACAGTTGGATTTTTAATCGGCAAATCTAAAGCATTGAGCATACATAAAGTTTAACCATGTATAATCTGCTTCATCATCGTCATTTGAGTCAAATATTGAATTGTCTTCTTCTTCCTCTTCATCTTCCTTGAAATGTTGTCTCCTTCTCAACCTCTTTCTTCTCCTGTGTCTTCTTTGTCGCTCTGCAGCTGGCTGAACAACCACAAGCCATCTTCAACCTCTTGATGCATATGTTGGACTTGTTTCACAAAACCATTTGATACTGTCAGAACAACTATGGACATCCAGAATTATAAAAAAAATATACACAATAATATATAAGGTTGTTCAATCAGTGTTGTACCATATTAGGTTGTTCAACGTCGGGAGGTTATTGGCTCGACACAGGTTGAAGCAACACCAGAGGTGGCTGCTGTAACACCCTTCTAACCCAACAAGAATTTCGCATAACGTATGAAAATTAAATCAAATAAAATCGCCACTCAAGGGTGTCACATCTTCATAAAAACATCATAATTATTTTCCTGCTCCATAAGATGGGTTACAACATATAGAAATAACAACTTATTTTGGATCAACACCTCTTTTAAAACAAAAACGTCGCAGCGGAATTATCGTCATAAAAATCTCCTTAAAAAAACAACTCATAATAATTTAATATCATCAAAATTAGAATTTAAAAATAACTCAACATCTTACAAATCCTCAAGAAACATGTTAATCAAGGAAACACAATATTTAAAACAAAAGCGTTCCCATCCCGCTGTTACATATCAGAGCAAAACACCTCTATTATTAACGAAAATAGAGTAAAATAACTCCAAAGCTAAATCTGCATGCGTCTACGACTAATCTTGATCACTTGCACGTTACCCACGTGGAAGAAACATTCGAACAGGCAGAGTGAGTAATCACAATTCATTACAAAAGATATAATGAAAAAATATAGTAGTCACAACAACAGTTACCAATAATTTATAAATTCGTCACATATCACACATATACCCATATTGTGACTTCATTAAGTCATTCACAACATCGTTATCTCATCGATCAATCATCGTCACTAAAATAACACTTAAGTCACAACATCGGCAAACATCATTTAACTTGCAAATTATGCAATACCACTTAGTATGAAATGGAACGTCATAGAATCATGCATGTGGTACCGAACATCATGGATGGGCACTGGGCCATCATCCTCCAAAATGGAGCACAACATAATTACCTCAATCCACACAATGGGATTGAAGCCAACAATGGACCGAAGTCCAACATCATCACTGGACCGAAGTCGCAACAACATCACTAGACCGAAGTCCCAACATCATCATTGGACTGAAGTCCTAAAAATGCTATGAATGTATGATGTAATACGTCGTAATAATCACCATCATGGCTCATCAAAGTTGCATCATTATTCATAAAAATTCATCATAAGACTTCAAATAGCATGTATATCATCAACATTGCATATCATCAATTTAATTCATCGTAATATCGTAGTATATCATCATCAATAATGTCACAGTAACATCGTAGCAACAACACGCAAGTTTCGTAATTTATATCAAAACATCATTAGTTCCACATACAACTACACACCTCCCAAATATCAATGTATATCATTTAAATTATTTCCAGCAACATGAAACTATTTTTAAATAAAAGTACATTATCTCAGTTTCCCGTAGGTTCAAACGACACACAAATCAGACTACCAGAACTAAAGTTATGAATTTCCAAAGTTTTTCGTCAAACACTGACACTGACATCTTACACTAACACCATAAAGCCTCATGACACACTATTTAACTTTAATTCCAGGACTTGAAATCATTTTTTATAGAAATTACATTCAATTATCTTTCCACGGGTTCAAACGGTGGTCAAAATAGACTTACGGATAAAAAAGTAATGAATTTTTAAAGTTTTCCAAAAATTATCTATTGTGGTTACAGATTTTTCACTAAAAATACTCAAATTCCCATACGGGTTCATCATTAAAAAAACCAAAACACATATAGATTATCCATATTATCATAGTATATCATCAACACATCAAATTAGACGACATATACATCATTCTACATCAAAAACACATCTTACTTTCATCACTTTCTACCTATTTCATCAAGAACTCATAATAAAACCCAAAACCCCATAAAACCACAAACCTATCTATATTCAAAACCCTATATCAATCATAATGAAATTTATACTCCCCATACCTTAACCGTACATATATTGATTCTTCTCTTTGAGTTCTTCAAGAATTCTCTGAGCCATAACTTCTCCTTCTTCTTCCTCAGAGCCTTTTTCTCCAAAATTCTATCGATAAAAGTGATTCTCCCCAAACTCCAATTTTTATGTTTTGTCACTCTTACACCTTGGACCTCATTATATTATTCCATCTTTAACCTCACTTACTCCACCCAAAAATACCACTTTACCCTAAAAATCTCTAATTTTATTATTTATCAAATTATTTAGATTAATCCTCAATAATTCTTATTAAATCTAAAATAATTTTAATTAAATAATAACTTAATTAGAACTTATCCTTATAATTCTCCTTCTTTTTCTCTCCCACTTGACTCACTATTATAATTATTAAAATAATAATAATAATATTAATAATATTTGGTCTTCCTTATTTTCCTCTCTTCCATCCAATTATTAATTATTAAAAAAAATAATATTAATAACTTCCCATAGTTATTATAATTTCTTTATTAATTATATTAGGCTCAATTCTACACCCCACCGTTACTACTTCTATACACCAACAAGTCCATTTATCCAAATTAGCATAATTCTACCAATTAAATCCACAACTTAATCAACTCACTAACAATGACACAACTTAATCAACTTAATCAACTCACTAACAATGACACAACTTAATCAACTTAATCGACTTAATCCACTTAATTAATTCGTCCAATCCACAATACGACTTAATTTAACTCAACTTACTTTAATTCAACAAAAATCAAATTAGCAACTTATCACAACCAACTTCGACAATTCAACATAAATCAACACCAATAATACGAATATAATTAATTAAATAATTAATTAATAAACAGGGCATTACAACTGCAACTCCATGTCTTGGTTGAGAGGGACAAAATGTTCTTCAATGTCTTGCACCTGTTGATGAAAACATGTTTAATACACATTGAAAGAATAATGGAGAAGTAAGGAATTTATGCCGTTGTTGGACCTGTGGCGGTTGTTGCTTTGGGTCACGATCATGGTGTTCCGGAGGTTCCTGCAAATCCGCTGTTGTATTGGACGGCCCAGGTGTTTTGACATTCTTGGAGGCCATACTTTTTAATATAAAACCTGGTGTTGTTTGTTGTATGTTTTTGAGATGAACTTTAGGTTTATATAATCCTGATTGTGTCTCTTCATATTCTGACCTGTTTTGAAAATTTGAATGCATTAATTGTCTTTGAAAATATAACAAAATAATGAACTATGACGGTCAAGTTCCATATTAAGTTCTAAATATAATCAATGTTATGATGAGGCATTATACAAAGACATTTAAAGTGAGAGACTGACTTCATACATCACCCTAAACATAAATATGAATTAATGAAATAATGGACTATAAACCTTAAAATGAAATAACAAAAAATCATATATAGTGGCATCTATTAAAAATTTGAAAGCCTTCAATCAAATAACAAAGTAGTCAAATACTGACATCTATAAAAAATTATAAAGCCTTCAATAAATATTAGTATCTATGAAAAATATCAAATATAAAGTTTTTTTAAAAGACATTGCTTATACATCAAATAAAAAATTCAGATACTTAACTTAAACAATCAGGTCTGCATTATCAGTTGAAGGTTGCTTCTACCAGGTTGTGAAGCTCCATTCTGCATTCCTAACCAAATGGAAAGATACAAATTACACAACAAATTCATTTTAAGTTTATGCACTATGATAACTGACATGATAAGAGAAATTGACAATTACAACTTATAGGTAGAAACGATAAACATTTTAACCACACCATGACAAACCTCACAGATGTGAAGAGATTTGATAAAATCAACAATCTCACTGAACATACCTATATCTTATCAGGGATAAAAAACATCATATATCTTGTCATTATAAATAATTTCGAACTTCGACCACATAACAGACAAATCAAACAATTACACAAAACTGAATAAAATAAGGCTCAAATTCACCTTTTGTCGGACACCTAGAGAAAAGGTTCTGAATGGCTGCATCTACCATCTACGAAAACTACAACAAATGTAATTCCACAGACAATTCATCACCTTTCCATGAAACAACTCTTCACCCAATATCCTATTTATTTAATACAAAATTTCATCATTGCCTTGTTATAAAAAAAGATGAAGCAAAAAATTATGAAGATAACAATATTGACATGTTTATGAAACAACCACAAAGTTAACACTCCGAAAACTATACGATGTAAAGATCATAATTGCCTTCCTCCTTTCTGCATTCCGAAACAAATGGCAACATAAAAAAGAAACAACAATTTCATTTTCAATTTATGCACTATGATAACTTACATGATAACAAAAATTGATAATTACAACTTATAGGTGGAAAGCATAAACATTTAAACTACACCATGACAAACCTAACAAATGTGAAGAGATTTGATAAAATCAACAATCTCACTAAACATAGTTGTATCTTCTCAGGGATTAAAAAACATTATATAGCTTGTCATTCTAAACAATTTCAAACTTCGACCACATAACAGACAAACCAAACAATTCTACAGACTTGAATAAAATAAGGCTCAGATTCACCTTTTGTTGGATAGGTGAGAGAAAAGGTTCTGAATGGTTGCATCTACCATCTGCGAAAAGTACAACAAATGTAATTCCATAGACAAGTAATCACCTTGCCATGAAACAACTCTTCACCCAATTTCCGATCCATTTAATACAAAATTTCATCATTGCCTTGTTATAAAAAAAGATGATGAAGAAAACAACATTGACTTGTTTTAGAAACAAGAAAACAATTAACACTCAGTAACCAATATGGTGTAAACATCAAAATTTCCTTCCCCCATTCCTAATACACCAAAAACAGTAAGTGAATAAATGTTAGCTATGTCTTCTGCAGAATTCAATATAGTATTACAGGATTCAATATTCATAGTTCTAAACTGTAATAAAGGGTACTAAGACCACAAGTTAAAATCAGGGTCAACCATTAGGCATGTAAGAAATAAGCAATAGAAAAATTCCCACTTACCTCTTTGAATGTATCATCTTCAACATATTCAGATCCAATCCACTATCAACTCCAACTTTCTGTCCCGAAGGTATTTTCCAACAACAAAAAACACAAATCTAAAAAATCCAACCATTTGACAGACACATACAAAATGCAAACAATAAACCCTTATATCAAACAAAAATATTTCGTTTCTCATCAATATGAAGATGATGAAGTCCGATTATTCCATTCTTACAATAACCCATGACTAACATCACTAATGGAATGAGAAATAATTGCATTTAAAGGTAAGAGAGACATATCACTCGATGACACTTTTAGTAAGAGGTGGCCTGATCATCAGACAAATCATGAAAACAAACTAAATAGTTAAAAGCCATTATTATTATAACCATCCCTGCAGTCATGGTACAAGCATTCAACTTAAAAAATTACCATTTTAAGTTGGAAGTTTCAAATAATGATACAACTAAAAACTTTGGCTGAATGAATGCAGGGTACAAGGAATCCACTTTCACAAACCTGCCTGAATGATAGAAACAGTTAAGTATCTCAAATTAAGACAAGTTGAATAGGAATAGGATCAAAAACCAAAATAGCGTATGTGTTGATGAGAAGTGCCACAGTGTCACAATCATACTTGAATGTAGCCATTATTTTTGTACCAAAATAGTTATTATGTCAACATATCTACATAACACAAAATATTAAATAAGCTATATCTTTCTATGACAATGATCACACAAATCGATGATTCGGTACAATTTTTAATATTAAAGGAAAGTAATAACCTGAGTGTCAAATTCTGAAGAAGAAGATGTTGAAGGTGTGGGAGAATCAATTGAAAGCACAATGCTAAATGAAACTGATCCAGATCAATCACAATTCCTTGCCAGCCCAATTCTAGAGTTCAATAATCTCAATCCCAAATGACCACCCTTCTTCTTGAATCAACCCCAAAAACAACCAAAATATAAATTTAACACAAACCCAGAATCTAATAAATAAGCCGAAATAAACTAAAACCTCATAATGAATCAATCAAAAAACCACTAACTACTTTTAGAATCCACTCACTACTTTTCAATTCAATGGGAGTTCTTCAAAGCTCCATTCCCTTGGATCCAGAAACTTTGTCTTCTACATCGGGAATTTGAATTGATTTTACTGCAAAACAAAATAAAATAGTAGCACATCCATTAAACCTAACTTTTGGAACAACAATATAAACATTCACACTTACCTCTTTCCTAATACACCAAAAATAGTAAGTGAATAAATGTCAGCTATGTCTTCTGCAGGATTCAATATAGTATTACAAGATTCAATATTCATAGTTCTAAACTGGAATAAAGGGTACCAAGACCACAAGTTAAAATCAGGGTAAACCATATCAACCATTAGGCATGTAAGAAACAAGCAATAGAAAAATTCACACTTACCTCTTTGAATTTATCATCTTCAACATTTTCAGATCCAATCCACTATCAACTCCAACTTTGTGTCCCATAGGTATTTTCCATTAGCTATTTTTAGTCTACAGTAACCTACATTCACCAAAAAAACTCAAATCTAAAAAATTCAAGCATTTAACAGACACATACAAAACGCAAACAATAAACACTTATATCAAACAAAACTATTTCGTTTCTCATCATAATGAAGAAGATTAAGACAAATTCTTCCATTCTTACAACAATCCATGATTAACAACAGTTAAAGATCCGAAACAATACAACAACAAACTCCGTGTATCTGAGTACAAAACAAACATGCGATTTGCAAAACAACATAATGAAGATCACAACATCACTGCATTATATCCCAATATTCAGTGAAGATAAATCGACGAACAAACATGGTGTTTCTGAGTACAAAATAAACATGCGTGCGCAAATCAATGAACAAACATGGCGTTTCTGAGTACAAAACAAACACGCGTTACAACAACATTCTCAGTGCAGAAGAATCGATGAACAAAACTTCCGATTTCCAGCAAATTTGTGAGATAAATCCAGAGAAATTGTTAGCTCAACTGAGAGATAAACAATTAGGGTTCAGATGAGAGAGCGTGGGCATGGAGTGTGATTTGGAAATGTTCGGTTCAGATGAGAGAGAAAGTTTTAGAGTTCACATGAGAGAGACTCGGGTGGTGGCGTGTGATTTGGACAAGAAGGATTTTGTCTTTAGACAAAATCAATTTTGAGAGATTGGTGGCTCCATTGACCAATAAAGTGGTTTTTGCATTTAATGATGGTACTTTTTAATTACTATTTAGTTCAACTTTAACTATTACAAACACAATTAGTTTGCAAAATGTACATAATAAAAAATAACCATATTATATATAGAACTGATAGTCCAATTTAGTTGCAAAAAGTAAATTTTGGACACAAATTACCCCCAAATTGATGACATGCATGGCAAAAAATGAGACAAGGGCATATATGTGTTTTCCAGAACAACAATTTTTCTTATATTATAGATGATGCAACTTCATGACAATATTGTTTTACATGAAAATTCATAACAATATGCTACTTGTGTGTATAACTATTGTCATAAATAAATAACTATTAAGGTGCTTAAGGTGAATAAAGAACTATTAAGCATGACAACATGAAACTTCATGACAGAGCATATTAAGGTGCTTAATTTTTCATATATAAATAATTATAATTAAACAAAATGTGTATACATAATTAAACTAAATGTGTATACATAATGAAATATGTACTTAATTTTTCCACCAAAAGAATTAAATGAAACGTGTATACATAATTATAATTATAATTTATATTCATATTTATATATAAATGAACACATGCAAATAGTTGGAAGCATTGAAATAATGACTTATCAAAATTTGGTATAAAGATAACATAATATTTTGAAAGCCTTCAACAAACCACAAATTTGTTATATAAGCAAAAAATTATAAAAACCAATCAACTATAGAAGTAAAACACTGTAAAAACCACATCAATATAAAATTGTAAGAACTTGCTTCACAAATAAAGAAACAACAAAATGTAGGAAAGATAATATTAAATATGAAATCCTCATTACAAAAGTTTCAATCCATGAGAAAATGACATTAGTATTTTTCAGGAAAGGATAGCTGCATTGAAGATAAATTTTAGGCTATTGGAACATATGCACTTTGAAAATACCATCGTTAACAACCGGTTCTCCATTATAAAATACATAAGTATGATGCTCCTTAAGTTGCTCAAGCCAATCCTTAAAGTTGTGGTTCCTCGTCATAATATGAATTTGATCTCCCCGTTAAATCATTCAGTATTTAGAAGCAATAAAGAGATAAAGATGCAAAATGAGTGGTCAAGTCATACCTTTGCATCTTGTATGACCAACTCGATATGTTGTTGTCAGCTTTTCTCCTTAACAACCCAAAGATCAACAATGAAAATGTGCATCTCCCACACTTGATTACCTTACAAACATTTATGCAATGTTTTTTTGTCAAGACAATTATGCCATATGTAGTAACAATAAATTAAAATAAAAAAGTTAATGTATCAAAAAACTTTCATCTTTAAAGTAATTTATCCATAAGTTAAGAGTGAATGATATCAAGCTATGAAAAAACCTTCTTCTTTAAACCATTGTTAAGTTTTTTTTTTTGTTTTGATAAAACATATTTGTCAAAGATAAAATATTTATGCCAAGCCATGTAACACTTTTGACTTCTTGAAACATATTTTGAAAACCAATGTTAATATCACCATAAAATCCGAAACATAAGCCAAAAACATAACAAATACCTTTCTTGAAAATAATGATTTTTGCAGCAAAAGCATCCTTAGATACACTATAATTTCAACATAGAAACTTAAAGGCATCATTTTAAACGTTAACAAACTCAAACAAAAAAGAAATGATGAAAACAACTCAAGCAAGAACAGAGAAAATAAGAGAGTTAAACTAACCTTAGAAGGGAAAATATGAGAGTTAAAATATGCTTCTTGAAGTGTAAATATGCGTTCTTGGAGTGAAAAAGTGAGAGAGAAAGTGAACAGAATGACCACATATATTTGAAGGATTTGTCTTAGTTTCTCCGAAAGAAATTTAAAGGATAAAAATGATTTTCTTTATGAATGTTTATATAGAGCAAAAGGCTTATGCTGAGCAAGGCGGTATTGTGGAGAGAGAGGGGAGTTGAGTTTAAGATTGTGTGGTTGGAGGGAAAATGTGAAGTATGAAATGAGACCAATGTAAACCTAACAAGTGACGTCTTGATAGAGTGTAGAGAGTTCTAATTTGTGTTTATTTAGATATTTATTATGTTATTCTTTTTGTAGTGTAAATTATTTGGAAGGAAAGGACAATTTCGTCAGTTTGGTAAATCTTTTAATAATGGGGAGATAGTATATTTTAAAATGTGGCTTTACTCATTCCTCATGTCAAACGTGAAACCCCTAAGTCTCATTCATTATTCACCAAAGTCACACTCTCATAATTAATTCTCTTACAAACTCCATCTATTTTCCTTTCTCTTTAATTACATTATCATCAAAACCATAGCATAACATGAATTCTTCCACATTTTCACATTTACTATATTTTTAAACTTTGGTATTTAAAATAAATACTCATTCATCTAGGTTTTATTCATATCATAACAAATCAGGATCTGTGTTGTTCTTCACTGTTTTTGTCTTCTAGCTTCTTCAGAAGATGGAAGATTATGAAGTTATAGAGAAACTTGGAAGAGGAGCTTTAGGTGCAACTTTTCTTGTTCTTCACAAAACTGATAGAAAGAGGTAATTAATTAACGCTTTCTTTCCTTTTTTGTGTAAAGATCGTTTTTTCTTCTTCTCAAAATTGGTCAACCCCACATGGAAATTTTTTATTTTTTTATTTTATTTTTTATAGAGATTTTAGTGTTCAATCAATCAATTGTGTGTCTGGGTTGAGTTCAACTGAAATTAGGGTAACAAATTAATCTGTATTTGGGATTGAAAACCTTGCTAATTCAGTTTGATTAACTTTTTTGTTTTGTTTTTTTTTGTTTTGTTTTGTTTTGAATTTTTCTTCATGATGATTTTTTCCATGGTAGGTATGTGTTGAAGAAGATTCATTTGTCTAAGCATACAGAGAAGTCCAAATTGACAGCGTACCAAGAGGTTGGTGTAACAAATTTCTTCCACTCATTGCATATTTTCAGTGTTCACCATACACTTATTTAGCTATAATCTATTCCAATTTCTAAATAGTACGTTTATAAGCTTATCTTTTGTTTTATTCGCTTACTAGTTCAATTCTCTTGTTTGGTTTTTGTTGTTATTGTTGGGCATTATTTTGGCTGATTACTGATGATAAAAGTGACAATTGATTTGTTTTCTATTGTGTTTTGAGTAAAGTAAGAGTAGCAGAATTTTAGGCGGTTAAGAATCATCATGAGAAAAAGTGTTTAAGAGATGAGGATGTTGTGTTGGATGTGTGGTAAGACTAGATAAGATAAGATCAGAAATGACAATATTAGAGAAAGTGTTGGAGTAGCACCTACAGTAGAATAGATAGTGGAAAATAGACTTAGGTGGTTTGAGCATGTAGAGAGAAGACCTGCATATTCGATTCTGTGATAAGGTGAATGCTTAAACCCCCCTAGTTAGTTGCTTAGTTAGGGTTTTGGATAATTAAAGCAATAAGGCATGTTTCCTACAACTATAAGAAGATAGGCTGGTAAGGACTATGGAGAGATAGCAAGTGTATTGTGAGACAATTGAGATGTGTAGATACTTGAAATTTTGTATCGTTTATTTCTAATCATTGAAGGTTTTTCTGTATGCTTTCTAGTAAAATATCAGGTTACTAGCATTTCTATAAATATATGATAATATTCTTAATAATGGTTTTACTAACCTAATTGTTAAGACAACCCCCTTCATGATTTATTTATCTTCTTAGTTCTTACATAAAAGTGATCCTATTGTCTCTTTTTCTGATGAAGATGGACCTGATAGCAAACCTAAATTACCCTTATATTGTGGAGTACAAAGATGCTTGGGTGGAGAAGGTAAGGACATTAACTTCGTATTTCTTTAGATGTATAAACATTTTTCAATATTTAAGACTACTTAATATTTATGCTTTTTTCATGATTTGTAGGAGGACTATATATACATTATAAGCGGCTTTTGCGAAGGAGGTGACATGTGAGTGTAGTAATAGTGCTGGTGATTATTTCTAGTATAAATTAAGGACCTTATAGACTGCTGTTGAGTATTACGCACCATATATGTGACATTTATTTTATGTTACTTAGGAGCATTATAACCAATTAATTAAACTCTGACAGTCTTAATCATGGAATACTGCGTTTTTGTGGGACAGGGCCGAGAATATAAAGAAATCTCGAGGATCTTTTTTTCCAGAAGAGGTAATTATTTAATGTTCCATTTCTTCTTACTGTATATTTTGATGGAGGTGAATGGAAAAAAAGGAGGGGGATGTTAAGTAAAGCTCTTCGAAACAGTCTAACACGGGTTTATGTTAGCAGATAAGCTGAAATAAGCAATTTTTCAAACAGCTCCTTCTATATTGTTTTTCTTATGTATTATTAACTCAACCTGCATGCTATTTTTTTTTGTAGAAAGTCTGCAAATGGATGACTCAGTTGTTGCTAGCTGTGGACTACCTGCACTCTAACCGTGTGCTCCACAGAGATCTTAAGGTATCAAGTATTACCAATTTCCATATCCTAGCAAATAAACCTGTATATGGTGTTTACACTAAAGCAAGTTCATTTAATTTCAGTGTTCCAACATATTCCTCACCAAAGAAAACAACATTCGTCTAGGTATGAAGGCATTATTCTTTGAATGATCGCTTTTGGTTTCCACACATTCTGTTATCTAAAGCAATATATGAATTTCATATGGATCCTGCAGGTGACTTTGGTCTTGCAAAGCTACTTGACAGAGACGATCTTGCTTCTTCGGTATTGTTTACATCGTTAACATCCTTGCATTTATCATCTTCTTCAAGAAACATATTTGTCGTTGTTCGGTTATGGATTGTTATGTCAAGTAATTGAAGATTTTGAATGAAAAAAAAAAAGACAAATTTATTTTTCTTTCATCGAACTTCAAATCATTAATGATAATACTATACAACTAAATCCATATATTGAAGTCTGATTAATTCTCGTGCCCTCGTATATCCGCTGTAGGTTGTTGGAACTCTAAATTACATGTGTCCTGAGATCTTTGCTGATATGCCGTATGGTTATAAATCTGACATATGGTCGCTTGGTAAGAGCTACATACTCCTTATCCTTATTGACGTAGCCATATGATATATGTCCTCGTGTAAGATGACAACACCGTTTTATTTGTAAGGTTGCTGCATGTTTGAAATTGTTGCACATCAACCAGCATTTCGTGCTCCGGTAAGAACAAACAAACTTGACCCTTCTATAATGAAGTCTTTCATTTTTCAATGTTATAAAGTGAAATAATTTGTTTAAACAGGACAGGGCTGCGCTTATCAATAAAATAAATAGATCCACTATTTCTCCATTGCCAATTGTTTACTCTTCCACACTGTAAGGCACCTATTCGTGTGAGAATATATCTTACGGTGAATCCCGATTTATCCGTTTTATATTTCGTTTAAATGGTAAAATGCAACAGGAAACAGCTTATCAAGAGCATGCTGAGGAAAAACCCTGAACACAGACCATCGGTGAGTTCAACTGAGCTTTTCATGTATGATTCATTTTGATGAAACTGTTTCGTTCTTATGCTTCTTTCTCTTCGTTGACAGGCGGCTGATTTATTGAGACATCCTCATTTACAACCTTTTGTTCTCCGCTCTCGTAACACGCCATCTGTTTTTCTTCCGGTACATCTCATAAGTTGTAACTCACCGAAGAAATCTTACAAATCTAGCGGTGGCAAGGATAATAGGGACAAAGAAGAAGGGTTTGTAAACCGTTTGGATCGAGTTTATCAGATTGAGGGAGATGGAGATGTACAGACAAGAAACCGCAAATTAGCAGTGTCAACGAGCACAGAAGACAACCTTGAGACTAAAATGGTTGATCCTACCAGCTACACGATGGAATTTTCTACTAGTATTAGTGGTTCAAAGGACGAGTCAACAACATCTGAATCAACGGTTTGCAGCGTGTGCAAGGAAGCAGATTTCAAAAGTAGATCTGTAAGAGACATGGCCGATACAGAGGTCACTTCAAAGAGTACACTAGATTCTATGCATGAAAAACAAGTATTTGCTACTGATCAATTTCTGAAGTCGTATGGAGTTGACATAAATGCAGCGACTAAAAAAGTTGACTATAGTTTTTCTAATAAAGTTTTCGATAAAGAAGAAGTGCATAAGGAAGCTGCAAATTCTGGGGACTCTAGGAAAACAATAATCTTCAGTGAAGACGGCAATGGAAATGATGAAGATGCAGTCGCATCACGATGTATTCCAGATAAATACAAATTTTCCAATAAAGGTTTTGATGAGGCTGAAGTACATATAGAAAAAGCAAAACCTGAGGACTTCATCAAATCGATTATGTCTAGTGATGAGGTCACTTCGGAAAGTACACTAGAGTTTTTGCTTGTAGAACAATTTATCACCGAACATTTTCAGAATCCTGATGCATTTGACATAAATGCAGTAACTACAGAAGTTGAAGATAGTTTTTCCGAAGGTTATTTTGATACTCTTTCCGACAGTGGCTTTGATACTTTTTCCGAAGCACTTACAGAAGATGCCAAACCCGAGGAATCTAGTAAATCAATCATTTACAGCAAGCACTGCGATCAAAATGATAAAGAACGGTCTGTTGATGATATCACTTCGAAGAGCACACTGGATTCTGTGAATGAAGAACAGGAAATAGCCGCTGAGAATTTTCCAAAATCAAGTACGTTTGACAAAAATCCGATGACTACAAAAACTGATTGCACACTTTCCAGCCAATGTTTTGATAAAGATGAAGCACAGAGAGAAGATGCCCTACCCGACGACTCAAGTAAATCGATCATTTGTATCAAAGACAGCAAAGGAAATGATAAAGAACTGTCCATCGATGATATCACTTCAAAGAGAACATTGGATTCTTTACACGAAGAACAAGAATTTTCCGTTGAAAATTTTCAGAAGTCAAATACAAATGACCTAAATCCAGTGACTTCAAAAGTTGATGATACTCTTTCCAATAAAGAATTTGATTTAGATGAACCACAAAGAGAAGATGCCAGACCCGAGGACTCGAGTAAATCAATCATTTACAACAATGACAATGACAAAGAGGGTTCTTCTGATGAGGTCACATCAACGAGCACACTCGATTCAGTGCATGAAGAGCGACACCTTTCTGTTGAACACTTTCAGAAGCCAGATACAAATGACATAAATCCAGTGACTTCAGAAAATGACTCTCTTTCCAGTAAATTGTTTGATGAAGCTGAAACACAAAGAGAAGATGCCAAATCTGAGGACCCTAGTAAATCAATCATTTACGACAATGGAAATGACAAAAAGGGGTCTACTGATGAAGTCGCATCAACGAGCACACTCGGTTCTGTGGTTGAAGAGCGACGACTTTCTGTTGAACACTTCCAGAAGCCAGATACTAATGACATAAATCCAATGACTTCAAAAGGCGATGATGCTCTTTCCAGTGAAGAGTTTGATAAAGCTGAACCGCAAAAAGATGCCAAATCTGAGGACTCAAGTTACTCAATCATTTATAACAATGGCAATGACAAAGAGGGGTTTACCGATGAGGTCACATCAACGAGCACACTCAATTCTGTGCATGAAAAGCGACCAGTTTCTGTTGAACACTTTCAGAAGCCAGATACAAATGACATAAATGCAGTGACCGCTAAAGTTGATGGAACTTTTTCCAATGAAGGTTTTGATAAATTTGAAGAAAGCAGTGACAATGATAAAATCGGTTTCATCGATGAGAAAATGGCATCAACAAATGTGCATTCTGTTAGGGTTGAACAAGACCCTGATACTGTAAGCTGCTTGAAGGAAAGCGAAAAATCACAATCACTCACAGAAAACTCACACACGAACATTCTGACTTCTGAGAGCAATGGTACACTTTCAGCTAAGAATGAAGGCAGAGAAAACACACACATAATCAGTCATTCCACACATAAAGACAAGAAAAATGCCACAGTGATTGATAAAATCCCAAATGAAGTTTCCTTTAGTACAAATATTTCAGTAGTCAGTGATAAAATGAAGAGGGTGTTGAAAAATTCCGGCCAACAAAGAGCCGATGCTTTGGAATCTCTACTTGAATTATGTGCTCATTTACTTAAGCAAGGAAAGCTTGAAGAGCTTGCTGCGGTGCTAAGACCATTCGGAGAAGACACAGTTTCATCCAGAGAAACAGCTATATGGCTGACAAAAAGCCTCATGTCATCACAAAAGTTTAATCCCGAAACATAGATTGGTGAGGGTTCTCCTTATGATTCATCGATTATTTTTAAAGAAATGTGTATCTCGAAAAGTTACATGAGTTTGTTCCTTTGAGTCTCTTGCTTGATTGAAGATTGAGGGCTTGGTAAATATCATCCCACAATTTTTTTCTTGGTAATTGTTTTATTGTAAATGGTTTGAATTATATTTGAGAAAGGTTGATATGTTCATTGGTGTTTTTCTGTAAGTTATATGGCTTTGATTGTACTAAAATTAACATAACTATGAAAACAAATTTATTTTACGTTTTCTATAGGTACAAATAGAATGATCAATTACATGTATTGTATAAAATTCTCTCTGGTACTGTCCTTCACATATTTTCTGAGCTTAATGGAACAAAGCAACGAAAGACAACAATGAGGCACCGATCAAGGAACCAACAACAGTTGTTGATGCAGCGCTGGCAGGACCAGGGGCCGGTGCTGGTGTTGGAATATCAGTAGTGGCAGCCGCCATTGCTGCAGTCATGGAGGCAGCGGCAACGAGAACGGCGCAGGTAACCTTCTTCATGTCCATGATTTGATGGAATGTGGTTGAATTTGGTATAGAGAAGAAACCTGTGTTGTTTTGATGATCCTGTTGCAGGGTATTTATGTAGAATGAGAATGTTGTAGTGAGGTTTAAAAGACATGGTTTGGAGTTGTTTTTGGAAAAATGTTGACTTGTTGGTTATTAAAGGGTTATGTTTTATGGTTCTCCAAGGTTTCAGGGATGTATTATAAATATAATAATTCATATAAATTCAACAACTCTTTTTTTATAATTATTAATTATTTTATAGGCTTATAAACTCAATAGTTATTTTTTAAAGATAACTTTTTTTTAATAATATAAATAGAAGATCATTTCATCGTAATTTTCTACTCACATTTAATCTAAACTAAAACTATTCATTTATCTCTTTTTAATTTATTTTTCTTTAGTCAATAAATCTCAAACATCATAACTTCTGATCTAACTTTATGCAAAACAGTATTAGTTTTGTTTGTCTCCAAAATCATCAAAATGATACATATTTTAAAAATTCAACTTTAATCTCAAATCAACATCATATTCCAAAATTTTAAAATTCTTTCTATTCATAATCACAAAATAACTCACTTTGCAAATTACCCATATGCGCCACTTATCTATATCAATATCAATATTTTTCATCTCAATTTACTGCATTATAGAGTTCAAGAAATAGTCATGACATGCAATCAAATGTTCAAGAGCCTGAAATACCGTAATTTTGCACTCAAGATAATTAGCAAATTATTAATCTTGGTGAGGAAGTAGTATCCACACCAGTTATGAATACGCCGGAAATAAAATTTGAATCAAAAGATGATGAAGTTATCATTCAATCATGATTTAACATTTCAAAAGATCCAATTTTTGGGTTGATAAAAAAAAGAAGATATTTTTAGAAGAGGATTGATGAAGCATAACAAACATAACGATAATAATTATATAGAGAAGAAACCTAGGTCACTAAAAGGTCATGACACAAAATAAATTTGCCATTCAAAAGTTTGTTGGGTGCTACAGAAAAGTTGTGGCTTAACAAAAAAGATGGAGCTTCAAGAGCAACATCATTTTATGTAAAACAAATTTTCACCAAAATGAATATAAAAAATTCACATTTTAAGATGCATGGAGATTCTCCATTGAAAGATGAACCCAAATGACTTGCAGATTTCCATGAATCTCGTAAAATGAAAAAAAAATACAATTTCAAGAGTATATTCGTCATCTTCTAACCCTGTGGTACCAACGAGCATTGAACACAATTCACTATCACCTACATTGTTACATTGTCCAATTGGTTAAAAGGCATTCAAAATAAACGAGAAAGAAAAACTTATAGAAATATCTACTTCAAAAAGGGAATTTCTTATCCCACCCCATGGAAAACACTCGTTGAAAAACCCAAAATGCCCTTCAAATTTTGTAGATGCATCTTCAGACACACCTTAAAACGTTAAATGAGTCGGAGGTGCATCTTCGTAATATTTTAAAACATACACCATGCATCCCACTCAAAAGGCATTTTACACGTTTATTGTTTTGGATATGCATCTTCGTTTATTATACAGAGATACATCTCTGTAACCTATCAGAACGACGCAAATTATGTTTTATTTATGTTTATTCAGATGAAGATTTATAAACGTTATATACCATGTTATGTGACGAGATTTAAACCATACAATCGATATGCAAAAATTGACGTATATAAATCCAATCCTTATTTTTTTTATTCTGATCAATCCATAGTTTAAAATCCATGAAGAATTATGTAACACCCCATATTTTCCCTCTCTTTTTCATAGCATTTAACATATCATCTCGCATACTTCGCACTGCATCATTAGCATAAAAAGATGAAACATAACATCCATATCATAACATAAGCTGACAGTGTTTTTAATTCAAGTGTGGTTGTTCAGTTCGTGATTCGATTCAGACGAATGTTTAACCTAATCCTGGTCAAAATATCATGAGATTGTTTCATGTGAAAGTTATCGGTGCTTGTGGTTATTTTTTAGGCGACACATTGCGAAGGCTGTTGTGTGCAGAGGTCATCTGTTTTCCAGGAAGTAGTTCATGTGATGGTTTTGGATTCAAAGATTCAGGCTTATCATGATTATATGGTCAGTTGTGTGCATCTGTAAATTTATTTTCTCAAAGAATGATTCAGACGAATTTAAAGTGACTCAAGGTTTATTGGCTCAAAGACCCGAATGTTGATTGATTCAGAGGTTGATGGGTTCAAGTTGATTTGTTTCAATTGTAGTGATAGTGGTACGTCATTTTTATTAGAGGCGTGTGGAATAGTGCAAGTTGTTTCATGGCAGTGTGCATGGTGGTGGTAGTCGGCCCGTTCCATAAAAGACCAGTTCATAAATCATTTATTTTCTAAACCAATTCCATTTTTTCTGACTTCATTCATTATTCATTTCCATCATCATCCATTATTCAATTTGTAACCATTTTTTTTCTTCGTTATTTGATTTCTTTCGATCATCTATAAACCATTTTCAAATCCATGTTAATATCCATTATATTAACCCATTTATAAAGTCCAATTGACCATCCAACTTTTTTTCATAACCTTTCAAATCCATTATTCATTTCAATTTCATTTGTTAATATCCATTAAACCTGTTCAAATCTATAATCCTAAGACCCATTTAGAAAATAAGAAAAAAAATTTACACGTTCACGCTGCATATACAACATTTTTTCATCCTGCTACCACCAATTTTTCCCATATACCTCATACCACAGAATTACAAAGAAAATTATATAGAAATTACACAATATCGTTCTCGGTCCCACATTCACAATAACACATGCATCACACTTTCCTTACTCAATCAACAACGCAAGAAATCAAGGAATAAGAGGCAGCATAAAATTCATGAGCAAAAGGGCATGATACGAAATCAATAAATAACAAAAAAAATAAGTGATAGAAAAAAAAGAAGAATCAATAACCAAATTTCAGATCACATTTCATACGTACAAAAACAAAATTCATCCTTCTTTCTCAACATACACGTAACTGATTTTTCACTCTACTCCATCACCAAATCAAAACAGAAAATTGCTCTCGTTCATCACCGAAACGATTTGAATCTGACTTTCCTTCATGAAAACGATAAACAGATTCAAACATCTTCTTCATCAAATCTACACTAAAACAAAGCTGCAAAACAGAGTTCATTCATCTTCATCAAGAGCGGTATTCATCACCAACTTCTTGAACGCGAACTTGCATCTTCGTCGTTCTTCAACGAATCAAGAAAACTGAGTTGATTTCGTAGCTTGTCATCTATTGTGACGTCGTCTTCGTCTTACCTTCATCAACATCATCAATTTTGTCATCAACAAAACCAAATTGAATTCGCAGAAGAAGGGAGGAAGAGTTCGAGAATCGACGAAACTGAATCTTACCGCGATTTCGTTGTCTTCGATTGATAAGTATTTCTCCGAATTCTCTTTTATGTGTGATTGCTGTTGCGCTTCGAGTCTTTTTTTTATCGCGTTTGCTTGTTTCGGTTTATTGATTTGGTTGAGCTTTGTGAAGGTGATTTTGGATTTGAATTTAGGGTAGAAGTTTAGTTAGGGTTTATGTTTGTTGTTGGAAGAGGACCGGTGAAGCCATGGCGTGTTGACGGCGAGGGAGGAGAAAGTACGGTGAGCGGCGAGTTCGGCGACCTAGGTCAAGAAGAAGATGAAGGCTCAACGTGAGGAAAGAGACGAGTTTGGGTTCTTATTTCTGTGAATTTTCTTTTCCTTTTTTTTGTTTTAATGTATAGAGTTCATAAAGAAAATGTTAAGAAATATTAAAATAATTAGTAAGAGATTGTGATGAGATTGTGTTAGGATAAGATTGGTTCCTTTTGTGATTCCCGTCCATATTGGAGGTGACACTTGTCACCATCCGGTAGGACCTTTCTCCTTCGTTCCTACGCGCGTTAGTATACGATAACAATCATACTCCCATGCGTTTCCAGCTGTTTGATGATCATACTTTGACAGTCCCTTGATCGTACGCTCTATGATGAAGTCTTTTGGTTGACCGACTCCACATACCATGCACCTCACAACCTTGTGCGTTTGGGCCTCTCTCTGCTTGCTTCCAGCACCCCCCTTAGTGTTTATAACTATTTTTATTATTGTTTGCACCCCCTCCCTATTTTCTTTTTTTTTTTTAATTTCTTTTTCACTTAGTTTAGTTTTAGTTCTTAAAAAATATGAGAACTCTTTAGAAAATTCCCAAAAAAATATTTTAACATCATAACTCATTTTAGAAAATTTTCACACTTTTATTTTCTGATTTTATTAATTTCTCAATTTTATTTCGAATTTTCATTTAATTTTCTTTCTCATTTAATTTCCATATTAACACATTAACTTGTAGATTTTATTTCTTCCGCATCGATTAATATTCTGACTCCGTTCTTTTTGCATCAGTTTAAAGACTTAGAAAAGCTTATAAACATATTTTGTCATATTTTTAAATTTCATTTTGTCCATAGATTTGTAAGTCGTGTTTGTGCGATTCCTTTACTTGTTCTTAAGCGACTTTGTGCAATTATTTGGTAGAGTTTCATTTTGAATTTTTGAGAGCTATTTGGACACATTGTTTGCTACTGGTTATTGGCTTTAGAGATTTAATTTCATATTTTTATCGTGTTCATTGCTATTTGTTTGGTGCCTTGCTTCTTAGGTAGCTTTTCGTGCCTCTTTCTTCCCTCCTTCTAACATAGTTTGAGGAAGGCATTTATGCCATCCTATTAGGTTTGCTTGGTCTTTGTTTTAGGTCATCTATAGGGTTTAGGTACTGACTTTTTGATTGACTTGATTTTTGATCTTCGTATTTGGTTTGCGTATTGTTTGAATATTCTTATTTTCACCTTATATTTATGTGGTTCACTAATCTTTGTTTCAGGGGCTATGGTAAGTGAGAGGTGTGGATGAGATTTCCACATCTCCAACTTCTTCTTCTCTTTCATTTATTTTTGCTTTCTCATTTGTATTTGTGATGTGCCGTATGCCATCTTGTGTTTCATTTCGTCTCTCCCCCCCCCTTAGAAACAACTTATCTTCTTTAGAGAAGTAAGTTGTCTTCTAGCGTTTTCTGCTCCTCTATTCTTCTTCTTTCTTTTCTTTCATTCTTCTTCATTAGGATAGAATTCGAACCTCACTAACCTAGGACTCCCATGCATGATAACATTAGGAGTAGTCTTCCCCATTAGATTTTCCCTTTGAGATCCTTTTGGTGCCCTCTCTTCTTATCTTCAAACTTAACTTCAAGTCACTTTAATAAATGACGAGTCTTCTCATGTGACACGAGACTTTGCTATGAGATACTTGCACGCGTTCCGTTTCGGGGCGAGGTATAGGACATCCCTCGTGGTGGATAGGTCTTAGCATGAGATTACTTCACAAAGAAAAGCTAAAAAAATACTTCTTAATCAAAAACCACAAAAACACTTAATAAATGCCAGTAGGTCAGTGTGTCTGAACCTTCCTCTTAGGGACTAGATTTGGGGATTTCCTCCATAGCTAGGTGTGCCTCTTGCGCATTCCATTTAGGGATGATGTAAGAAGTACACATCCAATTAAGTAAGACTTAGGTACACTTTCCTATGCAAACCTCAAAGTAGAAAACTCATAAAAAACACTGGACAAATAATAAGCGTCTCCTTCGGGACTTCTCTTCTCATCACCTTCATTCTCATCGTGCAAACTTGCTCCTACTTGTCATTTTTCAAGACGGTAACAAACCCGTTGTTCGAGCCTGCAACACCTGAGCATTGGCATAGGCAGTTCAAGCCTTAAGACACAAGCAATCTTTTCCACCCCTAGTTAGGGGAACTACGGCGACTCTGATCCTCATGTCCAGATCAGGTACGTAGGCAGCGGGGTAGGGTCCATTCGAGCACACTCTTTTATTTTCCCTACATTTTCCCCCTTTCTTTTCTTTTATCCAGTTCAGTTCCTTTTCTTTGCAGCAGCTTTCATTCTTACACCCTTTGAAACAGTTTCTTTGCAAACGTGGATCCCGTCGGGTACGGCGGACGATCTGGGGTGCTAATACCTTCCCAAGTTGTAACCGACTCCCGAACTCAGTTTCTTTGGTTCGTAGGACCCGTGTCCTTCCTTTTCTTTTCTTCTGGTTTGTGCAGCATTACCATTCCCGTTGCTTCGGGATAAAAATGCCTGGCTGGCGACTCTACCTCTTTCCGCGCCACTTTCGCCTTTGTACTAGGATGGAAATCCATGGAGCGACAACTGGAGACTCTACTGGGGATCTCCTAACCAGAGTTTCTCTGGTTCCCCTTGAGAGTCTCTCACAGCGCTTGTTTGTTTTTGTTTCATTGGGTGTTTGATTGCTTGTTGTTGTGTGTTTATTTTACTGTTGTTTATTTACAGTTTATTTACAGTTTTATTTACAGTTTTCAATGTTTATTTTCATGCATCACACACACACACACACACACACACACATATATATATATATATATATATATATATATATATATATATATATTATACTGGACTGTCTGGACTGGTTTTTTCTGTTTGGTGGGACTTGGGGGTTACTTGTGATTTGTGAGATAAAATTAGCCAAGCACCAGGCCTGAGAGCACCTTAGGACTTAGAGTGGTTCCACTTTGGCCTCATGAGATCTTGTCATGGGGGTAGTAGTGAGTTCCACGCCTAGATTTGCGACCGTCTTGGAAATGTCTTGATTTAGGGATTTTCCCTTCTCATTTCACAACCTCGATAGTTATGTGCAACCGGGGACTGATCATTGAGGACCTTTGTGGAAACATCCCTCTCTAGTGGTGACAGTGGCAGACCAAATTATGTGGCAAACCCATTCGCACCCGAGGGCCCACTTGGAACTCGCATAGGATGGCCTGGTTCTCTTATAGGAACTCAGTTAAAGCATCTGGTCGTATGACGATAGTATTGTACCCTTTAGGATGAATGTACTATTGTTTCTCGATTTCAACGCTTGAAGCTGGGGACTTATAAGGGATGCTTGTTTTTCCTGGACTCACGCTGAGACCTCCCTGAGTGGTACATAATGCTTAATCGATTCCCTGATTTGGTCATGAGTCATTTCTTGGAGATGGTGAACGTATTATTTCTATTCAATTTTGAGAGTCCGTGATGTTTGACCCGGAGCACACCCGTGAGATTGGGAGGGGTTTACAGGTTTGCAGGAGCCCATGACCTCATCATACCCTCATTATGAGTGTGATCCTATATTTTGATCCGGTTACTATGGTTCTGGAGTTCTTGATCTTTGGTTCTGAGTTCTTATCCGAGTTATTATTCAGAAAGATTGTGGCTTCAGACACTTGGCTCAGTATCCCGCATCCAAACAGATACCAGTCCCTGATCACTTTCCAGTTGCATACATGCCATCATAGCATTTCATCATACATGTTCAGTTATTTCCGAGGATCTCATGTCTGGATTATGCTGTGGGATTTTTTCTTCTGTACTAAAATGTGAATTAAAGTAGATAGATTCTTTGGAAGTAACCGAACATGGCATCTCATAGCATTTGCATTGCATTTCTATTCCGCAGGCAGGGCTCATCCGTTCTTTGTTCACCATCTACAATTGAGATTCCAGCTATTGTATCAGACTTGAAGCAACTTTTGGATAGATCATGGACCCTGGAGAGCAAAGCCAGTTTGCAAGTGTTGGGTTGACGAGAGATCAGTGGGACCAACTTTTGGAGGCTATGATGACTTTGGCAAGGCAAGATGGCCGTAATTCTGCCCTAGCTTAGCCTGCACAGATCCCTATTGAGAACCTAGATGTTCGAGAGCGTCAGGTCTCCTGGAGTGGACATTCTTCTTCCGTTGATGTCGCAGACTATCATAGTTTTCCTTTCATTATGCCAGGTTCCCAGGAAGTAATCCCTGTGGTGAGAATCCAAGATCCACGAGTTGTTGAGAGGGAAGAAAGATTCTATGTGTTGGAGGAAGAGATTAAAGCCCTGCAAAGTCATAATGTCATTGACCTAAGTGCTGCGAACATGTGTCTAGTACACGACCTTGTAATACCTCTAGAGTTCAAAGTACCGAAGTTCGAAAAGTACAAAGGGGATAGTTGTCCAAGGCAGCATTTGGTGAGGTTTTGTAGAAGGATGACCTCATATGAGCAAAATGACAAATTGATGATTCACTGCTTTCAATACAGTCTGAGTGAGGCATCATCTAGTTGGTACATGCAGTTAGAGAGCAGTCGTATCCAGTCATGGTCCGACCTAGCCAATGCCTTTGTGAAGCAGTATGACTACAATCTTGACAGGGCTATTAGTCACATGGATTTGCAAGGTTTATCCCAAAGAGATGGTGAATCTTTCAGAGAGTATGCCCAGAGGTGGAGAGAAGTAGCTGCTCGGGTGCAACCCCCGCTATCAGACAGAGAATTGGTTGATCTTTTCATAGAGACCTTGCAGGGACCGTACTTGGAGAGGTTGAGTGGTCGTGGAACTTCGAGTTTCTCGGACTTGGTGATAGTTGGAGAACACATTGAGAGTTTTATCAAGATGGGAAAGATCCAAGGCATTTCAGATAGCTCAGCTGAAAAGGATGAATCTTTTGTCAGTTCCCAAGGAAAGGATGTGATTGATGCAATCTGGGAAGATCCACCAACTCCATTGGCTTATCCACAGTACCCATGCATTTCAACTGCTCAGAGTCAGCAAGCTTCTGTTGTATGTCAGATGTCCGTTAATAGTGAACCTACTCAGTATCAACAACGACCATGCCAACAAAAGCATACTCCATAGAGACGTCGTTACTACACTAAAAGACCAAAAAGGTATTTTGATCCATTTCCAATGCCGTACAGTCAGATACTTCCCCGCCTGATCGATAATGGATTGATAGTGCCAAAGGAACCAGGTCTGGTGCCTTTTCCATATCCACCCAGTTTTGATCCCAATGTTCGACGTGGATTCCATGGCAATGCACTAGGACATTCAGCTGAAGAATGCAAGCCTCTCAGGGATAAGGTTCATGATTTGGTTGAGTATGGGTTGATTTCAGTGATGCCTCAAGGCATTCAAGTTAACAAGTCTTCGCTTGGACATGTGGGTTCGCCAGCTCATGTTATAGAGGAAATTATTGAGGAAAGATGTGAAGATGATTCTTAGATTGATTCTGAAGAGCGACTATGCGGATGGTTAGTTTACATACTGCATTTTCATCCCTGTTGAGGGGAACTACATCGCTCTGATTCTTCATTGGTCTTTGGTCAATGGAGATACGTAGGTAGAAGATCGTCAGGTCTTTCCGAGCAAACTTATGTGACAACTTCATTTCAGTGTCACTTCTTTTCTTCAGACGTCTCGTGTCAATGTTTGAACGTTGAAAGCTTCAGGTCAGAATAATTGGGAATGAAGTATGGTGCCGACACGTGGTCATTTGATTGAAGACTGCAAATCCCATCAGGAAAAGGCTGCTGACTACTGAAGGTATTCAAGATCAACAGGTCCAGACAGAGTCAAGTCTCCTCAACAATGGAAATGTTCAGTTTTCTTTACTGCATTTTCATGTGTAGCTTTTATATGTTTGTTTGAACATTTGTATACTTGCATGAAGTTTGTTTATTTTGAGTGTTAATTAATGAAACTCACATGTTTTTCTTGAAGTAATTTGTTAGCATTTTACTTCTAATTTTGTGTATGTGCATTGCAATACCAATTGTTGTTCTTAAACTCTGTGATGGAGGATGACGAAATGAAAACGCAAAAATATCCAATTGTGTGCTCTTGAATAAGACCCTGTTGACGATGTACATCCTTTGTTTCAAATCCCCAAACACCGGAGATATAAAGGAGATAAACCCTTGTTAACCCTTTTGAGCCTTGAAGTAGGAGTTTCTTTTCGGAAAAAAAACCCTTACATTTAACCCAGGGGCAGGGTAGGTGTCAGCTAGTTAGGTCGAGTGTTCATACTTTCATAAAGGAGTGTATCCAAGGAACCATCACCTATCATTGTACCAAATCAAGGGGTCCAAAGACCAGAAACCACAATGGTTATACCAATCAAGAGGTCCAAAGACCGTAAACCACAACGGTTATCCATTATCGACCAAAACGTGAGACAGTTACAACCCTTTCAAAGCAATCAAGACAAGCAATGTCACACAATTTGAAAAAAAAGAATAAAAAAAAAGAAATAAAAAGCCCGCTAAGTCAAAACTTGAAAACAAGCGACTTAGGCAAAAGTTAGGGCATCCCGCTAGACTTCAAAGTAAAAAAATTCAAAAGAATCAGTCCAGGAAAAAGTTAGGGATAAGCAAAAGAATGAAAAAGCGAAAGACGAAAAAGATTGCACAAGAAAAATCCTTAAGAAAAAATAAAGTTGTGTGATACATACACAAAAGACAAAGACAATAGGGTTGACTGTTACTCCGACAACCTCAGTGGTGCTTAAAACCGTTAGTAACAATGGTTCCTCAACCAACACGAAACCCTTTTGAGAGGTGTGCGCTTGTGAAAACTAGTTGAACATAGGAAATGAAGGATATCACAAAGAGGGGTGGGCACAAAATAAACTTCGAGCCTTAATCTTTGTTTCTATAACCGTGAAATAGGCCATAATACAACCCTTAAAAGTCCTAACTGAAACAGGGTTAATTCGAGAGTGTACTACCGCAAGATAGCATCCTGACTCCTATGAGTTATGCTAAAAGATCTTTGTTGGCATGGCGTGTGCATGTTTTCTTTCACAAAAAAAAATACATGTCATATCTTAACTAGTGAGTCGCTCACAAAGGTTTGCGACATCTTTTCAATAAAAGCTTCGGGATTAACATGTGTTGCATTAGAATAATCATTCTCAGAATAAAACATTTTCTGCTTGCATACATTTGTTTGACATCAAAGAAGTTCACATATGGAATCTCAGTCTAGAAGTTTAATCTTGCCAGCTCGAGAATACCAAAACTTCTGAAGGACATTCATGTCAAGGGGCATTTTTCCAAGAAACTCCGTTGAATAGGGACTTTTCCAACTAGTTGGGTTAAATGCAGCCAATCTGGGGCAATAACGTCGATCAATCTCTTCAAAGTTCAGCCAAACTGGGGCAATCACTTCGAGATTTAAATCTCTCACAGAGCAGTTAGCCTGCGTGTTTTCTCCAAAGCAAGGCTCGTATTGGGACAGGTCACCCTAGAAGCACTAGAAGTTACTCTCTCCAAAAGACGGTTAATCAGATGTACTTACCCAAGATTCAAAATACTGAGGCAGAACACCTCATGATGATGCAAGATCTTGGGGCAAATTCCTTCATGCACCATACAGTTTGAGGTGGTTACTTCGAGATATTCAAGAGTTTGAAAACACTGAAGCATTTCGGATGCCAGGTTTTTTGTAAAATCCTCTTGAGACAATCTTACAGTATGCAAGGAAATTCCCAGAATGAACTCTGATGATTGATCCCAGTAGGGCGCGGGAAGCGTGTTTCCCTGATCAGAGAATTTCTCCTCAGTCGTTATGGTTTCTTCATCTGATAATCATACATGGCTAAAGTCCAGTAGTCATTGGCATCTTCAGGGTTAAAGTTCAATTTGTGTTGGCATATCCTCAACCATGACTAGTTGGCTAAAGTCCAGTCGTTATGGTTTCTTCATCTGATAATCATACATGGCTAAAGTCCAGTAGTCATTGGCATCTTCAGGGTTAAAGTTCAATTTGTGTTGGCATATCCTCAACCATGACTAGTTGGCATCTATATGCATCCAGCCTCTCACTTCAGTTGAGTGTGACAATCTTCGCTTTGGTTTTCTTCGACCCTTGAGTCGATATTGGTGTTTTCTTCAGCCCTTGAGTCGATATCATCGCTTCTGTTTCTCGACCCTTGAGTCGATACCGTCACCATTATTTCTCGACCTTTGAGTCGATGTCATTGCTTGCATTCCCTCGGCCCTTGAGTCGATATCATTGCCTTTGTTTCCTCGACCCTTGAGTCGATATTGTTGCCTTTATTTCCTCGACCCTCGAGTCGATATTGCCTTATTTTCCTTGACCCTTGAGTCGATATTGTTGTTTTCGTTTCCTCGGCCCTTGAGTCGATATTGTTGCTTTCGTTTCCTCGGCCCTCGAGTCGATATTGTTGCTCTCATTTCCTCGACCCTAGAGTCGATATTGTTGCTTTCGTTTCCTCGGCCCTTGAGTTAATATTGTTGCTTTCGTTTCCTCGGCCTTCGAGTCGATATTGTTGCTTTCGTTTCCTCGACCCTCGAGTCAATATTGTTGCTTTATTCCCTCTACCCTTGAGTCGATATTGTCATTCAGTTACCTCGACCCTTGAGTCGATATTGTCATTTCTCACGACCCTTGAATCGATATCATAGTCTTCACTTCTTCAACCCTTGAGTTGATACCCGGTGAGTCTATCATAAAAACAAAGACAAAAATCAATAAATCATATCACCAAAGTTCAATCATACTTGGTTCATTTCTACCCAGGGCATATGTGCATATCCTTTTGCTTACAAGTAACAGTTTCAGGCCGAACTCGAAAGTGAGATTGAAGTTTCTTCAGGATATTGAGACGTTCTTCCCTCTTGACAATTGGTAGACCTATCCAGGGTTCAAATTATAGGGCATAATATTTCAAAGTGATATGAGGTTTTTCAGGAACCCTCGCGAGACAAGTTCTTCCACAGTCTATGTAGTCTGGGGTAGTTATGTCAGGATTCAGAGAATCTATCCAAGAGTTTGAAGACACTTGGGCATTTTGGATGCCATGTCTCCTGTAAAATGCTCTTGGATTGATCATCAAGCAGTCAACTAGTCCAGAAAATGCAGGATGTCACTAGATGATATTCCCTTGTAGAGTTGTTACTCTTTTCTCAAATCAACTAATCATATTGATCGCCTTGTCCCGTGTCAACGGACTTATTGTGGATGGATCACTGATAACACTAAATTTCATCGTATTTCTGACTCCGATTTCGCATGCATTCTTAGCTTTTATTGTTATTTTGTTATGTTATTACTTTGTTTTTCTTTGTTTTTAGGATTTCTATGTAATCGGGGCCTAAATCGAGAAAAGGAGCGAAAAAGGAGTGGAAACGGACGAAAACCAAGAAATTCAGCATTTTACACTTACGGCATCCACCATGGCGGGCGCCATGGGGTCTGCCATGACGTGGCCACATCTCAAGACCACTCCACAACTTCCAAGACCCACGATCCCCGCTCTCTCATTCCCTATTAGTCTCATGGCGGGCGCCATAGGCCTGTGGCGGGCGCCACAAGGCAAAAAGGCTTCCCTCCACTTTTTAGTGGAGGGGGGCATCCTGGTCTTTTCCTGCTTTTTGTTTTCCTATAAATAGGACCTTAGATTTTCGTTTTCAATTATCCAAACTTAGAATCTCTTAGGCATATATCAATTTTAAAGCAGTTATCATTCCACGTCGGGGTGTTACTGCAATCGAGTGATCGAGTCTGTATACGTCTGTGTGATCGAGTTTTGGAGCACTCTGGGAGGAAGTTAATCCTGCCACCATTTTAATTCCAGTTTGTATTTTATTTTTCCGCATTGCTTTACTTTCATTTATTATCCGCACTCGCACTTTATTTTATTTATTTCCTGCACTCGCTTTACTTTTATTTATTTCCCGCACTCGTTTTACTTTATTTATTTCTCGCACTCGCTATAAATACCTTTATTTCCCGCACTCGCACTACTTTTATTTACTTTCCGCACTCGCACTACTTTTATTTACTTTCCGCACTCGCACTAATTACTTTTATGAAAAATTATAAAAATAACTTTTACTTTACCATGTCTAACTAAATCCATAAAGGTTAGAATGTAAGGATCGTAAATAAACCGGTAATCCGTACAATTGTTCGTGGAAACACTTAAGGGCTATTTTATCTTTCAATTTAAGTAATTGTTTTTAACTATTTCAAAAATAGTCAAAAGCGCTTTGTCTAGTTCATTAGGAGTTTTTAGACTAAAAAGAAAAGATATTTAAAACGATTTTCGGACGCGTTATGAAGTTTAGAGTCTGGTTCGTGAGAACCTCTTTTTGCTAAGAAATTCAGGTTAAAATACTTTTCAACTTAGTTAAGATACTATATTTCTTAAAAATAGGTTTACTACTCTAACGCAGTACGCACCTTTCTATCTGTGACAATAGGAGGGGTTGATTAGGGAGTACAACTCGGTTTTGAATACGCGAAAGCGACAGTTCCTGTTAAATTAGTTCTTTTCAAAGTAGAAAACATTGCCCATAAGTAGTTCTATTAACAAGTACCAGAATATCTATTGATTACGTGAATTACATTCGAGCCTGTCTTTATTAATTGTTTAAAATTATTATTTTATTTACCATTGCGCACTCCTTAAAACCATTATATTCAGTTGCCTTAGATACACACCATAATAACAGGTACGCTAGATTGACACTTGGTCTCTGTGGATTCGACAATCTTTTATATTACTCTGACGTGTTCGTACACTTGCGAAAAACACGCATCAAGTTTTTGGCGCCGTTGCCGGGGACCAATTTCGTCAAATTTCATACCCTGTAGTTATACCGTTTAGACTAAGGTTGTTACCAACCGGTCAATGCGAAAGACTTACAGTGCCGAAAGTTTAGTAGACCCTCTAGCTGAACCTGAACGTTACGCTCGCGCACGTTTGTTTTCCATAGGAATAGGAGAGCTATGGCCGAAGATCAAAACCGAAGACCTCTTAAGGACTTCACCCAATCATCAAACGAGGAACCTAGTTCCAGTATAGTAAACCCCGCTATCCCAGCCAATAATTTTGAACTTAAACCATCTCTGTTGCAATTAGTGCAACAGAGACAATTCGCAGGTCTTGCTACTAAGAACCCAAACCAACATTTAAAAAACTTTCTTCAGTTAGCAGACACCTTTAAAACCAATGGAGCTCCTCCTGAGGCGATACACTTAAGATTATTTCCCTTTTCCCTCAGAGATAAAGCTCTATCATGGTTAGATTCCCTTCCACCCAATTCCATAACAACCTGGGAAGACCTTAGAAAAGTATTCCTTGCTAGATATTTTCCCCCAAGTAAGACAGCTCTTCTTCGAAACCTAATAACCAGATTTACCCAACACCAAGGAGAGTCATTGTTCGAAGCCTGAGAGAGATATAAAGAGCTATTAAGAGCATGCCCACATCATGGCTTAGAGAATTGGCTAATCATTCAAACCTTCTATAATGGACTTCATTATAACACTAAGATGACCATCGACGCTGCCGCTGATGGCACACTGATGAATAAACCTTACCCTAAACCTAGTGCCCTTATCGAAGACATGGCCTAAAACCATCAATCATGGGGAGTAGAACGAGCGACAGTGGAAAAGAAGGAAGCCCAAGGAGGAATACATGAGCTAAGCTCTATGGACATGATGCAAGCTAAAATGGACGCATTGGCCCTTAGAGTCGAACATATGTGTACAACCCCGAATACTGTAGCCGCAGTTTCGCTGAATTGTGAGATATGTGGGATGCAAGGACACCAATCCGCCGAATGCAATCTGTTAAATGAGACCAACCCTGAGCAAGTGAACTACACCCAAGGAAACCCATTTTCAAACACATATAACCCTAGATGGAGGAATCACCCAAACTTCTCCTACAAAAATAATAACCCTATCCAAAATACCGCACCTCCGAGACAACAAGGTTACCAAGCCCCAAGAACAAATCAACCTATGCAACCTGTACCACCAAGTCCGAGCCTTGAGAAAATTGTGGAAAATTTTATCACCGCTCAAACACAACAAAACAAAGAGTTCATGAACCAAAACGTCCATGTTAACGAACTAATTACCCAGTTAGGAACCAAGATTGATCAAATTATTACTCATAATAAGATGCTTGAAACCCATATCTCTCAGGTAGCTTTAAACCAAGCCCCTCAGACTACACCTGGAGGACAGTTCCCTGGACAACCTCAACAAAACCCAAAAGGGCATGCAAATGCCATTACTCTACGAAGTGGAACCGATTATAAGGAACCTTCTAACCCTAGATTAAGTGATCCTGAAACTTCTGAGAGAAATGAGGAGAAGGAACCAGAGGAATCTGAAAATCCGGAAAGTCAAGAAAAAGGAGAATAACCTAAACACAAAACCTATGTACCACCACCGCCATACAAACCACCTATACCATACCCTCAAATATTAAAGAAAACCCAAATCAATAATCAGTATCAAAAATTCGTTAAGGTTATAGAAATACTTCACGTAGAAATCCCCTTTACAGAAGCCATCACCCAAATACCTTCTTACGCTAAGTTTCTCAAAGACATACTTACAAATAAACATAGACTTGAAGATCCGAAACCTGTGGAATGTAATTTTATTTCCGAAAATAGGTTAGCAAAGAAAGATAAAGATCCCGGAAATTTTTCCATTCCTTGTGTCTTGGGGAATCATGTCATCGAAAAAGCTTTTCTAGACTTAGGAGCTAGTGTGAGCTTAATGCCTTTAGCAGTTTGTGAGAGATTAAACTTAGGAGAATTACAACCTACTAAGATGTCACTTCAATTAGCCGATAGATCCGTTAAATACCCTATAGGCATACTTGAAGACGTCCCTGTTAGGATATGTCAGCTGTTTATGCCTACTGATTTTGTTGTCATGGACATTAAAGAAGATGACATACCAATCCTCCTAGGTAGGCCATTCTTATCGACTGTTGGAGCCGTAATAGATGTTAAAAAAGGGAAACTAACCTTTGAGGTAGGTGACGAGAAGATAGAATTTATACTTTCAAAATTTCTTATGGCACCTGTAATAGGAGATGCTTGTTATGCCTTAGATATCATTGATGAATGCATTAGGGAATTAGAACAAGAAGAAGAAATTGAATCTATAAAATTGCCATCAACCCTTATTTTGGAAGATGACAATTATAAAAAACCCTACATTGATGATAACCTTCACGAATGTTTATCTCTTACCCCAGATCCTATGCCTTGCCCTATGAAACCGACCGTAAAACTTAAGGAACTGCCTAAAAACCTGAGATACGAATTTCTTGATGAAGAAATGAACCGTCCAGTTATAGTCAGTGCTACCTTAGACCAAGAGGAAACAAACCAATTATTAGATGTTTTACGAAGGTACCCCTCAGCCTTAGGATATAAGATCTCAGATCTAAAAGGAATAAGCCCATCCGTATGCATGCATTGTAATTTGCTTGAAGAAGATTCAAAGCCCTCCAGAGAACACCAACAAAGAATAAATCCTATGATGAGTAATGTAGTTAAGACTGAAGTTCTTAAGTTACTAGAGGCAGGTATAATATATCAGATCTCAGACAGTAAATGGGTGAGTCTTGTGCATGTAGTACCTAAAAAGGGAGGCATCACAGTCGTGCAAAACGAGAAGGGAGAACCTGTAGCAAAAAGAACCGATGGAGGTTAGCGTATGTGCATAGACTATAGAAAATTAAATAAAGCAACTAGGAAGGACCATTTCCCATTACCATTCATAGACCAAATGTTGGAGCGCCTAGCCAGACACTCTTACTTTTGTTACCTAGATGGATATTCAGGGTTCTTCCAAATACCTATTCACCCCGAAGATCAAGAAAAAACTACCTTTACATGCCCTGTTGGAACTTTTGCCTACAGAAGAATGCCTTTTGGACTCTGTAATGCCCCTGCCACTTTCCAACGCTGCATGATGTCTATCTTTGCAGACTACTTAGATGGAATCATGGGAGTATTTATGGACGATTTCTCAGTTTGTGGATCAGATTTCAAAAATTGTCTTATCAACGTGGAGAAAATCATGGAAAGATGTGTGGAGGTAAACCTTGTGCTAAATTGGGAAAAATGTCATTTTATGGTCACCGAAGGGATTGTTTTAGGACATATAGTTTCCGAAAAAGGTATAGAGGTAGACAAAGCTAAAATAGAAGTCATAGAGAATCTAAAACCGCCGAAGACTATCAGGGAGATAAGAAGTTTTCTTGGACATGCCGGATTTTACCGACATTTTATCAAGGACTTCTCCAAAATAACAAAGCCTTTAACTGGTCTTTTAATGAAAGATGCTGAATTCATCTTCGATGAAAAATGTACTAAAGCATTTAATCTTCTGAAGCAAGCTCTGATTTCAGCACCTATAATGAAACCCCCTGATTGGTCAGAATCGTTTGAGATAATGTGTGACGCTAGTGACTATGTTGTTGGAGCCGTTCTAGGTCAGAGAAAAGATAAAAAGTTACACGTAATTTATTATGCCAGTTGTAAACACCCCAAATTTTCCCTCACTCATTTCACCATGGATTATGATCTTTTCATTTGCATGAGTTCAATCATATCATCTCATATTGCATTTTTGCTTCACTGCATTGATTCAAAGTCATCTGCATCTAGGGTTTGTGATCTGAGCAATCCAAGAGCTATTTGAGCCACTTCAAAGGTCTTAAATCCTCTCAAGAGGGTACATGTATGTTAAAGCATCATATTATATCCTCACAAGGCCAAGAAAGCCAAAGAATCACAAGAACTGAGAAAGGCATGGAAGCAGAGCCAGGTTTAACTGCACAAATGACCTAGAATTAGGGTTTTGGTTTCAGAGGCCATAACTCCAATTTTTTCGGTCATTCTTGATTCTATTGGTCTCTATATGTTATGAGGATCATGCATATCAATTTTCATGAAGAAATTCAATGGGGAAGGCATCTGATCACAAGGTGACTTTTTGAGCAAGTCAGTGCAAAATCAGGGCATCTGAGGCCCCCAATGACCCAACCAAAGGGCATTCTCCATCATTCTGAATGTATATGATCTTTATTTGATCTTAGAAGATGTTAGAAGTTCACAAAATTGATGAATTTCAAGCCATTTACAAAGTTGCCTTTTTGGGAAAGTGACTTATAATGAAAACTTGCCATTCTGGGAAAGTTTTTCAACCTCCTCTTTTTGATTCAAAATTGCTTCAAATGAGAAATCTTTGGTCATGAAAGTTGTAGATTGGATCCTCCCATTTTGAAAAAGTACAAGAACTCATTCTAATTCATTTTAGATCAAAAGTTATGGCTTGTCAAAGTTGGACAAAATCACTAAAATTTCACTTTTACACCAAAGGAAGAAAGTTGCAAAACCTCATGCCAAGGCCAAATGTGACTTCAAACCAGTTTCTAATCATCACACAAACATAATTCATGGCTCATAATTCAGATTTGCCCAAGAAATTTCTCACTTTCATGTGTTGAATTCCAAGTAACCATAAGCCATTTTCCATAAAAGTTCAAAGGGAGGAATACTTGCAAAATGATCCCCAAGGGTTTGTATGGTCTCTAGCTGATCTCAAGGAATCACCATAACCTCATGAAGCATCTCACAACAAAAATTCAGCAAGGAAAGTCACATGTCCATGACCAAAAATCACAAAATGTAACAAGTTGCAAAATTGCAAAGCATGTGGCATCTCACCCTTCATCCATCCCAGCTCACATCAGAACATCTAAGGGCTTTCCTTGAAGCTGGCTGAGGCAATCCAAACACAGAAATCTTCTCTGCCATGGCCCATACCTATAGTACACCATTTATGACTTTTTGGCCAATCATCCCTTACCAATCCCACAGTGCATACCTGCCCTCCAGAATTGTTGGGATTGCTTATGGATTACATAAGGATCATAAAACACAAAGGGAAGAGGCTGAGAACACACACACAACCAACTTGCACAAAATCTGTCTAAACCTTCATCTCTTCGAAACTCCTTCCTCAGCCATCAAAAATCAAAAATTCCTTCACCAACAAATCACATACCACTCACAGAACAAAACCCACCCCCTGAAACAGCTTGAATCCCCACATACACAAAACCCCATTTCTGCTATACCAGAACTGAAACATTCAAACCAGCCATTACCAAAGCTTTCTAAGCTTCATTTCATCATCAGGGTGTTCAAAGAAGTGGGCTTGCACAAAGGGAGAGTGCAGAAAGCTCAGGATCAGAGAGTCTTCATCTCAGGTAACATGAAGAACTTTTTTTCAAGAAGCTAGTTTTTAAGTTCTTTTATGATTTTGTATGCTCCCCTGATCATGGGGATGTGTTTATTTCTGAAAATGGTGAAGAAACCACCATGTATGAAGTCTCTGAACATTTGCCCGTGTTTCATATTTTTCTTCGATTCATGCTTATGAAGTGAAATAAATGGACTTTAATTGGGGGTTTAGGTTTAGAATGATTAGAGGATCATTTTTGTGAAAGAAATTTGAAGATTGGTGACCTTTAGAAGAAGCTAGGGTTTTGTGTCGTCGGAGAAGACGACCGGAACACTGTTCCGGTCGCCTGAAGGTCATTAAGCCCTAATCCCATTAATTATCCAACTTTGAATATTGACCCTTGATCTGGCTTTCCCGCGCGCGTATGGATGGTCCAGATGGTTCATTAAACCCTAATCAGTCATTAATTAGTTAAATTTAGGATTAATTAAATATTTAATAAAGTTTAGGGAAGTTTGAACCTGGACCGTCCAGATGCGCGCCAGGTCAAACTTCCCAAGCCCAGAATCAATCCTGGCTCTCCATTGCACATACTTTCCTTTTATTTAATTTTTATTTCATTTTATTTGTTTTATTTTCTACGAATATTTAAAAATAGTAAAACACATTAAAAAATTCTGATTTTTTTTGTCAAATCTTTTATTAATTTTCAGAACCCAAAAATATTTTTATTTTTATTTTTTGCATCAAAAATTATTTTTAAATCATTTAAATGTTTATTTTTAATTAGTTAATGAAAATTAATTAATTAAAAATGCATTTAGGTATTTAAAAATCACCAAAAAATTCACATTGCATTTTAAAACATTTAGAAACATTATCAAACTCTCAAAACAAATTTCTTTTTGGTCCTTGATGTATTTTTACATTTTTCATTGGAATAAAAGTTATTTAAAGGCAATATTTTGGTCCTAACTTGAAAATATTCATTCTGCCTAACCATGAAGAGTTTGATGATGGTGCTTCTTGCTTTACATACTTCATATCATGTAGTTTCTAGGGTAAAATTGGTTTGAATTTATCTTTCATTTTCAATTTAATGAGGATTTTTCCTTTTGAAGTGCCTTGAAACCCTAGTTGACTTGAGAGAATCATAACTCCCATTAGGTTAAGATTTAGGTCCCCTCCTTTGGGCAGTAAACTTGTGTAGGGTTAGGGTTCCTTTAATCCCATTTTCAATTTTTTATCATGTCATTTGCTTCTGGTTTTGAATTTGTTGTTGCATGTTGTGTATAAACCCTAATTCTTGCCTTCCTTTGCATCCATCTTTCATTTGCTTGCATACAAGAACTTGACATGACATTTTGTGCATCCATATGACATATAAGACATCTTAGGACATACTAGCATCATGTTTGATCATTGCATCATTCATTTGCAATGTTATATGTTCATTCCATTTCATAAACTTTCATGAACTTTCATGGTTCAAAGCATGCTTCATTTGCATCCTCATCCTTGTATGATCATCCATAACTCTTGACATGTGTTTACATCATCTCTTAGCATCAATAACATCATGTTCATGCTTCTGACTTTGTCTTGCATCATGGCATTTCATCTCATTTTCATTGCATTTCATTTCTTTTGCTAACTTTTCAGGTGGTAAGTTGTTTTGAGAAGTGAATTTGCCTTCACTTCTCACAATCTCTTCTTATCTCTCTTGTGCATCATTGCTGCATTTTATCTTTATATTAGAGTTAGCTTTCTCATTCATGTTCATCTCTTACTTTCTTTCTTCAGGCAACTTGTCTTCTTAGGTGAAGCAAGTTGTCTTGCTTCTTGCTGCTTCTCCTCCTTTCATCTGTTTCTTTCCTGGTGGCTTTTCTCTTGAAGATCTTTTGCAAGCCTCATAAACCCTAGGAACAACCAAGCATGATCACAATTAGGGTTTGTTTAGTCCCCCATTAGTTTTACCTTTGTGTCATCTTTGTGTCTTCCCTTCTCATCTCATAATCAAGGACTAAACCTTAAAGGTTTTAAGGCTTTGTGATTAAGGTTATGCCTGTATCCTTCTATTAGGATGGAGTGTATAACTTTAATCCTAAGTGTTAAACCCTTAATGTGTTTAACTCCTTTAATCAATCCATCTAATAATCACTAAGACATCAAGCTTGTAACTTGGGCCTTGCATTAGGGTTCTAATTCTTCCTTAACTGGTTAAGAATGACTAACCCTAGTGTTAATGGACAAGTCCCCCTCAAGTTGTCTTACAAACCATAAAACCCATTTCTTAATCTTACCATTAACTAAAATCCACTTTAATAAAGGCTTTGTTTTGTCATGAGGTTAATCCCTAATCATGGATTAAGTTGAGGAGCCTTTCTCAGCTTAAATGTTCTCATCTATTATCCTTCTATTAGGATGGTGTAATGAGTCCATTAAATCCTTGATTATGGCTTAAACTCATTACTTGACACTAAACAAAAACTCCAAAAACATCTAAATAACTACAGGTAGGTTAATGATCTTAATCCTACATCATGGCGATTAAGTGTGAGGTGCTTACTTCATACTTAAGGTATTCTCATTACCCCTAATCAGAGGGAGGTTGTGATGAGTTTACTAACCCTTGGTTTAGGCTTAAGCTCATTTTCTTATGACAAACACAAAAAGCAACAAAATATTGAAAACATCAAAAACAAACAATAATCGTCTCCTCCGGGATTCTTTTCTCACCTCATTCACTCACAAACGAGAACTTGCTTCTTCCGTCTAATGCAAGACAGTTTGCACCTGAGCCAGACAGGTCATACACTTGAGCATAGACAAGCAAGCAGTTCATCAGTCAAATTTATCTTTCAGTCTCTTTGGGTCGAACTACGGTGTTCTGACTTCCTCATTGCACGAGAGGATACGTAGGCATAACTTAACAGTTATCGAACAAAAGTCTCTGTATATTCCCCCTCTTTCCAGCATTATTCTTTAAGCCTCTTTATCTTGAGCATTTCACTCTTGTCCCAACACTTACACTTCTCTTACACACCTCACATTTCTTTTGCACTGACACTTGCATTCTTTTCTAGCTTTTGCACACAAAATAGCACTGACACTACCCCTTTAAACACAAACTTTCAAGCGTGGATCCCGTCGAGTACGGCGGACAATCTGGGTGCTAATACCTTTCCAGGTTGTAACCAACCCCCTTTCTCAGTATCTCTGGTTCGCAACCGTCTTATCCATCTTTTCTTCGGTTTATGCAGCATTACCTTTCCTTCGGGATAAAAATGCCTAGCTGGCGACTCTATTCATTCCCTTATCCTTTCGCCGACCGTTCGCGTCTGTACCCCTCTTGGCCCCGTGTCATCAGGTGGGAGCGACAGCTTGGCGACTCTGCTGGGGACCCTTATACTGTAACCAGGGCTTCTGGTTCTTTTTGTGGGTTCCTCCTAGCGCTTGTTTGATTTGTGTTTGCTGGGGTGTTATGGGATATATGTGTTTATATATTTATTTGCTTTATGTACAGTCTTGTTTATTGCTTTCTTTACAGTTTTATACATCATACTGTCATACTGTCATTTTGCTGGACTGGTTTGTTGTCTTGATGGGTGGGGGTTCCATCGAGAGTTTGAGGTCCTATACCTGGGACCTGAGTGACACCTAGGCTAGAGTGGTTCATGTTCTTTCCCATTCCATTTCGGTCTGGTGCGGGAATATGAAACACGGTTCAGATGTGGGTTTCTTCTTGAGAACTCTGTGCTACAGATTTCCTGTAGTGCTAGGGCTATCTGGGAAGCCTTCTAAGTCTGGATGACCTTTATTATGACCTTCAGAAATTGAGGTGAATTAGAGGAGGATCTTTTATGGTTATTGTAAACACTGTACCTCTGGGTTAGAAGTGTTTACACTTCTCATAACTGATCCAAGTCTGAGGATCCTTGTTCTAGAACATCACCTGTGAGGGGGTTGGGCTGTTTACAGGTTTGCAGGTACCCTTGGCCACATCGTACCTTGATTTTGTTTTGTTTAAGAATGCTCCACTTTGGACAGTTCTTGTGATTAACCCTGGACATGTGACTCTTCATTTGAGTCCCCTACCATGGTTACTGGATTTCTGAACCTCCATCTGGACTTCTTGAACATACATGGGCTTATATCAAGACAGATAATCAGATCCAGCTTGATCACAAACCCTTGCATATCATTTGCATACTCATCATTTGCATCATTTAACATTTGTTTATTTGTTTTTCAGGGTATCCACATTACATCTGGTTTGGTTTTGACCCCTTCTTCTGCATAGACCTCTGCTTCATCAGTTATATGCTTCAGCTATCTTCAACATCACCAGCATCAGCCTATCATTGGCCTATCTCCAGTGTCAGTCTTGATCTTCATCAGCACCTATCTTCATCATCTTCAGCAGCATTCATGACTACTCCCAGGAAGAGCAACATATCCTACCATTTCTTTGAGCCTGTGTTGACTGGCATCAGGCAAGTCCAGTCACTTATCACCCCTGACCACATCCCATTGTTTAGAGAACACTATGGAGGTATCCTGGAGATGGTTATGGACCTTGACCCTTCTCAGAGGAGCATGATCCACACATGCTTGCAGTTTTATGATCCTCCCTTGAGATGTTTCACCTTTTCATACTTCCAGCTAGGACCTCTACTGGTAGAGTTTTCCTCAGTGATTGGAGTACCTATCAGGGGTGGACTCCCTTTCAACCCAGAGATGACTTTTCCCAGCAATGGAGAAGTAGCAAAAGCACTATACCTGGAGCCTGCCTTAATTGAGCAAAGCATGACAACAAAAGCTGGGATCCCTGGTTTGCACTTGGACTTCTTGATTTCTCAGGCCATCCTGAAGGCCTCCTTGGGAGAGTGGAGGGCAGTCTGTGCACTGTTAGCCCTCAACATATATGGGGTTATACTGTTTGCAGATGAGCCCAAATTTATCAGCAAGAATGCCATTCATCTGTTTCTTCTGAGGAACCCAGTACCCACATTGCTGGGAGATTTCTATTACTCCATCCATCAGAGGAATGAAAAACAAAGGGGGAAGTTGGTGAGATGTTGTGCTCCTTTGTTTCACACCTGGCTGCTCAGACACCTACCTAAATCAGATGCCTTCTTGAACCCTCACCAACAGAGGAATTGGGCCAAGAGGCTCATTGCTTTGACTTCAGATGATATTAGATGGTGCACCCAGAGCACCAAAGGCAAAGACATTGTCACCAGCTGTAGACAATACCCAAATGTACCTCTGATAGGAGTAAAGGGTTGCATCAACTACAATCCTTTGCTGTTTAAGAGACAACTGGGCTATGCTTTGGTTCACCCTCCTAGAGTACAAGATTTAGCCGAGACCCTGGATTGTGAAGTGAAACCTAATTCAGCTGTTGTCAGACAAGCATCCTGGGCTTGGGACAACATCCAGACAAAAGGGATGGCTATTCTAGGAAGGTGTAATAATGTTGCTTCAGCTCAGTACTATGACTGGTCCTGTACTAGAGCTCAAATTACTGGAATGCCTTTCACCGTTGAGGATATACTTGGACCATCTACAGCACAGCCAACAGCAACTATCAGCCTGGAAGAATTTGAGAAGCTAAAGGAGAGGAATGAGAATCTGTCTCAAGCTCTGAAGAAGACCCTTTGGGAAAGGAGTGACGGTCGTTTGGACATTGAGAGGCTGAAGAAGCTTAAGGTGGAGCATCTTGCCAAAATTGAGAAGACAGAGGACTACATCAGGAAAGCAAGAGCTGGGGAGCAAATATTGAAGAATGCCTGTAAAGAAGCAAAAATTAAGAAGGCTAGGACTGAGCTCTATCTGCAAGAAAGTCAGGCTAGGTGGGTCAGGATCACCGAGGCCCGTACTCAAGAAGATCAGAAGACTCAAGCCAAGATTGAACAGTTAGAGGCCAATGAAAAGAAGCAGTAGGAAGCTTTGTTGGCAACCCAAAAGGAGATTTCAGAGTTAAAGCTCAGAGTTGGATTGAAGAGATCAAAGGACCAGGACAGGCACAAGAAGCTGACCACTGCCATTGCTACCAAGAACCTCCTCATTAGGACCATTACAGAGCACCCAGCTGGTCCGGTGACTGAGGCACTCCTGAAGGAAGTCAGAGAGGATGAGTTTGGACTAGATGTTTGACTTCTTTGTTTGTTGTTCATTTTCATTTGATGTACTTTCTCTTTTTGTATTTGACCCTCCAGGGGCATGTGTTGTAAAACAAACTATGTATTGTTCATCATTTGTAATATATTAGTTTGCTTTCATTGGGTTTCTTTTCTCAAGCAATATCAAGCATCTTCCTCGAGGTCTGGAAAGGTCAAAACCAAGAACCAAGCCGGATACCTTGGAAAACAAATAAGCATACTGCATTGCATACTAACCTTGTTTTGTTTTGTAGGTTTTGTTATTATTTGTTTCTAACTCTGTTGTGATCTCAGGAAATATTGCTCGTCGCCGAGTGTTCCCTGTCAACCGCACGCACCGGTACCCTACTCGCAACAACCTTCCTGGTATTCATATGGAGCAGGTACAGTAGGACCTGACCGAGGTCAGAACTCAGATGGCTAATGAAAGGGTGGAGATGAGAAACCAAATGACTCAATTCATGGCTGTAATGACTAGCTTGGCCCAGAGCCAAGAAAGGTTAAGGGAATTGGTGGAAAGACAAACTCCCGAGGAACCTCATCTTGGAACTAGAGGGACTAGTAATAATGAGCGGGGCCAGCCTCATGTTAATCCACCAGTATTTGGACCTCATCTAGATCCGGAAGTCAATATCCCGAGAAATGTGCAAGGAAATACTGCTGGGGGGAGAATCTTGCAGGAAGATCCCCAAGAAGAGTAGTTTACTGTCATGGGAGCTGGAGACGAAGTCTATGATAGGAGGTTAGATGAAATTGCTGAGAAGTTGAGATCTTTGGAGTCCCAGAATTCCTTGGGCTTCGATGTAATGGATATGGGACTAGTGGATGGGGTAAGAATTCCCCACAAATTCAAACTCCCGTGCTTTGAGAAATACAATGGTACCTCTTGTCCACGAACCCACCTGCAGTCTTTTCTGGGAAGACTTAAAGCTTATACTATGGATGAGAAGCTGTGGATGTTCTACTTTGAAGACAGTCTGACTGGAGCTTCAAGGGAGTGGTATTCGCACTTAACCAGAGCTACCATTAGATGCTGGAAGGACTTAGCTGAAGCCTTCATCAGGCAATATCAATACAATCTGGACATGGCTCCTAACAGGACCCTCCTGATGGGAATGTCCCAGTCTTCCAGAGAAAGCTTCAGGGAATATGCCCAGAGGTGGAGACAGCTTGCTGCTGCTGTCCAACCACCCATGTCGGAAAGAGAAATGGCCGACATGTTCATGAATACATTGCAAGGAACATATATTGATAGATTGGTTGCCTTTTCTTCTACCAACTTTGCAGATGTCGTCATAGCCGGTGAAAGGATTGAAAGTTTGTTAAAAATGGGCAAGATTTCTGATAATGGTGCAAGTTCATCCAGTAATCCCAGGAAGCCTTTTGTGAGACCCCGAAGAACCGGTGAGACCAATTTCATTCATGCAAGCAGGGGCAGACCTCAGTACGTGCACCGGTCAGTAGCAGCTGTTACCATTCCAGCTCCGATTCCTCAACAATCAGCATATCCTCAGCAACAACCATAATATCAACAGCAAGTTCAGTACCCGTAACAGAGAACCTACAACAACAATAGCAACCAACAACAGCGACCCTTCCAACAAAGACCATCACAGGCAAGCAGGGTGATTGACCCTATCCCTATGCCTTATGCTGCCTTATTGCCACAACTCCTGAAGCTTAACTTGGTTGAGTTAAGGACGTTGGCACCACCAGATCCCTTCAATCTCCCAAAGAATTATGATGTCAACGCCAGGTGTGCTTTCCACTCCAATGCACCTGGTCACAATACTGAAAAATGCAGGGCCTTACAAATGAAAGTCCAAGATCTGGTGGATTCTAAAGCCCTCAACTTTGCACCTCCTCCGAATGTCAACAGAAATCCTATGCCAAATCATGGCGGGCCAAGGATTAATGCCATTGAGGAAGACAAACCATCTACCTTGATCACCAGTGTTGCACAAATTCGAACACCTTTGGTCGAAATTAAAGCTCAGCTTCTAGAGTGCCAAGTGTTCCCCGGGTGTGAGCTCGGGTATGGGTATTGCAACATTGCAGTCAACGGGTGTGAAAAGTTGAGAAGCGGCATAGATGGTCTTATTAAGGATGGTATCCTTCAGATTTCAACAACGGCGCCTACAAATCCAACAATTCCTTTAACAACAATTCCCGATTCCTCTACAACAGTAGCAACAATCATTCCTACCGATTCATCGATATCATCAGCAATTACTCCGTCTATCACTTCAACAAGTCAAAATTCAACAACCATTTCTTCTACAACATCAGCATCCATTTTATTAGCAGAATCTTCTACAACTCCAGCAAAAATTAATGAAGATGTCTCAGCAGTTACAATCTACTATGACCCATCAAACGTTCCTCCCAACAGCAATTTCCAACAACAAACAGTGGCACCTCCTGCCAGGTCACCAGTCACAATTTACTATGATCCGCACACCGTTACAGTACCCTCCTCTGCAGCAATCAGTCCGGTCACCATTACGGTGCCTGGACCAGTTCCTTATGAAAGCAGTAATGTCATACCTTGGCATTATGGCTCTGATATCTACTGCAACGAGGAGAAAATCACCCTGGATTCATCAACCTCTTCTCCACAAGTTGATAATGTTGGGGGAAGCGGAGGCTTCACCAGAAGCGGACGCCTTTTTGCCTCACAAACACAAAGACCTAATGTTGAAGCAGAAGCTGCTGCCAAAGCGAAAGGAAAGAGTGTGGTATCTGAAGAGCCGACTACCAAAGAAACTCAGAAGACATCTTTCGAACAAGATGTAGACGAGTTCATGAGAATCATAAAAAGAAGTGATTACAAGGTGGTGGATCAGCTTCACCAAACTCCCTCAAAAATCTCCATATTATCACTGTTGATGTGTTCTGAAGCTCACAGGAACGCATTGTTAAAGGTCCTGCACGCAACATACGTGCCAGAGGAGATTACTGTTAATCAGCTGGAAACTGTGGTGGCAAATGTCAACACCAGTCATGGACTGGGCTTTACCAATGCTGACTTAACAACGGAGGGACGCAACCATAATAAGGCTTTGCATATCACCTTGGAATGCAAGGGTGCTGTTCTATCTCATGTACTGGTGGACACTGGGTCATCACTCAATGTTCTACCAAAGAAAGCCTTAGTGAAGCTGGAGTATGATGGCTTGGCATTGCGTCCGAGTAATTTGGTGGTGAGAGCATTTGATGGCTCTAAAAAATCAGTGCTTGGGGAGATTGATCTACCTGTGACGATTGGCCCGTAGACCTTCAAAACTACCTTCTTTGTGATGGACAGTCAACCGACCTACAGCTGTCTGTTGGGTAGACCCTGGATCCACGCCGCTGGCGGTGTTACGTTTACCCTTCACCAGAAGTTGAAATTCGAGTGGGAAGGCCAAATCATCACCATCTGTGGGGAGGAGGACATTTTTGTTAGCCAGCTGGCTACGTATAAGTACATAGAAATGGATGGAGAAATCCATGAAACCATGAGCCAAGGGTTTGAGGCCCTCAACATTAATGAAGCATCTGTTGTACTGGGAACTTCCATCACTTCATACCAGCAAGCCCGGAAGGTTGTTGAGGAAGGTACCGCCCAAGGCTGGGGCAAGCTGTTGCCCGTGGAAAAGAAAGAAGACCGATTTGGGTTGGGTTACAGACCAACTCAACAAGATCAATCAGAGGCTGCGAAAGAGCCCAAGTTTGTCAGCGGGGGAATGCTCACCCCGGATGCTGTGAACAATTTGGAAGACGAGGAGGAAAGCGACCGCAACCTGGAGAGCTGGATACGTCCAAGGATCCCGGGGAGCCAAGTCCTTAACTGGTCTTCCCAGGAAATTATAAGAGTTACTCCTGCAGAGTAATTATTATTTCCTGTATTTTAAAGCATGCATCAAGTCTTGCATCTTGCCCAAGATGACAAGACTCATTTTGTAATCAGGCCATCTTGTATTTTATGCAAAGATCAAATTAATGAATATCAGGACATCTTTTGCAAATGAGTCTTTTCTTTTCCGCTCACTGTTTTTCATTTTTTCTTTTTGTACAAAAATAAAATGGCAATGTTTTTTTCCAGAATAAACTAACTTCATTTTCACTTTTTCTAAATAAGATAAAACTGATCACTAAAATAAACCAATCTAAACCCTTGCGTGCCCTCCAGACTGCACCGACAACAACACTGCTATGATTTTGTATGACTTTGACAATCCAATCAATCAAGCTGATGAAGGGGTTGAAGAAGATTATGAGTTACCTGAAGAGCTAGCTAGGTTGTTGAGACAAGAGGAGAAGGTTATCACTCCTCATCAGGAAGAGGTCGAAACGGTTAATCTTGGTACAGAAGAAGACTTGAAGGAAGTCAAGATCGGGGCCTGTCTGCAAGATTCAGTAAAAGAGCAACTGATTGACATGCTTCGGGAATATGTGGATGTTTTTGCTTGGTCTTATCAGGATATGCCAGGGTTGGACACCGACATTGTCATTCACAAGCTGCCTCTGAAAGAAGATTGCCCACCAGTAAAACAGAAGTTGCGCCGTACTCGCCCTAACATGGCAATGAAGATAAAAGAAGAGGTACAAAAACAGTGGGACGCCGGTTTCCTTGCTGTGACTAGCTACCCACCGTGGGTTGCTAATATTGTACCTGTGCCTAAGAAAGATGGCAAAGTGAGGATGTGTGTGGATTACCGAGACCTGAATAGAGCCAGCCCGAAAGATGACTTCCCTTTACCTCACATTGACGTGTTGGTTGATAATACGGCTCAGTTCTCGGTGTTCTCCTTCATGGACGGATTTTTAGGATACAATCAGATCAAGATGACACCTGAAGACATGTAGAAGACAACTTTCATCACACCTTGGGGCACATTCTGTTATAAGGTGATGTCGTTCGGACTGAAGAATGCTGGTGCTACTTATCAACGGGCTATGGTAACGTTATTCCATGACATGATCCATAAGGAAATTGAATGTTATGTGGATGACATGATTGCCAAGTCCCTTACAGAAGAAGATCACCTGGTGAATCTGTTGAAGCTGTTCAAGCGTCTGAGGAAGTACCAATTAAAGTTAAACCCCAACAAATGCACATTCGGGGTGCGATCCGGTAAGCTGCTGGGATTTATTGTAAGTGAGAAAGGGATTGAAGTTGACCCTGATAAAGTCAAAGCCATTCAGGAAATGCCTGCACCAAAGTCAGAAAAAGAAGTTCGAGGATTTCTAGGTAGATTGAACTACATTTCAAGGTTCATATCTCACCTTACAGCAACTTGTGAACCTTTGTTCAAGCTGTTAAGAAAAGAACAAACGGTCAGGTGGAATGAAGACTGCCAGAGGGCTTTCGACAAAATCAAGGAATACTTACGAGAGCCTCCGATCCTTATGCCTCCAGTCGAAGGAAAACCTCTAATCATGTACTTGACAGTATTAGAAGAGTCAATGTGGTGTGTGCTGGGCCAGCATGACGAGTTTGGTCGAAAAGAGTATGCAATATACTACCTAAGCAAAAAGTTTACCGACTGTGAACAACGTTATTCACTGCTCGAGAAAACTTGTTGTTCTTTAGCGTGGGCTGCTCGCCGACTAAGGCAGTATATGTTGACCCACACTACTTTATTGATCTCCAAGATGGATCCAGTTAAGTACATTTTTGAGAAGCCAACACTTACCGGACGGGTTGCGAGATGGCAAATGATCCTCACAGAATATGACATTCAGTACACATCTCAGAAAGCCATCAAAGGCAGTGTGTTGTCTGATTATCTCGCTGAGCAACCCATTGATGATTACCAGCCTATGAGATTTGACTTCCCTGATGAAGACATCATGTTCATAAAAGCAAAAGACCATGAAGAGCCTATTCACACTGAAGGGCCTGACCCGGAAGAAGAATGGACTATGATGTTTGATGGGGATGTTAATATGAATAGTCGTGGTGTTGGTGCAGTACTCATTACACCCAAGGGAGTTCACATGCCTTTCTCGGCAAAACTCACCTTTAATTGCTCTAACAATGAAGCTGAATACGAAGCCTGTATTATGGGCCTTGAGGAAGCCATTGACCTCAGGATCAAGACTTTGACTGTATTCGGAGATTCAGCTCTGGTAATCAATCAAACCAACGGCAAATGGTACACCCACCAAGATCATCTGATACCTTACCGGGACTATACAAGGAGGTTGTTGACTTTCTTCACAATAGTCAAGCTTGAGTATATCCCTCGAGACGAAAATCAGTTTGCGGATGCTCTGGCTACCATTTCATCCATGATCAAAGTTCAAGCTGCCAACTTTGTGCCTCGAATTGCAGTGTCCAAACTTGACAGACCAGCATATGTGTTCTCAGCAGATGTTGTTGAAGATGATAAGCCTTGGTTCCATGACATTAAGTGCTTCTTGGAGGATCAAACATACCCACCTGGGGCATCTTCCAATGATAAGAAGACATTAAGAAGGCTAGCTTGTAGTTTCTTCCTGAATACTGACGGTTCCTTGTACAAGAGAAACTTTGATATGGTACTTCTCAGATGTGTTGGTAAGAAAGAAGCAGGCTTGCTGATGCACGAGGTGCATGAAGGATCTTTTGGTACCCATGCTGGAGGCCATGCCATGGCTAAAAAGTTGTTAAGATCAGGCTATTACTGGATCACAATGGATGCAGACTGTTGTGCCTATGCCAGAAAATGCCATAAATGCCAGATTTACGCAGATAAAGTGCATGTGCCTCCGAATCCTTTGAATGTGATGTCTTCACCCTGGCCCTTTGCCATGTGGGGCATCGATATGATTGGCAAAATTGAACCAACTGCTTCAAATGGCCACAGATTCATCCTGGTAGCCATTGACTATTTTACCAAGTGGGTTGAAGCAGCTTCTTATGCAAATGTCACAAGGCAAGTGGTAGCCCGGTTTCTGAAGAGGGACATCATCTGTCGGTATGGAGTGCCTGAGCGAATCATTACTGATAATGGTTCCAACTTAAACAACAAAATGATGGCAGAGCTATGCCGGGACTTCAAGATCCAACACCACAATTCTTCTCCTTACAGGCCAAAGATGAATGGCGTTGTTGAGGCAGCTAACAAGAATATCAAGAAGATTGTGCAGAAGATGGTGGTTACCTACAAAGACTGGCATGAAATGCTACCATTTGCCTTGCATGGGTACCGAACGTCAATCAGAACATCCACTAGGGCAACACCGTATCAGCTTGTGTATGGTATGGAGGCAGTCCTACCTGTTGAAGTTGAATTACCCTCCTTGCGGGTACTGATGGATGTTAAATTGAACGAAGCAGAATGGGTCTGATCCCGATACGAGCAACTGAATCTGATTGAAGAGAAGAGATTAGCTGCAATCTGTCATGGGCAGTTATATCAGAAGAGAATGAAGAAGGCCTTCGATCAGAAAGTCAGGCTTCGAGAATACCAAGTAGGAGATCTTGTGCTGAAAAGACTCCTTCCTCCTCATACAGACCACAGGGGCAAGTGGACTTCGAATTATGATGGGCCATTCATAGTAAAGAAAGTTTTCTCTGGTGGAGCACTGATGCTCAGTACTATGGATGGTGAAGACTTCCTGTCCCCTGTGAATTCAGATGCCGTTAAAAAATACTTCGCATGAAATGACCCGCTGGACATAAAAATAGAATGTAAGTCCAGGCAAAAATAGGGCATCCCGGCGAGTCAAAAACAGAATAAAAGACTCGGGAAAAAATAAGGGAAAATAAATAAAGAAATGTACACCCGCTGAGTTGAAAAGCCGCATTGGACAACTCAGGCAAAAAAGGGTATCCCGGTGGATTGAAAACCCGAAAGGGAGATCCACGCAAAATAAGGGAATAAGCGAACAACTGCATTCTAAATTTATCTGTATCACTTACAACGTTGCAAGCTTCGAAGGATTCGAGCTTCGGTCAGAATCAGCCTTCTTCAGAAAGCAGGATGAAAAGAACGTCAATGTTATACGAGTCATAGCAAGAGGGAAGCTCCTTGAAGCGTCATCAACATTGCCAGCATTTTCTTTTGTTTTCTCGATTTGTAACGATCTCCTCATTTCAGGGGATCCGTTTCTTTGACTGTATCTTGCCAATTCAGGGCACATAAATTAATAAAATCAGATTTTCAGTCATATTCCGTCTCGTATATTTTATTTTCATTTGCAAAATGTCCGATGTCCTTAAGATATTGATTGCATAAATACAGATGCTTCCCTTCTAAAAATACGTGCCTACAGGAAATATACTTACTCCCGGGAGTGTCTAAACTCCTATGATGGGATCCAGTAAGGGATACCTCGGGATACTTGTACGTTTCTTTGTCATACAGGATTGCAAGCGGTCAAAACGCATCATGGGGCATGAAAGTTCTTCCTCAGCAAGCTGTCAAATCACCATTTCCACAGCGCATCTTCCGAACAAAACTAGGGTTGTTTTCTCCCCAGCTGAGTTGTCAGTCATCATTCCTCCTCAGCCAAGTGCAAAAACAGGGAACCATTTCCCCGTAGAGTTTCAGTCTCTATCCAGAAGAGCAATGCCTAAAGATCTCACAACAGAGTGACGAAAGCTTCCACGGACCCCAACTGGGTACCTCATCACCAAGATAGGTTTATCAATGACCTACTTCTCCCATGCAGAGTCATATATGTCAGATCTACCAATGATCTCATCCCCAGCTGGGGCATCCACTTCAAGCAGACCAACCAGGGATCTCTACAGCAACGGGATCCGAATCCCGGATCGGTATCTTTGCATGATCATAGCATTCGCATCATATTTCCCCCCAGAGCGTAGCATTTCGTCCAAATACGGAGCATTACGGCAAAAATTAAACATATTGCATAATCATAAGCCAAGTGTCGAACTGAACACTTGTAAATACTGACGTTCCATCTACAATATACAAAATACCTCTCAAACTCCCTGGCAGAATATTAAAGCATTCCCTTTACACCCACCAATATGGTTACATGCTCCTTTTGGCACTCGTCTATGTCATCATTCCCCAGTAAAATTGCCCGAGCAAACAGATGCTTATACATTACAGATGTTTCTTGACACTCGTCTGTGTCATATCCCCAGTAGAAAGCCAAAGCATCCCCTTTGCACTCACCAACACATGTTTACATATATCTACACACTTCCCTGATGCCCGTCCGTGTCACCTCCCCCAACACAGTTGCCTAAGCACTTTGTAAATCAGATACTTGTTTATAACACACTTCTTCCGACACCCGTCAGTGTCGCGTTCTCCACAGCAAGATTGGACACTCGTCTATGTCTCACTCATCACATTTTACTCATATAGATACCCGTCCGTATCTTATATATACCACTTAAATCCCCTCAGAATCCACACTCGTCCGTGTTCTTTGTTAACCAGTTGGTACTCGTCCGTACCGTCATCTCTGAACATGCGTTAGAGTTTGTTTCTACCGATACTCGTCCGTATCATAGTCTTAAGGATGCTCGTCCGCATCTTTAATCTATACACCGTGTCAAACACTTATGTCTTCATGAGATTAGACACACGTGTGTGTCTACCGTTCCCCAAAAGAATTCCCGGCAAACCTTGTTAAACTATTTCCTTTCTATCTGACATTCATCCTATGTCATGATACATTTCGGCAGCCGTACCCTGCCAGGTGATCGTCCTTCACCTTTTTTGATGATCATCCTTCATCATCCCCCAGCGGAGTCTCTATTCATTAGAACCCCTTCCTATCCAACATTCGTCCTATGTCGTGATATTTTTAGCAGCCGTCCCCTGCTAGGTGATCGTCCTTCACCCTTTTGATGATCGTCCTTCATCACTTTATCCGATGGCCGTCCCCATCGTTGATCTTGTTATCTGACATTCGTCCTATGTCAGGATAAACCCTCAGAGCAGCCGTACCCTGCTAGGTGATCGTCCTTCACCTCTTGATGATCGTCCTTCATCATGCTTATCCGATGGCCGTCCCCATCGTCAACCTTCTCTATCCGGCATTCGTCCTATGTCGTGATACTTTCGGCAGCCGTACCCTGCCAGGTGATCGCCCTTCACCGTTAGATGACCGTCCCTCATCTTATCCCCAACAGAGCAGCCGTCCCCTGCTAGGTGATCGTCCTTCACCTTGGATGACCGTCCCTCATCATTTATTTCTTCAGCCCGATGGTCGTCCCCATCATTTACCTTCAATCCCCGGAGAATCTTATTACTTTCCCCAGCATGTCGGTCGTCCTCGTCATTGCTTCATCCTCAGCAGTCGTCCTCTGCTCGACGGTCGTCCTCCATCGCCCGCACTTTATAATCATACTTTTCTTCCTTTTACAATCTATATCCCTTTTCTTCTTCACCCAGTGAGTGCAAATTTTGGACTGTCTTTGGTATTCAATCACAAGTTATCTTGTTTGCCTGTTAAGTCGACGCCTACATCCTACACAGCTAACTTATGTTTGAATAGGGGCAGCTGTAAACACCCCAAATTTTCCCTTACTCATTTCACCATGGCTTATGATCTTTTCATTTGCATGAGTTTAATCATATCATCTCATATTGCATTTTTGCTTCACTGTATTGATTCAAAGTCATCTGCATCTAGGGTTTGTGATCTGAGCAATCCAAGAGCTATTTGAGCCACTTCAAAGGTCTTCAATCCTCTTAAGAGGGTCCATGTATGTTCAAGCATCATATTATATCCTCACAAGGCCAAGAAAGCCAAAGAATCACAAGAACTGAGAAAGGCTTGGAAGAAGAGCCAGGTTTAACTGCACAGATGACCTAGAATTAGGGTTTTGGTTTCAGAGGCCATAACTCCAAATTTTTTGGTCATTCTTGATTATATTGGTCTCTATATGTTATGAGGATCATGCATATCAATTTTCATGAAGAAATTCAATGGGGAAGACATCTGATCACAAGGTGACTTTTTGAGCAAGTCAGTGCAAAATCAGGGCATCTGAGGCCCCCAATGACCAAACCAAAGGGAATTCTCCATCATTCTGAATGTATATGATCTTTATTTGATCTTAGAAGATGTTAGAAGTTCACAAAATTGATGAATTTCAAGCCATTTACAAAGTTTCCATTTTGGGAAAGTGACTTATAATGAAAACTTGCCATTCTGGGAAAGTTTTTCAACCTCCTCTTTTTGATTCAAAATTGCTTCAAATGAGAAATCTTTGGTCATGAAAGTTGTAGATTGGATCCTCCCATTTTCAAAAAGTACAAGAACTCATTCTAATTCATTTTAGATCAAAAGTTATGGCTTGTCAAAGTTGGACAAAATCTCTAAAATTTCACTTTTACACCAAAGGAAGAAAGTTGCAAAACCTCATGCCAAGGTCAAATGTGACTTCAAACCAGTTTCTAATCATCACACAAACATAATTCATGGCTCATAATTCAGATTTGCCCAAGAAATTTCTCACTTTCATGTGTTGAATTCCAAGTAACCATAAGCCATTTTCCATAAAAGTTCAAAGGGAGGAATACTTGCAAAATGATCCCCAAGGGTTTGTATGGTCTCTAGCTGATCTCAAGGAATCACCATAACCTCATGAAGCATCTCACAACAAAAATTCAGCAAGGAAAGTCACATGTCCATGACCAAAAATCACAAAATGTAACAAGTTGCAAAATTGCAAAGCATGTGGCATCTCACCCTTCATCCATCCCAGCTCACATCAGAACATCTAAGGGCTTTCCTTGAAGCTGGCTGAGGCAATCCAAACACAAAAATCTTATCTGCCATGGCCCATACCTATAGTACACCATTTTTGACTTTTTGGCCAATCATCCCATACCAATCCCACAGTGCATACCTGCCCTCCAGAATTGTTGGGATTGCTTATGGATTACATAAGGATCATAAAACACAAAGGGAAGAGGCTGAGAACACACACACAACCAGCTTGCACAAAATCTGTCTAAACCTTCATCTCTTCGAAACTCCTTCCTCAGCCATCAAAAATCAAAAATTCCTTCACCAACAAATCACATACCACTCACAGAACAAAACCCACCCCCTGAAACAGCTTGAATCCCCACATACACAAACCCCCATTTCTGCTATAACAGAACTGAAACATTCAAACCAGCCATTACCAAAGCTTTCTAAGCTTCATTTCATTATCAGGGTGTTCAAAGAAGTGGGCTTGCACAAAGGGAGAGTCCAGAAAGCTCAGGATCAGAGAGTCTTCATCTCAGGTAACATGAAGAACTTTTTTTCAAGAAGCTAGTTTTTAAGTTCTTTTATGATTTTGTATGCTCCCCTGATCATGGGGATGTGTTTATTTCTGAAAATGGTGAAGAAACCACCATGTATGAAGTCTCTGAACATTTGCCCGTGTTTCATATTTTTCTTCGATTCATGCTTATGAAGTGAAATAAATGGATTTTAATTGGGGGTTTAGGTTTAGAATGATTAGAGGATCATTTTTGTGAAAGAAATTTGAAGATTGGTGACCTGTAGAAGAAGCTAGGGTTTTGTGTCGTCGGAGAAGACGACCGGAACACTGTTCCGGTCGCCTGAAGGTCATTAAGCCCTAATCCCATTAATTAGCCAACTTTGAATATTGGCCCTAAATCTGGCTTTCCCGCGCGCGTATGGATGGTCCAGATGGTTCATTAAACCCTAATCAGTCATTAATTAGTTAAATTTAGGATTAATTAAATATTTAATAAAGTTTAGGGAAGTTTGAACCTGGACCGTCCAGATGCGCGCCAGGTCAAACTTCCCAAGCCCAGAATCAATCCTGGCTCTCCATTGCACATACTTTCCTTTTATTTAATTTTTATTTCATTTTATTTGTTTTATTTTCTACGAATATTTAAAAATAGTAAAACACATTAAAAAATTCTGAATTTTTTTGTCAAATCTTTTATTAATTTTCAGAACCCAAAATATTTTTATTTTTATTTTTTGCATCAAAAATTATTTTTAAATCATTTAAATGTTTATTTTTAATTAGTTAATGAAAATTAATTAATTAAAAATGCATTTAGGTATTTAAAAATCACCAAAAAATTCACATTGCATTTTAAAACATTTAGAAACATTATCAAACTCTCAAAACAAATTTCTTTTTGGTCCTTGATGTATTTTTACATTTTTCATTGGAATAAAAGTTATTTAAAGGCAATATTTTGGTCCTAACTTGAAAATATTCATTCTGCCTAACCATGAAGAGTTTGATGATGGTTCTTCTTGCATTACATCCTTCATATCATGTAGTTTCTAGGGTAAAATTGGTTTGAATTTATCTTTCATTTTCAATTTAATGAGGATTTTTCCTTTTGAAGTGCCTTGAAACCCTAGTTGACTTGAGAAAATCATAACTCCCATTAGGTTAAGATTTAGGTCCCCTCCTTTGGGAAGTGAACTTGTGTAGGGTTAGGGTTCCTTTAATCCCATTTTCAATTTTTTATCATGTCATTTGCTTCTGGTTTTGAATTTGTTGTTGCATGTTGTGTATAAACCCTAATTCTTGCCTTCTTTTGCATCCATCTTTCATTTGCTTGCATACAAGAACTTGACATGACATTTTGTGCATCCATATGACATATAAGACATCTTAGGACATACTAGCATCATGTTTGATCATTGCATCATTCATTTGCAATGTTATATGTTCATTCTATTTCGTAAACTTTCATGAACTTTCATGGTTCAAAGCATGCTTCATTTGCATCCTCATCCTTGTATGATCATCCATAACTCTTGACATGTGTTTACATCATCTCTTAGCATAAATAAAATCATGTTCATGCTTCTGACTTTGTCTTGCATCATGGCATTTCATCTCATTTTCATTGCATTTCATTTCTTTTTCTAACTTTTCAGGTGGTAAGTTGTTTTGAGAAGTGAATTTGCCTTCACTTCTCACAATCTCTTCTTATCTCTCTTGTGCATCATTGCTGCATTTTATCTATGTATTAGAGTGAGCTTTCTCATTCATGTTCATCTCTTACTTTCTTTCTCCAGGCAACTTGTCTTCTTAGGTGAAGCAAGTTGTCTTGCTTCTTGCTGCTTCTCCTCCTTTCATCTGTTTCTTTCCTGGTGGCTTTTCTCTTGAAGATCTTTTGCAAGCCTCATAAACCCTAGGAACAACCAAGCATGATCACAATTAGGGTTTGTTTAGTCCCCCATTAGTTTTACCTTTGTGTCATCTTTGTGTCTTCCCTTCTCATCTCATAATCAAGGACTAAACCTTAAAGGTTTTAAGGCTTTGTGATTAAGGTTATGCCTGTATCCTTCTATTAGGATGGAGTGTATAACTTTAATCCTAAGTGTTAAACCCTTAATGTGTTTAACTCCTTTAATCAATCCATCTAATAATCACTAAGACATCAAGCTTGTAACTTGGGCCTTGCATTAGGGTTCTAATTCTTCCTTAACTGGTTAAGAAGGACTAACCCTAGTGTTAATGGACAAGTCCCCCTCAAGTTGTCTTACAAACCATAAAACCCATTTCTTAATCTTACCATTAACTAAAATCCACTTTAATAAAGGCTTTGTTTTGTCATGAGGTTAATCCCTAATCATGGATTAAGTTGAGGAGCCTTTCTCAGCTTAAATGTTCTCATCTATTATCCTTCTATTAGGATGGTGTAATGAGTCCATTAAATCCTTGATTATGGCTTAAACTCATTACTTGACACTAAATAAAAACTCCAAAAACATCTAAATAACTACAGGTAGGTTAATGATCTTAATCCTACATCATGGTGATTAAGTGTGAGGTGCTTACTTCATACTTAAGGTATTCTCATTACCCCTAATCAGAGGGAGGTTGTGATGAGTTTACTAACCCTTGGTTTAGGCTTAAGCTCATTTTCTTATGACAAACACAAAAAGCAATAAAATATTGAAAACATCAAAAACAAACAATAATCGTCTCCTCCGGGATTATTTTCTCACCTCATTCACTCACAAACGAGAACTTGCTTCTTCCGTCTAATGCAAGACAGTTTGCACCTGAGCCAGACAGGTCATACACTTGAGCATAGACAAGCAAGCAGTTCATCAGTCAAATTTATCTTTCAGTCTCTTTGGGTCGAACTACGGTGTTCTGACTTCCTCATTGCACGAGAGGATACGTAGGCATAACTTAACAGTTATCGAACAAAAGTCTATGTATATTCCCTCTCTTTCCAGCATTATTATTTAAGCCTCTTTATCTTGAGCATTTCACTCTTGTCCCAACACTTACACTTCTCTTACGCACCTCACATTTCTTTTGCACTGACACTTGCATTATTTTCTAGCTTTTGCACACAAAATAGCACTGACACTACCCCTTTAAACACAAACTTTCAAGCGTGGATCCCGTCGAATACGGCGGACAATCTGGGTGCTAATACCTTCCCAGGTTGTAACCAACCCCCTTTCTCAGTATCTCTGGTTCGCAACCGTCTTATCCATCTTTTCTTCGGTTTATGCAGCATTACCTTTCCTTCGGAATAAAAATGCCTAGCTGGCGACTCTATTCATTCCCTTCTCCTTTCGCCGACCGTTCGCGTCTGTACCCCTCTTGGCCCCGTGTCATCAGGTGGGAGCGACAGCTTGGCGACTCTGCTGGGGACCCTTATACTGTAACCAGGGCTTCTGGTTCTTTTTGTGGGTTCCTCCTAGCGCTTGTTTGATTTGTGTTTACTGGGGTGTTATGGGATATATGTGTTTATATATTTATTTGCTTTATGTACAGTCTTGTTTATTGCTTTCTTTACAGTTTTATACATCATACTGTCATACTGTCATTTTGCTGGACTGGTTTGTTGTCTTGATGGGTGGGGGTTCCATCGAGAGTTTGAGGTCCTATACCTGGGACCTGAGTGACACCTAGGCTAGAGTGGTTCATGTTCTTTCCCATTCCATTTCGGTCTAGTGCAGGAATATGAAACACGGTTCAGATGTGGGTTTCTTCTTGAGAACTATGTGCTACATATTTCCTGTAGTGCTAGGGCTATCTGGGAAGCCTGCTAAGTCTGGATGACCTTTATTATGACCTTAAGAAATTGAGGTGAATTAGAGGAGGATCTTTTATGGTTATTGTAAACACTGTACCTCTGGGTTAGAAGTGTTTACACTTCTCATAACTGATCCAAGTCTGAGGATCCTTGTTCTAGAACATCACCTGTGAGGGGGTTGGGCTGTTTACAGGTTTGCAGGTACCCTTGGCCACATCGTACCTTGATTTTGTTTTGTTTAAGAATGCTCCACTTTGGACAGTTCTTGTGATTAACCCTGGACATGTGACTCTTCATTTGAGTCCCCTACCCTGGTTACTGGATTTCTGAACCTCCATCCGGACTTCTTGAACATACATGGGCTTATATCAAGACAGATAATCAGATCCAGCTTGATCACAAACCCTTGCATATCATTTGCATACTCATCATTTGCATCATTTAACATTTGTTTATTTGTTTTTCAGGGTATCCACATTACATCTGGTTTGGTTTTGACCCCTTCTTCTGCATAGACCTCTGCTTCATCAGTTATATGCTTCAGCTATCTTCATCATCACCAGCATCAGCCTATCATTGGCCCATCTCCAGTGTCAGTCTTGATCTTCATCAGCACCTATCTTCATCATCTTCAGCAACATTCATGACTACTCCCAGGAAGAGCAACATATCCTACCATTTCTTTGAGCCTGTGCTGACTGGCATCAGGCAAGTCCAGTCACTTATCACCCCTGACCACATCCCATTGTTTAGAGAACACTATGGAGGTATCCTGGAGATGGTTATGGACCTTGACCCTTCTCAGAGGAGCATGATCCACACATGCTTGCAGTTTTATGATCCTCCCTTGAGATGTTTCACCTTTTCAGACTTCCAGCTAGGAGCTCTACTGGAAGAGTTTTCCTCATTGATTGGAGTACCTATCAGGGGTGGACTCCCTTTCAACCCAGAGATGACTTTTCCCAGCAATGGAGAAGTAGCAAAAGCACTATACCTGGAGCCTGCCTTAATTGAGCAAAGCATGACAACAAAAGCTGGGATTCCTAGTTTGCACTTGGACTTCTTGATTTCTCAGGCCATCCTGAAGGCCTCCTTGGGAGAGTGGAGGGCAGTCTGTGCACTGTTAGCCCTCAGCATATATGGGGTTATACTGTTTGCAGATGAGCCCAAATTTATCAGCAAGAATGCCATTCATCTGTTTCTTCTGAGGAACCCAGTACCCACATTGCTGGGAGATTTCTATTACTCCATCCATCAGAGGAATGAAAAACAAAGGGGGAAGTTGGTGAGATGTTGTGCTCCTTTGTTTCACACCTGGCTGCTCAGACACCTACCTAAATCAGATGCCTTCTTGAACCCTCACCAACAGAGGAATTGGGCCAAGAGGCTCATTGCTTTCACTTCAAATGATATTAGATGGTGCACCCAGAGCACCAAAGGCAAAGACATTGTCACCAGCTGTGGACAATACCCAAATGTACCTCTGATATGAGTAAAGGGTTGCATCAACTACAATCCTTTGCTGTTTAAGAGACAACTGGGCTATGCTTTGGTTCACCCTCCTAGAGTACAAGATTTAGCCGAGACCCTGTATTATGAAGTGAAACCTAATTCAGCTGTTGTCAGACAAGCATTCTGGGCTTGGGACAACATCCAGACAAAAGGGATGGCTATTCTAGGAAGGTGTAATAATGTTGCTTCAGCTCAGTACTATGACTGGTCCTGTACTAGAGCTCAAATTACTGGAATGCCTTTCACCGTTAAGGATATACTTGGACCATCTACAACACAGCCAACAACAACTGTCAGCCTGGAAGAATTTGAGAAGCTGAAGGAGAGGAATGAGAATCTGTCAAATTGGAGTTATGCCTTAGAGGGTTATGGAGAGACTTTCGAAGAGCCGAAATCACCTCCCGCCGCTGAGTACACTCTTACACCTCTTTCTCCCCGAATCACTGTTATGTCTAATAATATGTCTTTGCAGCCGCCTGATCTACAGACCCAGATTTATGAGCTCCTTAAGGAGACTTCTCTTCTCAAGCAGGAAGTAGCGGACTTGGAATTACAGATCCAAGTATCTAATCTCACTCATGCCTCAGAGGCCGATGCTCTATATCAGGAGATTGAAGAGCTTCGTAGGGAGATAGCTGAGATTCGTGGATCAAACCAGGAAGAGAAGCCTACCACATGATTCGTTTTACACTGACGCTATTACCCTAGTATTTAATTTCTTTTTTTTCATGCTTTATTTTATTTCTCGCATCTCCAGACATATCATACATTATTGCATCTATTACATTTTCTTTTTTCATGTACTTTGAGTTTAGCTTATATATATATATATATATATATATATATATATATATATATATATATATATTATTTCGTGCACTAATGTCATTTTTTCTCTTTTCTTTTGATTTTGATTTTATTTTATTTTTGCCGAGCAAAGAAAAAAAATATAAAGACAAAAATATATTCATTTTTGTCTTCATAAAAAAATATGCAAGCCTCATGCCTTGGAAGAGAGAAGAAAACGCTATCCGGACCCCCCCAAAGACCGAAGGTGCAAGAGGGCCCAAAAGAAGATTTGAAAATCCAAGGCCCAGCAGGAAATGGCCTTGTGGCGGGCGCCATACCCCCTGTGGTGGGCGCCACACCGTCCTCATCAAAAACGGGGCTGATTCCCCTTTTCCTCCATTTTTACACCTTCCAACCTCAAAAACCCATTTTTACAACTTTCAAAAACCCCATTGAACCCCATTAAAGCTCCCCTATTTCAAAAATACTCACCATCTATAAAACCTATCCAAAATCCATTTTCATTTTCATCCACCACAAACCATAAAAATCAAACCTTTATCATTTCTCTCATAAACCATTTTTACCACTTTTTCACTTCTCAAGGAGCAACAATATGGAGTTCAATGGATTTCTTCTTCGCGATGGAATACCGGGTGATAGGCAAAGGAAAATTATTCAGAGGCTTCAGATTCGAGAAATTCTCTCGACTAGGTACGTCGATGATAACTGTCTGTATGCTTTGGGTCTGTATCATAGTGTTTTTCATTTATTAGATTTTTTAGGCTTGCATAATATTTTTGTTAACCAGGAACCTACCTATGAGAGGCTGACAATTGATTTTTTAAGTTCATTGATATACACTGTCAGTCCTAACACTACTAGCACAGTTGATACTGTTAACTTTAGACTGTTTGGAATTGAATACGAATTCAGTACCGACGAACTAACAGGCTTGTTAGGAATCCCTCATAGGGAAGGTGCGATTTGTGAGGCACCTTTGGATGCGGAATGGTTGGCCGAGGTATTTTCTTTCTGGAAGAGGCTGTCAAGTACTTCAATAAATTCTTTTGAAGGAATACTTCCGTCGACCATCCATAACCCGGCCATAAGAGTTTTCAGATATCTTTTGGCATGTACTATTTTTGGCTGGGAGAGTCCAAATAAGGTAAACGCTAGAGAACTCCTATTTTTGAAAGGATGCCTCACTAGTACCCATATCAATTCGGTCCAATTTATGCTTGCAAACATGGCTTTAATTACTGATAAAACAGGACCGATTGTTTTTGGAGGACTTGTTACGTCTATTGCTCGGGCTCTTGACCTGAACAATGAGATAGCTACACTTGAACCACTAACTCCTCACACAATTAATTTAAATTTTCTAAAAGACATGAAATTGTGACGAACAAGCAGAGAAGGTGGTTATGAGTTGATGGTTCATGGGGTAGCTATCCCATCTGTTGCTTTACCTCCTAATATTCCCGATGGGGAGGCACATGACACTGATGAAGAATATGATCGGAGAGAGCAGTCTCCCATACCTCACATGTCCCCCCATCGTCATTCACAGTCACACACCGCACCATCTTCCTCTAACCCTGTTGCAGGTACTGCTCCTGGATTCTATGTCACTGAGGAGATGTGGCGTGATATGACGGCTAGAGAGGAAAAGCGAGAAAACCTTCTCTCTACTATTTCACAACAACTGACGGACAATATGAGCTTCATGCAACAATCGCGATCGATTTCAGATCGTGCTTACAACAACGTTTGCCGTACCTTGAACGATATCACATCAGAGCAGGCCCGTCAGCGAGAAGTCAACCGCCGGCACTACCAGCTTATGGAGGCCACTCAGGGTTCCATCCTAGGTAACCTTCGAGAGGTCCGGGGTGCCCAGACTGCCTTATCGGCACGACTTGACCGGAGGGACCAGCAGCGCAGTAGATCCCGTCGTTCCAGACCATCACAGCAGGATGGCGAGGGCACCAATGCTCCTCCGCAGTAGTTTTTCAGGTTACCCTCTTTATCTTATTCGAAACATTAGGGACAATGTTCGATTTAAGTGTGGGAGGGGATTTTATTGCTTTTTGTCATTTCCCTTTTTAGTTATTTATTTGCTTTCCGTTATTTCCCTTTTCCAGTAAGTTATTTATTTTAATTTTCTTAGATAATGCATGAGTCTGACGAGTCACCAGTATAGTGTATTCTTAGTACATCCTCATTTTTCCCATTTCCTTAGCCTTACCAAATTTTTTTTAAAAAAAGAAAACAATGTTGTTTCACATCTTTTTTGGGCTTTGAGACAGGTTTGGATTAGGATGTGGTGACTTAGGCCAACTTTCTGAAACATCAGTACCATTTTAGCACCATAGACCTCTTGAATATAGGAATCACTCCTAAACCCCACACCATGGCCTTTATTATCATTCAAAAAATTGTCCTAAGTAGTTTATTCTAGCAGTCAGCTCCGGCCTAAGCATGCTCTACGTAGGGGGCCGATGAACATAAGTGAATGATCCAGTGCTAATAAAAAAGAAAAAGGCAAACTCTGGGATAAGTGACCCTCACAAAGTCATTTAAACCGAAAAAAGAGAAGAAAAATTTTTTTTCCCACAAAAAGAAAAAAATTGCAGTCACCTATTGTTAGTTGGTTCAGAGGTATCTGGCACTGAACTTGGTAGGGCGGATTACGATCCGATCCCCTGCAGCTACAATTAGGTCAAATAAAACAGGTTTACACATGCTTATGTGCCATAAACCTTATGTTATGGATCAGAATCACTAACCGGTCACTCTACTATGAAGCATGTACGGATAACGGGCTTAATGTGATTGCGCCTGAATGAAAAGGACCCAAAAAGATGAGAAGATAGGCCTAGGTATTGTGGGATGACATAGGGTGGTTAATATAGGATTGAAGTTTGTGTCTGTGTTATTATGGTACCCTTAGTTCACTTAGTTAGTACCTGTCACTGCATCCTGACTTGAACTTAGAAGCCCTTTAGCCCAAATCACATGTCGACACCATTTTTTCTTCTTGAGCTTTAATGTTTGCTTGAGGACAAACAAAGGTCTAAGTGTGGGAGAATTTGATAACACTAAATTTCACCGTATTTCTGACTCCGATTTCGCATGCATTATTAGCTTTTAATGTTATTTTGTTATGTTATTACTTTTTTTTCTTTGTTTTCAGGATTTCTATGTAATCGAGGCCTAAATCGAGAAAAGGAGCAAAAAAGGAGTGGAAACGGACGAAAACCAAGAAATTCAGCGTTTTACACTTACGGCATCCACCATGGCGGGCGCCATGGGGTCTGCCATGACGTGGCCACGTCTCAAGACTACTCCACAACTGCCAAGACCCACGATCCCCACTCTATCATTCCATATTAGTCTCATGGCGGGCGCCACAAGGCAAAAAGGCTTCCCTCCACTTTTTAGAGGAGGGGGCATCCTGGTCTTTTCTTGCTTTTTGTTTTCCTATAAATAGGACCTTAGATTTTCGTTTTCAATCATCCAAACTTAGAATCTCTTAGGCATATATCAGTTTTAAAGCAGTTATCATTCCACATCAGGGTGTTACTGCAATCGAGTGATCGAGTCTGTATACGTCTGTGTGGTCGAGTCTTGGAGCACTCTGGGAGGAAGTTAATCCTGCCGCCATTTTAATTCCAGTTCGTATTTTATTTTTCCGCATTGCTTTACTTTCATTTATTATCCGCACTCGCACTTTATTTTATTTAGTTCCTGCACTCGCTTTACTTTTATTTATTTCCCGCACTCGCTTTACTTTATTTATTTCTCGCACTCGCTTTAAATACCTTTATTTCCCGCACTCGCACTACTCGCACTACTTTTATTTACTTTCTGCATTCGCACTAATTACTTTTATGAAAAATTATAAAAATAACTTTTACTTTACCATGTCTAACTAAATCCATAAAGGTTAGAATGTAAGGATCGTAAATAAACCGGTAATCCGTACAATTGTTCGTGGAAACACTTAAGGGCTATTTTATCTTTCAATTTAAGTAATTTTTTTTAACTATTTCAAAAACAACCAAAAGCGCTTTGTCTAGTTCATTAGGAGTTTTTAGACTAAAAAGAAAAGAGATTTTAAAATGATTTTTGGACGCGTTATGAAGTTTAGAGTCTGGTTTGTGAGAACCTCTTTTTGCTAAGAAATCCAGGTTAAAATACTTTTCAACTTAGTTAAGATACTATATTTCTTAAAAATAGGTTTACTACTCTAACGCAGTACGCACCTTTCTATCCGTGACAATAAGAGGGGTTGATTAGGGAGTACAACTCGGTTTCTGAATACGCGAAAGCGACATTTCCTGTTAAATTAGTTCTTTTCAAAGTAGAAAACATTACCCATAAGTAGTTCTATTAACAAGTACTGGAATATCTATTGATTACGTGAATTACATTAGAGCCTGTCTTTATTAATTGTTTAAAATTATTATTTTATTTACCATTGCGCACTCCTTAAAACCATTATATTCAGTTGCCTTAGATACACACCAAAACAACAGGTACGATAGATTGACACTTGGTCTCTGTGGATTCGACAATCTTTTATATTACTCTGACGTGTTCGTACACTTACGAAAAACACGCATCAATCGCTTGATGCCATTCTCCTATCAGATTGCTCGATTTTGTTTGGGTTGCAAATTGCTCGATATTGCAACACCGTTAAAGTCCACTGTCGTTGTGGCAAGCCAGTAGTTGCCTGACGTCGTACCAAAAGACATAGTTGAGTCGTAAATCGCTTGATATTATGTTCTTGTCTTCCTAGTTATGGATCGCTTGATACCATTTCCTTAGCAGGTCGCTTGATCTTGTCCGAGTTGTAAATCGCTTGATGTTACTCCTCGTTGTTTGAGTCATAAATCGCTTGATAGTACGTGCTCATTTTCCTGGTTATGGATCGCTTGATACCATTCCCATATCAGATTGCTTGGTCTTTTTTTGGTTTGTAAATCGCTCGATATTACAATACCATTAAAGTCCATCGTCACTATGGCAAGCCAGTAGTCGTCTGGCATTGTTCAAAAGACATTTTCAAAGTCCACCGTCGTTGTGGCGAGCTAGTAGTCTCCTGGCATCGTTTAAAAGACATTTCTTGGTTACTGGTTACTTGTCACCTTGCCAGGGTTTGCAATAGATCTCCTTGGTTGGGTTTATTTCCCAATTTCTTTCTCCAGTAGAGTGCAAATTTCAGGGTCTTTTTGGTATTCAACCACAGTTCATCTCAAACGACCGACAATCGACGCTCTCGTCCTTTTCAGATTAAAAAATGTTTGAATAGGGGCAGCTGTAACACCCCAAATTTGCCCTCTCTTTTTCATAGCATTTAGCATATCATCTCGCATACTTCGCACTATATCATTAGCATAGAAAGATGAAACATAACATCCATAGCATAGCATAAGCTGGTAGTGTTTTTAATTCAAGTGTGGTTGTTCAGTTCGTGATTCGATTTAGACGGACGTTTAACCTAATCTTGGTCAAACTATCAGGAGATTGTATCATGTGAAAGTTATCGGTGCTTGTGGTTATTTTTAGGCGACGCGTTGCGAATGTTGTTGTGTGCAGAGGTCATCTGTTTTCTAAGAAGTAGTTCATGTGATGGTTTTAGATTTAAAGATTCAGGCTTATCATGATTATATGGTCAGTTGTGTGCATCTGTAGATTTATTTTCTCAGAGAACGATTCAGACGAATTTAAAGTGACTCAAGGTTTAATGGTTCAAAGACCCGAATATTGATTGATTCAGAGGTTGATGGGTTCAAGTTGATTTATTTCAATTTCAGTGATAGTGGTACGTCCTTTTTATCAGAGGCATGTGGAATAGTGCAAGTTGTTCCATGGCAGTGTGCATGGTGGTGGTAGTCGGCCCGTTCCATAAAAGACCAGTTCATAAATCATTTATTTTCTTAACCAATTCCATTTTTTCTGACTTCATTCATTATTCATTTCCATCATCATCCATTATTCAATTTGTAACCATTTTTTATCGTTATTTAATTTCTTTCGATCATCTATAAACCATTTTCAAATCCATGTTAATATCCATTATATTAACCCATTTATAAAGTCCAATTGACCATCCAACCTTTTTTCATAACCTTTCAAATCCATTATTCATTTCAATTTCATTTGTTAATATCCATCATACCTATTCAAATCTATAATCCTAAGACCAATTTAGAAAAGAAGAAAAAAACTTTACACGTTCACGCTGCTGCATATACAACATTTTTACATCCTGCTACCACCAATTTTTTGCCATATACCTCATACCACAGAATTACAAAGAAAATTATATAGAAATTACACAATATCGTTCTCGGTCCCACATTCACAATAACACATGCATCACACTTTCCTTACTCAATCAACAACGCAAGAAATCAAGGAATAAGAGGAAGCATACAATTCATGAGCAAAATGGCATGATACGGAATCAATAAATAACAAAAAAAGAGAAGTAATAGAAAAAAAGAAGAATTAATAACCAAATTTCAGATCACATTTCATACGCACAAAAACATAATTCATCCTTTTTTCTCAACATACACGTAACTGATTTTTCACTCTACTCCATCACCAAATCAAAACAGAAAATTGCTCTCGTTCATCACCGAAACGATTTGAATCTGACTTTCCTTCATGACAACGATAAACAGATTCAAACATATTCTTTATCAAATCAACACTAAAACAGAGTTGTAAAACTGAGTTCATTCATCTTCATTAAGAGCGGTATTCATCACCAAATTCATGAACGCGAACTTGTATCTTCGTCGTTCTTCAGCAAATCAAGCAAACTGAGTTGATTTCGTAGCTTGTCATCTATCGCGACGTTGTCTTCGTCTTACCTTCATCAACATCATCAATTTTGTCATCAACAAAACCAAATTGAATTCGCAGAAGAAGGGAGGAAGAGTTCGAGAAACGACGAAACTGAATCTTACCGCAATTTCGTTGTCTTCGATTGATAGGTATTTCTCCGAATTCTCTTTTAGGTGTGATTGTTGCTGCGCTTCGAGTCTTGTTTTTATCGCTTTTTCTTGTTTCGGTTTATTGATTTGGTTGAGCTTTGTAAAGGTGATTTTGGATTTGGATTTAGGGTAGAAGTTTAGTTAGGGTTTATGTTTGTTGTTGGAAGAGGACCGGTGAAGCTATGGCGTGTTGACGGCGAGGGAGGAGAAAGTACGGTGAACGGCGAGTTCGGCGGCCTAGGTCAAGAAGAAGATGAAGGCTCAGCGTGAGGATAGAGACGAGTTTGGGTTCTTATTTCTGTGATTTTTCTTTTCCTTTTTTTGTTTTAATGTAAAGAGTTCATAAAGAAAATGTTAAGAAATATTAAAAGAATTAGTAAGAGATTGTGTTAGGATAAGATCGGTTCCTTTTGTGATTCCCGTCCATACCGGCGGTGACACTTGTCACCGTCCGGTAGGACCTTTCTCCTTCGTTCCCACGCGCGTTAGTATACGATAACAATCATACTCCCCTGCGTTTCCAACTGTCTGATGATCATACTTTGACAGTCCCTTGATCGTACGCTCCATGTTGAAGTCTTTTGGTTGACCGGCTCCACATACCATGCACCTCACATCCTTGTGCGTTTGGGCCACCCTCCGCTTGCTTCCAGCACCCCCTTTGCGGCCCACTTAGTGTTTATAACTATTTTTATTACTGTTTGCACCCCCTGCCAATTTTCTTGTTTTTTTTTTAATTTCTTTTTCACTTAGTTTAGTTTTAATTCTTAAAAAATATGAGAACTCTTTAGAAAATTCCCAAAAAAATATTTTAACATCATAACTCATTTTAGAAAATTTTTACACTTTTATTTTCTGAGTTTATTAATTTCTCAATTTTATTTCGAATTTTCATTTAATTTTCTTTCTCATTTAATTTCCATATTAACGCATTAACTTGTAGATTTTATTTCATCCACATCGATTAATATTTTGACTCCGTTCTTTTTGCATCATTTTAAAGACTTAGAAAAGCTTATAAAAATATTTTTGTCATATTTTTAAATTTCATTTTGTCCATAGTTTTGTAAGTCGTGTTTGTGCGATTCCTTTACTTGTTCTTAAGCGACTTTGTGCAATTATTTGGTAGAGTTTCATTGTGAATATTTGAGAGCTATTTGGACACATTGTTTGCTACTGGTTATTGGCTTTAGAGATTTAATTTCATATTTTTCTCGTGTTCATTGCTATTTGTTTGGTGCCTTGCTTCTTAGGTAGCTTTTAGTGCCTCTTTCTCCTCTCCTTCTAACATAGTTTGAGGAAGGCATTTATGCCATCCTATTAGGTTTGCTTGGTCTTTGTTTTAGGTCATCTATAAGGTTTAGGTACTGACTTTTTGATTGACTTGATTTGTTATCTTCGTATTTGGTTTGCGTATTGTTTGAATATTCTTATTTTCACCTTATGTTTATGTGGTTCACTAATCTTTGTTTCAGGGGCTATGGTAAGTGAGAGGTGTGGATGATATTTCCACATCTCCAACTTCTTCTTCTCTTTCCTTTATTTTTGCTTTCTCATTTTTATTTGTGATGTGCCTTATGCCATCTTGTGTTTCACTTCGTCCCCCCCCTTAGAAACAACTTATCTTCTTTAGAGAAGTAAGTTGTCTTCTAGCGTTTTCTGCTCCTCTCTTCTTCTTCTTTCTTTTATTTCCTTCTTCTTCATTAGGATAGAATTCGAACCTTACTAACCTAGGACTCCCATGCATTATAACATTAGGAGTATTCTTCCCCATTAGATTTTACCTTTGAGATCCTTTTGGTGCTCTCTCTTCTCATCTTCAAACTTAACTTCAAGTCACTTTAATAAATGACGAGTCTTCTCATGTGACACGATACTTTGCTATGAGATACTAGTACGCGTTCCATTTCGGGGTGAGGTGTAGGACATCCCTCGTGGTGGATAGGTCTTAGCATGAGATTACTTCACAAAGAAAAGCTAAAAAATACTTCTTAATCAAAAACCACAAAAACACTTAATAAATACCAGTAGGTCAGTGTGTCTGAGCCTTCCTCTTAGGGACTAGATTTGGGGATTTCCTCCATAGCTAGGTGTGCCTCTTGCGCATTGCATTTTGGGATGATGGAAGAAGTACACATCCCATTAAGTAAGACTTAGGTACACTTGCCTACACAAACTTCAAAGCAGAAAACTCATAAAAAACACTGGACAAAAAATAAACGTCTCCTTCGGGACTTCTCTTCTCATCACCTTCATTCTCATCGTGCAAACTTGCTCCTAGTTGTCATTTTGCAAGACGGTAACGCACTCTTCGTTCGAGCCTGCTGTAATACCTCAAAATTTTCCCTCTCATTTCCTCAACATTTTGCATAGCATTTTGCATTCATAAATTCATAAAATATTTAAAAAGAACATTGCATCATGTGTAGCATAGCTTAGGCATAGGTATGTGATCAATGATTGGAGCAATTGAAGGCATTACAAAGGCAATCAAAGGGTCACAAAGCTTCTCAACCTTGTGCAAAGGGTTCACAATATCCCACAAGTCTTAACTTGAAGCCACAAGCCATGGAAAGATTTGAGTTGATCACAGGAGGCGAGCAGTGCAGTATTTCCTGATGAAAAAGGCCAAATTAGGGTTTCGCTTCTACGCGGCTTTTGCATGAAGTTATGATTCAAAGAGGGTTCCTTTGTATTATATATGATGTCAAATGCCTAGGGTTCAAATCTCGTCCACAAATTCAATTTGGAAGGGGTTCGACTGGCCAGACGACTAAAACTCGAGGAATCGGGGAAAGGCAACCGAGCTAGGTAAAAAGGGCCGACTCCTGACTTTTAAGACCGTGATCATGAAATTAGGGTTACAATGATCCTATGGTTCAAATTTGGTCAAGAAACGATGGAGGAATCATAAAAAAAATCGAAAGAAAAATCATTTGAAAAGTGGTTGATTTCATATTTCCCTCCACTTTTCCTTCCACTTTCTTTCCACACTTCCTTTCATTCTTTCCCTCTTGTTTTTTCCATTTCAATTCCACTCCTTTCCCTTGGAAACTTCTACCATATTCTACCATCTTCTAGAATGTTCCTTCTCCTAACCTAGCTCCATTGCTAAATCCTAACCTCATTACCAAACCATAATTTTGGATCCCAAGCCTAATTTTTGGGCCCCAAACCTAAGCCATATTTAATCCATTTTCATCCAAACCAAAGAAGAAGACACACAATTTTCATTCACAAATTTCTTCACTCTTTCACAATCACTTTCTCTCTCTCACTTTTCCTCCATTTTCCCTTTTCACTAAAGCTTTTTTAAATAAGCTCTTCAAGTTTCACATTGAAACTTGAAGATCTTGAAGCTTAGCCTCCAACCTCCATTGATTTTGTGGATTTTGGAAGAAGAATCTACTGAATTTTGGTGAAGGTTTTGACTTATCGGAAGCACACGAAGGTTCAAACATCAAGAACGCATTTATTTTGCGTTTTCGTGGTTTTCTCTTCAATCAAGCTCCGATTCTTGCAACAATTACCGAAGCACTTCTCCGCTTCGTAGGTTGGTGATCTAAATCACTTTTCCTTTAAGTTATTCTCTTCATCTCGCCATTTCGGCATTCTTTAAGTGCTTTTCGTATTGCTTATGTTTGATTACGTTTTCGTTAAGTTTTGCTTGCGATTTGTGGTTAATGATGGATTAGAAGTTAGGATTGTAGCTTGTTATAGATTCTAGCATGTGTTAATAAGCCCTAATTGAGTAGAAATTCGTGTTAGCATGATTAGGTGGGGGCTAAGGTTGTTTAGAAGGAAGATTGTGGCCAAAAGCACTTATTTCAAAAGCATTTTTCACTTTCTGTTCAGCGTTAACCGGTTAACGGACCCTGGACAACACTAAAAATGGCCAAAAACGCATGCGTTAACCAGTTAACCAAACCGGTTAACCGGTTAACGCTGTTCATTTTTGGATTTTTAGCTTATTTTCTTGCTCAATCTTGCTTCCTAGTGCTTCTAAGGTTCATGTATGTTTAGGTAATGATTTTAGGAAATTTTTTGGTCTATTTCCAGTAGCCAATTCATTTGTTTCGAGTCGTTTCAACATGATTCTGTTCACTTTTCCATGTTTTGTGTTAAATGTGCAAATGTGATATAATTGATTCTTGATGTTGTTTTGCTACACTTTAATCATTTGTTTCACATGTTAATTGCTTGCTTAAATTCAACATATGCTTCATGATTATTGTCATTGCTTGCTTGATTGATAAAGTGATTAAATACCATGTTGATTTTTTTCCAAAAGTGATTAAATGCTTCACATGTTCATGCAAGTTTCTTGTGCTTAATTGATCATATCTTAACATGAGTTCAATTCTGATTTTTTATGCCATGCATGTGTAACAATTGATGCTTGTAGTGATACTTGTTCAATCTTATGATAAAATGCTCATTTGTGCAACATGAAAAAGTATGTTTGTTCTTGATTGATCACTGTCATTTTTAATCAAATAAATGATGTAAATAAATTCACATGTTTGAGTTCATTTTGTGATGCATGTAGATTCATGTTAAGTGACATTAATGTGTTGTTTATCATTCACTTTGTGCACAAAAAATGAAAATAACCAAATCTGGATTTTGCATTTCATAGCTGTTTTTGCATATAGGTGTTGTAAAATACATGCTATTTGTTATGTTTGCATGCTGTTTGTAACCTTTTACACCTATCTTTTCATGCTGCATGCTGGCTGTAAAAAGCTGTTGGGTATCATGCATTATTTTCATGGCTATTTGTGTATTAGGGGTTGTAGTAGGTGCTGTATTTTTGTCTTAGCATTTTTTAGTCCTCTAGAATTAAGAGAGTCATTAGGATTTAATTAGGGTATGTTTGCCTTGTTATTTTAAAAAATGCACATTAATCTTTTTTTTGTAGAGGGGAAGATCGAGGTAAGTTTCTTTCAACTTATTCTTTTATTTCCTTTATGCATTTAATTTGCATTTAATATCCTTTACTTTTCATACTTATGTTTGGTAGGATTTCCCCCTCTTTTGTAGAATCAACTTAACTTCTCTAGGAAGTAAGTTGCATTCTATTCTTTTCTCTTTAGGTTTAGAAAACCCCACAAACCATTAGGACCACTTTATAAATAAACAAAAATTAGGATTGAGTCTTAGTCCCTTAGTTTTTGCCTTTTGCAACTTGAGTCCTTCTTTCTTATCTTCAAACAAAATCCAAAAACACTTAACAAATAAATGGAAGGATCCCTTGTGTATAGCCTTATTCCATGAGGCACTTGCATTCATTCCATCTTGGAGTGGTGTAGGCTTGTCTAGCATGATGTACAAGTCTCATCAAGGGGTTGTTTCACAAAGGAAAATTTAAAAGATACTTCTCATAAAATACAAAAACAAACAATAAGCGACTTTCCTGCGGGAACTTATTTTCTCACCTCATTCATTCTCAATGCGAACTTGCGACGACTTGTCTCGCATGCAAGACAGTAAACACACTCGTACCAGACGAGCCTGCAACACCTGAGCATAGGCATACGTAGTTCCAGCCATAAAAAACAAACAAATAGTTCCCGCCTTAGTTAGGCGAACTACGTCGACTCTAATCCTCATTATCTCGATGAGGTACGTAGGCAGCGGGGTAGGGCCAGTTCGAGCACATTCTTTATTTTCCCTACATTTTCCCATCTCTTTTCGTTCCTTTTCCATTCCCATTCCAGTTCCAGTAGCAGTTTTATTCAGCAGCAGCTTTATTTTCTCACCCTTTGAAACAAACAAGCAAGCGTGGATCCCGTCGGGTACGGCAAATGATTTGGGGTGCTAATACCTTCCCAGGTCGTAACCGACTCCCGAACCCAGATCTTTGGTTCGCAGGACCTTGTCCTTTCCTTCTTCCTCAGGTTTCTGCAGCATTACCTTTCCCGTTCCTTCGGGATAAAAATGCCTGGCTGGCGACTCTACCTTTTTCGCGCCACTTTCGCGTTTGTACCAGGATGAAAATCCCGGGAGCGACAGCTGGCGACTCTGCTGGGGACCGAACCCAGAATCTCTGGTTTCCCTTGTAGAGTCAATCCTAGCGCCTGTTTGGTTTTGTTTCTTTGGGTGTTTATCTGTTTGTTGTTGGGTGCTTTAGTTTAGCTTTACTATTTTTATTTACAGTTTTTTACTTTACAACTTTACTTTACCACATTTATTTACCGCTTTCAGTATTTATTTTCCATGCATCATATTATACTAGACTGTCTGGCTGTGCTGGTTTTCATTTTTTCTGCGGGATGGGAGTTACTGTGAGATAAGCCAAGTACCCGACTTGAGTGCACCTAGGACTTAGAGTGGTTCCACTTTGGCTTCATGGCATCTTTCTATGTTGGTATTTGTGAGTTCCACGCCTTGACTTGCGACCTTCTCGGGAATGTATTGATACCAGAATCTTTCTGGGTTAATACGCTACCTTGATAGTTATGTGTAGTCAAGGGACCGATCATTGAGAACCTTTATGGAAACATCCCTCTCCAGTGATGACAGTGGCAGACCACATTTGTTGGCAAACCCACTCGCATCCGAGGGCCCACTGGGAACTCACATAGGAAGGCCTGGTTCTCTCATAGGAATCCAGTTAAGGCAAACTGTTCATATGACGATTGTATTGTACCCTTCGGGATGAATGTACTATTGTTTCTCGATTCAGTGCTTGAAGCTGAGGACTTATGAGGGATGCTTGTTTTTCCGGACTCAGCTGAGACCTCCCTGAGTAGTACATAATGCCAAACCGATTCCTTGATTTGGTCATGAGCCATTTCTCGGAAATGGTGAATGTATTATTGCTATTCGGCCTCGAGAGTCCGTGATGTTTGACCCGAGTAGCACACCCGTGAGATTGGGAGGGATTTACAGGTTTGCAGGAACCCTAAACTTCAACATACCCTCGTATGCCAGTAAACTTTAGTGATATGATCTTGTTCTGTTGATTATGGATTCTGAAGTCATGAACTCCTGATCAGAGATACTTGTGATGATATTATGGCCTTGCACAAACACTTGATTACCTGATTCACTACACAGACACGTCACTGATCACATGCCTTGCCTTGCATAACATCATGACATCATTAATCATTTTGTGTTCTTTTTATTCTCAGGGTTCATTACCTAGTCCTGGTCATATTTGCTGCTTCAACATGGAGATTCCAAGGAAGAGAAATGTCCATTATACATTCCCACATCCAGAAACATATGGTATTCAGAGGTTAATTGGCTTGATGGGGGACAAAGTGCTTGATGATTTCAGAAGAGAGTTTAGAAAAATATTAGACTATGTGAATAAGCCAACCACTGATCAGAGGGATAGCTTGCATTCTCTGCTGCAGTTCTATGATCCACAGTTGAGGGTTTTTGTTTTCCCTGACTACATCTTGGCTCCCACATTAGAAGAGATATCCAGCATCCTCAAAATCCCTATAAAAAATGGTGATCCTTACTATGGCTTAGAGAAGATGCCTTCATCCGAAGATATAGCTGAGTCTTTCTTTCTAGATTTGTCCAAAGTTAATAGAGAAGTGGATGCCACCAAGGGTAAAGGTTTTTTCTTAGACTTCCTTATCAAGGAAGCTCAAGACCTGGCCTCTGAGAACAAATGGGCTAAGTTCAGCACCTTGCTTGCTTTGATAGTGTATGGGACCAGTTTGTTTCCAGGAGAGAAGGGTTTAATTAACATGGAAGCTATCACTATATTTTCCAGAAGAAATCCAATACCCACTTTGCTAGGTGACTTTTACTACGGGGTTCACCATAGAAATGAAAAAAGGAAAGGACATGTAAATTGTGGTGCTCCCTTATTTGCTGATTGGTTGGTAAGGCTCCCTAAATCAGGACCTTTTCAGGATTTGAAACAATCTTGGAAGTGGTCCAAAAGATTAATGGGCTTAACCTCAGCTGACATTGCATGGGGATGCAACAGAGATCTTGTGGGCAAAGAATTATTGGTCAATTGCGGTAGCTTCCCAAATGTGCCTTTGATAGGAAGGAAAGGTGGGATCAGTTACAACCCTATCTTGTCCAGAAAGAAATTTGGTTATCCATTAAGAGATTTGCCTTTGATTGAAGAGGCAAAGGAATCTTTGTACTTTCCAGCAGAAGGAAATCTCAAGAAGAGCATGCTAGCATCCCAAGCTTGGGAAGTTAGAGTGATGAAAAGGAAAAAAGACTTTGGGAGAGTGGATCCCAACACTTATGATCCTTTTTCCAGCTGGTTGGAGGATCGTGTAAAGACTCTGTTTCTCCCGTTCTCTAAGGAAACACCTCTCTACCCTAATGAGGTAGCACCCACGACTTCAGTGCCTCTGCAAGATTATCAAAAGTTGGAAGCTTTGGTTCAACAACTCAGGTTAGAGAATCAAGAAGCTTACAATTCATGTCAGAAGCTGAAAATGCAGAATAAAAAATTAGAGGAAAGAGCTCACAAAGCTGAAGAGATGGTTAGGCTCAAGCAACAAGATTTTCAAGAGAGAGAGAGAGCTTTACGTCAAGAAAAAGGGATTAGCTGAAACTCACAAGGCGGCCTAGCACCGGAAAGAGAGGAAGGACCTGAATGAAGCCAATGAAGCTGTTACCTTATGGCAAGAAAAATGGGAAGACAATTTGAGGAAGCAAAAAGAGTTGGACGTCAAGCATAAGCTGGAAATCAAGAGTCTTCAAGATTCTTTGGATGGACAGAGAGAGCTCCTTCAGAAGGCTTATCATCAAGAGAAGGGTCGTCTCCAAAGTCTAGCAGAAAGCCAACAAGCAGTAAAGGAAGCTCAGAAAGAAATAGAAGACTTGAAATTGAAAGCTGATGTGAAGAAGTCAAAGGCTGAGCCGGATCCGAGCAAAGAGAGTGAGATGGCTTTCCTGCAGCAGATTGAAGAGTTACATGCTTCCTTTGATCTAAGGGATCTCCTCATCCAGAGACTCATCCAGGAGCCTGATCATCCGGATATCGTTCAGTTGTTCCAGAATGTCAAACGTCTTAGCTGGAGGCTGCAAGACTTAGAGCTCCCTAGGGTTTAGTTTCATGCTATTGTACTTGGATCACCCACAGGCTTGTTGTGGGATTCCTTTTATTTGATGTACTTTGTTATTATTTTGATTGGCACCCTTCGGGGACTTTGTTGTTTCAAACTTCAGTTTATGTGATTGACTTGTTTTGAATCTCTTGTTCATAATTTGTTGCACCGACACAGGGTAATGAGCACCAATTCTCCACGGCCGTCATTGTATTTGAGCATCACTTGGGTCTTCTTCCCAATCATTATTCTCTTAATGCTAGGACCGGAGATAGGGAAAGCCTTGGGAATAAAAGGAACACATTGCATTGCATACGCATCATTTGCATTTCTTCTTTGTTTTTGCAGGTTTTTCTACAGGGTGCTTAACTTATCTGTGTTACAGGCAAAGATTGTGAGAGCTGCCAAGACCCGGCATCTCCGACAAGATATCCCGCATCGCTACACAACTCGCAGCAACCAGAGGATAATCATGGACACTATGCAAACTGAGCTTAATGAGTTTCGCACCAGAATGGGAGAATTCATGGTCATGATGCAAGGGATGGCTCAGGGACAACAAAAATTAAGGAATGCAATTCAAGGGCTCAACCCTCCTCAGACTAATATCCCTGTAACCACTCCTGACATCCAAGTGGATCCTCCTAACACCAATGATGGCCCAAGTGGACCTCAAATTCCAGAACAGGTCACGACAACTTTCATTCTGGTACAAGACAGGCATGATGATCAGTTCCCTTCTTTCAACAATGACATGGGGTTCGGCCGAGAAGGAAATCTTCAAGACGTTTTGGTGCTTGCTGAGAAAGTCAAAGCCCTCGAGTGTAGAGACACTTTGGAGATAGATGTGTCTGACATGGGTCTAGTCCCTGGGGTGGTTATTCCTCACAAATTCAGGCCACCTACTTTTGACAAGTATAAAGGTAGCTCTTGCCCGAAGACTCACTTGCAGGCATTCTACCGAAAAATTGCTGCCCATACTAGGGATGAAAAGCTCTGGATGTACTACTTCCAGGATAGTCTCTTCGGCGGGTCCTTGGAATGGTACATGAAGCTAGAGAGAAGCTCTGTGAGGAGCTGGAAGGAATTGGGAGAGGCGTTCCTCAAGCAGTATCAATATAATATCGACATGGCGCCCAGTCGCACTCAACTTCAAAGTCTGACTCAGAAGAACTCCGAGAGCTTCAAAGATTACGCCTAAAGGTGGCGTGAAGTGGCTGCTAGAGTGCAACCGCCTTTGCTAGAGAGAGAAATGGTAGACCTGTTCCTGGATACCCTTCCTGGGAACTTCATGGAAAGGCTAGCTGGATGTTCTTCAAGTGGATTCTCAGATATCATCTTGACTGGCGAGAGGATATAAAGTTGGATCAAGCAAGGGAAGATTCAGATCGGAGGCGCTTCAAGTTCTGGTATTAAGAAACCCTTCGTGAAAAGAAGAGAAGGAGAGACTGGTGCAGTGTACGCGCAGAGGGGAGGAATCAACAGAGGATTTTATCAGCAAGTGGCTCCTATCACTATTCAGCTCAACCTGTTCAACAGCAAGTCCAACCACCGCAACCGCAACGCTCGCAAGGGTATCAACAAAGAACTCCCCGTCCATACTATTCTCAGAGGACCAGAGAAAGGCAGTTGACACTCCGCCTATGTACTATTCACAACTTCTGAAGAATCTCCTCCAACTCCAGTTGGTTCAGCTCAGAACTTTGCAACCCCCGAAGCCGGGGCAACTTCCTGAAGGTTATGATATGAACGCTAGATGTGAATTTCATTATGGAGCCCCCGGACATACCACGGAAAACTGCAGAGCTTTGAAGTATGTAGTCCAAGACCTGGTAGATTCCAAAGCAATCAACTTTGCTCCTACTCTTAATGTAATTCAGAACCCCATGCCTCCTCACGGAGGTACGGTTGGCGCAATTGATGAAGGGGAGAATTTAAACTTGGTGCGTGACGTCGATGACCTGCAAACTCCGTTGAGTGTTGTTAAATTTTGCCTGTCACAAAAGGGTGTTTTTCCAGGGTGTGGAGTTGATTGTCCAGGATGTGCTGAAGCTACAAATGGATGTGAGCAGTTGATAGCAGGGATCCAGGGTATGATTGATGAGGGAATGTTGCAGTTTGACAAGATTGTAAAAGAAAGCGAAGTCCCCACATTAACTATCTTCTACGATCCATCTCAAGTTCCTTCACGGGCCAAAGCGGCACCGATAACCATCAACACTGCAGGACCAGTAATGTATCATAGTGATAGAGCCATTCCCTGGAATTATGGTGGCGAAGTATACTGTAACGGCCAGAAACAAGAGTTGGCCACATCTAGTACAACCCCAGCTCAAGTAGAAAATGTTGGAGTAGGGAGCTTTACTAGAAGTGGAAGGTTGTTTGCGCCGGAAAAACTAAGAAGTAGTGTGATACCACCCAGAGACACCGCAGAAGCCCAGGCTAGAGCAAGAGGGAAGCAGCCAGTGGTTGTCAACGATCCTGCACCAGTAACTGATTCAGACCTTACTTTCGATAAAGAAGCTGAAGAATTTCTGAGGATTATCAAAAAGAGTGACTACAAGATTATGGACCATCTGCAGCAGACTCCGTCGAAGATTTCCATATTGTCCTTGCTCATGTGTTCCGATTCTCACAGGAAGGCTCTCTTGAATATTCTGAACAAGGCGTATGTTCCTCAGGATATTTCAGTAAATTAGTTGGAAGCGGTGGTATCCAGTGTCAATGCCAGTCACGGATTGGGTTTCACAGACTTAGACCTGACTTCTGAAAGGCGTGCTCATAATCGGGCACAACATATCTCTTTAGAATGTAAAGGTGCAGTACTCTCTCACGTGTTGGTAGATATTGGATCGTCGTTGAATGTCTTGCCCAAGAGAGCGCTTATGAAGTTGGATTATGATGGAGTAGTTTTAAATCCCAGCGACCTAGTAGTTCGAGCATTTGATGGGTCGAGGAGATCGGTGTTCGAGGAGGTAGAGTTACCAATTAAAGTAGGTCCGCAAATCTTCAATACCACATTCTACGTAATGGATATACAACCTACATACAGTTGTTTGCTCGGAAGACCTTGGATACATTCCGCGGGAGCAGTATCTTCCACACTCCATCAAAAGCTAAAGTTCGTCTGGGAGGGTCAAATTGTAACTGTCAGTGGGGAAGAAGACATTTTGGTTAGTCATCTGGCTTCATTCAAGTATGTGGAGATGGATGGAGAAATAGTCGAAACTCCATGTCAGGCTTTTGAGACCCTGAAAACTAAACAAGTGCCCGCAGTGGCGGCTTCTCCTGAAGAACTGAAGAAGGGGGTTTCCATAGCCTCTTATAAGCAAGATCTTGAGGTGGTAGAGTCAGGGGTGCGAGAAGGCTGGGGCAGTCCAGTAGAAGTGCCAGAAAAGAAAGATATGTTCAGAATTGGTTACCATCCTGGGCAGTCGTCGTCTGAACCGAATGCTAGAGGTTGTCAAGGCCCAATTACTTTCACGAGTGCAAGAGTGGTGGATTATGGAAACATCAGTGCCGTGCAGGATGACGCAGTTGATAGTGATTGTGACCTAGATGAGTGGATCAGGCCTGCCGTTCCAGGAACTCAGCTTTGCAATTGGACATCAGAAAGACTTATTTCAGTCACCTCTTTCGAAGAGTAATAATTTTTGTTTCTATTTTTCCTGTATTCAAGCACTATGTCTTGCCCGGGGCATAATAGCTCTTTGTAAGGGTTCTTTTGTTCTTAACACAATTCATAATCATAAATAAAGCTGACGTTTCACATTCATTCATGTTGTTCTTTGTCTTTCATTTTTGCTTTTGTTTTTCAAAAAGAAAGAAAAGTTTTAAAATGGCAATGTTTCCCATTTTCTCAAGTTTTTGCTAAAGCCTTGTGTTGCACCCCAAAATTTGCCCTCCACAAGAAAAGACATTGTGTACTAAGAGGTTCACAAGATTCAAAAGGTTCACAAGGTTCACAAGACATCTCATGAGGTTCACAAGGTTCACAAAGTTCACAATTAGTCAAAAGATTTGACATTTCCCTCAGACAATGCATCCTCCTAAGCAATGCATCCTAAACTAGGGTTTTGACTTTAATCAGGCTAAATGGACTTCCAAGACTTCAAATGAGCTTCATAACATCTTATATGTGTTTAAGAATCCCCATGACAAGTTTCAAGACTTTTCTCAAAGGTTTGCTCAGTCAGATGATCAAATAGGTTAAAATCAGTCAAAGCAGTTAAAAAGTCAAACTGAGGTCAACTGTGGTCAAACCAAAGTCAAACTTTATGATTTTTTGCCAACATCAAGTATATGAAGTAAAATTCATCATTTGATCAAGGGTTGATCATGATTCATCAAGGAGATTTCAGATCATCAAGAATCAGGAGTTTCTAAATTAGGGTTTTCTTAGGAAAAGTCAACTGAACTTTGACCAGCCATAACTTTCACATGCTTCATCAAATGTTTTCCATCCAAAGCTCATTTTGAAGGAAATTGAATTCTCTACAACTTTGTGTCTAACAAGCCAAGCCCAAAAATGCTTCATTTGGAAGGTATGAGCTAAGACATTATAGGTCCTTTTAAAAATCAACAAAAAGTCAACAACTTCAAAAGAGCATAACTTGAGAATGGTAAAAGATATGGACATGAAACAAATGGGGTTGGTTAGAGGACTCTTTAAGCTTTCCAAAATGTCCAAGAACACCCTCATATCATTAAAATTGAAGGATTTGTGCCCTTGCAAAGTTTGGAAATTTTAGGGAAGTTTATGCAGCAAATAAGGCCTTAAATCAAATATTTGCTAAATGAGCCCACCAAATTGCCATCCCATCTTTATAAAAACACCAAGCACGACCCAACCCAACTATTTTATGATTTTTTATTTTTTATTTCATATTTATTTGAATTTTATTCATTAAAATACAATTTAAATTGAAATAAAATATAAAATCATATATTTAAAAAGGGATTTTGCTTCTAGAAAGTCATGAATATTATTTGGATTAGATTGATACACAAGTTATGAGGATTGTCCCAAAATAGCAAGGTTAGATCAAATAAAAATCAAGTTTTAAGACATAATCTTTTTCAATCTCAAATGATCAAAAAGTCCAAAGGATGATAACTTTTCTTGACCTAATCTCATTCATATATATACAAAGAGCATATCAAAACCTAGAGGATGAATTTTTGCAGCCTCTTACACAACTTTCAAACTTCACAAAAAACCATAAAAATCAATTTTCGGTTTCATTCCTAGAAGAGGTTTCAAGGTATTCTAAAGACACTACAAGCTTCCTTGAGCTTCCCTGAATCTAAACCACCCCTTACATGCCTCTGATTCATCCTCATTTGCATAACCCGAAGCATATATGCCCTTAATCTATTTTTCATCGATTCATTGAATTTACCTGTTTATAATGAGTTTTGATTATATACTAATGTTTGTTGATGCTCATAGATGATTTCTGGATTGTTTTTGTGAAGAATCATGAACGAATACAATAGATGCCATTGTTAGGGTTTCGGCCATCACTTTAGGGCTTTACGTTTTACATCGTTTTTGGACATTCTAAAGACATGGCTATAACGTATAAACTATAAGCAATTGATCTGGGTTATTGATTTTTATTATTGTTAAGGTTTTCATGAAGTTTCAAAAAACATAGGATTTTGGTTTTGAAAAATTGCAGGTAAATTCGCAGGTAAAAGCCTAAATGAATTCGCAAGTAATTTGGAGAAGACGAAGTCCAGTGGCGCCAAATTCTGATTTTAAAATTCGTTTTAATATTTTATTGAATTGTTTGAGGTTTATTACACAAACGCGTTGGTGGCTCAGTTGGTTAAGGTGTGCGCATCTGAGGCAATGGTCAAGGGATCAAATCCCAGCTTCATCAATTTTTTTTGCGTTTTATCCATTTATTTTTCAGGTTTAAAATATAATGTTTCGTACCCATCCACTATCACCAAACGCAGCGCAACCTGGTGGAGAGCTTGTTGGTCCAAGGGATGCACAGCCTAGGGCCTGGGTTCGAATCCCAGCCCCAGGTAAGTTCTTTTTCTCATTTTTTTTATTTTATTTGATTTTTGTTTATATTATAGTTTATTAATCTAAATGAAAAATGTTAAAAATAAAATAGTTATATTATTTTTCTTATATAATTCAAAAACTTATAGTTTTTTTTTAAATAATTCAAACTTTATTAATAAAAGTTATTTATATTTATTTTGTTGTATATATTTAATATTTGTATGTATTTTTTGTATAAATAATTTAATTATATTTAGATTAATTCATAAACCCTAATATTTTTATATGTAAAAACCTAATTTTCTCTATAAACCCTAATTATGTTATAAATATTAATTTATTTGTTTGTAAATTTAAATTATATATATTTCTTTTATAATTTGTTTATATTATTATTATATGTAGTTTTTTTTTATAAATAATGTAATTAGGTTTAGATTAAGTAATTAATTCTAATTTATTTTTTCTAAACAATTAAAAAGCCCTAACTTTATTTTATGAGTTTAATTCCTTATTTTTATGCTTACTTAATTATAATTAACAAATATTTTTATAATATGTATATAAAATTAAATTATTAGAACTATTAGTCATATTTATTAGTATATAATTATTATTATTTATTTCTTTTATTAAAATTCTTAAAAAATAATTATTTATTTAATTTTGAACTTTTAATTTGTTTCTATATTATATTGTTATACTAACCTTCTTATATTTATTTTTGTTTGTTATTACTAACCAACCTATTTATTTATTATATGCTTATTTATTTAAATTATTTTAGTATTATTATAATGTAATTGTGCCAATTATGTAATAGTTGTAGAATTATTCTTATTATTTATTTTTAATTGCCATGGTTAGTAAAATAGGGAGTGTAAACATGTTTGTATTTAAAATTGAATTTAGATCACTAATTTGTAAGATAAATACTTGAAATTTGAACACTCACACACGTAAGTCGATCTTGGATCGCCATCTCACATTCTTAAGGATACCTCTCATGTTGCCTAAAGAAAAAGGTCAAGTAAGGTGTATAAAGCAAAGTCCCTTCATTTATTTATATCATCTAGTCCCTTAAAAGATAAAAAGATCAAGTCCCTTCATGGTTGCCTTCGTAAATGATCTTGTCCCTTTCGAATAAAGATGATAAGTCCCTTCGAATTGCTAAATACACCTTACAGTTGCCTAATCACAGATGTCCCTTTATTTGTCCCTCACACATCCAAGGTAATGACTACCTATTCCTTAATAATAGGGATAGTCTTACCATTTAAAGGATATTTAAGAACAGAAAAGATTTAATTTAGGGTAGGTTTCTCTTATGTACTTGCTCACCTTTTCAAAACATTTCAAAAACACTTCACATTTCAAACAATTTTCAAAACAAAAGCTTTATATATATCCGTACATGGATCATTATAAAGTACTTAAGAAAATTTCTAATCACACACTACACTTCTCAAAACATTTTAAAGTGAGCTAAGTAACTAAGAGCCCATGGATAACCATGGATGTAAAGGGTGCTAACACCTTCCCTTTACATAACCTACCCCCCGAACCCAAAAATCTTTTAAGGTCTTTCCTGTTCTTTTATGCCATTTCCTTTGGATAAAATAAAAGTCGGTGGCGACTCTTGCTATCCGCAACATTTAAACTAAAGTCAGTTCTCCCACCGTGTTACACCTTGCATGAATCACCATTCATGCAGGTGCTCGTCACCGGATCTTATCAATGACGACCCTGTTATGGCTGAGTATGACTTCGACAATCCAATTTATCAAGCCGATGAGGAAGGTGAAGAGGATTGCGAACTACCTGAAGAATTGGCCAGACTGCTTAAATAGGAGGAGAAGATGATTCAGCCGCACGAAGAAGTTGTTGAAGTAATAAACCTGGGTACTGAAGAAGACAAGAAAGAAGTCAAGATCGGGGTTGCATTAGAAGAATCTGTCAAGACTCGTTTGATTGCTATGCTTCGAGAATATGTTGATGTCTTCGCATGGTCCTACCAAGATATGCCTGGTTTAGACACTGACATTGTAGTATACAAGCTGTCTCTCAGAGAAGATTGTCCTCCGGTAAAGCAGAAGTTGAGGCGCACACGTCCTGATATGGCAATTAAAATAAAAGAAGAAGTACAAAAAAAGTTTGATGCTGGTTTCTTGGCCGTGACCAGTTACCCTTCGTGGGTTGCCAACATTGTGCCGGTTCCCAAGAAAGACGGTAAAGTCAGAATGTATGTAGACTACAGGGATTTGAATAGGGCCAGCCCCAAAGATGACTTCCCTCTACCTCAGATAGATGTGCTCGTCGATAATACTGATCAGTTTTCCGTGTTCTCCTTCATGGAAGGATTTTCTAGTTATAACCAGATCAAGATGTCTCCCGATGATATGGAAAAAACGACCTTCATCACTCCTTGGGGCACCTTCTGTTACAAGGTTATGCCGTTTGGTTTGAAGAATGATGGAGACACTTATCAACGGGCGATGGTGACGCTATTTCACGACATGATTCATCATGAAATTGAGGTTTATGTTGATGATATGATAGCAAAATCCCAAACGGAGGAAGAGCACTTGGTTAATCTAGCAAAGTTGTTTGACAGACTCTGGAAGTTCAGACTGAGGTTGAATCCGAATAAGTGTACTTTCGGGGTCCGTTCTGGCAAGCTACTCGGCTTCATTGTTAGTGAGCGAGGAATTGAGGTCGATCCAGCCAAAGTGAAAGCCATCCAAGAGATGCCTGAGCCGAAGACTGAAAAGCAAGTATGCAGTTTCTTAGGGAGACTAAACTGCATTGCACGGTTTATATCTCACCTAACGGCCACGTGTGAGCCCATCTTTAAGCTTCTGAGGAAGAATCAGGCCATTAAATGGAATGAAGACTGCCAGCAAGCCTTTGACCGAATCAAAGAATACCTGCTAGAACCTCCAATTCTTATGCCTCCAGTGTCAGGGAGACCTTTGATTATGTATCTTACCGTGCTTGAAGGATCGATGGGATGTGTGCTAGGTCAGCAGGACGAGTCTGGTCGAAAAGAGCACACCATTTATTACCTTAGCAAAAAGTTTACTGATTGTGAGACGCGCTACTCACTACTCGAGAAAACTTGTTGCGTTTTGGCATGGGCTGCTCGCCGACTAAGATAGTACATGCTGACTCATACTACTCTCTTAATTTCCAAGATGGATCCTATGAAATACATTTTTGAAAAGACAGCTCTGACATGAAGAGTATCCCGGTGGCAAATGATATTAACAGAGTATGATATACATTACACTTTGCAAAAGGCAATCAAAGGAAGTGTGTTGTCAGAATACTTGGCTCAGCAGCCAATCAATGATTATCAACCCATGAGGTTCGAGTTTCCGGATGAGGACATCATGTTCCTCAAGTCGAAAGACTACGAAGAACCACTTCCGGAGGAGGGCCAGACCCTGAATCCAAATGGAAGTTGATGTTTGACGGAGCCGTGAACATGAATGGAAGTGGAGTAGATGCTCTTATCATCTCGCCAGAAGGGGTCCATACACCTTTAGTTGCTCGGTTGACTTTCGAATGCACTAACAATGAGGCGGAGTATGTGTAACACGGTGGGAGAACTGACTTTAGTTATGTTGCGGATAACAAGAGTCGCCACCGACTTTTATTTTATCCAAAGGAAAGTCATAAAAGAACAGGAAAGACCTTTAAAAAAGATTTTTGGGTTCGGGGGGTAGGTTATGTAAAGGGAAGGTGTTAGCACCCTTTACATCCATGGTTATCCATGGGCTCTTAGTTACTTAGCTCACTTTAAAATGTTTTGAAAAAGTGTAGTGTGTGAATAAAATTTCCTTTAAGTACTTTATAATGATCCATGTACAGATATATATATAAAGTCTTTGTTTTGAAAATTTGTTTGAAAAATGTGAAGTGTTTGAAATATTTTAAAAGGTGAGTAAGTATATAAGAGAAACCTACCCTAAGTTAAGTCTTTTATGTTCTTGAATATCCTTTAAATGGTAAGACTATCCCTATTATTAAGGAATAGGTAGTCATTACCTTGGATGTGTGAGGGACAAGTGAAGGGACATCTGTTTATTTAGGCAACTGTGAGGTGTATAAGCAATTCGAAGGGACTTATCATCTTTTTTTGAAAGGGACAAGATCATTACGAAGGCAACCATTAAGGGACTTGATCTTTTTATCTGTTAAGGGACTAGATGATGTGAGATGAGGGATTTTGCTTTATACACCCTACTTGACCTTTTGTTTAGGCAACTTGAGAGGTAACCCTTAAGAAGTGAGATGGCGATCCAAGATCGACTTACGTGTGTGAGTGTACCAATTTAAATATTTATCTTGAGATTTAATGATCTAAATTAATTTTTAAATACAAACATGTTTTACACTCCCTATATTACATATCGGATAATAATAATAAAATAAATAAGCAAATAAATAATAATAAATAATTGGGTTAGTAACAATAATATTAATAAAAACCATATAATATATAAATAAATGGGGTTAGTAATAATAAAATAAATAAGAATAAAATAAAGAAATTAGCATAATAATGAATAATAAATTAAAAGTTCAATTTTTAATAAATAATTATTTTTTAAGATTTTTAAGAAGAAAAATAAGCAATTCGTACTATATACTAATTATTATAAAGATTTAAATTTATATACATATTATAAAAATAATGGTTAATTATAATTAAATAAAAAAAAGAAATTATATTTATAAGATTAAATTAAGAGTTTTTAATTGTTTTAAACATAATCTAAAATTATTTACATGATTTATATAAAACTATGGATAATGATAATATAAACAAATAATTAAAATAAAGAAACATAATTAACATTTATATAAAAATATTTAGAGTTTTAGAAAAAATATTATTAGGGTTAATCATATTAAATTAGGGTTTATGAGAATATTAGGGGTTTACTCATTTATTCTACAAATTAAATCAAATTAATTTATTCACAAATTATATATATACCTATTATAAAAATATTTTTATAAAAGAAAATATGAAGTTTTAAGAATTTTGAATAAAAGCATTTTAAATAATATTTATAAATTGTGTTTGCTAATTTAAATAAAAATGGAAATAAGTAAAATAAGAAAATAATGAAGAAAATTGCTCAAAAAGAAAGGACCTGGGATTTTAACCCAGGTCCCTTACCTCCAAATGCAACACCAAAACCACTCTGGCCAGCACACGCATGTGACATAGAAGGAACTCCATATTGTTTTGTTTCAAATCCTGTAAAAATCATAACAAAAGCAAAAAATAGTACAAAAAGGGCCTGGGGGGGATTCGAACCCAGGACCCTCTACCAAACAAACACACACTCCAACCATCTAGCCAGAAGGGCGCACCTGTTTATATAACCACTACAAATAATAATATATTAAGTCTTGTGAATAAATAAAGCAAAAAGAATGATGCCCTCCAGGATCGAACTCAGGCCTTGAGCAATAACACACGCATCCCTTACCACTGGGCCAGACACGCACCTGTGAAATACGTTACAAACAATATCATAAAATATTAAGACTAAATTCAAATTCCAGAATGCGCGCCAGGACTTCATCTTCTTCCTTGGATTTTCGTAGGTTTTCCTGCGAAATTTGTTGGGAAGTTTCCTACAAATTTTCATGCGTACAAAACCTGCCAATCTCATACACTCATCAATATGCAACGATTCATCAAATTAGTTCCATGATTATGATCCCCAACCTTCATACAATTCAATTATGGTCTTAGAATCAATTTAAATTAAGTGAATCACAGAATCCCAATTTAGAGCTCAAAACCCTAACTATGGTGTTTTCACGATTCGGCCATAATTCTTCACCAAACAGTCCAGAAACCATCTATAGACAACAACAAACATCAATACATATCTAAAATTCATTATAAACAAGCAAATGTAGTGAATCGAAGAAAAACATATTAAGAACATGTATGCTTCGGATTATGCATTAGGTCATGGTTCAGATGCATGTGAATATTGGTTTCGATTCAAGGATGTCCAGGGAAGCTTGTGATGTTCTTAAAATACCTTGAAACCTCCTCTAGGGTTGAAACCGAAAATTCACTTTTGAAGGATTTTTTTGAAGTTTGGAACTTACTCTTGAGGCAGCAATTTCGTGTTCTATGCATTGTGATGTGTTTAGGTACTTATAGTAAATGAAATTAGGTCAAAAAATTGAATGGTTGTTTGGACTTTTTGGATTCAAGAGATTGAAAAAGATCATGCTTTGAATTTCATATATTCTTGAATGAAACCTTTCTATCTTAAGACAATCACCATAAATTTCACATCAATCTGATCTAATTCATGCTTATGACCTTCTAGAATCAAAATATATTTTAAATCTTCATACTTTATATTTTATTTGAATTTAAAATGATTTTTAATATAAAAAAATCATAATAAATAAAATAAATAAAATAAAATTATGAAAATATTAAATAAATTTCGTGCATGATGTCATGGAACACCTTGGGTCACAAAAAGTTCAGCCCATTTGAAGAATTATGGTTTTAAGACCCTATTTACTTCATAAACCACCCAAAAATTTCCCAACTTTGCAAGGTCACAAATCCTTCAATTTTAATACTATGAGGGTGTTCTTGGACATTTTGGAAATCTTAAAGAGTCCTCTAACCAACCCCACTGGTTTAATGTCCATATCATTTACCATTCTCAAGTTATGCCCTTTTGAAGTTGTTGACTTTTTGTTGACTTTCAAAAGGACCTATAATGTCTTAGCTCATACCTTCCAAATGAAGCATTTTTGGGCTTGGCTTGTGAGACACAAAGTTGTAGAGAATTCAATTTCCTTCAAAATGAGATTTGGATGGAAAAAATTTGATGAAGCATGTGAAAGTTATGGCTGGTCAAAGTTCAGTTTACTTTTCCTAAGGAAACCCTAATTTAGAAACTCCTGATTCTTGATGATCTGAAATCTCCTTGATGAATCATGATCAAAACTTGATCAAATGATGAATTTTACTAAATATACTTGATGTTGACAAAAAATCATGAAGTTTGACTTTGGTTTGACCACAGTTGTCCTTAGTTTGACTTTTTAACTACTTTGACTGATTTTGACTTATCTGATCATCTGACTGAGCAAACCTTTGAGAAAAATTCTGAAACTTGTCATGGGGGTTCTTAAACACATATAAGATGTTATGAAGCTCACTTGAAGTCTTGGAAATTCATTTAGCCTGATTAAAGTCAAAACCCTAGTTTTGGATGCACTGCTTAGGAGGATGCATTGTCTGAGGGAATTGTCAAATCTTCTGACTAATTGTGAACTTTGTGAACCTTGTGAACCTCATAAGATGTCTTGTGAACCTCATTAGAGGTCTTGTGAACCTTGTGAATTTCTTATCACACAAAGTCTTGTTTTGTGAGGGCAAATTTTGGGGTGCAACAGCTGCCCCTGTTCAATTTTCTGAAACCTGAGGGGTTAGATTGGTATATGTGCCATTCGTGACCTGGAAGGTTGAAGGGGATTGAACACAAAAGCCCAAAAATTTGCACTCACCGGTGCGTAGAGTGATACTGATGACTAGCTGTATATGCTTGAGTGGGCTTAAAGATGCCACTTGGAGGAAAGTTCTTCAAATATATCTCTTGGAGAATAAAGTAGTCCAAAGGATGAAAATATAGCTTTTGGGAAGATAAAAAACATCCCAACATAGTGAGATAACCTTTGGGAAGATAAACAACGGCCCCAGGTAAAGGTATAACCTTCAGGAGAATAAACAACGTCCTGAGATATAAGTATAACTTTTGGGAGGATAAACAACGACCCAAAGTCATGATAGCTTTCAGGAGGATAAACAACGTCCCGAGGTATAAATATAACTTTTGGGAAGATAAACAACGGCCCAAAGAAATGATAGCTTTCAGGAGGATAAACAACGTCCTGAGGTATAATTATAACTTTTGGGAAGATAAACAACGGCCCAAAGTCATGATATGGCTTTTGAGAAGATAAACGACGTCTCAAGATAGCCTTCGGGAAGATAAACGACGTCCCATGATAATGAGGTAACCTTTGGGAAGATAAACAACGGCCCAAGGTAATGATAGCTTTCAGGAGGATAAACAACGTCCTGAGGTAATGAGATAACCTTCAGGAGGATAAACAACGTCCTGAGGTATAAGTTGTTGATGAAGTTTTCCTGCTGGAGAATTAATTTGAAAAACAAGATTATAACATTCTGCACGATAATATTAGTTTATGCATTATGTATGCATGTATAGTATGATGCACTTAAGTAATGTATTATGTAATTATGGGTATGTATGTTATGGTATGATGTAGATGATGTATGTATGAATCATGCAGCCTGAAGCATCTGGGTATCCTCGTATATCAACTGCTGGCCAAGGAAAATAAATCCCGATTCATTGCCGAAGAATATGAGGAACTCGTTCCTGTCTCGTTGGATAATATAATATTCATAACCTCCCGTCTTCGTTCGATAGTAAGGTATACATAACCTCCCGTCTTCATTCGATAGTAAGGTATACATAACCTCCCGTCTTCGTTTGATAGTAAGGTATACATAACCTCCCGTCTTCGTTCGATAGTAAGGTATACATAACCTCCCGTCTTCGTTCGTCATACTCCTATTGGAGGAATAAATTCCCGATTATCCTTCTGAGGATAAAAGAGATGGACATAAATTCCAGGGGAGATGTGACTCGAAGTATCTATGAAGATGGATTTGCCCTACTGGGGGACTTGTAGCTGTCTGGTGGGGATGAACCGACGAAGCTTCGTTAAATTCTTTCCCTCGTTCGTCCTTAGTAAATACTATTACTGCATTTTCATGCATTTCTGGTAAACATCAATCATATTAAGCATTTTATGCATTTCTGGTAAACATCAATCATATTCAGCATTTTATGCATTTCTGGTAAACATCAATCATATTCAAAAGCATACATACATTCAAACACAACCAATGGACGTTTCGCTTATGTAAATAGGGTAAAAGTAAATCTGGATTCAAAGATGGAATTTTATTTATATCACAGAGTGACCCATACATAAGTAAGTTTGTACAAGGAAACAAAAATCCTAGTAAGAGGAATTCGTCATAAAATTTTATAAAACAAAGAAAATCAGCTATGTGGGAAATAATCCTATTGAGTTTCAATTCTACTATTGCCATTATCTTAAAGTATCTCATCTTCTGCTGTCGAGACGGAAACGATTGGATTGAGCTTTATCTGTTCGAGCTTGAGTAAGTAACACAACTGGTTGTAGTTACATGGGTGATCCAAACGAGACATAGTCATACGCTTTAATCCCTAACTTTTGGCTGAATTGCCCTTTCAGGTTTTCAATCCACCGGGATACCCTTTTTTGCCCAAGCCGCCTTTTCAGGTTTTCGACTTGCCGGGTATACGTTTTTTATATATATATCCCTAATTTTTGCCCGAACCCTTTTGGTTCGCCGGGATGCCCTTATTTTTGCCTAGGCCAGTCAACCTAGCGGGTCTCTTTTTATGCGTAGTATTTTTTAACTATGTCCGCATTTACAGGCTGCGGGAAGTCTTCACCATCCATAGTAGTAAGTATCATGGCACCTCCTGAGAATACTGTTTTGACCACAAATGGCCCTTCATATGTAGGAGTCCACTTGCCCCTAGGATCACCCTGTGGTAATATGATACGCTTGATTACCAAGTCACCAACCTGATATACCTTTGGCTTAACCTTCTTATTAAAAGCTTTGATCATCCGTTTCTGGTACATCTGGCCATGACAAACTGCTGCTAACCTCTTCTCATCAATCAAATTTATCTGGTCAAGTCGAGTCTGAATCCACTCATCTTCATCCAAGCCTGCATCCTTCATAATTCTTAAGGAGGGAATCTGAACTTCAATGGGCAGAACTGCTTCCATACCATATACTAAGGAGAATGGGGTTTCCCCTGTTGAAGTACGTATTGTAGTACGATAACCATGAAGAGAAAATGGTAACATCTCATGCTAGTCCTTATAAGTGACAATCATCTTCTGTATAATCTTCTTGATATTCTTGTTAGCAGCTTCAACTGCCCCATTCATCTTCGGACGATACGGAGAAGAGTTGTGATGCTTAATCTTGAACTGCGTGCAGAGATCAGTGATCATAGTGTTGTTCAGATTAGAGCCATTGTCAGTAATAATCCTTTCAGGGATGCCATACCTACATATGAGATTATTCTTAATGAATCGAGCCACCACATTCTTAGTAACAGATGCAAATGAAGCTGCCTCCACCCACTTCGTGAAGTAATCAATAGCAACCAGGATGAAACGATGCCCATTAGAAGCAGTAGGCTTGATCTCACCAATCATATCAATGCCCCACATGTCAAAAGGCCAAGGAGCAGTCAACACATTGAATGGTGATGGAGGTATATGTACTTGATCGGCATAGATTTGACACTTGTGACACGTTCTGGAATGTTGATAGCAGTCAGCTTCCATGGTAGACCAATAGTAACCTACTCTCAATATCTTCTTTGCCATGGTATGACCACTAGAATGAGTGCCAAAAATCCCATCATGCATATCTTCCATAATCTCTGTTGCTTCCTTCTTATCCACACAACGAAGCAAAGTTGAATCATGATTGCGCTTGTACAAAATGCCATTACTCAAAAAGAACTTAGCAGAAAACCTCCTCAGAAACTTCCTATCTTTGACAGATGCCCCTTCAGGGAACTCCTGAGCTTCAAGATATCTCTTCACTTCATAGAACCAAGGCTTCTCCTCTGCCTCTTCACTGTTAATTTCATTGCAGTATGCAGGCTTCTCAAATCTATCAATAGTAATCTTGGGAGCTTCATCTTCCCAGCTGATCTCAAACATGGATGCCATGGTGGCTAAAGCATCTGCCAACTGATTCTCTCTTCGTGGAATATGTCCAAAGGTAATCTCTTTGAAATGTGGGATTAAATACAACACATGCTCTCTGTATGGAATGAGATTATCAGGCTGGGTATCCCAATCTCCTTTGATCTGACTTACTACCAGGGCTGAATCTCCATACACGTCAAGGAACTGAATCTTCATATCAATGGCAACTTTAATACCCATGATACATGCCTCATACTCAGCCATATTATTAGTACAATAGAAACAAAGTCTGGCAGTAATCGGGGTATGACAACCTTCAGGGGAACTGATCACAACACCAACACCATTACCAAGTGCATTAGAAGCTCCATCAAAAACCATAGTCCATCGGGATCCTTGTTCAGGTCCGTCATATTGTCCAGGTTCTTTGGTAATAATCATAATGTCTTCGTCAGGGAACTCAAAACTCATTGACTGATAATCATCCACTGCTTGATGAGCCAAATGATCAGCCACAACACTTCCTTTAATGGCCTTTTGATTAGTATACTGTATGTCATATTCTATTAAGATCATTTGCCATCTTGCTATTCTTCCGGAGAGAGCAGGTTTCTCGAATATGTACTTGATTGGATCCATCTTCGAAATCAACAAGGTAGTATGGGTCAACATATACTGTCTTAGTCGGCGAGCAGCCCACGCCAAAGCGCAGCAAGTTTTCTCGTGCAGTGAGTATCTTGTTTCACAGTCGGTAAACTTTTTGCTAAGGTAGTATATTGCCTACTCTTTTCGACCAGACTCGTCATGTTGCCCCAACACACACCCCATTGAGTTGTCTAATACTGTTAAGTACATAATCAAGGGTCTTCCATCAACTGGTGGCATCAAAATTGGAGGTTCTAGAAGATATCTCTTGATTTCATCAAATACTGTCTGACACTCATCATTCCATTCCATCACCTGATCTTTCTTCAACAACTTGAAGATTGTCTCACAGATGGCAGTTAATTGGGAAATAAATCTTGCAATGTAATTCAATCGTCCCAAGAAACCTCTAACTTCCTTCTCAGTACGGGGAGCTGGCATCTCTCGTATAGCTTTCACTTTTTCAGGATCTACTTCAATACCTTTTCCACTGACAATGAAACCCAGGAGCTTACCAGACCTAACTCCAAAAGTACACTTGTTTCGGTTCAATCTCAACTTGTATTTCTTCAACCTCTCAAACAACTTATGCAGATGATCAAGATGTTGCTCTTCATTCTGGGACCTGGCTATCATATCATCCACATATACCTCTATCTCATGATGAATCATATCATGAAACAAAGCCACCATAGCACGTTGATATGTTGCCCCTGCATTCTTCAAACCAAATGGCATCACCTTATAGCAAAAAGTGCCCCACTGTGTAACAAATGTTGTCTTCTCCATATCTTCAGGTGCCATCTTGATTTGATTGTAACCAGAGAAACCATCCATAAAAGAGAATACCTTGTGCTGAGTAGTATTGTCTACCAGAACATCAATATGAGGAAGTGGAAAGTCATCTTTGGGGCTAGCCTTGTTTAAATCCCTGTAGTCTACACACATACGTACCTTACCATCTTTCTTAGGTACCGGTACCACATTTGCAACCCATTGAGGATAGGAAGTTACTGCTAAGAACCCTGCATCAAACTGTTTCATTACCTCTGCCTTAATCTTCTCTGACATTTCAGGACGCATGCGACGAACCTTCTGCTTCTTTGGACGACAGTCTTCTTTTACTGGTAAACGGTGAACCACAATGTCTGTATCAGACCCTGGCATATCTTCGTAGGACCAAGCAAAAATCTCCACATAGTCACGTAACATCTGAATCAATCTGCTCTTGACACTATCCTCTAATTCAGCCCCTATCTTGACCTCTTTCCTGTTTTCTTCAGTTCCCAAATTCACAACTTCGACTGGCTCTTCATGTGGCTATATAGCTTTCTCTTCTTGTTGTAATAACCTAGCAAGCTCTACAGGTACTTCACAATCGTCCTCATTTCCATCTTCAGCTTGATAGATCGGATTCTCGAAATTATAATTGGCAATAGTAGAACTGTTATTAACAGGATCCATAGTGGATGAGGATCTGCATTTTAGTGATGTGGGTGTGTGTAAGAACACATAGCTGATAAAACAAAAATAAAAGAAAAGAAAGACAAGGAACACAATATTTACGAAAACGAAACGTCCACTGATTTTTATTGAATGAAGTATGCAAATGAAATGACATCCCGTAACAAGCACACCCTTGTGCCCCGGGTAAGGCACAAGGCTTAAGAGTTTAAATTGTTCAGAAATTACAAACTTTAAAAGTAACAACACAGTAATAGTATTTACTCCTGACTAAAGGAGATGGGAATAACATCTTCAGCTTTCCAATTATTGAGCCCAGCACCCACAGTAGGAAAAATCCAAGCATCCAAGTTGTAGTCTTCATCATAGTCACCCACATCATTGATCTGATTCTTCATAATCCCCTGATTGGTGAAACGAACAGCACGAGCACGATGAACAGCCTTCTGGGACTCTGCAGTGAAACCCAAACCAAATTTGTCAGACTTGTAAGGAATGTCGGGAAGCTGACCCCAAATAGTACAACCACCTTCATCCACCACAGCTCTAGCATCTTTGAGGGAGGCCATTGTAGGAGGTACTCTGGTGACCACAGGATCTTTCTTGACAACAGGAGGAGCTTCATAATTGTTAACAACCCAAGGAACCACTTCAAATGTTTGGCACGGAGTTTCAACATATTCACCTTCCACTTCAAGATATTTAAAGGTGTTCACATGGCTAACTATATATCCTTCCTCTCCGTAAATAGTGACAATTTTTCCTTCTACTGGATATCTCAGCTTCTGATGCAAAATGGAGGTTACAGCACCTGCCCCATGGATCCAGGGACGCCCAAGCAAACAAGAATACGAAGGACGAATATCCATTACATAAAAGGTAGCATTGAAGACCTGAGAACCTACTTTGATTGGGAGATCAATTTCTCCATGCACCACTCTTCTCGAACCATCAAAAGCCTTCACCACTATATTACTGGGCTTCAACACGGCATCTTCAGGACTGAGCTTATTCAGGACTTCTTTGGGCAATACATTCAGCAAGGAACCATTGTCTATTAGCACATGTGACAGGGTAGTGCCCCTACATTCAATAGAGATATGTAGAGCCCTGTTGTGATCTCTTTTGGCCGGAGTCAAATCAGCATCGGAGAAACCTAACCCATTATCATAGGTCAAGTGTGCAACACAATTTTCAAACTGGTCTACAGAGATCTCATTTGGTACGTGAGCAGTCTTCAAAAACTTGATCAAGGCTTTGGCATGAGCCTCAGAACACAACAATAAAGACAACATAGAAATCTTGGAGGGAGTATGCCCCAATTGGTCAACAATGTCATAATCACTCTTGCGAATGATCTTCAATACTTCTTCCATCTGCTTAGAAAGGTCATCAGCAGCTGGTACATCAGTTTATATAGGTTCAATAACAGGACCTTTGCCCCGAGCATCAGCAGTAGAGGTAGTAGTCGGAGTAATTGTATTCTTGGAAGTAACTGGAGGAGAGAAAACTCTTCCACTTCGTGTGATCTTACTAGATCCTGCAATATTATCAACATCAAGGTTTTCATCAGCAACTGGCGTATCAGCTAAGGGTTCCTGCTTAACACCATGGATATAAACATCGGACCCATAATGCCAAGGCACAGCTTTATCAGAAGTATATGGAATAGGACCCGGAGTGGTAATGATCATAGGAGCCACTCTAGCTTCAGCAACAATCTTCACAGGGCCTTCAGCAGTAATCTTAATTGGACCCTTATGAGTGATTTTGACAGGACCCTTGGAAGTAATCCTCACCGGCATTTTATCAACCATATCCACCTCTTCAATCTTCGCACCTTTAGTTATATGATCAACCATGCTCTCCACAGAAGGTGGGGTCCTCTCAAACACTATGGTGTAATTATTCATGAGGCGTTGAATTCCGTCCTTCAACCTCCAGCAGCTATCCGGTTTATAAGCACAATATAAACAATCTTCACGACAACCTGGAAAGAACCCAGCTTGTACCAACTTCTTTTTAATAACAGACAATGGTGTAGTCAAATCTGCAACTGATGAAATATGTGAATCTTCATCAATGGCATTGATAGTCTTTTCATGATTTGGCATGGGAGCAGTAATCACATTTGGAGTACCCGGAGGGTCAAACTCAATCTCTCCAGCATCAATCATATCCTGAATTTTATTCTTCAATACCCAGCAACTATTGGTATCATGTCCCTGACAATTTGAATGATATGCACATCGTGCATTAGGATTGTACCTGGGAGAGGTAACATTGGGATTCTGAGGAGGATCCCTCAAAGTGATAAGTTCACCCTTCAACAAGTGTTGCAAGGCTTGGGCCAGTGACATGTTGATCTTAGTGAACTGTCTTCTAGCCCTCTGTTGATTTCCCTGTGGTGGTTCTGGTGTTGCAGGAGTTGGATTGGAGATATGAACTGCACTCACAGACGGATGCCTCCTATTACGATCAGGTTGACCATAAACAGAATTTGACTCTTTCTTCCCACTAGGGGGCTTCTTTGCAGTACTGGATGAAGAAGCACCCACTCGGATCTTGCCACTCCTTATACCACTTTCTACGCGCTCTCCTGTCATTATCAACTCAGTGAAGCCAGATGATGAGCTTCCAATGAGATGACTATAAAATGTACCATTCAACGTACACATGAACATATCAACTAGCTCCCTGTCAGTTAGAGGGGGTTGCACTCTTCCATCCAAGTCTCTCCACTTCTGGGCATACTCCTTGAAATTTTATTTAGCACCCATAGACATGCTTTGTAGTTGCATGCGGGTAGGGGCTAGATCAGCATTGTATTGATATTGTTTATAAAAGGCTTCAGCAAGATCATTCCAATCACGGATATTGACACTCTCCAACTGATAGTACCATTCCAATTGAGCTCTAGATGAGCTCTCTTGGAAGAAATGGATCCACAACTTCTTATCAGTAGTATGGGGTTGGATTCTCCGGACATAGGACCTCATATGCAGCTTGGGACAAGAGACACCATCATAAACTACGAAAGTAGGAACCTTGAAACCAATGGGTATAACTACCACAGATGTCAAACTCAGGTCTTCAAAATCCAGCCCAGAAGACTTTTGCAATTCCATAGCATCCATTCTATCCACCAGCATTTTGAACTTATCTTCATTAGGCTCATGATAGTAGTTAGCTTCAGAATCAGAGTCCCCCATTGTGTTGTGAAGACTGCCTCCCTCTTTATCAGACTCTTCAGACTCATAATCTTCAACCTGTTCTTTGGTCTTGACAGGACCTCTGAACCTTCTTCCCATGTTGATCAAGCCACCTGAGCTTCTAGTCTTCTTAGTCTTCTTGGCCAGCAGTGTCTTCAATTCATCCTGCCCCTTGGACAAGTTCAGGATCAACTCTTGGAACTGTGCATTTTGTGCCTGGAGATCTTTGACTGTTTGTTCAAGAGCCATTGCTCAAATAAACAGCGAGAAGATAAGAAACCTATACATAAGAAACCTGTGATGCAATGATATGGTATGCGAATGTATATGCAAAGTTTTCAAGGACCGCAAGATTTAAATTTGCTTAAACAATCAAGAAGGTAAACTTTTATTAGTGATAAGTTTGTTTGCCCCTTGGGCTTACAATAAGAATGAAATGAAATAAATACAAAAGATGGGGTTTTAAGTCTCCCATGGACGTTTCCTCTTTGTGTTGAGGTATGAGTTGAGATTCCGCTCTTCGTGAAGTTGCTTTGTTAGCTCCAGGATCCTTTCTTGACTTGCTTTGTAATGAGCCTCGAAAGTATCCCTTTGCTCCTTCAACTGGATCCAGGACCTCTGTAAGTCTTCCATGTCAGTGGGCATGTCTAGGTGAAGGATGGTATAAGAGGTATCTCCTTCAGCAACAGGCTCCATAGTAACTGGCAGGATGGCAGGATATGGCATCATGAGAGTCTGAGCACGAGATCGCACCCATCTGAGGTAAGCTTCCATAGGAATAGTGTACTTGGGCTCCAGAGTCTTGCTGTCAACCTTGTTCACTTTTCCCCATGCTCGTATGAACCTTTGATGGTAATCTTGCAGATCGTTGTCGTAGTCAAACACAATACCCTGAATCAACATGTCATGTGGACCATCACTCCGAGCGTAACCAAACTGTTGTAAAGCTAAGGAAGGGTTGTAAGTGATGCCTCCTCTTATGCCTAGAAGTGGCACATTAGGAAACTCCCCACAACGGTCAATGATAGTGACATTCTCCATAGATCTGGAGCACCAATGGATATCTGAATGAGAGAGTGACATGATCCTCTTGGACCACCTGAAACCTTGCTCATTCTTCATCACTGAGCGAGGAAGGTGAGAAATAAACCACCTAGATAGCAAAGGTATGCAACACATCAAAGTTCCTCGTGCCTCTGTAGTACGAGTATGAAGAGAATGCAGGATATCCCCAAGTAATGTAGGCACTGGATTGTGACTCAAAAATATGTTGATGGCATGAACGTCTATGAACTGATCTGGATTGGGGAACAATACTAAGCCATAAATCAGCAAGGCCAAAATCTCCTCAAAAGCATCATAGCTCATAGCCTTCAAGAAAACTTGAGCCTTCTCCATTAACACCTTAGCAAGAATACCCTTAACTCCACTCCTCGTTTCTAGGACAATGTCTGACTTCTTTAGATGTAGAGCTGCAGCAATAACCTCAGGTTTAGGTTCTTTTTCCAAGCCTGTGAAAGGTCTTTGATCAAGAACAGGTATACCCAGAAGTTTAGAGAACTCTTCCATTGTAGGAACCAGCTGATAGTCGGGGAATGTGAAGCAATGGTACTTAGGGTCAAAGAACTGAAACAGAACACTCATCATGTCTTCATTGAACCCTGAAGTGACTAGATCCAGTAACTGACCATGTCTCTTGATGAACTGAGAGTTTTCAGAAACTTGGGAAACCAATTCCTTAAGCTTAGGGGGTATTCCTACAAAGTTGATCCTGATAGTGTTTCTACGAGCAGAAGCCATGACCTGCAACAAAGAACAAAGATAAATCCTTTGGTCCTTGAAATGGTTAGTGAAAATGCTATGCTTATGATGCATGATGATGTTATGATGTTATGCTCAATCACAAACATGTGGCACACACAAACAAGTCACTCAATAGCCCTAGGTTTAAAGGCTTGCATGAGGTTCAAAGGTAAGTACCCTCCCCTGAAGTTTAGTTGGTTCATCCTGTCCTATAAAAGTAACCAGGTTCTAAGGGATCTCAATATCATTGATCCTTCACAAGGGTGGTTGTTCAGTAGGCAACTTATTTGCCAACCAAAACCCTCCAAGTTTAAGATCTCAATGAGCATAGTATCGAGTATCAACCAACTTCAGTCTTCACCAAATCCGGTTATCTCACTACTTTCTAAAGGCCAAGATGGGATAACTAGGGTTCTAAAAGTTAGTTAGTGCATTGACAACATATGGCAGCCTCATATTATCCTCAACTTGACTTAAGGAACATAAGCACCAACCAAGAAGTCACACTAACTATGGCCACCAGATCAACCATATCGGTATACGCCGTACAGTTTCCTTGGTCTATTGCCATTTACCTAAGGTACACTAGATCCGGGTTAGGATCTTTCACACATAAGAGCACCCAACAAGTAAAATAAAGCAAACAAAGCAAACAAGTTTAAAGTGATCTAATTCCTAAGGGTACCCCTCTTTTATTAAATCCCCAACAGAGTCGCCAGTTCTGTAACACGGTGGGAGAACTGACTTTAGTTATGTTGCGGATAGCAAGAGTCGCCACCGACTTTTATTTTATCCAAAGGAAAGGCATAAAAGAACAGGAAAGACCTTTAAAAAAGATTTTTGGGTTCGGGGGGTAGGTTATGTAAAGGGAAGGTGTTAGCACCCTTTACATCCATGGTTATCCATGGGCTCTTAGTTACTTAGCTCACTTTAAAATGTTTTGAAAAAGTGTAGTGTGTGAATAAAATTTCCTTTAAGTACTTTATAATGATCCATGTACGGATATATATAAAGTCTTTGTTTTGAAAATTTGTTTGAAAAATGTGAAGTGTTTGAAATATTTTAAAAGGTGAGTAAGTATATAAGAGAAACCTACCCTAAGTTAAGTCTTTTCTGTTCTTGAATATCCTTTAAATGGTAATACTATCCCTATTATTAAGGAATAGGTAGTCATTACCTTGGATGTGTGAGGGACAAGTGAAGGGACATCTGTTTATTTAGGCAACTGTGAGGTGTATAAGCAATTTGAAGGGACTTATCATCTTTTTTCGAAAGGGACAAGATCATTACGAAGGCAACCATTAAGGGACTTGATCTTTTTATCTGTTAAGGGACTAGATGATGTGAGATGAGGGACTTTGCTTTATACACCCTACTTGACCTTTTGTTTAGGCAACTTGATAGGTAACCCTTAAGAAGTGAGATGGCGATCCAAGATCGACTTACGTGTGTGAGTGTACCAATTTAAATATTTATCTTGAGATTTAATGATCTAAATTAATTTTTAAATACAAACATGTTTTACACTCCCTATATTACTAACCATAGCATTTAAAATATAAATATTAAAAAAAAATTACTACAACTATTACATATCGGATACAATTACACAATAATAATAATAAAATAAATAAGCAAATAAATAATAATAAATAATTGGGTTAGTAACAATAATAATAATAATAAAAACCATATAATATATAAATAAATGGGGTTAGTAATAATAAAATAAATAAGAATAAAATAAAGAAATTAGCATAATAATGAATAATAAATTAAAAGTTCAATTTTTAATAAATAATTATTTTTTAAGATTTTTAAGAAGAAAAATAAGCAATTCGTACTATATACTAATTATTATAAAGATTTAAATTTATATACATATTATAAAAATAATGGTTAATTATAATTAAATAAAAAAAAGAAATTATATTTATAAGATTAAATTAAGAGTTTTTAATTGTTTTAAACATAATCTAAAATTATTTACATGATTTATATAAAACTATGGATAATGATAATATAAACAAATAATTAAAATAAAGAAACATAATTAACATTTATATAAAAATATTTAGAGTTTTAGAAAAAATATTATTAGGGTTAATCATATTAAATTAGGGTTTATGAGAATATTAGGGTTTTACTCATTTATTCTACAAATTAAATCAAATTAATTTATTCACAAATTATATATATATACCTATTATAAAAATATTTTTATAAAAGAAAATATGAAGTTTTAAGAATTTTGAATAAAAGCATTTTAAATAATATTTATAAATTGTGTTTGCTAATTTAAATAAAAATGGAAATAAGTAAAATAAGAAAATAATGAAGAAAATTGCTCAAAAAGAAAGGACCTGGGATTTGAACCCAGGTCCCTTACCTCCAAATGCAACACCAAAACCACTCTGGCCAGCACACGCAGGTGACATAGAAGGAACTCCATATTGTTTTGTTTCAAATCCTGTAAAAATCATAACAAAAGCAAAAAATAGTACAAAAAGGGCCTGGGGGGATTCGAACCCAGGACCCTCTACCAAACAAACACACACTCCAACCATCCAGCCAGAAGGACGCACCTGTTTATATAACCACTACAAATAATAATATATTAAGTCTTGTGAATAAATAAAGCAAAAAGAATGCTGCCCTCCAGGATTGAACTCAGGCCTTGAGCAATAACACACGCATCCCTTACCACTGGGCCAGACACGCACCTGTGAAATAAGTTACAAACAATATCATAAAATATTAAGACTAAATTCAAATTCCAGAATGCGCGCCAGGACTTCATCTTCTTCCTTGGATTTTCGCAGGTTTTCCTGCGAAATTTGTTGGGAAGTTTCCTACGAATTTTCATGCGTACAAAACCTACCAATCTTATACACTCATCAATATGCAACGATTCATCAAATTAGTTACATGATTATGATCCCCAACCTTCATACAATTCAATTATGGTCTTAGAATCAATTTAAATTAAGTGAATCACAGAATCCCAATTTAGAGCTCAAAACCCTAACTATGGTGTTTTCACGATTCGACCATAATTCTTCACCAAACAGTCCAGAAACCATCTATAGACAACAACAAACATCAATACATATCTAAAATTCATTATAAACAAGCAAATGTAGTGAATCGAAGAAAAACATATTAAGAACATGTATGCTTCGGATTATGCATTAGGTCATGGTTCAGATGCATGTGAATATTGGTTTCGATTCAGGGATGTCCAGGGAAGCTTGTGATGTTCTTAAAATACCTTGAAACCTCCTCTAGGGTTGAAACCGAAAATTCACTTTTGAAGGATTTTTTGAAGTTTGGAACTTACTCTTGAGGCAGCAATTTCGTGTTCTATGCATTGTGATGTGTTTAGGTACTTATAGTAAATGAAATTAGGTCAAAAAATTGAATGGTTGTTTGGACTTTTTGGATTCAAGAGATTGAAAAAGATCATGCTTTGAATTTCATATATTCTTGAATGAAACCTTTCTATCTTAAGACAATCACCATAAATTTCACATCAATTTGATCTAATTCATGCTTATGACCTTCTAGAATCAAAATATATTTTAAATCTTCATACTTTATATTTTATTTGAATTTAAAATGATTTTTAATATAAAAAATCATAATAAATAAAATAAATAAAATAAAATTATGAAAATATTAAATAAATTTCGTGCATGATGTCATGGAACACCTTGGGTCACAAAAAGTTCAGCCCATTTGAAGAATTATGGTTTTAAGACCCTATTTACTTCATAAACCACCCAAAAATTTCCCAACTTTGCAAGGTCACAAATCCTTCAATTTTAATACTATGAGGGTGTTCTTGGACATTTTGGAAAGCTTAAAGAGTCCTCTAACCAACCCCACTGGTTTCATGTCCATATCATTTACCATTCTCAAGTTATGCCCTTTTGAAGTTGTTGACTTTTTGTTGACTTTCAAAAGGACCTATAATGTCTTAGCTCATACCTTCCAAATGAAGCATTTTTGGGCTTGGCTTGTGAGACACAAAGTTGTAGAGAATTAAATATCCTTCAAAATGCGCTTTGGATGGAAAAAATTTGATGAAGCATGTGAAAGTTATGGCTGGTCAAAGTTCAGTTGACTTTTCCTGAGGAAACCCTAATTTAGAAACTCCTGATTCTTGATGATCTGAAATCTCCTTGATGAATCATGATCAAACCTTGATCAAATGATGAATTTTACTTCATATACTTGATGTTGACAAAAAATCATGAAGTTTGACTTTGGTTTGACCACAGTTGTCCTTAGTTTGACTTTTTAACTGCTTTGACTGATTTTGACTTATTTGATCATCTGACTGAGCAAACCTTTGAGAAAAATTCTGAAACTTGTCATGGGGGTTCTTAAACACATATAAGATGTTATGAAGCTCACTTGAAGTCTTGGAAATTCATTTAGCCTGATTAAAGTCAAAACCCTAGTTTTGGATGCACTGCTTAGGAGGATGCATTGTCTGAGGGAATTGTCAAATCTTCTGACTAATTGTGAACTTTGTGAACCTTGTGAACCTCATAAGATGTCTTGTGAACCTTGTGAACCTCATGAGAGGTCTTGTGAACCTTGTGAATTTATTAGCACACAAAGTCTTGTTTTGTGAGGGCAAATTTTGGGGTGCAACAGTATGAAGCTTGTATCATGGGAATTGAAGATGCAATCGATTTGCGAGTCAAAAACCTCAAGATCTTAGGAGATTCTGCTATGGTGGTGAATCAAGTCAATGGAAAATGGATGGTTCATCAACCTCATTTGATTCCTTACAGAGATTATGTCAGGAGGCTGTTAACCTTCTTCACCATAGTCAAATTGAATTATATTCCTCGAGACGAAAACCAATTCGCCGATGCTCTAGCAACTTTGTCGTCCATGATTAAAGTTTGTCAAGAGAATTTCATACCTCGAATTAAGGTCTCCCGTCTTGAAAGACCTGCTTATGTCTTTGCAGTTTACAGTGGTGCAGATAACAAGCCTTGGTATCATGATATCAAGCAATTCTTGAACGCTCAAGAATACCCGGCTGGGGCATCCAGTAAGGACAAGAAGACCCTTAGAAGACTGGCAAGAGGTTTCTTCTTGAATCAAGATAGCGTGTTGTACAAGCGAAACTTCGACATGGTTCTGCTCAGATGCGTGGATAGACACGAAGCAGACCTGTTGATGCATGAGGTTCACGAAGGTTCCTTTGGTACCCATGCTGGAGGGAATGCTATGGCCAAGAAATTGTTGAGATCGGGGTATTATTGGATTACCATGGAATCCGATTGCTGTAAATACTCCCGTAAATGTCACAAGTGTCAAATTTACGCTGATAAGGTCCATGTGCCTCCGAATCCGTTGAGTGTCATGTCTTCACCATGGCCGTTCACTATGTGGGGCATTGATATGATTGGCAAGATCGAGCCGACATCTTCTAATGGTCATCGCTTCATCCTGGTTGCTATAGATTATTTCACGAAGTGGGTCGACGCGGCGTCTTACGCCAACGTCACTAAACAAGTGGTAGCCCGATTTATTAAAAGAGACATCATTTGCCAGTACGGAATTCCTGAAAGGATCATTACTGATAATGGTTCTAATCTCAACAACAAGATGATGGCTGACTTGTGTCGAGATTTCAAAATAGAGCATCACAACTCTTCTCCATATCGCCCGAAGATGAATGGCGCCGTCGAGGCGGCCAATAAGAACATCAAGAAGATTGTGCATAAGATGGTTGTAACATACAAAGATTGGCACGAGATGATACCATTTGCGTTGCATGGGTACAGAACGTTAGTACGTACTTCAACAGGGGCAACCCCGTTCTCACTGGTGTATGGTATGGAGGAAGTCCTACCAATTGAAGTGGAAATCCCCTCGTTGAGGTTAATGATGGACATTAAGCTAGATGAAGTTGAGTGGCTCCGATCTAGATATAATCAGTTGAGCCTCATTAAAGAGAAACGTCTAGCAGCTGTATGCCATGGACAGTTGTATCAACGGCGGATGAAGCAGGCTTTTGACAAAAAGGTACGACCACAGAGGTACATGCCAGGTGACTTAGTGTTGAAAAGGATTCTTCCTCCTCTTAACGATTACAGGGGCAAGTGGACACCCAACTATGAAGGACCGTTCGTGGTTAAAAAGGTTTTCTCAGGTGGAGCCTTGATGCTGACGACCATGGACGGATAAGACTTCCAATCCCCTGTCAACGCAGACGCAGTAAGAAAATACTTCGTGTAAAAAGGACCCGCTGGATAAAAACAGAATAAAGATCCAGGCAAGAAATGGGCATCCCGGCGAGCCAAAAACAGAATAAAAGGCTCGGGAAAAATGTGGTCTGCCACTGCCACCACTGGAGAGGGTTGTTTCCACAAAGGTTCTCAATGATCGGTCCCCAGATGCACATAACTATCAAGGTCCTATACCGAAGTGGAGGAAATCCCCACACAAGATATTTCCAAGACGGTCGCAATCTAGGCGTGAAACATACTGCCACTCATCATGTCACATGTGAGTACAATATGTCCACTCTAATCCTATAGTGCACTCAAGCCGGATACTTGGCTTATCTCTCAGAAACAGTATCACCCGAGCCCACCAAACAGAAAACCAGTCCAGACAGTCCAGTATATACATGATGCAGAAAATAAATACTGAAAACTGTAAATAAAGCTGTAAATAAAGCTGTAAACAAACAACAATAACAATACAACAAGCCACATCAAACAAACATCACCCAATGAAACAACAACATACAAGCGCTAGGAGAGACTCACAGGGGAACCAGAGATCTCTGGTGTGCAGTCCCCAGCAGATTCGCCAGCTGTCGCTCCTCGGATTTCCATCCTGGTTCAAACACGAAAGTGGCGCGGAAAAAGAATAGAGTCGCCAGCCAGGCATTTTTATCCCGAAGAAAGGGAATGGTAATGCTGCACAAACCAGAAGAAAGAAGAGGAAGGACACAGGTCCTACGAACCAAAGAGATTGAGTTCGGGAGTCGGTTACGACCTGGGAAGGTATTAGCACCCAGATCGTCCGCCGTACCCGACGGGATCCACGCTTGCAAAGAAAACTACTTCAAAGGGTGAGGGTATGAAAGCTGCAGCAACAAAAAAAAATGAAAAGAAACTGGAACTGGAAAAGAAACTGGGAAAAGAAATGGATAAGAAACAAAGAGAAAAATGTAGGGAAAATAAAGATTGTGCTCGAACGGGCCCTACCCCGCTGCCTACGTACCTCATCAGGATAATGAGGATCAGAGACGTCGTAGTTCCCCTAAATAGGGGTGGCAAGGAAATTGCTTGTGAATTAAGGCTTGAACTTCCTATGCCATTGCTCAGGTGTTACAGACTCGGACGACGAGTGCGTAACCGTCTTGCAAAGTGACAAGTAGGAGCAAGTTCGCGTACGGAGCGAATGAAATGAGAAAAGAATTCCCGAAGGAAGGACGCTTATTGTTTGTTTGGTGTTTTTTAGAAGCTTTTATGAGTGAAAGTTTGCATAGGTGAGTGTACCTAAGTCTTACTCAATGGGATGTGTACATCTCACGTCATCCCGAAATGGAATGCGCAAGAGGCACACCTATCTATGGAGGAAATACCCAAAGCTAGTCCCACAAGTGAAGGCTTAAGCATACTGTCCTATTACCATTATTAAATATTCTTGTGGTTTTTGGATTGAGAAGTGTTTTCTAAGCTTTTCTTTGTGAGGTACTCATGCTAAGACCTATCCACCACGAGTGAGAACTCACACCTCGCCCCGAAACGGAACGCGTGCAAGTATCTCATAGCAAAGTCTCATGTCACATGAAAAGTACTCAACCTTTATTAAGTGGATTAGAAATAAGTTTGAAGATGAGAAGAGAAAGCACCAAAGGATCACAAAGGAAAAATTCTAAAGGGGGACTAAAGAAATCCTAAGTGTTGACATGCATGGATGTCCTAAGGGTTAGTGAGGTTTCTATCCTAATGAAGAAGGAAAGAAGAAGAGAAAATAGAAGGAGGGATGAGAAAGGCCTAAGCCCAACAACAAAGGGTTAGCTCAAGATAAGCATAAGAGGAGAAGATGAGATTTGGAGATGTGGAACTCAATTCCCACACCTCACACTTACAATAGTCCCTACAAGGTTAGTAAAGCATATAAGTGAAGAAAAATAAAGCAAATGGCATGCTAACATCAAACAATCAGAAGTGAAATGGTATGAACATATGCACAATGCAAATGCAACTCAAAGAAATGAGACAGGAAGCTTACAAATCAAAAGATGCAACATGAACAAATATGAAACAAAATGCACACTTAAGGAGAAAGCAAAGCAAAAATGCATAAGATATGGACACAAAGCGCACAACCAGAACCAAAACAAGATGAAGAATGGCTTAAGAAGCCAGCAAGATGAATAGAAGAGAGGTACAAGACCAAACAATACCAAATGGAAGTAAAAGAAACAAAGAGATGAAGTGAAAGCACTTAAGGAAACAAATGACTTAAAGAAAAAGAAAACACAAAAATTCAGAAGACACAAACCCTATCCTAGGACCAGGAAGGTACCCACACCCCAAAGGAACCCCAAATGAGAAGAAGAAGTTGGCACAAGTGCCCTTCTAGGCTTATAAGAGACTTAAAGGTTCAAAGGAAGCAAAATGGGACAAGGTTCAAACAAAAATTCAAAACAAATCAACCAAGCATCTAAAAATTCCACAATTGAAACCAAATGATCTTCAAACATGTTATATCAACTAGCCAAAAGGATTTGAAAGAATTCAGAAGTAAACTAGGTCAAATGGAGGCAAGAACACAAGTGAGGGTTACAAACTTACATCACAAATCACAAGACCAAGACTCAATAAATAAGTTTCTAAAAATCCATAGAAAAATCAAATGAGAAGTTCAATGTCTTAAGAATCCAAAGCAAAAAGAATGGGATTAAAACTCAAAATATTGAAGAGTATGAAAAATAGACAAGGCAGAGTGGTCAAAATGGACTTAAAAAAAAGCTAGGTGAAATAATGAATTAATTTGGACACGTGGCAAATAAAAAAAAAGATAAAATAAAAGAGACTCAAAATAATACACATGATTTTTTTGGGATTTTTTTAGTGAAGGAAACTATTTTAAAATAATTGAAATGGAAACTAAATAAAAAAGGAAACAAAAGAAAAAGAAAATAAAATGAATTGGTGAGGAGGTGCTGATAGTAGGACTTGTACGTTGAATTTGGAATGGGCCAAAGGGATGGGGGTGCGCTTAGCACTTGCTAAGCCCAGCATTGGCGCAGATGTATAGTCTTTATGGTGTGAATTAATGGAAATAAATGGAAAAGGCTGGAAAAAAGGAGGGACGCATGATGGATCACGCGGCTGGGATTGAGAACCTCATTAATTGAGGTGGCAGGAGGCTGTGTTGTGGTTGGTTGGCGTATTATAGTTACCATGGGTTATGTCACACGAAGCATTAAATAAAACAACAGAAAAACAAAAGAGACGGGAAAAGCCCAAGGGCTACGTGGCTGTGTGTGGATGCTTGGATGGCTGAATCCAAGGGCTACTGCTCGTCTTCTTCCATGGAACCCTAGGATGAACATAATTCATTTTCCGGTGACCGAAGCTAGGGCTCCGGCACCGGAATTCGTAACAGCATCATAAATCCACCAAAAAATGAAAACAAATAACCCAAATCATCCACCCCCCTGAGTTCAAAAGTGAGGTCAAAAACACCTAAAACTCAATGAATTGGACGGATCGAAGCAAAACAACATTGACCTTCAAAACTGAAATCAATATAACTTAGGTTACAATGCACCAATTTCAAATCTAAAAGTTGCATCATGCTCAGCAAACATCAAAGAACACAAAACACCACATTAATTCCATTTTTAGATCATGAGATTTCATGCCATACTTGAGGTGAAGAGCTTGGTGTAATGAGATATAAAGCCAAAGAATAGATGCAATGCACTCCTCTTACTCCCTAGATGCAAAATAAATGCATCTAAGGTCTTGAAACAAGCTGGATCTGAGGTTTTAAAGCAAGTTGCCTTGAAATGGTAAGCTGGCCAAACTTGAGAATAAGCTTCAATGAGTGTATGATTAAGGATCCTGAGCTTGCCTAGATCACAGATCCACAATTGGTTTTGTGTTTGCTTGCTTGGATTGAGAGAAAAGAGAGAAAATGAAAAGTTGCATGAAGTTTGTGAATGAGAGAATGAGAGAGATCTGAGGCTTGCTAAACCCTAATTGTTCTCTTTGTGACCTCACAAGGCAATGCTGAAAGAATGAAATAAAATGCACGAATCAATCATGAGTTTTGGGTGATTTTGCATAATTGTCAACATGTGAGATAAGAATGATATGCTCATGCTCTCTTGGGCCTCTTAGCACATGGGAAATTCATTTCCCACCCTTGATTCAAATCCAATCACTCATGGCCTTTAGATTCAAGCATCACACTTGTTTCATGACTTTTGCCAATTTTGCAATTTTTGAGTGATTTTCTTGTTGTGCACGAAAATGAACAATTATTTGGAGAAAATTGGTCATAATACAATTCATTTTAAGTTTGAAACACAATTGGGCCAGTACAAAGTCACACGATTCAGATTTGAAGCCTTTTGCATTTGGTGCCTTTAGGAAAAGTGAATTTTTGCCCTAGAATCAAGGAATTTTCGAAGAGGCTATAGGGAGTTCTAGGAATACTATTAAAATGTACTTGTACTTTTTGAAAATGGGAGCCCTTACTCTTCAACTTTCATGTTTGACTTTGGTCCATTTGAAGAATTTTTGATCATGTTAAGGCCATTTGAAAATTAGGGCAAAAGTTACCAAATTTGGAAAATTCCATAAACCAACTTTGTACTATTTTTGAAAAACCCTTCAATTCTCCATGATTCTTGGACTTTGATCATTCCAAACCTCTTATAACATTGTAACGACCCCTCTTGGCCAAAAAATTTGGGTTAGACCCCTTGAAACTGCACAGTTGACTTTTTAAGGGCACTGTTGACTTTTTCCTTCATCTGCAAGCAACTGAGGCATTGACTGACTTCCACATGGAATTTTCTCATGAAAATTGACACCTAGGATCCTCTCAACATATAGAAGACTTTTCCCAAATTAAATGGCCAAAGTTGTGAGATTATGGTGCTTGAATCACAAACTCTAATTTGTGTGCCTTGTATAGGAGCTTTGCCTTGTCCTGAGACTTCTGATGATCATGCAATCTTCTGAGCTTTTGCTAATGGACTTGAACTTATAAATGGAGTGTATACTTACCATAAGACTTGTATACAACCATTGAGACCTTTGTCATGGCTTGTGGTGCCTCAAGAACCTCCACAGATGACCATATGCTTGATGCTAGGACATGAGGGATGTTATACCTCATCTTTCCATGATATGATGCTAAGAAAATGATATGCTCATGATGAATATGATGTGATATGATGCTTAAAATGAAGAGGGAAAATTTAAGGTGTTACAGCTGCCCCTATTCAATCATCAGTTAATCTCAAAAGGACGATAGTACGGGCTATTGACCATTCAAGATAAACTGTGAAATAAACCCAACCAGATGACGCTCTGGGGATAAGAAGGAGAGGAAAAGCAGAAGAGCTTCTTCCAAGTTGAAACTGATATCTGGAATAAGAATACTAAGACAGACGAGTCTTCAAACGATCCTGTGACGCCAGGAACTCTCATACAGATAATCAGCAAATCCTCTCATACAGATATAAGCTTAACACAGATGAGTGCTGCGGATGATACAGACGAGTATCCAATCAAAGCAGACGAGCTTCAACGGGTAATCAACACAGACGAGTGCTAGAAATGATACAGACGAGTATCCACAAATATCAGGCATACCAAACACGGACGAGTGCTGGAAAGTTGCAGACGAGCAACAGCTGAAATTATATATCAAGGCACAGACGAGTGCAGCAAAGGATCCAATACCAAACACAGACGAGTGTTGAGAGTTGCAGACGAACAACAGCATATTAGACATCATAACACAGACGAGTGTTAAGAATTGCGGACGAGCAACAACATATGAGATATCACAACATAGACGAGTGTTGGGGATTGCAGACGAGCAACAACAAATATCATATTAGAACACAGACGAGTGTTGGGGAGTTGCAGACGAGCAAGCTCAAAGTAATCATGAACCACAACTGGGGAGAGCAAACGAGCAATACCGATGTTATAACACAGACGAGTGTTGAAAGATGCAGACGAGCATTTGATAGAGCAATAATATATCACTACTGGGGAAAACTCTGCTTAGGGATAACACAGACGAGTGTTGAAGATTGCAGACGAGCGGTAGACCAATGCCTGATTGGCCACAAGAGTCACGACTCTGCAGGGGAAGACAAGTCAAGAGGTCTGAATACCTGACTGACTGAGGTGATGAATACCTGACTATATCATCAAATTAACCAAAAGTATGGCAACTTTGCTAGGGAATATTTTACTGCCGGAAGTGAAGATTAAATATGAACTCTGTGGGGACAGGATCATCTTCAGACTTGGCTGGAAAGATGCTTCAATCATGCTCTGGCTGGGGAAAACATGCTGATTCAAAGCTCTGGTTGTGACCCTTGCTGGGGATGGAGTTCTGATAATTCCAACTCTGATGATGTCAAGCTTTCAGATACCTGCTGGGCGTACTCCACTGGGGAAGAATAAACTGCTACTTCACTGGGGAAGAAGAAATTGCTTGGGCTACTGCCAAGACTTAGCTGAAGAAATCTCTGCTGGAGATGTCAGGCTTTCAGATACTTGCTGGGGGAAGAAATCTCTACTTGGGGAGATACTCTATTGGGGAAGAGTAAATTTTCTTGGGAGAATGTGACGCCATCCTGCAACCTGCAACAAAAGAAAACACAAGTGTGCCCCGGGGATTTGCATGGAATGATCTGTTCATCCATTGTCACCTGACACTCAAAGAGGGTTACAGTTTCCCTGCATGTCATTTTTTTTTCAAATTCACCATGTTTAGATGCAATGCTATTTTTGCCAAAAATTCAGGACATTTTGCAAACAAAAATAAACACACACAGCTTTTTGACTGAATATTCTTTTTATTGAATGGCCTCTGAATGGGCAAAGATTTACATCAGGAAGCAACCACCTAGAAATAGGTAGCTACCATAAAAATTGAGAAAAGAAACTATCCTAATGGCAATGTACACGACATTCCAAGAAGTTCCATTTCTGCTATGACCAGCATGTCTTCAAGACTCTCCGTTCTGCTTTGTCTTTCTGAGAGGATGAGGGGACTGTTTCCTATCCTTCTGATATTGTCAAGTCGTACGAAACAATGATGTGGCTCAGATTAATCGGATCGAATTTGTTCGCTTATTCCCTTGTTTTGCGTGGATCGCCCTTTCGGGTTTTCAATCCACCGGGATACCCTTTTTTGCCTGAGCTGTCCAATGTGGCTTTTCAACTCAGCGGGTGTTCATTTTTTTTCATTTATTTCCCTAACTTTTTCCCGAGCTTTTTATTCTATTTTTAGCTCGCCGGGATGCCCTTTTCTTGCCTGGACTATAATTCTGTTTTTGTGTCCAGCGGGTCTCTTTATGCGAAGTATTTTTTAACTGCGTCTGAGTTAACAGGGGACTGGAAGTCATCTCCATCCATAGTGGTGAGCATCAGTGCTCCTCCTGAGAAGACTTTCTTCACTATGAATGGTCCTTCGTAGTTTGGGGTCCACTTGCCCCTGTGATCTGAACCTGGAGGAACGATCCTCTTCAACACAAGCTCTCCCACTTGATACTCCCGAGTACGTACTCGTTGGTCGAATGCACGCTTCATTCTCCTATGATAAAGCTGACCATGACAGATAGCCGCTAATCTCTTTTCCTTAATTAGACATAGCTGATTATAACGAGCATGCACCCATTCAGCCTCATCCAGCTTAACATCCATCATCACACGCAATGAAGGAATCTCTACTTCAACAGGAAGGACTGCTTTCATGCCATACACCAGAGAGAAGGGAGTTTCCCCTGTTGACGTCCTGACTGACGTACGGTACCCATGCAAAACGACGGTAACATCTCATGCCAATCTTTGTAGGTGACAACCATTTTCTGCACAATCTTCTTTATATTCTTGTTCGCTGCCTCTACCGCACCATTCATCTTTGGTCGGTAAGGAGAAGAATTGTGATGTTGAATCTTGAAGTCCCGACACAAGTCTGCCATCATCTTGTTGTTGAGATTAGAACCATTGTCAGTAATGATCCTTTCGGGCACTCTGTATCTGCATATGATATCCCTTTTCAGAAATCTTGCCACCACTTGACGAGTGACGTTGGCATAAGATGCTGCTTCTACCCATTTGGTGAAGTAATCAATCGCGACCAGGATGAAGCGATGACCATTTGAAGCAGTTGGCTCTATCTTCCCGATCATGTCAATGCCCCACATAGAAAAGGGCCAAGGAGATGAGATGACGTTGAGCGGGCTTGGAGGAACATGCACTTTGTCTGCATATATCTGGCACTTGTGGAACTTACGAGCGAATGAACAACAGTCTGCATCCATTGTCATCCAGTAATACCCTGATCTTAGCAATTTCTTAGCCATAGCATGCCCTCGTGCATGAGTACCGAAAGATCCTTCGTGGACTTCCTGCATCAACAGGCTTGCTTCGTGTCTATCCACGCATCTGAGCAAGACCATGTCAAAGTTTCTCTTATACAAAACCCCGTCTGTGTTCAAGAAGAAGCTAGCAGCAAGTCGCCTCAAGGTCTTCTTGTCGTTGGAAGATGCCTCAGCTGGGTATTCTTGCTTTTCCAAGAATAGCTTGATATCGAAGTACCAAGGTTTCTCATCAGACACGGCGTCTACAGAGAAAGCATGAGCTGGAGCGTCAAGCCTGGATATGTCAATTTTGGGCACATAATTCCAACACAAGACTTTGATTGACGAAGAGAGAGTGGCCAATGCGTCGGCAAACGGATTTTCATCACGTGGTATGTGTTTAAGTTTAACTATCATGAAGAACGTCAACAGTTTTCTAGCATAATCCCTGTATGGAATTAGATGCTCTTGATGCGTATACCACTTGCCGGTAACTTGGTTAATGACGAGGGTTGAATCTCCGAATATATCGAGGTTCTTAATCCGAAGATTAATAGCCTCCTCTATTTCCATTATACATGCATCGTATTTCGCTTCATTGTTGGTGCAGCCAAAAGTAATTCTGGCAGCGAAGGGTAAGTGAACATCTTCAGGAGTAATGAGTACGACACCAACTCCACGACCATTGATATTGACTGCCCCATCAAACATCAACTTCCATTTGGATTCAGGGTCAGGCCCCTCCTCCGGAAGTGGTTCCTCATAATCGTTTTCCTTGAGGTACATGATCTCCTCATCAGGGAAATCAAACTTCATTGGCTGATAATCATCCTCAAGAGGTTGTTGTGCAAGGTAATCAGACAATACACTTCCCTTGATGGCTTTCTGAGAAGTATACCGGATGTCATATTTAGTTAAAATCATCTGCCACCTAGCAACCCTTCCGGTTAACGCTGGTTTCTCAAAGATGTACTTGACAGGATCCATTTTGGAAATGAGCAGTGTGGTATGAGTCAATATGTACTGCCTCAGTCGGCGAGCAACCCATACCAAAGCGCAACAAGTTTTCTCGAGCAGTGAGTATCGGGATTTACAGTCGGTAAACTTTTTGCTAAGGTAATAAATAGCGTACTCTTTTCGACCAGACTCATCATGTTGGCCTAGAACACACCCCATTGATCCTTCTAGCACGGTCAAGTACATGATTAATGGTCTTCCTTCCACTAGAGGCATTAGAATTGAAGGCTCCTGCAAATATTCTTTTATTTTGTCGAAAGCTCTTTGGCAATCATCATTCCACCTGACCGTTTGCTCTTTTCTTAGCAATTTAAATATTGGTTTGCACGTGGCCGTTAGATGAGATATGAACCGAGAAATGTAGTTCAACCTCCCTAAAAACCCGCGCACTTCTTTTTCTGTTCTCGGTGCAGGCATATCTTGAATAGCTTTTACTTTGGCAGGATCTACCTCAATTCCTCTTTGACTAACAATGAAACCCAGTAGTTTCCTGGAATGCACTCCAAAAGTGCACTTGTTTGGATTTAACCTCAGCTTGTACTTGATCAGTCTATCAAACAGCTTCTTCAGGTTGACCAGATGCTCTTCTTCGTCTCGAGACTTAGCAATCATATCGTCCACATAACACTCAATCTCCTTGTGTATCATGTCATGGAACAATGTGACCATCGCCCGTTGATAAGTTGCCCCGGCGTTCTTCAAACCAAAGGGCATGACCTTATAGCAGAATGTACCCCACGAGGTAATGAACGTTGTCTTCTCCATGTCTTCCGGCGCCATCTTTATCTGATTATAGCCGGAGAAGCCATCCATGAAGGAGAATACCGAGAATTGAGCAGTATTGTCTACCAACACGTCAATGTGTGGCAACGGAAAATCATCTTTCGGGCTCGCTCTATTCAAATCCCGGTAGTCAACGCACATCCGAACCTTGCCGTCCTTCTTTGGTACAGGTACAATGTTAGCTACCCAAGGTGGGTAACTAGTTACAGCAAGGAAACCGACATCCCATTGCTTCTGAACCTCCTCTTTGATCTTCATCACCATGTCAGGACGAGTTCTTCTCAATTTCTATTTCACAGGAGGACAGTCCTCTCTCAAAGGTAGCTTATGCACAACGATGTCGGTATCCAGCCCTGGCATATCTTGATATGACCAAGCAAAGATATCCACATACTCTTTCAGCATACTGATCAGCTCTTTCTTGACGTCGGCCTACAGACTGGCCCCAATTTTGATCTCTTTCTTCACATCTTCATTGCCAATGTTGATGATCTCAATCTCTTCTTGATGAGGCTGAATAACCCGTTCCTCTTGTTTCAACAATCTGACCAATTCTTCAGGGAGGTCACAGTCTTCCTCAACCCCTTCATCAGCTTGGTAGACTGGATTGTCAAAGTCATGCATAGTCATAACAGGAACGTTATCAATGGAATTCGGATGATCAACACTGCACAGATGATGTGCTTATTCAGAATCTGCTTACTTTGAAAAAGAGACGCTAACACAAAAGAAAAGGAAAACACATTGCCATTTTTATATTTTTGTGAAAAGTTTAAAAACAAAGAAAGAGAACACAGTTTGTCCGAAAATGTCCTTTTATTTCATAGCAAAACAACGATGCAATACAAAACATGGTGGCCCAATACAATGGATCCAAGCATCTTGGGCAGAATGCTGGATTTGACAATGCAATATGCTAATAAAAGGAAACAAAATAATTACTCTGAGAGCCAGGTGACTTGTATGATGTCTTCAGCAGACCAGTTTGTTAGCTCCTCGCCGGGCGCACACGGGTGTATCCAATTGTCCCAGTCACCGTCACCGTCCCCATCTTGGCTTACTGTACAGATCTGATTGCGGTCGAGCAACCCAGCACTTGTAAACGAGATAGCCTTACCACTTGGAGTAGATCCACCAGGCTGATATCCTAAGCCAAACTTATCATCTTTCTTTTCTAGCTCCAACAGCTTGCCCCAGCCTTGGGCGCTTCCTGATTGAACAACCTCTTTTGCTTCCCTGTAGGAGTGGATGGATGTACCCTCCTTTTCACTGCTCTTCTCCACAGGAGTCAAGATGCTGATGTTGACTGCCTCGAAAGCTTGGCATAAAGTCTCATGGATTTCTCCATCCATCTCCACATACTTGAACATCGACAAATGGCTTACGAAGATGTCCTCCTCTCCATAGACTGTGATGACCTGGCCGTCAACCACATACTTAATCTTCTGATGCAGGGTTGAAGTCACAGCTCCAGCAGCATGTATCCACGGGCGACCCAACAAACAGCTGTATGCCGGCTGGATATCCATGACGTAGAAAACACTTTTGAAAACTTGAGAGCCTATCTTAACGGGCAGCTCAACTTCTCCAAAAACCAATCTTCTTGAACCATCAAAAGCTTTGACAATCAAATCACTTGGTCTCAGGACAATCCCATCAACATTAAGCTTCATTAGTGCCTTCTTCGGAAGCACATTCAGGGAAGAGCCTGTGTCTACAAGAACATGCGACAACACAACACCCTTGCACTCCATAGTGATATGTAGTGCCTTGTTGTGGTTTCGACCCTCCGACGTGAGGTCTCTGTCTGTAAAGCCTAGGCCATGGCTTGCATTGACACTTCCTACAACAGCTTCAAGTTGGTTGACAGTGATTTCTTGAGGAACATAGGCCATTTGCAGGACTTTCAATAAGGCCTCTCTGTGTGCGGGAGAACACATCAGCAGTGATAAGATGGATATCTTAGAAGGTGTTTGGTTCAGCTGATCAACCACCTTATAGTCACTCTTTTTGATAATCTGCATGAATTCCTCAACCTCTTTTTCAAATGTACCCTGCCCAGCCACAGGAGTAGTTGATTCATCATTCACAACTTTCTTTCCTTTGGTTTTGGATGAAGCCTCCTCCTCAGGATCCCCTCTCAGCACAGGGGGAGCGAATAAACGACCACTTCTGGAGAAAACCCCCAACTCCTCCGACATTATCTACAGTCGGGTCCAAAGCAACAAACTTGCTCTCAATCTTCTGTCCAACTGCATATACATCCGAGCCATAATGCCAGGGAATGGCCTTATCGTCTGTGTACGGAACAGGCCCAGGTACGGTGATAGTCACAGGACTAATCTGAGGAGCATAAATTGTTACAGGCTCTCTTCTGACAGGCATGTTAGCTTCATCATAGAAAATAGTAATTGTTGACACATCATCAGCTTCATCATTACCAACTTTGTTGAACTGTAAGGATCCATCATCAATCAAACCCTGCAAACCCATCTTCAGCTTCTCACATCCATTTTCAGCATTCAGACAGTCTTCACAATCAAAACAGCAACCAGGAAACACTTGACCATTCAGCAGTCTCTCTTTTACCACCCTCAAAGGAGTTTTCACTTCATCAATACTCAGCACAAGACTCAACTCTTTACCACCCTCAACAACATTGATTCTTGCCCCTCCATGATTCAAGATAGGGTTCGAATTAACATTCGGCGGTGGCACAAAGTTGATTGCTTTAGAATCTATAAGATCTTGAACCTTGTGATGCAAAGCCCTGCACTTCTCAGTCGAGTGCCCGGGTGCTCCAGAGTGGAAAGCACATCGTGCATTGACATCATAACCAACTGAAAGCTCTCCAGGAGGTGGTGGTGCCAAAGTCCTCAACTGAATCAGATTCAAATCTAGCAGTCTTGGAAGCAAAGCAGCATAAGTCATAGGGATGACTTCAATCACCCTATTAGCCGGGCGAGTTTGCCTTGGTTGATACGGTCTCTGCTGATAGTTAGTACGGGGTTGTTGTTGTTGCTGATGTTGTTGTTGTTGTGGAGGAGGTTGCATCTGTTGTATTGGAGCAGAAGGAATTGTGACAGCTGCCACATGCTCATACGGTCTTCTATAACCACGGCCCCGGCCTCGGCCAAATACAACATTTGTCTCACCCTCTCTTCTCCTAGGAGGTCCACTGAAAGCTTTCCTCGCTCCATTTGAGCTGCTAGCACTTGTATCTTGGATCTTCCCCATCTTCAGCAAGGTCTCAACTCTTTCTCCAGCAATAACAATGTCATTGAATTTAGTGGCAGAACTGGACGCCAATCTTTCAAGAAACACACCCTGCAAAGTACCCATAAACATGTCAGCCATTTCGTTCTCAAGCAGCGGTGGTTGCACTCTGGCAGCAAGCTGGCGCCACCTCTGAGCATATTCTTTGAAACCTTCCTTAGCAGTCTGAGCTATGTGCTGCAATTGCGTGCGGTTTGGAGCCATGTCCAAATTATATTGATATTGTCTCACAAAGGCTTCTGCTAGATCTTTCCAAATCTTGATATTGACTATGCTAAGCTTCATGTACCATTCCAGCGAAGCTCCAACCAAGCTATCTTGAAAATAATACATCCAGAGTTTTTCATCGCCAGTATGAGCGGCAATTCTCCCAACAAATGATTGAAGATGGGTCTTCGGGCATGCAGTGCCATTGTATTTCTCAAAAGTTGGTACTTTGAACTTGTATGGGATTCTGACCCCAGGAACCAAACCCAACTCTGTTATGTCAAATCCCAAAGAGCTATGGGATTGAATGGCTCTGATCTGTTCTTCTTCAAACCTCTTGTTCATCTCAGCTCCTTGACCTTCAGCTTCGTCAAGCAAAGTGAACTGCTCGTCCTGATTATCCATCTGAATATTATTCAACCCATCATTGATTATAGTCACCCCTAGCTGTGTAACAGGGATTTCCACTTGACGTGCGCCCGCACCGGTACGATTATCAGCAGCAGTAATGTTGTTCCGGGGTTGACTGTTTTCTATCATCTCCCGGAAACGCTCTTGGTTCTGACCCATGCCTGCCATCAATGTCATAAAGTTATCCATTCTCAGTCTCAAATCTGCCAAGTCTGCTTGCATCTAGTCCATGATTCTCTCTCTGTTGATCTTTGTTGGATATCTATGTGTTGCTGGTAGTTCCCGAACTTTTCGGGGAGCTATAGTGCCTGAAACACAAGAAATGTTAGCAACTGAGACACTACCTGCAAAACAAACAAACAGGTTATATGTATGCAATGCAATTGTTTATGTTTCCAATCCCAGGTCATTCATGCCCCGGTTCCGGTATTTAGCAAAGAAAACCAGATGGGTACTGATCCTCGACTTTCAGAAACCTTCGCGAAAAACCACATTCAAACCATAACAGCAGGCACACCAAGAAATGGTGAAAAAGACATAACATAAATCAGCCTATTAGGCAAATAAAACAGAATTCCCCGTAGGGTACAAGTCTCTAAAAAGAAAAACAAACAGCTAGGAATCCCACAACATGTCTGTAGGTAATCCAGATACAAGGAAAACAAACTAAGAAGCAAAACCACTGCCTGAGGACCCTGAACCTCCCTCACTAAGCCCTACATCAGACCTAACCTTCTTGACTCCAGCCATCAACTTGAGGTCTTCAATCTCTTTAAGTGCTGCTTCGAGGGCTTGTTGATTGTCTGCTAACTGCTGAGTTTTCTCCCTGCGAATCTTAAGGACTTGCCTCACCTCTTCCTTTTTGTAGGCCATTTGCACTTCGAAGAACTATTCTTTCTCTCTATATTTCTTCAACTCCTGCTCTCTCTGTCCCTGCAACCAGACAATAGACTGACGAGCTTCCTTGAGAGTCTTTGAATTCTTCTTGCGTTCAGCTTCTCTTTTAGCTTCCATCATTCCCAACCGGTGGAAGTGAGCTTCTCTTCCAGCGAAGTCTTTCTCTTTAGCCTCCAAGGTAGTCTGCATCTTCAGCAATTTCTCTTCAGCTTCATTCTTGGCTCGGTTGGCAAGATGATACAGACTAACTACTTCAGTGTTCTCCACTCTGACTGCATGCAGCTGGGCTTCCAACTTCTTGAACTCTTCTAAAGACGCAGTATCAATGGGCTCAGCAACTGGAGGAACTGGAGATGAGAATGGCAGCAATACCCTTCTGGCTCTGTCTTTCAACTAAGCTTCATACTCCGAGAATGTCTGATTGTTGCACTTTCCAAAGCTAGCTATCCCTTCTCCCTTAATGCACTTCCAAGCTCCAGCAACCTTCCTCACTAAGGGCATATTGTCCTTCACTGGGAAGTAGAAAATAGGGGTCAACTTCAATTCTTCTGGTACCTCTCTCAAGGCATATCCCAATTGTCTTCTTAACAAGATTGGTTTATAATTGATCCCTCCAAGTACTCCCAATAAAGGTACACTAAGATAACTCTCACAGCTAGTGATGAAACGTGCACCTTGCAGCCTTTGAGTAATCCACCTGACATCCTTGGCAAGCAACTTTTCCAGTACCAAGGTGTGGTCACTAAACAATCCAGTACTAGGCATATGCCTCATGAACCACATATGAAATAAAGGAGCACAACAACGAACTAAACCTCCCTTCTTCTTCTCAGTCTTGTAGTGCACTGAGTAATACAAATCTCCGAGCAAGGTAGGCACAAGATTCTTCAGCAAAAAGAGATGTATGGCATTCATATCTATGAACTTCTCCATATCAGCAAACAAGATAATTCCATAGATAGAAAGAGCCAAGATAGCACAGACATCATCCCATTCTTCCTCAACAGCCAGCTCTTCCACCTTCTTTACCAAAGTCTCCAAAGAAAACCCAGGTACACCTCCCTTAATGATGGTCAAAGGATTCACAGCAGAAGTGCTCAAATAAAGAGCCTTAGCAATAGCCTCAGGTGCAGGTCTACTCATCTCAGCATTGAACGGAATCTGGTCTCAGACAGGCACTCCCAAGATCAAAGCATACTCCTCCAGTAAAGGACCTAGCTGAAAATCAGGAAAAGTGAAGCAACGGAGATGAGGATCATAATACTGAAGCAGGGTATGAATGGCACTTCTCTCAGAAGGATCTAACTCTACCACCACATCCAGAATACTCCCATAAGCCTTCCTGAATCTCTCTACATGGTTGGGTGTAATCAGCTTCACCATCTTCTTCAACAGGCCAACCTTGGTGTCAAAAAACTTGAAGTGAATATTCTGCTTGCGTGGATCTTCCATCTCTGAAGAGAATACCGGAACCGGATGCAAAGATATGAACCTGTGAATGAAAACAAAACATGATTAATGATGAAATGATGCAATGCAGATGCAAATGCAAAGACATATGATCATCTGGGACTGTCTGGAATCTGGATACCAAGGCCAAGTAATTAGAAACCCAAATCCTCTGGATATCAGCCCATAAACACTCAGATAAGCTCAGATACTCCCAATCAAAGACCAGAGAAACTCAAGAACTCCGGAACCAAAGTAACTGTATCAGAACATGAAACTGTACTGGTAACAAGGGTATGATGAGGTCAAGGGTTCCTGAAAACCTGTAAACCCATCCCTAATCTCATGGGTGTGCTCCGGGTCAAACATCACGGACTCTCAAAGCCGAATAGCAATAATACTTTCACCATTTCCGAGAAGTGGCTCATGACCAAATCAGGGAATCGGTTAGGCATTATGTACTATGCAGGGAGGCCTCAGCTGAGTCCAGGAAAAACAAGCACCCCTTATAAGTCCCCAGCTTCAAGCGCTGAAATCGAGAAACAATAGTACATTCAGCCCGTAGGATACAGTACTAATGTCATACGACCAGATGCTTTGACTGAGTTCCTATAAGAGAACCAGGCCATCCTATGCGAGTCCCCAGTGGACCCTCGGGTGTGAATGGGTTTGCCACAAAATGTGGTCTGCCACTGCCACCATTGGAGAGGGTTGTTTCCACAAAGGTTCTCAATGATCGGTCCCCAGATGCACATAACTATCAAGGTCCTATCCCGAAGTGGAGGAAATCCCCACACAAGATATTTCCAAGACGGTCGCAATCTGGGCGTGAATAAATACTGCCACTCATCATGTCACATGTGAGTACAATATGTCCACTCTAATCCTATAGTGCACTCAAGCCGGGTACTTGGCTTATCTCTCAGAAACAATATCACCCGAGCCCACCAAACAGAAAACCAGTCCAGACAGTCCAGTATATACATGATGCAGAAAATAAATACTGAAAACTGTAAATAAAGCTGTAAATAAAGCTGTAAACAAACAACAATAACAATACAACAAGCCACATCAAACAAACATCACCCAATGAAACAACAACATACAAGCGCTAAGAGAGACTCACAGGGGAACCAGAGATCTCTGGTGTGCAGTCCCCAGCAGAGTCGCCAGCTGTCGCTCCCCGGATTTCCATCCTGGTACAAACGCGAAAGTGGCGCGGAAAAAGAATAGAGTCGCCAGCCAGGCATTTTTATCCCGAAGAAAGGGAATGGTAATGCTGCACAAACCAGAAGAAAGAAGAGGAAGGACACAGGTCCTACGAACCAAAGAGACTGAGTTCGGGAGTCGGTTACGACCTGGGAAGGTATTAGCACCCAGATCGTCCGCCGTACCCGACGGGATCCACGCTTGCAAAGAAAACTACTTCAAAGGGTGAGGGTATGAAAGCTGCAGCAAAAAAAGAAAATGAAAAGAAACTGGAACTGGAAAAGAAACTGGGAAAAGAACTGGATAAGAAAAAAAGAGAAAAATTTAGGGAAAATAAAGATTGTGCTCGAACGGGCCCTACCCCGCAGCCTATGTACCTCATCAGGATAATGAGGATCAGAGACACCGTAGTTCCCCTAACGAGGGGTGGCAAGGAAATTGGTTGTGAATTAAGGCTTGAAGTGCCTATGCCATTGCTCAGGTGTTGCAGACTCGGACGACGAGTGCGTAACCGTCTTGCAAAGTGACAAGTAGGAGCAAGTTCGCGTACGGAGCGAATGAGATGAGAACAGAATTCCCAAAGGAAGAACGCTTATTGTTTGTTTGTTTGGATAGGTTTGAGAACCTATTGTTGTTTTTTGTTTGGTGTGCTCGCAAAGATCTTACGACCTTTTGCCTACGTACCCCCAAAAAGATAATTGAGGGATCAGAGCATCATAGTTCCTCCTAAAAGGCTAGAGTTAGGAGGAAATGGTTGATTTGTATCCTAGTTAAAGCATAGGATGTTGATGCTTAAAGTTTGTTGTATTTGTGTCTTGATCAAAGCCCAATATTGAAGCTAAAAAGTTTGTTTTTGTCCTGATTAAAGCCCAGGATTTGAAGCCGGAATGGTTTGTTGTAACTGATAGGAGTGCTTGAATTTCATAGCTCAAGGCATAAGTTGAATGGTATCTTGATTTGCATAGCTCAAGAAAGGCTGAATGGGTACCCTGAATTGCATAGCTCAAGGAGGACTGAATGGGTTATCTTGATTTGCATAGCTCAAGAAAGGCTGAATGTTTAGCTTAGTTGAAGTCCAATACTATGACTGTTGGGAATTATTTTAGTTAAAGTCCAAGACTATTATTGTATTAGTTGTTATTAGCTTATTTAAAGTCCAAGACTATGATTGTATTTCTATTAACCTTAAAAAGTTTGTCTTTTGTGCCTTGATTGAAGCCCAAGGTTAAAGCTAAAAGGCTCAGTAGAGAGAATTTGTCATCTCTAAAGAGGGAAAGGTGTGTTTATATGTGCCTTTATTGAAGCCCAAGGTTGAAGCTAAACAAGGAAAACTGACTTTGTAGGGAAAGTTTTATCTGTGTCCTAATTTGCAATCCCAGGTGTGAAGCTGTAATACGGTGGGAGAAGTGACTTTGTCATTTTTTATTTTCACAAAAACAATGTTGCAGATAGCAAGAGTCGCCCCGAATTTTCTTTTATCCAAATAGGAAAGGTGGAAAATAATAGGAAAGGCCTTGGTTTAGATTTTGAGTTCGGGGGGTAGGTTATACAAAGGAAAGGTGTTAACACCCTTTGTGTCCATGGTTATCCATGGGCTCTTAACTGCTTAGCTCACTTTGTTTTTGTTTGAAAAAAAATAGTGGTAACGTGTTTAGAAAAGGCCTGCCTTTGTAATGATTCTCGTATGAATGTATACAAGGTGGTTTTTTTGGAAGGTTTTTGAAAGTGTGAGGTGAAAGAGTAATTTTGCTTTGAAATTGTGAGCAAGCAGTTAAGGGTTTCCTACCTACTCAAGGTCATTCATATTATATTTTCTTTCCTTAGAGATAGGAATGTCCTTACTATTTGTTAGTAAGTAGTCTTATCTTTGGATGTAAGGGATAGGCGTAGGGTCATTGTATGGTCATAGAAGGCAACCTTGTAAAGGTATCTTAGCAACTCGAAGGGACTATCATCATTTTTTCGTAGGGTCATCGGGGGACTAGATCACTTATTCGTAGGAAACTCGAAGGGTCATTGATGGACTATGATCTTTATATCGAAGGGACTATGATGATATTTATTTAGGCAACTTTTCTAAGACACCTCTACGTTCGAGGGACTTGACCATTATTCGTAAGGCAACAAGAGAGGCTACCGTAAAGGTGCAAGTGTGCAAGGTGTGTCATTTTCAGTTATTTTATCTTGGATTTAAAGTTTTCTAAGTTGTTTTTAGTCTAATCATACAATCCTATTAGTCATACATCTAAGCAATTTATAGGTGCGAAAAGGAAAAATGCGGAAAATAAAACCCTAGACTATTACAAGGTTTTGGGAGAGTTACATAATTGAGGAGTACAAAAAGTAAAATCCTAATTAGACTATTACATTACATAGGAAGTTACATAAATAAAAAGAAATTGTGGAAAGAATAAATTACAAGTCTTTTTGGCACCTATACATTTTCTAGAAATCGTAAAATAATCGAAACGAAAAGATCGGAAGAATATTGAGTCTTTGAGATGAGAGGAGGATATATATATATATATATATATATATATATATATATATATATATATATATATATATATATATATATATATATATATATATATATATATATATATATATATATATATATATATATATATATATTATGGAGAATATTTTTATTTTTTTGATATATACTATTAGAAGAATAAAAAAATAAACAGAATCAAATAAAATCACTGTAGATTTTAAAATAATGGAAAATGAGAAAAGTGATTAAAATAAAATCTAAAAAATACTAAAACAATGTTAAAAATCTAATAAAATCAAATAAAGAGTGCACAATTGTTTTTATATTTTTTTTGAGAATATGGAAATAGAAAATAAATCAAATAAAATAGAAAAAAAATAGGAATTTGCGATTTTGAGGGTCAAAATCTTTTAGAATTCTATTCTAAAAGAGTATTGTTCTTCGATTTTTTCTGAACTTCTGGAAATAATTCGGAGTAAATCTAAACAGTAGCATTTCCAAACTTACATGACATGTTGGAATTCTTATCACTACTGCAACACTCAAAGTGTCGGCGGAAACTGATTACCGCAGATTAACCAACAATTTATTTCTCCATGGAATAAGTAAAAAGCAAAAGAAACATCATAGTTCTTTTAGATCAAGTTTTTTTTAATGAAATTTGAAAATATTTTAGGGTTTGTGGAGGCAAGAATTTTGTGAATTGTGGGTGAGGAAAATATGAGAAAAATAAGGTCTATTTATAGATAAAGGATTAGGTCATAAATTGAGTGTGATTGTCTAAATTAAGAAAGATTTAATCTGACCTGATTTTCCCCATTTCTTAAAGCCCAAGCCAATGAATCTGGATGAATTCATGGCTAGATGAATCTAAATAAAAAATATATTTAAAATAATAATATAATAATGATGATGAAAAACATATTTAATTTAATTTTATTTGTGATTTTTTGAGATTTTTTCCATAAAATAATGATTTTAATGAAAAAAATCATTTTTTTAAAAATGCATTAAATGCAAATACGAAAATTAAAAATTAAATAATAAAAAAATTCTATTTTTTTGATTTATTTTATAAAAAAATAAAAATAGAAAAAGTTATCAGTAAAGGAAAATAAAATAAAAAGAGAGGAGGTGGGATTTGAACTCACAACCTCTCACATTTATATCCCTTATACTCATTTTTCTACCAATTGTGCTATTTTATTTATTCGAAATAAAGAGGCACCAGAAAGCATATGAAGCATGTCAAAATTTGGGGTACGACAAGCGTGAGGAGACCATTTGAATCAATTTGTCTCAAATATGCGAGGGTAAATTTTGGGGTACAACATAAGCTTATTTGTGAGAGACTGACTCTTGGTTTATCTGTATCTTATATGAAGTCTAAGATGGGAGGCTGAAAATTTGTTGGGAGACTGACTCTGTATGAAGAATGTTTTGTCTGTTGGGAAATTTATGAGAGATGTGGTCATCGGGCTTTCCTTTGTCTGGGAGGATTCAATTGTACAAAGCCCAAAAGGAGGCCAGCTTGGTCATCCATCAGGGAGAGGAAGAATATTGTATGTATTTGATTCTAAAGGATTTGTTTATATGCTTTTAGGAAACCTTTGAGAGTCCTTGTGTTTAAGCCCAATAGGAGGCTAGGTTACCTATAAGAGGCCAATGGGTCCTTTAACAAAGCCCAAGAGAAGGTTGGGGAATGGTGAGTAACTTCTAAGCCTGAGAGAAGGTACCTTTAAGAGGCCTAAGGGTCCTTGAATGAAGCCCAAGAGGAGGCTAAGTTTTTCCCTAATAGGGTTCTAGTTATTCAAAGGTTGGGTCTGGTGATAGTAACCCGAGTACTTAGATTCTAACAGAGATGCAAATATATACAATAAAGATGCATGCAGACATATAAAAGGTATCAATGAATGTGTTTGACAGGTTTTAGTATGTCTTTGCTATGGTTTGAGTATTCTTAAATGTTTTATTAAGAATGATGTTGGGAGTTACACTTGGAAGCAGAGGCCCAAGATCCCGAGGGGTAAAGATTACATATGTGTTTTAACATTGTATTCTCTTTGTCAATAAGAAGTATTTTATTATCTTTGCTTTAGTATGATGTGAAGAAAGATAATTTCGGCAAACAACCCTAATCTAACAAGCAACAACAGTTTAAGAAACAACGAGAGGGAGAAGAGATGGCTTAGAAGCCAATAATAGGGCTTATACATAAGGATTCCTATGGAATTTGTTTTGTTGATTAATTATCTAGTGATTTCATACACATAGTAGGGCTTGGATGCTGAAAAGCTACCTACATCCTAGAAAGCAGTTCACTGGAGTGAAGCTTAGTCTAGTTGCTGGTGTATTTTATCTTTAGTCATAAAGATGAAAAAATAAAAAGAGATGAGATTTGTAAACAAATGCTCGTGAATCTCTGTTTAGGAGATTAAAAACTATTTAAGAAAATAGTTAGGGGATTCAGGACTTATACGGAAGCCTGTCGGAGTTTTAAAATAGACCGGAGAAAATTTAAAACAGTAAGAATGGTTCTAAACACAAAGGATACCCCATGACACATTTTAACAATTCATTTTAGAAAATAAATGGTTATGTGTGTAAAAACCCCAAATTTTCCCTCACTCATTTCACACCATGGCTTTTGATCTTCCATGTTTGCATTAGTTTAAGCATATCATCTCATATTGCATATTTGTTTCATCTGCATGGTTCAAGTTCACCTGCATCTAGGGTTTGTGATCTGAGCAATCCAAGGATCCATCTGAGCCACTCCAAAGGTCTCCAATCATTCCAAGAGGGTCCATGTGTGTTCTATCATCATATTATATCCCTCAAAGATCAAGGAAGTCAAGAAATCATAAGAATTGGCAAGGCATGGAAGCAGAGCTAGGGTTTTCACTACACAGATGACCAAAATTAGGGTTTTGGTTTCAGAGGCCATAACTCCAAATTTTTTGGTCATTCTTGTTTCTAATAGTCTCAATATGTTATAAGGATCATGTGTACCAAGTTTGATGAATAAATTCATTGTGGAAGTCATATGTTCACTGGGTAACTTCTTGTGCAAGTCAGTGCAAAATCAGGGCATCTGAGGCCCCCAACAATGGAACCAAAGGGGTGTTTTCATCAAATTGAAGTTATATGATCTTTATTTGATCATTGAAGAGCTTGGAAGTTCACAAAATTGAAGAAATTTGAGCTAAACCAAAAGTTGCCAAAAATGGAAATGACTTGTAATGGAAACTTTCCATTTTGGGAAAGTTCTTCAACCTCCTCTTTCTCAACCAAAAATGCTTCAAATGAAAAATTGTTGGTCATGAAAGTTGTAGATTGGACCATCCCCTTTTCAAAAAGTACAAGAACATGTTCTAATTCATTGTGGAACTCAAGTTATGGCCTTGCAAAGTTGGAAAAAATCCTATAATTTTCACATTCACACCAAAGAGGATTTTTTGCAAAACCACTTGCCAAGTCATTTTGTGACCTCTAATGCATCTCTAAGCATCATACAAACATAGTACATTACATTGTGATCAGAATTGCCCAAAGAATCACTTGCTTGCATGGCTTGCATCACAAGAAATCACAAAAGGGGTAAATTACATAACACTTGCAAAACCTATGAAATCTTTGCCTCTAAGCCATCCAGCTGCATAATTTCAATCCCATGGCTCTCCTTGAACCAAGTTGAGGCCAGACATGCCCTTGAACAGCTGTTGCACAAGCCCATACCTCAAGTACACAAGTTGTTTACTTTTTGCAATTGGACCCATACCAATCAGCTGCAGCCACAACAACTCTTTGGCCAATAGGGACTTGTTATGTGGACCAAAAGCAAGCCAATTCACATAACCTTGGAGCTCAGAACCTCTCATACACCAAGTTCCACAAAATCACCCTCAACCTTCATCTCTTCGAAACACACTGCACAAGCATCAAACATCCAATATTTTTCATAGATCAACTCACCATCATCCATAGATCATTTCCCAACCATTGCCAAGCCCTAAAAGTCAGCCAAACATAAACACGATTCTGGACTAGTTGAATTGCAACCTCTCAATCCAGCTCATTTCAACTCATTCCAAGCTTCTCAACATCATCAAGGAGTCCATTGGGGTGGGTTTGCACATGAGAAGAGGTCAGTAAGCTCCATACGTGAAAGCTCCATCTCAGGTATCCATCTTCAAATTTTTTTCCAGAAGCATGATTTTAAGTTTCTAAGTTGTTCTACATGTTATGCTGATCATCATGATATAATTTATTTTGAAAATGAGTTAAAAACAAGCGTGTATTTAACTTCTGAAACTTTGCCCGTGAAACATGTTCTTGTTTGATTCTCATGATTTATGCAAAATAAATTGATTTTGAGGGTTGATTTGTGTTTAGGGTGAGTTGGGGGTTTGATATGGAGCTTTAGAGCTCTTAAAATGGCATGGGGAGAGAGTTGAGGAAGGAACCCTTCCGGAGAAGACGACCGGAACACTGTTCCGGCCGTCTGAAGGGGATTAGGGCTAATCTCATGTGGTTAAGTTAGTTTGAATTTAGGCCGTTTGATGAGTGTTTTCCGCGCATTTTGGAGGGTTGAGATTGATCATTAAACCCTAATCCTAATTAATTAGTTTTAATTTATTTAATTAGTTCAGTTTAAAACATGGTTGTTGGATCTCATTTAATTAGCCAGCTTAAGTCACAGCCTTAGGATTAGATTACCATAAGTCCACGTGACTTTGCATCCTGACCACCCATCCATCTAACTTGCAATCTCAGCCTCTCATTCTGCATACTTTCATTTTATTTTTATTTTCTTTACATTTTATTTTACATATTTACTAAAAATAGTAAAAATCATTAAAAAATTCTGAAATTTTTTACCATGACTATTATTAATTTTTCAGAAACCAAAAACATTTTTATTTTTATTTTTTGCATTAAAAAAGCATTTTTAAAATATTTTAATGTTTATTTTAATTAATTAACATAAATGAATTAATTAAAATACCATTTAGGTTTCTAAAAATCACAAAAAAATTCACATTGCATCTTAAGACATTTAGAAACATTGTCAAACCATTCATATAAATTTCTTTTTGGTTTTGAACATACTTTGACATTTTCTTTGAATTTAGGGTTCATAAAATCCCCTTTTTAGAACCCTAACTTTGAAAAATCTTTTCTGCCTAACCATGAAGAGTTTGATAATGGTTCTTTTTGCATTGTTTTCAATATAACATGTAGTTCCTAGGATATTTTTGTCATGAATTTATATTTCATTTTCAAATTGATTTGCTTTTTTCCTTTTAAGGTACCCAAAAACCCTAGTTAACTTAGAAAAATCATACTTTTCTTTAGGTTAAGTGTTAGACCTTCTCCTTTGGGGTGTGATATCATATGGGGTTAAGGTTTGTTTGAGCTCATTTGCAAATTTTTATCATGTGAGTTGCTTCTGTCTTGATCATTTGCATCTCATCCTTTCATGTAATCCTAGTTTTGCATCCTTACTTGCATCTTACATTGCATTGCATGAACATATGAACTTTCCATGACATTCTAAGCACTTGTATGCCATCTTAGACATCTTAAGACATTTCTTGAACATTTCTTGGTCATTTTTTCATACATTTGATATGCTTTGCATCCATTTCATTTCATAAACATCCATGTGTTTTCATGCTTCCCATTTGCTTCATTTGCATTCATTCTCTTGTATGATCATCCATTGCACTTTGTATGTCTTTGCATCATGTCATAGCATCATTTGCATCATGTGTATGCTTCTGGTTTTGGTTTTTTCCTTTGCATATGCTTCATTCCATTTCATTTCTTTCCTTATGCAAATTGTGATAACATTTTCAGGTGGTAAGTTGACTTGAGAAGTGAATTTGCCTTCACTTATCATTTCTCTCCCTCTTCTTCATATGCATCTTTACTGCATTTTTCATTGTCTTTGAGTGGGATTGCCCATTCATGTTCATCTCTCACTTTCTTTCTCTAAGTTACTTATCTTCTTCAATGAAGTAAGTAACTTATTTCTTCTGCTTCTTCCTCCTTCCATCTGCTTCTTCCATTGGTGGCTTCCTTGAAGATCTTTATCAAGCCTTACAAACCATAGGAACATCCAAGCATGATAATAATTAGGGTTGTGATTAGTCCCCCTTAGCTTTTACCTTTGAGTCTTCTTTGTGTCTCTCTTCTCATCTCATCATTAGAGACTAAACCATTAAGGCTTTAGGACTTTGGAATTAGGGTTATGCCTGCATCCTTCTCTTAGGATGGAGTGTATAACTTTAATCCTAAGTGTTAAACCCTTACTTTGTTTAAACCTCTTAATCAATCCATCAAATAATCACTAAGACATTAACTTGTAATTTGGGCCTTACATTAGGGTTCTAATTCTTCCATTATTGGTTAAGAAGGACTAACCCTAGTGTTTAATGGACAAGTCCCCCTCAAGTTGTATTACAAACCATAAAACTCACTTCTTAATCCCACTCTTAATTAAAATCCACTTTAATAAAGGCTTGTTTTATCATGAGGTTAATCCCTAATCATGGATTAAGTTGATGTATCTTCTTCAGCTTAAGTGTGCTCATCTATTATCCTTCTATTAGGATGGTGTAATGAGTTCACTAATCCTTGATTATGGCTTAAACTCATTACTTAACACTAAACAAAAACTCAAAAACATCTAAATAATCACAAGTAGGTTAATGATCTTAATCCTACATCATCATGGCAATTAAGTTGAGATGCTTATCTCACACTTAAAGTATTCTCATTATCCCTAATCAGGGAGGATATAATGAGTTTACAAGTCCTTGATTTAGGCTTAAGCTCATCAACTTATGACAAACACCAAAAACAATAAAAGATTGAAAACAAAAAAACAAATAATAATCGTCTCCTCCGGGATTCTTTTCTCATCATCCTCACTCACAAACGAGAACTTGCTTCTTCCGTCTAATGCAAGATAGTTAGCACTCGAGCCAGACGAGTCATACACTTGAGCATAGACAAGAAAGTAGTTCATCAGTCAATTCTTTCAGTCTCTTTGAGTCGAAATACGGTGTTCTTCCCCCCCCCCCTTTCCAGCATTCTTTCTAAAGCCTCAGTTCCTGAGCATTCACCCTTTTGCACTGACACTTGTACATCCTTTTCCAGCTTTTGCACACAGATAACACATCCACTTACCCTTTTAAACACAATCTTTTAAGCATGGATCCCGTCGGGTACAACGGACAATCTGGGTGCTAATACATTCCCAGGTTGTAACCAACCCCCTTTTCTCAGTTTCTCTGGTTCGCGACCGTCTTATCCATCTTTTCCCAGGTTTATGCAGCATTACCTTTCCTTCGGGATAAAAATGCCTAGCTGGAGACTCTATTCACCTTCATTTCATTCTCTCCTCTCGCCGACCGTTCGCGTCTGTACCCTATCTAACCAGGTGTCTTTTCGGGGAGCGACAATGTGCAAAGAATTTCACAGAAAAATATTCACAGATGAAAACTTAATGCAGTGAAAAAGGCGATCGCAGTTGTAAACACCCCAAATTTTCCCTCATTAATTTCACACCATGGCTTGTGATATTTCATGTTTGCATTAGTATAAGCATACCATCTCATATTGCATTCTTGTTTCACTCCATAGTTCAAATTCATCTGCATCTAGGGTTTGTGATCTGAGCAATCCAAGGATCCATCTGAGCCACTCCAAAGGCCTCCAAGTGTTCCAAGAGGGTCCATGTGTGTTAAATCATCATATTGTGTCTCTCAAAAGTCAAAGAAGCCAAGAAATCACAAGAACTGGCAAGGCATGGAAGTAGAGCTAGGGTTTTCACTACACAGATGACCAAAATTAAGGTTTTGGTTTCAGAGGCCATAACTCCAAATTTTTGGGCCATTCTTGTTTCTATTGTTCTTAATATGTTATAAGGATCACATGTACCAATTTTGATGAAGAAATTCATTGTGGAAGTCATATGTTCATTGGGTAACTTCTTGAGCAAGTCAGAGCAAAATCAGGGCATCTGAGGCCCCCAACAATGGAACCAAAGTGATATTTTCATCAAATTGAAGTTATATGATCTTTATTTGATCTTTGAAGTGCTTGGAAGTTCACAAAATTGAATAAATTTGAGCTAAACCAAAAGTTGCCAAAAATGGAAATGACTTGTAATGGAAACTTTCCATTTTGGGAAAGTTTTTCAACCTCCTCTTTTTGATCCAAAAATGCTTCAAATGAAAAATTTTTGGTCATGAAAGTTGTAGATTGGATCATTCCCTTTTCAAAAAGTACAAGAACATGTTCTAATTCATTATGGAACTCAAGTTATGATCTTTCAAAGTTGGCAAAAATCCTATAATTTTCACTTTCATACCAAAGAGGGATTTTTGCAATTTCACATGCCAAGCCATTTTGTGACATCTAATGCATCTCTAAGCATCATACAAACATAATACAATGCATTGTGATTAGAATTTCCCAAAGAATCACAACATTTCATGCCTTGCATCACAAGATATTTCAAAGGGGCAAAAATGCAAAGTCTTGCAAAACCTATGAAACCTTTCCCTCCAAGCCATCCAGCTGCATAATTTCAATTCCATGGACCTCCTTGATTCATGCTAATACCAGACATGCCATGAAACATCTTCTGCACAAGCCCATGCCTATGGTACACAAGTTGTTGACCTTTTGCAAATGAACCCATACCAATCAGCTGCAGCCACAACAACTCTCTGGCCAATAGAGACATGTTATGTGGACTAAAAGCAAGCCATTTCACAGAACCTTGAAGCAAAAACACTCTCATACACCAAGTTTCACAAAAATCCTCTCCACCTTCAAACTTTCGATTCTCTCTGTTCAGCCATTCAAACCTCAAACAAATTTCATAAACCAACTCACCATCATCCATAGATCATTTTCCAACTATTAAACAAGCTTGAAAGTCCCTGAAAGCAAAACACGATTCTGGTGCAGCAAGAGCTCATCCTCTCAATCCAGCCATTCTAAACTCATTCAAAGCCTTGTAACATCATCAGGGGATCAAGTGGAGGCTATTTGCACAAGAGAGAGGTCCAGAAGGTGCCAAACTGAAAAGCTTCATCTCAGGTATACCTCAAGAAAAAATTTTCCAGAACTTGTTTTTTATGTTATAGAAATGTTACCCATGCTTCACTGATCACACTGCACTTGTTGGTTTTGAAAATGGTTGAGTTTTAAGCTTGTATCGTGTTTCTGAAAGTTTGACCTAATTTTCAGTTCTTGCTTGATTCGTGTTATTGATGTATGATAAATGAATTTTAGGGTTAGATTCTTGTTTAGGGTAGTGAGTTGATCATTTCTGGAGAGTTTGAGAGTCTGGGGTGGGGTTTTGAAGAAGCTCAGGGGATGAGCTCGCCGGAGAAGACGACCAGAGGTCTTCTCCGGCCACCTGAACTTGATTAGGGTTTAATCTGTGTAATTAAGCAACTTCGAATGTGGGGCGTTGGATTTGGGGTTCGCGCGTGTTTTTGATGGTCAGGATGTGTTCACTTAGCCCTAATTCCATTTAATTTAATTAATTAATTAAGTTTAGCCAGTTTGAATGTGAGCCATAGGATTTGGCGCGCAGTCAATTCCCTCCACCCAGCTTTGAATCTCAGCCATGGATCTTGAATACTTCTCATTTAATTCATTTTTATTTCACTTTTTCTTATTTCTTTTGCATAATTATTTTAAAATATCAAAACTCATCCAAAAAATTTCAAACTTTGCATTTCTGATTCAAATATTTTTCTTCATCTAAAAACAATTTTTATTTTATTTTTTGCATTTAAAAAGTATTTTAAAAATATTTAAAATTTTATTTTAATTAATTAATGGAAATTAATTAATTAAAATACCATTTAGGTTTCTAAAAATCACAAAAAAAATCACATTGCATCTTAAGACATTTAGAAACATTGTCAAACCATTCATATAAATTTATTTTTGGTTTTGAACATACTTTGACATTTTCTTTGAATTTAGGGTTCATAAAATCCCCTTTTTAGCACCCTAACTTTGAAAAATCTTTTCTGCCTAACCATGAAGGGTTTAATAATGATTCTTTTTGCATTGTTTTCCATATAACATGAAGTTTCTAGGATATTTTTGGCATGAATGTATCTTTCATTTTCAAATTGATTTGCATTTTCCCTTTTAAGGTACCCAAAAACCCTAGTTAAATTAGAAAAATCATAAATTTCTTTAGGTTAAAGAGTTAGACCTTCTCCTTTGGGGTGTGATATCATATGGGGTTAGGGTTTGTTTGAGCTCATTTGCAAATTTTTATCATGACATATGCTTCTGTTTTGATCATTTGCATCTCAACTTTTCATGTAACCCTAATTTTGCATCTTTACTTGCATCTTACATTGCATTGCATGAACATATGAGCTTTTCATGTCATTACAAGCATTTGTATGCCATCTTAGACATCTTAAGACATTGCTTGAACATTGCTTGATCATTTATTCATACATTTGCTATGCTTTGCATCCATTTCATTTCATAAACATCCATGAGTTTTCATGCTTCCCACATGCCTCATATGCATTCATTCTCTTGTATGATCACACATGTGCACCTTGTATGCTCTTAAATCATCTCATAGCATCATTTACATCATGTGTATGCTTCTGGTTTTGGTATTTTTATTTGCATATGCATCATTCCATTTCATTTCTTTCCTTATGCATCTTGTGCTAACTTTTCAGGTTAATGGTAAGTTGTTTGAGAGGTGAATTTGCCTTCACCTCCCACTTCTTCTCATATCTTTCATATTACATCTTTGCTGCATTTTTAATTGTCTTTGAGTGGGTTTTCTCACTTATGTTCATCTCTCACTTTCTTTCTTTAAGTTGCTTATCTTCTTCAATGAGGTAAGTAACTTATTTCTTCTGCTTCTCCCTCCTTTCATATGCTTCTTCCATTGGTGGCTTCCTTGAAGATCTTTCTCAAGCCTTACAAACCATAGGAACATCCAAGCATGATAATAATTAGGGTTGGGATTAGTCCCCCTTAGTTTTTACCTTTGAGTCTTCTTTGTGTCTCTCTTCTCATCTCATCATTAGAGACTAAACCTTTAAGGTTTTAAGACTTTGGAATTAGGGTTATGCCTGCATCCTTCTCTTAGGATGGAGTGTATAACTTTAATACTAGGTGTTAAACCCTTAATTTGTTTAAACCTCTTAATCAATTCACTTAATAATCACTAAGACATTAACTTGTAACTTGGGCCTTACATTAGGGTTCTAATTCTTCCTTTATGGTTAAGAAGGACTAACCCTAGTGTTTAATGGACTAGTCCCCCTCAAGTTTTCTTACAAATCATAAAAATCACTTCTTAATCTCACCCTTAATTAAAATCCACTTTAATAAAGGCTTGTCATCTAATGACTTTAATCCATAATCATGGATTAAGTTTAGGTATCTTATTTAGCTTAAGAGTGCTCATCTATTATCCTTCTATTAGGATGGTGTAATGAGTTCACTAATCCTTGATTATGGCTTAAACTCATTACTTAACACTAAACAAAAACACCAAAAACATCTAAATAATCACAAGTAGGTTAATGATCTTAATCCTACATCATCATGGTAATTAAGTTGAGATGTTGATCCCATACTTAAAGTATTCTCATTATCCCTAATCAGGGAGGATATAATGAGTTTACAACCTTTGATATAGGCTTAAGCTCATTAACTTATGATAAACACCCAAAAACAATAACAAAACTGAAAACACAAAAACAAACAATAATCGTCTCCTTCGGGATTCTTTTCTCATCACACTCACCCACAAACGAGAACTCGCTTCTTCCGTCTAATGCAAGACAGTTAGCACTTGAGCCAGACAAGTCATACACTTGAGCATAGACAAGCGAGCAGTTCATCAGTCAATTTATCTTCAGTCTCTTTGAGTCGAACTACGGTGTTCTGACTTCCTCATTGCACGAGAGGATACGTAGGCATAACTTAACTATTATCGAACAAAAGCCTATGTGTCTTCCCCATCTTTCAGCATTCTCTTTTAAGTCTCAGTTCCTGAGCATTCACCTTTTGCACTGACACTTGTATATTCTTTTCCAGCTTTTGCACACAGACAACACATACGCTACCCCTTTTAAACACAATCTTTTAAGCGTGGATCCCGTCGAGTACGACGGACAATCTGGGTGCTAATACCTTCCCAGGTTGTAACCAACCCCCTTACTCAGTTTCTCTGGTTCGCAACCGTCTTATCCATCTTCTTCTAGGTTTATGCAGCATTACCTTTCCTTCGGGATAAAAATGCCTAGATGGCGACTCTATTCAGTTCACCTTCATTTTCTCCTTTCGCCGACCGTTCGCGCTTGTACCGGGATGCAAATCTTTGGGAGCGACAGCAGTGAGTTTTTGAAAATATATCAGATGAATCCTAATGGTTCATTTTTCAAAAAGGGAAGGGTCTTACACTCTAATAGAGGCCCAAAAGTTAGATAAAAATCAATTTGACGGTGATTAAATAAAAACCCTAATTTTTTATATTTTAAATATTAAAAAATATTTAAAACTTTGATAAATTTCAAACAGAAGTGAAAAACAAGTTGAAACATTGGATCAATGTTTGAAAAAATTATGTTTTATCCATGAGGTAACTTGAGTATCATTTATGTTTGAAAAATCTAGTGAAAGAAATGATTTCTTAAATGTTTTGAAACAAAAAAAATTAATTCTTTATGAAAATATTAAATATATTTTATAAAAAAAATTTGGTGATTTTTTCATGGAATAAAATATTTAAACATTTCTGAGAATTAATGAAAAAAGAATCATTTTAAAACTCAAAATAATTAGAGAGAAATTAATTTTGGAATGAATTAAATAAAATCACAAAATTCAAATATTCAAATATTCAAATATTTTGAAAAATCTAGTGAAAGAAATGATTTCTTAAATGTTTTGAAACAAACAAAATTAATTCTTTATGAAAATATTAAATATATTTTAAAAAAAAAATTTGGTGATTTTTTCATGGAATAAAATATTTAAACATTTCTGAGAATTAATGAAAAAAGAATCATTTTAAAACTCAAAATAATTAGAGAGAAATTAATTTTGGAATGAATTAAATAAAATCACAAAATTCAAATATTCAAATATTTAAAAAAGGGCGCCAAGAACATATAAAGAACACACACATGTTCTTCATCTTGCCCAGAAACGCAGATTTTGCAAAATCTATCATATCTCAGTGATTACTTAATGAAATGAAGTGAAATAAACATCAATCTTGCTCGATTTTAACTCACGAACAACATGATAACAATTAATTACATTTATTTTTAGTGTATAGTGAAAAATCAGTGATGAACACTGAAGAACCCTAATTTAGCCTGAGCCTCATGAAATTATGATGATTTTGTGAAATTGATTGAGGGTAATTACTTAGAATATGATTACGCACACATGGTTAAAAGATAGTGCGAGGAAATATGCATAGATTGAAAGATGACCTAGTTTGAGGCTTACCTGACTTGGAGCCTGCAACAACTGAAGTGATTTCGATTAGGAGGTGTTACAGATGACTGGTGATGATCTGGACAACTTTCCTACACCATATGGAGTGTGTTTAAACACTTGGACTTGATTGCAAATAGTTGGATCAAGTTATGATCTTTAAGTTGCAGAAACAAGGTGTTTTCGAGGTTTTGAAGAGTGATTTTGGGTTGGAGATGTTTCAAAGGTGATCTACGTGTTTGAACACCTCATATACATCATATGTGATCTGTTTGAGCAATTGGTTTGAGTTGATAGTGGCCACAACTCAAAAACCAGTAGTGATTGCTCAAAATATAAAGTTTGAGTCTTTAGGAGTGAAGGAAAGAAAGCTTAGAGATCATAGGCTTTGGTGTAAGTTTTATGATCAAATGAGGTCTCTATTTATAGGAAAACATGTTGATATTGCTTAGCCCTTAAGTCTTGAAGAGATAAGATCAACATTGGTTGTCATCCATTGCCATAAAGGCCTTAAATGGTGAAATGATGAGATTCTCAATTTGCTCAGCTATGCAGCAGGCTAAATCACATTTCTCATAAGTTTAAAGATTAGATTGTGTACATTTATTTCTTGTTGATCAAGAGATCCAAGAATATTCCATTTTGGAGCTTGGTGACCCTTGGATCAAAATGCATAAGTGTTGAAATTCATAAAAGCCATTTACAGGAATTCCTTTGGAGCAATCATGAATTTGTAGATTTGATCAGGTTTATAATGATTACTAAGATGCTTAAGACCACTTGCCATTTTCCTTTGACTCATAAAATCAAATTTCAAAGTTTTGGAAAAATCTGTTTTTTTGAAAAACAGTTTTGGATGGTCACTTTGATCCATATTTTCTTCATGTACACACAAGATATTTTCATGCAAATTGGTTCTTTGAATTGTTGGCAACATTTGCAACAACATTGGTGTTTTGACAAGGATCTGAATCAACTTGGAACTAGTTGAAAAATCCCTCCAAGTTTTGGTGTTTTGCTGATTTTGTACTTAGACAATTTCGTCTAAGTGTTTAAATTAAGTATTTTTCTTGATTTTGATCCATCTTCAACTTAAAATCCATAATGAATTGGATTTTTGTGTAGTTGAATTATTTGTAGTTTGTTTTGAGATTTGGTTTACCAAAATCTGATGCTTTGATCACAAGTTATGATGCTTGAAAGTAGGGTACTTGAACACTTTTTTCCATAACTTAGAAATTTTTCTTTCAAAGATTGCCCCTTTTACAAGTTATTTCCAAATTTCCGATTTTTTTGATCAAATACATTCATGGACCATATATGCTTGGAATATAGGTCATGAGGATCATTTTGGGTGAAAAATTCAAACTTTGACTTTTTGGTCCAGATGGAAATTACACAAGATACCCCTGGTTTTCTGATTTTTTGACTGGACATCCTCTGAGGTATTTTGACCTTATGAATGGACTTCCATGACGTACATGAACTATTTAAACCATCCCCTATGGTATTGGCTCTTGTCCAGATGAAAATCTTGACATTGGGATCCTCGATTAGTCATAAACCTTAATCTTGGAATCCTTGATCTTTGCACCTTTTGTACTTGTAATGGATTGTCCAAGTCATGTCAACCTTTCTTGATCCTTTGAGAATGATTGAAAGGTTGAAAATCTTAGGTATCAATGATTGGTCCTTTGCCTGAATCCTATGAGGGACTTAGGAATCCTAATTCATTGCGGGGATATTGTCCAAACTAATCTGACACAGTCCTTTGGTCAGTAGATTTCCTATGATGAGGTGTATTTCTTAGGGTCAAAATTTAGGGTATGACAAATGCTCCTATTTAATCTTCTTGGACCCGAAGACATGAATGGTAAAATCATTGGTAGATTCGGGGTACAAGAGGATTGAATACCTTAGAATACCCAACATTTTGATCCTAAGATGCTAGGTCGTTCATCCTATCGGCGATCTTGAGGTTACAATGGCTTGGTTACAACATTGTTGTAGAGGTTCAAGTTATCCAAACTTGAAAACTGACGTTCTATCCAGGAAAGAACTGGAGAGAAGACTCTTTATCACGTGGGATAAATGCGAGTATGATTATGCAACTATAAATGCAAACATAATTATGAATGTAGGAATGAATGTGTATGCTGACAAAATAAACATGACACACAAGTTGACAAGATAAAACAGAGAATATTGGGCCGATCCAGAGATGGAATATCACTATTTCCTGGCTTGATTGCTTATTATAGAGGGGAGCTCCCACTTCTATTGATTTCTGGAGACATGGCTCCGCGAGGAGGCATAAGTCCATCCTCGTGGGATATTCCAGAAGTTGGTTGATTTCAGAGCAACTGAGTGATTTCCTTTTACGTTCACAGACCAAGGAAATTTGCAAATTTTACTTTGAAAAATAAAATAGAAGTAAATTCATTTTAATCTCAAGAAAAAGATAAATTATTTTTGAAAACGTCATTTTGTAAAGCAGATAAACAAATAAGAGTTCCAAACAAATGGGCAAAGGCTCAAATTTTCATATATATGGTGGTAATCAGCCGAAGGCGTGATTCCATACAGTATTTACAAAGTAGAAAATTGTAATTTATTGGGAAAAGGGCTACGTTGAAACATAATGATCCTTATCCTTCTACCAATTCTGAGTTCATAGTCTTTAGAGCTTCTGTTGATGATGACTTGACGACTGACTTTCTTCTGATGATCCAATCTGGTTAGATGCAGTTACTTGCCATGAATCCCTAACATTTTGCCTAGATATCTCTAGCAAGATATTTTTTAATGTCTCTAATTTTTTCCTGGATCGCCCTTTCGGGTTTTCAATCCACCGAGACTGTTTTTTTAAACTTTTAATCGAAGTATTTCTTGACTGCATCAACATTTGTAGGATAAGTGAATTCCTCACTTTCCATTGTTTCAAGTATCAGGGCACCGCCTGAGAAGGCTTTCTTGACCACATAGGGGTCGTCATAACTCGGAGTCCATTTTCTCTGAGAGTTGGTGAGAAATGATTGGATTTTCTTGAGTACGATGTCTCCTTCTTTGATGACACGAGGTCTAACTTGTTGAATGCTTTCTTCATTCGTTGCTGATATAACTGGCCATGATAGAGGGAAATTGTAACACGGTGGGAGAACTGACTTTTTATTTATGTTGCGGATAGCAAGAGTCGCCACCGACTTTTATTTTATCCAATAGGAAAGGGTATAAAAGAACAGGAAAGACCTTTTTAAAAAGATTGAGTTCAGGGGGTAGGTTATATAAAGGGAAGGTGTTAGCACCCTTTATATCCATGTTTATCCACAGACTCTTAGTTACTTAGCTCACTTTAACTTGTTTGAAAAATGTATAATGTGTATTTAAAATTTTTCATAAGTCTTTGTAATGATCCTCGTATGGATGTATACAAAGCTTTGAGTTTGAAAATGTTTGAAAGTGGGGTGTGAATAAGAGTTTTTGAAAGTTGTGAGCAAGTAATTAAGTGCTACCTACCCTAGACTGGTCTTTCATGTTTCTTTAAATCCTTTCAAGGGTAAGACTGTCCCTACTATTTAGGAGTAGGTAGTCATTTACCTTGGATTTATTAAGGGACGGACGTAGGGTCATCGTATGGTCAATGAAGGAAACTTGTAGGGGTGTCATTAGAAATTTGTAGGGACTATCATCATTTATTCGTAGGGACAAGATCATTATTCCGTAGGCAACCTCGAAGGGACTTATGTTCTTTTTTAATCTGTAGGGACTTGCTGATTTTTTCTGTTTTAAGGGACTTTGCTTAGGACACCCCCACGTTCGAGGGACTTGACCATATTAAAGGAAACTGAGAGGGGAAACCCTAAGAGGTGTAGATGGCGATCGTAAAACTATCAACTTACATGTTGTCGCTCCCGGGATTTTCATCCTAGTACAAACGCGAAAGTGGCGCGGAAAGGGTAGAGTCGTCAGCCATACATTTTTATCCCGAATGAATGAGAAAGGTAATGTTGCACAAACCTGAGGAAGAAGGAAAGGAACTATTTGCTTGTGTTTTTTATAGCTGGAACTGCGTATGTCTATGCTCAGGTGTTGCAGGCTCGTTTGGTACAAGTGCGTTTACCGTCTTGCATGCGAGACAAGTCGTCAGAAGTTCGTGTTCAGAATGAATGAGATGAGAAAAGAAGTTCCTGCAGGAAAGTCGCTTATTTTTTGTTGTTTGCTTTTTAAGAGTTTTGTATGAATTTGGCACAAGGAAGTGAATTCAAACTCTTTTCCATGGAATGTGTACTTGCCACTACATTCCAAGATGGAATAATAAAACAAGTACACCAAGCAAGGAGAATTTATCCAAGACTTGTTTCCACATATTAGGGTCTAAGTTCACTAGCTTGTTGAACTTAATTACATGTTTTTGTGGCTTTTGTGAAGAAATGTCTTTTAGATTTTTCTTTGTGAAACAACCCCTTGATAAGACTTGTACATCATGCTAGACAAGCCTAGACCACTCCAAGATGGAATGAATGCAAGTGCCCCATGGAATAAGCCTATACACAAGGAATCCTTTCATGCATTTATTTAGTCTTTTTGGATTTGTTTGAATATGAGGAGAGAAGACTCAAAAGGCAAAGGTCAAAACTAATGGGGGACTAAGACACAACCCTAAGCCATATTATTATGTACAAGAGTGTGGTCCTATGGTTGATGAGGTATTCTAATCCTAAGGAAGAAATAACAAGTTAGAGTTCAACTTACTTCCTAAGGAAGTTAAGTTGAATCTAAAGAGAGAAAGAGGGAACCTATGAACAAGGCACAAAGTGCCAAGGCAAATAAATGCATAAGAGATAAAGAATGAAGTGATTACCTCATCTTCCCCCCTACAAAATAAGAGTTAGCATGACAATTCATATTGAAAGCATAAACAAATGGCAAACTTCACACAAGAACTCACACTAGCTTAGGAAAGATGTTAGTGAACTCCTATGGTCAATACCTAAGCCTAAAGCATATTATAAGGTAACATACCTAAAATGTCAGTAGCTAAACCAATTCAAAGGTTTCTAAAGGAATTAAGTGAATTAAAGTCAAACTATGTCGTAAAGCACCAATAAACCCTAAGGATGAGATCAGAAAGATAACCTAAGTGATTATTATTGCTAAAGTCCCTTAAACTCAAAGGTAAATGAAAAAAGTCAAAACTTAACACTATAGAGAAGTGAAGGAAATGAATGGATCAAATGGGAAAGAAGGAAATGAATTAAGGATAATCAAATATGAGACTGAAAGGTGATAAGAAACACATAGAAGCATGGTTATGAAGATGAAACAAAATGACTTAGAAAAATACTCAAAAATAACCAAAAGGACTTGACTTCCCCATAAAAAAACCAGGGGCTTAACATGAATTCAAGATGGAAATTAATCTCACAAACAATGTTAAATGAAATGGCATGAAGTATGCTAGGGCTAGGTATCTCAAACTAGGGTTTTTGAACATTCTTAATGGAAAATGAGGCATAAAAATTGTGCAAAGCTCTATAAATGAGAAGTGAAAATAGAGGAATTACCTAAAAATGTTTATAAGACACAAAACAAGACTTGGACAAACTTATTTGATGCATTCATGAAGTTTTGAGTGGTTAAGATGAAGGATGAAGGAGAATTAAGTCAAAATGGGGACTATGGTGACTTAAGGCCCAAGTAAACCCTAAAACAAAGGTAAAGAATCAAGGATGGCTTTTAATGTTAGAGGACCTATGATATGACTCACAAGAAACAGAAACAAAACCTTAGACTAATGGCATGAGTGCTTTATTCAAAAGGGATCAAAGGAAAGGAACAAAAGGATCAAAAACATGACTTGTGAACCAAACAACTTGAAAAAATACTAAATGACCTTGAAAAATTATGAAACTTGACAACTCAATACAAAATCCAGACAGAAGGTTATGTGCAAACAATCTCATCAAAATTCATATTTTGGATGGTTAATGTAAGGGTAGGATTCATTTGGGACTTTTGAACATACAAGTGAAAGAAAGGACTAAAAAATGGTCCAAACATGACCTAAAAATCCAGAGAAAAATCTTTTGGGGAAGTTTAATGAGCTATTAAAAGGATGCAAAAAGAATGAACCATTTATCTTTTGTGTTTTAAGAGAAAAAAAATGCACAAGATGATTGGTCAAAATATGAGAAAAATAGAATTAATTCAAATGAGAAATTAATTCTGACTAAAATATTAAATAAAAATGAAAACAAAAATTATGGAAAACTAGGGAAAAATATGAGAAATGTCCATGAATTAATTGGGAATTTTTGATGCAATTTGATATTTTTAATAATATGAAACGAAATTGGAATAAAAGAGAAAAAGAAAATAAAAGAAACAAATTGTATGGGCCTGGGGGTGAGAAAATCAATAAACAATGAACTAAACTGGGCTTGAGTATGCACGCTGGGGGTGTCAATAGAAACTGAGGCCCAATCCCAAAGGCGCAGGGTCCATGGTGATATGGTGTACATTGGGTCAACTTATTGACTCTTTCTAGGCTTTCTGATTCATCCGGCGTCTCTCAATAATCCTCATAAAAATGAATTATCCAGTAAAAGAGAAGGACTCATGACATGGACTTAGGGATGCACACACACGAATACTCAGGAACCCTAACCCTAACACGTGAAGGGCACATGCTTCATTAATACGCTGGCATCATCTGGAACGCAAGATCAAAAAGATCCAAGGGCTGGGACTTAAAGCTGGCTAACGATTAGGGTTACTATTCAGGTGACCGGAAGTGACCTCCGGTCATCTTCTCCGGTCACCTTTGGCCTAGGGTTTCTTAAATTCTCCATGAAAATGATTCCTACAACCACTATTGCACTCGCCTCTCATCCCTGATCAACAATCTAGCATTATTTTTCACTTAGGGTTCTTGAAACGTACAAATCGAATCAAACAAAAACCAGCCTGAAAACTGCATCTAGACATATAATGTGTCTATCAACTAGCCAGATATCAGAATGCTTCTAACAAGCTTTAAACAATAAGAATCAAGCAAAAAGAGAAGAAATTGTGCATTTGAGATTCAAGATGAAACCTTGAAATGCAGTGGTTCAGATGTTGAAGAAAACCAGAGAGTAGGTTCCTACTATGCTCCTTGCTTGATCTTGATGTTCAACTGAGTGACATACACCACCACACCACTTGAATATTCATTGAATTGATGAGAATGCAGAAGTTATTGATGCTCTTGTTCTTGATCATTTAAACTGGCTCAGCCATGAATGATGATCCAAAGATGATAGTAGTGAAGGATTGATGAAGAAAGCAAAGTAACATATGAAGATCACTGTGAAATCTAACAAAATGCAAGAATATGCAGAACCAATATCTTGGAGATTCAAGCTGGATCAGTCATGGATCTTGAACACAGTGTGATAATGGTGATGAATTGAGGAAGAACAGGATTGAATTGATGGAGATAAAGATGGATAGAATCAAAGATCAGTGCAATTTCTTCCCTACAACCAGAACCAAATCAGAGAGAATTTGATGGAGATTTGTGCAAAAAGGAGAGTGATCTCCAATTCAGTTATGGTGGATTCCTTATATAGCTATAGTTAAGCTCTTAACTCAGTGCAGTTAACAATTAGACATTGGTTTAACTAAGTCAAATTCAGTTGAGAATCAGTTGTGGTGAGTGAAGTTAGTTGGAGCTCGAGTTGAAGCTGTTATGATGAATTGAAATGAATTGAAAATGAGTTGAAAATGATGCAACTGGATCTATTTTGCTCGAGCTAGGTCTCATGTAGTAAGGTTCATGGTAATTATGGTCAGGCAAGCTCCTTGCCTTGTGATCAAGTAAACCAACACAGCTTGGGTTTAATGCTTGAAGATGGACCCTTGACTTGATTTTCATGAAGCTCATGATAGCTATCCTGATCCTGCAGCCACATGGTCCCTTGAAAATGTTTGAATGCAATGCAATATGATATCACTATGTTAACTTGGCAAGTATGTGATGACTGAACTTAGAAGCATTTTCACAATGCAATGCCTTATGTAGCAAGCAAGCAAATTTGACATGATGATCTTCCATTGATGATTGCATCAGAGACAAAGCACTAAATGATGAAGTTCTTGGGCTCAATTTGAAGAAGATGATGTGTATAAGAAGTTTGGAGTTCAACACAAGATGAGACATGACCTCTAAACATCTCAAACATGCCAATGAACATCATGTCATGAAGCTGCAAAATGGGCCTGCTTGGCCTGCCCTTGGCCTGGCTAGATGCCTTGCATTTTTGCAGTTTGAACCCCTACACTTTGCTTCTCCATAACTTTTAATCCATTGATCATATAAAAAAAACCTTGAACATGAAAGTTGTAGTAAACATGGCAATGAACAACTTTGTAGTTCAAAGAAAATTGATTTGAAGTCTTCTTGACCAAGAAAAATATCTTTCCATTTGGTCCTCCACCTGTTTGATGAAAGGCCAGGCAGCGCGCGCGTGCTGGCCTGCCTGTGCCCTGCCCATGACTTGCTTTGGGCCTTGATTTATTCAAACTTGCCAATATCATATCTCACTCATTTTTTATGATATGGGTGAGTTACACCTATGGATTTGAAGCTCAAGATGCCCTATTTAATTGTATCCAAGTATACTTTTCATATCTTTCATATTTTGGGAGAAGGCCTCATTCAAAGTAGATGCAAAAATAGCCAAAACTTGCCATTTTTGGAAACCCTAATTTTCCAAAAATGGTAAGTTTTGGTTTTCTTGATTTCTCTTGATTCCTCCATCATTTCTTGATCAAATTTGAAACATAGGACCCTTGTAACCCTAATTTCATGATTTTGATCTCAAAAAGTCAGGAGTTAACTTTTTCTTCAGCATGGTTGACTTTTCCCCAAATTCCTGATTTTCAATCATCTGACCAATTGAACCTCTTCCAAAATGAATTTGTGGATGAAATTTGAAAACTATACACTTGTTGTCATATAGAACATAATAGAATCCCCTTTTGTTCAAAAATTCATGGAGAAGTCCTTCACACATGAAACCCTAATTTGGGCCATTTCCTTAGGAGATGTTGCACTGCTTGCTTCCTTGGAGCCATTCACTTCTTTCCAAGACTTGTGGCTTCAAAAATATTGTGGGATGTTGTGGACCCTTAGCATAATGTTGAGAAGCTTTGTGACCCTTTGATTGCCTTTGTATAGCCTTCAGTTGCTCCAACCATTGACCACATGCCTATGCCTCAGCTATGCTACACATGATGCAATGTTGTTGGTCATTTGTGAACTTATGTAGGCTAAATGATATGCAAAATGTTGAGGATATGAGAGGGAAAAATTTGAGGTATTACAGCTGCCCCTATTCAATCATCTACAAGCTTTAATGAGTAATGGCGAAACCTTATAAACGTTCAAGATATGAAGTGATTGAATACTCGAATAAAACCTGAAAATTTGCGCACTGTGGGTAATAAAATATACTGGGAAGAATGCCATCCTCAAATGGAAATTATCAAAAGATCCTCAGATCTAACACGAAACCATCCTCGAATGGAGATGCAATGGCATACCGGCCTCAGTGGATAACCAGAAACACAAAGACTGGCCTCAGACAGACTTTGCAAAAGAGACAAACTGACCTCAATCAATAAGCTCAAAATGGTCTATCATCCTCGAATGATAGCCACAACAACAAGACCAACTTCAGAAGGGCTTGAAGAAAAGAATGCCACCCTCGAATGACAATTCTCAAAAGATCCTCGGATCTAAAACGAAACCATCCTTGAAATGGAGACGCAATGGCATACCGGCCTCAGTTGATAACCAGAAACACAAAGAATGTCCTCAAACAGACTTTGAAAAAGAGACAAACTGACCTCAATAAATAAGATCAAAATGGTCTATCATCCTTGAATGATAGCCACAACAACAAGACCAACCTCAGAAGGACTTGAAGAAAATAATGCCATCCTCGAATGACAATTCTCAAAAGATCCTCGGATCTAAAACAAAACCATCCTCGAATGGAGACGCAATGGTATACCGGCCTCAGTCGATAACCAAAAACATCAAAGAAAATAGGACAAGATGGAACAGGATCGTTGTACATAAACAAGAACCCAGGCAAATAGGACCGTTGTACAAAACGAGAACCTGCGACGCGACTGTTGTACCAAACAAGACGCAAAATAAGTGACAAATATTGACTTGAAAAGGCAGGGATGTCTGGAAAATGGTATTGATATCCTCTGCGAGGAATACTTCAGGTTGAGAAGATGTTACAGGTCTTATGTAATATACCTCAAAACTGGCCCATGCTGGCATACGTATGGTTGAGTTTATGGCGTAGTGCTCCATAATGATGGAAATGCTATGCTTTGGAGGATGCAAATGTAATGATAATTATGCAAAGAGATCTCCTGATAAGGGGACTGCAAGTATCCCAGATGGTTTGACTAGGGAGGAACTGATGATCATTGCATTGACCTGGTTAGTCCCGGTAAGGAGTAAACAACTCTGCGGGGGATATTGCCAATGATACGCCGGCTCTGAACTATCGCCACTGCAAAAAATAAATTGGACTTCGAGATTCGAGAGCCAAGACCCTGCTGGAGATGGACCTTTTTTGCACTCTGGTGGGGAAATGGAGACCTCCTGACTTGGCTGGGAACCAAAGGTATGGCTTTGCTAAGGAAGCAAACTGTTGGGAAAGGAAAGACACTCCTTGTACTGCTGGGAATGGCCCCTGTATTGAAGGGAAGTCTCTTCTTGGGGAGGACACCAACCTTCTGCTGCCTTGCTGGAGAAGAAATTGAACTTCACTTCCATTGGGGATAATTGGAGACATCCTAGAAAACACATGTTCTTGTACCTGCATAAACACAATCGATAGTGCCTACAACACGGAGAGTTAGTTTGGACCTATATGCCCCAGGCTCATAGCATGAATCATTATATGGGCATCTCGACACCCTTTCAGAGTTGTATTAAATGTTTCCGTCCTCCTGCGTGAGTTAGAAAGCATTCAAATGTTCACAACATAATATAAATCCCAATTTACTGGACGTTTTCACAATCAATCAATGCTAGATGAAAAACAAAAACCAGAAGCGAATAGTCACAAGTTGACTGAAATCGATTTTTATTGATTTGGAAAAATGGCCATGAATAGGCATTACAAAGGAAGCGATTCCCTAGAAAGAGGAAATAGCCAAAAAGGAAAACAAACTATCCTATTGGCAATGTAAGAATTGGATCTCATCAAGTTTCAACCCAATTATGACTCGTATATCTTCAAGACGATCCACTCGCTCTGCCCCTTGAGAAAGGTGATTGAACTGGTCTTCAACCCTTAGAATAACCTCACTTGCGGATGAGTTACAAATCTCGCAGATCACAGTCGTTCGTGCTAGTCCCTCTTTTGCATGGACTGCCCTTTCGGGTTTCCAATCCACCGGGATACCCTTTTTTGTCTGAGTTGTCCGATGTGGCTTTTCAACTCAGCGGGTGTACATTTTTTTTCAAGATTTCCCTAATTTTTGCCCGAGCCTTTTATTCTGTTTTTTGGCTCGCCGGGATGCCCATTTTTTCCTGGATCTTCATTCTGTTTTTATCCAGTGGGTCTTTTTTTATACGAAGTATTTTCTTACTGCGTCTGCGTTGATAGGGGACTGGAAGTCTTCTCCATCCATGGTTGTCAGCATCAAGGCTCCACTTGAGAAAACTTTTTTAACCACGAATGGTCCTTCATAATTGGGTGTTCATTTGCCCATGTGATCGTTAAGAGGAGGAAGAATCATTTTCAGCACCAAGTCACCTGGTATGTACCTCTGTGGTTGTACCTTCTTATCAAAAGCCTGTTACATCCGCCACTGATACAACTGTCCATGGCATACAGCTGCTAGACTTTTTCTTCAATGAGGCTCAATTGATTATATCTGGATCGGAGCCACTCAACTTCATCTAGCTTAATGTCCATCATCAACCTCAACGAGGGGATTTCCACTTCAATTGGTAGGACTGCCTCCATACCATACACCAGTGAGAACGGGGTTGCCCCTGTTGAGGTATGCACTGATGTTTTGTACCCATGTAAAGCGAATGGTAGCATCTTGTGCCAGTCTTTGTATGTTACAACCATCTTCTGCACGATCTTCTTGATGTTCTTGTTGGCCGCCTCGACGGTGCCATTCATCTTCGAGCGATATGGTGAAGAGTTATGATGTTCTATTTTGAAATCCCGACACAAGTCAGCCATCATCTTGTTGTTGAGATTATAACCATTATCAGTAATGATTCTTTCGGGAATTCCATATCGGCAAATGATGTCTCTTTTAATAAACCGGGCTACCACTTGTTTAGTAACATTGGCATAAGATGCTGCTTCGACCCACTTCGTGAAGTAGTCTATAGCAACCAGGATGAAGCGGTGACCATTGGAAGTTGTCGGTTCGATCTTGCCAATCTTATCAATTCCCCACATGGTGAACGGCCATGGTGAAGACATAACAATCAATGGATTCAGAGGCACATGGACCTTATCGGCATAAATCTGACACTTGTGACATTTACAGGAGTATTTACAACAATCGGATTCCATGGTGATCCAATAATATCTCGATCTCAACAATTTCTTGGCCATAGCATGTCCTCCAGCATGAGTACCAAAGGAGCCTTCATGAACCTCTTGCATCAATAGGTCTTCTTCGTGTCTATCCACGCATCTGAGCAGAACCATGTCGAAGTTTCGCTTAAATAACACACAATCTTGATTCAAGAAGAAGCCACCTGCTAGTCTTCTGAAGATCTTCTTGTCTTTATTGGATGCCCCAGCCGGGTATTCTTGTGCCTTCAAGAATTGCTTGATATCATGATAACAAGGTTTGCTATCTTCACCACTATCAACGGCAAAGACATAGGCAGGTCTTTCAAGATGGGAGACCATGATTCGAGGCACAAAATTCTCTTGACAAACCTTAATCATAGATGACAAATTTGCTAGAGCATCAGCGAACTGGTTTTCATCTCGAGGAATATAATTCAAATTGACCTTAGTAAAGAAAGTTAGCAGCCTCCTGGTATAATCCCTGTAAGGAACCAAGTGAGGTTGATGAACTAACCATTTGCCATTAACTTGGTTCACCACCAGGGCAGAATCTCTGAAGATCTCGAGGTTCTTGACTCGCAAGTTGATTGCCTCTTCAACCCCCATGATGCAAGCTTCATACTCTGCCTCATTGTTAGTGCATTCTTAAATCAACTGAGCAGCTAAAGGTGTATGGATCCCTTCTGGTGAGATGATAACATCACCTACTCCACTTCCGTTCATGTTCACGGCTCCGTCAAATTCCATTTGGATTCAGGGTCTGCCCCCTCCTCCAAAAGTGGTTCATCACAGTCTTTCAACTTGAGGAACATGATGTCCTCATCCGGAAACTCGAATTTCATGGGTTGATAATCGTCGATTGGCTGTTGAGCCAAGTATTCTGATAATACACTTCCTTTGATTTCTTTTTACGAAGTGTAATAGATATCATACTCTGTTAGTATCATCTGCCATCGGGCTACCCTCCTTGTGAAAGTCGGCTTCTCGAAAATGTATTTCACAGGATCCATCTTAGAAATTAAGAGAGTGGTGTGAGTCAGCATGTACTGTCTTAGTCGGTGAGCATCCCATGCCAAAGCGCATCAAGTGTTCTCGAGTAGTGAGTAGCGTGTCTCACAATCGGTAAACTTTTTGCTAAGGTAATAAATGGCATGCTCTTTTCAACCAGACTCGTCCTGCTGACCCAACACACATCCCATTGATCCTTCGAGCACAATAAGATACATGATCAAAGTTCTCCCTGGTACTGGAGGCATGAGAATTGGAGGTTCTAGCAGGTATTCTTTGATTCAGTCAAAAGCTTGCTGACAGTCTTCATTCCATTTAATTGCCTGAATTTTCCTCAGAAGCTTAAATATAGGCTCACACGTGGCCGTTAGGTGAGAGATAAATCGTGCAATGTAGTTTAGTCTCCCTAAGAAACCACACACTTGATTTTCAGTCTTTGGCTCAGGTATCTCTTGGATGGCTTTTACTTTGGCTGGATCAACCTCAATTCCCCGCTAACTAACAATGAAACCAAGTAGCTTGCCGGAACGGACCCCGAAGGTGCACTTATTCAGATTCAACCTCAATCTGAACTTTCGGAGTCTGTCAAACAACTTTGCTAGATTGACCAAGTGCTCTTCTTCTGTTTGGCATTTTGCTATCATATCATCAACATAAACCTCAATTTCATGATGAATCATGTCGTGAAATAGCGTCACCATCGCCCGTTGGTAAGTGGCCCCAACATTCTTCAGACCAAACGACATGACCTTGTAACAGAAAGTTCCCCAAGGTGTGATGAAGGTAGTCTTTTCCATATCATCGGGAGACATCTTAATCTGGTTATAACCTGAGAACCCGTCATGAAAGAGAACACAGAGAACTGAGCAGTATTATCAACAAGCACATCTATGTGAGGCAGGGGGAAATCATCCTTGGGGATGGCCCTGTTCAAATCCCTGTAGTCTTACACACATCCTGACCTTACCGTCTTTCTTAGGGACCGGTACAATATTGGCAACCCACGGAGGGTAACTAGTCACTTCCAAGAAACTAGCATCAAATTCCTTTTGTACTTCCTATTTTATCTTGATTGTCATATCAGGGGGTGTGTGTCTCAACTTTTGCTTCACCGGCGGGCAGTCTTCTTTCAGAGGCAGCTTGTGTACCACAATGTCCGTGTCTAAACCAGGCATATCCTGGTAAGACCATGCAAAGAAATCAACATACTCTCGAAGCATGGAAATTAGACGAGTCTTGATAGATTCTTCCAATACGGCCCCGATCTTAACTTATTTCTTGTCTTCTTCGGTACCCAGGTTTATCACTTTGACGGCCTCTTCATGCGGCTGAATCATCTTCTCCTCCTGTTTAAGTAGTCTGGCCAATTCTTCAGGTAGTTCGCAATCTTCTTCACCTTCCTCATCGGCTTGATAAATTGGATTATCAAAGTCATACTTAGCCATAACAGGGTCGTCATTGATAATATCCGGGGACGAGCACCTGCATGAATGGTGATTCATGCAAGGCTTTAGAAAAAGCTTGAGAAAATGAGAAACACTGCCATTTTAAAACTTTTCTTCTTTTTTTGAAAAACAAAAACAAAAAATGAAAGGCAAAGAACAACATGGATGAATGTGAAACGTCAGCTTTATTTATGATTATGAATTGTGTTAGAAACAAAAGAACCCTTACAAAAAGCTACTATGCCTCGGGCAAGACATAGTGCTTGAGTACAGAAAAGACAGAAAAAAAGATTATTACTCTTTGAAGGAAGTGACTGAGATAAGCCTTTCAGACGACCAGTTGTTAAGTTGAGTCCCTGAAACAGCAGGCCTGATCCACTCATCTAAGTAACAATCACTATCAACTGCATCTTCCTGCACGACACTGATGCTTCCGTAATCCACCACTCCCGCACTCATGAAAGTAATCGGGCCTTGACAACCTCCAGCACTCGGTCCAGATGATGACTGCCCATGATGGTAACCAATCCCAAACATATCTTTCTTTTTTGGCACTTCTACTGGACTGCCCCAGCCTTCTCGTATCCCAGATTCTACCACTTCAAGAGCTTGCTTATAAGAGGCTATGGAAACTCCCTTCTTTGGTTCTTCAGAAGAAGCTGCCAATGAAGATGCTTATTCAGTTTTCAGGGGCTCAAAAGCCTGACATGGAGTTTCAACTATCTCGCCATCCATCTCCACATACTTGAATGAGGCTAGATGACTAACGAAAATGTCTTCTTCCCCAGTGACTGTTACAATTTGGCCTTCCCAGACGAACTTTAGCTTTTGATGAAGTGTTGATGATATTGCTCCCGTTGAATGTATCCAAGGTCTTCCCAGCAAACAGCTGTATGCAGGCTGTATATCCATTACGTAGAATGTGGTATTGAAGATTTGTGGACCTACTTTAATTGGTAAATCCACCTCCCCGAACACTGATCTCCTCGACCCATCAAATGCTCTAACTACCAGGTCGCTAGGCTTTAGAATCACTCCATCATAATCCAACTTCATCAATGCTTTCTTGGGCAGAACATTCAACGATGATCCAGTATCTACCAACACGTGAGAAAGTACTGCACCCTTACATTCTAAAGAGATATGTAGTGCTCGATTATGAGCATGCCCTTCAGATGTTAGATCCATGTTTGTAAAGCCCAATCCGTGACTGGCATTGACACTAGATACCACCGCTTCTAACTGATTTACCGAAATATCCTGAGGCACATAAGCCTTGTTCAGAATATTCAAGAGAGCCTTCTTGTGAGAGTCAGAACACATTAGCAAAGACAAGATGGAAATCTTCGACTGAATCTGCTGCAGATGGTCCACAATCTTATAATCGCTCTTTTTGATAATTCTCAAAAATTCTTCAGCTTCTTTATCAAAGGTAATGTCTGGATCAGTTACTGGTGCGAGCTCATTGACAACCTCTGGCTGCTTCCCTCTTGCCTTAGCCTGGGCTTCTGCGGTGTCTCTGGGTGGTATCACACTATTTCTTAGTGTTTCCGGTGCAAATAACCTTCCACTTCTAGTAAAGCCCCATACTCCGACGTTTTCTACTTGAGCGGGGGTCGTGCTAGATGTGGCCAAATCTTGCTTCTGGCTATTACAATATACTTCACCACCATAATTCCAGGGAATGGCTTTATCACTCTGATACATTACCGGTCCTGTAGTGGTAATCGTTATCGGTGCCACTCTGGTCCGTGGATGAACTTGAGATGGATTGTAGAAGATGGTTATTGTAGAGACTTCGCTTTCCTTTACAACTTTGTCAAACTACAACATTCCTTCATTAATCATACCTTGGATCTCTGTTTTCAACTGCTCACAACCATTTGGAGCTTCAACACACCCTGGACAATCACTTCCACAACCTGTAAACACACCCCTCTGGGCCAAACATGCTTTAACAACACTCAACGGAGTTTGTAGGTCGTTGATATCACACACCAAGTTTAGTTTCTCCCCATCGTCAACTGCCCCAATTGTACCCCCGTGAGGAGGCATGGGGTTCTGTATTACATTAGGAGTAGGAGCGAAATTAATCGCTTTAGAATCCAGTAACTCCTGAACAACATGCTTCAGAGATTTGCAGTTTTCTGTGGTATGTCCGGGAGCTCCGAAATAAAATTCGCATTTGGCATTTGTATCATAACCCTCGAGGATTTAGCCTGGCTTCGGGGGTTGTAGAGTTCGGAGTTGAACCATCTGGAGCTGTAGGAGATTCTTTAAAAGTTTTGAATAGGACATCGGCTGAGTTTCGAAATGTCTTTCTCTGGTCTTCTAGGGGTAATATAGACGAGGAGCTCTTTGTTGATACCCTTGTTGGAGTTGCGGCTATGGTGGTTGGACTTGTGGTTGAACAGGTTGAGCTGATATAGTGACGGGGGCCACTTGCTGATAAAACCCTTTGTTGCTTCCTCCCCTCTGCGCGTACACTGCCCCAGTCTCTCCTTCTCTCCTCTTCACGAAGGGCTTCTTGACACCAGAACTCGAAGCGCCCCCATTCTGAATCTTCCCTTGCTTGATCCAGCTTTCTACCCTTTCGCCCGTCAAGATGATATCTGAGAATCCACTTGAAGAACATCCAGCTAGCCTTTCCATGAAATGCCCAGGGAGGGTATCCAGGAACAAGTCTACCATTTCTCTCTCCAGCAAAGGTGGTTGCACTCTAGCAGCCACTTCACGCCACCTTTGTGCGTAATCTTTGAAGCTCTCAGAGTTCTTCTGAGTCAGACTTTGAAGTTGAGTGCGACTGGGCGCCATGTCGATATTATATTGATACTGCTTGAGGAATGCTTCTCCCAATTCCTTCCAGCTTCTCACAGAACTTCTCTCTAACTTCATTTACCATTCCAAAGACCCTCCGGAGAGACTATCCTGGAAGTAGTACATCCAGAGCTTTTCATCCCTAGTATGGGCAACAATTTTCCAGTAGAATGCCTGCAAGTGAGTTTTAGTGCAGGAATTACCGTTATACTTGTCAAAAGTAGGTGGCATGAATTTGTGAGGAATAACCACCCAGGGGACTAGGCCCATGTCAGAAACATCTATCCCCAAAGTGTCTCTACACTCGAGGGCTTTAACCTTCTCAGAAAGCATAAAAAAGTCTTAAAGATTTCCTTCTCCGCCGAACCCCATATCATTGTTAAAAGAAGGGAACTGATCCTCCTGCCTGTCTTGTACTAGAATGAAAGTTGTTGCGCCCTGTTCTGGAACTTGAGGTCCACCTGGGCCATTGTTGGTGTTAGGAGGAGTCAATTGGACGTCAGGAGTAGTTACAGGGATATTAATCTGAGGAGGGTTGAGCCCCTGAATTTAATTTCTTAACTCTTGTTTTCCCTGAGCCATCCCTTGCATCATGACCATGAACTCTCCTATTCTAGTGCGAAATTCATTAAGCTCAGTTTGCATAGCATCCATGACTGTCCTCTAGTTGTTGCGAGTTGCGTAATGATGCGGGATATTCTGTTGAGGATGACGGGTCTTGGCGGCCCTCACAATCTTTGCCTGTAATACAAATAAGTTAAGCAACCTGTAGAAGACTTGCAAAACAAAGAAAAATGCAAATGATGTGTATGCAATGGAATGTGTTCCTTTTATTCTCAAGGCTTCCACTACTTTCCCATTTTGGTGCTGAGAAAAAGATCCCTTGCAAGAAAATCCTGTGTGACATTCAAACTTGAAGTGGTGGCATTTATTTTGTGTCCTTGCAACAAATATAACCAGATACCTTAGGTAAATCAGTAGACAATTGGAATAACGAAGATCCTCACAAGGTACAAATTCAATATGTCAAAAAAGAACAAGTACATCAAGAAAGAGGGGATTCCCATAACAAGCCTGTGGGTAATCCAAGTCAAATGCACATACAACTAAAGCTTAGAAAAGTCTACATCCTGTAATCTCCAACTGAGGCGCTTGACATTTTGCAACATCTTAGCTATATCCGGATGTGTAGGCTCTTGTACAAGCTTCTGAATTAGGATATCCCTAAGGTCAAAGGAGGCATGCAATTCCTCAATTTGCTGTAGGAACACCTTTTAACTTTCTTGGCTTGTAATGGAGTCATTCTTTGCCCTCTTGACATCAGCTTTCAACTTCAAATCTTCTATTTCTTTATGAGCTTCCTTTACTGCTTGTTGGCTTTCTGCTAAACTTTGGAGACGACTCTTCTCTTGATGATAAGCCTTTTGAAGCAGTTCTCTCTGTCCATCCAAAGAATCCTGAAGACTCTTGACTTCTAGCTCGTGCTTGACCTCCAGTTCCTTCTGCTTCCTCAAATTTTCCTCCCACTTCTCTTTCCATAAGGTGACAACTTCATTAGCTTCATTCAAATCTTTCTTCTCCTTCCGACGTTGAGCCGCCTTGTGAGTTTCAGCTAATCCTTTTTTCTTGAAGTAGAGCTCTCTCTCCTGAAAGTCTTGCTGCTTGAGCCTAACCATCTCTTCAGCTTTGTGAGCTCTTTCCTCCAACTTTTGATTTTGTATCTTCAGTTTCTGGCATGAATTGTAAGCTTCTTGATTATCCAACCTGAGCTGTTGAACCAAGGCTTTCAATTTTTGATAATCTTGAAGAGGCACTGAAGTTGTAGGTGCTACCTCCTTAGGGTAGAGAGATCTTTCTCTAGAAAATGGGAGTAACAGGGTCTTCACACGATCCTCCAACCAGCTAGCAAAAGGATCATAAGTGTTGGGATCCACTTTCCCAAAATCTTTCTTTCCTTTTATCACTCTAACTTCCCAATATTGGGATAACAACATGCTTTTCTTGAGATTTCCTTCTGCTAGAAAGTACAAAGATTCATTTGCCTCTTCAATCAAAGGCACAACTTTTAATGGATAACCAAACTGCTTCCTGGACAAGATAAGATTGTAACTGATCCCACCTTTCCTTCCTATCAGAGGCACATTTGGGAAACTGCCACAATTGACCAATATTTCTTTGCCCACAAGGTCCCTGTTGCATCCCCATGAAATGTCAGCTGAGGTTAAGCCCATTAATCTTTTGGACCACTTCCAAGATTGTTTCAAATCCTGAAAAGGCCCTAATTTAGGGAGTTGCCTTACAAACCAATCAGCAAATAGGGGAGCGCAACAGCTTACATGTCCCTTCCTTTTTTCATTCCTATGGTGAACCCCATAATAAAAGTCACCTAGCAAAGTGGGTACTGGATTTCTTCTGGAAAATATAGTGATAGCTTCCATGTTGATTAAGCCCTTCTCTCCTAGAAACAAACTAGTCCCATACACTATCAAAGCAAGCAAGGTGCTGAACTTAGGCCATTTGTTTTCAGAGGCCAGGTCCTGAGCTTCCTTGATAAGAAAATCTAAGAAAAGTCCCTTACCTTTGGTGGCATCCACTTCTCTGCTAACTTTGGATAAATCCAGAAGAAAAGACTCGGCTATATCTTTGGATGAAGGCATCTTCTCTAAGCCATAGTAAGGAGCACCATTTTTGATGGGGATTCTGAGGATGTTGGATATCTCTTCTAATGTGGGGGCCAAGATATAGTCAGGGAAAACAAAAACTCTCAGCTGTGGATCATAGAACTGCAGTAGAGAATGCAAACTATCCCTCTGATCAGTGGTTGGTTTATTCACATAGTCTAGGATCTTTCCAAACTCTTTTCTGAAATCATCAAGCACTTTGTCACCCATCAAGCCAATTAACTTCTGAATACCATTTGCCTCTGGATGTGGGAAAGTATAATGGACATTTCTCTTCCTTGGAATCTTCATGTTGAAGCAGCAAATATGATCAGGAATAGGAGGTAATGAACCCTGGGAATAAAAAGAACACAAAATGATTAATGATGTTATGATGTTATGCAAGGTAAGACATGTGATTAGTGATGTGTCTGTGTAGTGAATCAGGTAATCAAGTGTTTGTGCAAGGCCACAACATCAACACAAGTATCTTTCTGATCAGGAGTTCATGATTTCATACTCCATAATTAACAGAACAAGATCATATCACTGAAGTGTACTGGCATACATGGGTGTGTTGAAGTTTTGGGTTCCTTTAAACCTGTAAACCCCTCCCAATCTCACGGGTGTGCTACTCGGGTCAACATCACGGACTCTCAAAGCCGAATAGAAATGATACGTTCACCATTTCTGAGAAATGGCTCATGACCAAATCAGGGAATCAATTTGGCATTATGTACTACTCAGGGAGGTCTCAGCCGAGTCCAAGGAAACAAGCATCCCTCATAAGTCCTCAGCTTCAAGAACTGAATCGAGAAACAATAGTACATTCATCCCTAAGGGTACAATACTATCGTCATACGAACAGTTTGCCTTAACTGGATTCCTATGAGAGAACCAGGCCATCCTATGCGAGTTCCCAGTGGGCCCTCGGATACGAGTGGGTTTGCCAACAAATGTGGTCTGCCACTGTCATCACTGGAGAGGGATGTTTCCATAAAGGTTCTCAATGATCGGTCCCTTGACTGCACATAACTATCAAGGTAGTGTATTGCACCAGAAATATTCCGGCGTCAATACATTTCCGAGAAGGTCGCAAGTCAAGGCGTGGAACTCACTAATACCAACATAGCAAGATTCCATGAAGCCAAAGTAGAACCACTCTAAATTCTAGGTGCACTCAAACCGGGTATTTGGCTTATCTCACATTAACAAAGCCCGTCCCACGGAAAAAAATGAAACCAGCACAGTCCAGTATGATGCATGTGAAATAAATACTGAAAGCAGTAAATAAAGCTGTAAAGTAAACTGTAAATGAAAATAGTAAATAAACACAACAACACACACATATAAACACCCAAAGAAAAAAACAAACAAGCGCTAGGATTGACTCTACGAGGGAAACCAGAGATTCTGGGTTCGATCCCCAGCAGAGTCGCCAGCTGTCGCTCCCGGGATTTTCATCCTAGTACAAACGCGAAAGTGGTGCGGAAAGGATAGAGTCGCCAGCCAGACATTTTTATCTCGAATGAATGAGAAAGGTAATATTGCACAAACCTGAGGAAGAAGGAAAGGACAAGGTCCTGCGAACCAAAGATCTGGGTTCGGGAGTCGGTTATGACCTGGGAAGGTATTAGCACCCTAGACCGTCCGCCGTACACGACGGGATCCACGCTTGTTTGTTTGTTTCAAAGGGTGAGAAAAATATAAGTGCTACTGAACAAATGAACTGCTAACTGGAATGGGAACTAATATGAGAAAGGAAATGAAAGAGGACAAAAAGAAAGAATGGGGAAAATGTAGGGAAAATAAAGAATGTGCTCGAACGGGCCCTACCCCGCTGCCTACGTACCTCATCGGGATAATGAGGATCAGAGTCGACGTAGTTCGCCTAACTAAGGCGGGAACTATTTGCTTGTGTTTTTTATAGCTGGAACTGCGTATGTCTATGCTCAGGTGTTGCAGGCTCGTTTGGTACAAGTGCGTTTACCGTCTTGCATGCGAGACAAGTCGTCAGAAGTTCGTGTTCAGAATGAATGAGATGAGAAAAGAAGTTCCCGCAGGAAAGTCGCTTATTGTTTGTTGTTTGCTTTTTAAGATTTTTGTATGAATTTGGCACAAGGAAGTGAATTCAAACTCTTTTCCATGGAATGTGTACTTGCCACTACATTCCAAGATGGAATAATAGAACAAGTACACCAAGCAAGGAGAATTTATCCAAGACTTGTTTCCACATATTAGGGTCTAAGTTCACTAGCTTGTTGAACTTAATTACATGTTTTTGTGGCTTTTGTGAAGAAATGTCTTTTAGATTTTTCTTTGTGAAACAACCCCTTGATAAGACTTGTACATCATGCTAGACAAGCCTAGACCACTCCAAGATGGAATGAATGCAAGTGCCCCATGGAATAAGCCTATACACAAGGAATCCTTTCATGCATTTATTTAGTCTTTTTGGATTTGTTTGAAGATGGGGAGAGAAGACTCAAAAGGCAAAGGTCAAAACTAATGGGGGACTAAGACACAACCCTAAGTCATATTATTATGTACAAGAGTGTGGTCCTATGGTTGATGAGGTATTCTAATCCTAAGGAAGAAATAACAAGTTAGAGTTCAACTTACTTCCTAAGGAAGTTAAGTTGAATCTAAAGAGAGAAAGAGGGAACCTATGAACAAGGCACAAAGTGCCAAGGCAAAGCAAATAAATGCATAAGAGATAAAGAATGAAGTGATTACCTCATCTTTCCCCCTACAAAATAAGAGTTAGCATGACAATTCATATTGAAAGCATAAACAAATGGCAAACTTCACACAAGAACTCACACTAGCTTAGGAAAGATGTTAGTGAACTCCTATGGTCAATACCTAAGCCTAAAGCATCTTATAAGGTAACATACCTAAAATGTCAGTAGCTAAACCAATTCAAAGGTTTCTAAAGGAATTAAGTGAATTAAAGTCAAACTATGTCGTAAAGCACCAATAAACCCTAAGGATGAGATCAGAAAGATAACCTAAGTGATTACTATTGCTAAAGTCCCTTAAACTCAAAGGTAAATGAAAAAAGTCAAAACTTAACACTATAGAGAAGTGAAGGAAATGAATGGATCAAATGGGAAAGAAGGAAATGAATTAAGGATAATCAAATATGAGACTGAAAGGTGATAAGAAACACATAGAAGCATGGTTATGAAGATGAAACAAAATGACTTAGAAAAATACTCAAAAATAACCAAAAGGACTTGACTTCCCCATAAAAAAACCAGGGGCTTAACATGAATTCAAGATGGAAATTAATCTCACAAACAATGGTAAATGAAATGGCATGAAGTATGCTAGGGCTAGGTATCTCAAACTAGGGTTTTTGAACATTCTTAATGGAAAATGAGGCATAAAAATTGTGCAAAGCTCTATAAATGAGAAGTGAAAATAGAGGAATTACCTAAAAATGTTTATAAGACACAAAACAAGACTTGGACAAACTTATTTGATTCATTCATGAAGTTTTGAGTGGTTAAGATGAAGGATGAAGGAGAATTAAGTCAAAATGGGGACTATGGTGACTTAAGGCCCAAGTAAACCCTAAAACAAAGGTAAAGAATCAAGGATGGCTTTTAATGTTAGAGGACCTATGATATGACTCACAAGAAACAGAAACAAAACCTTAGACTAATGGCATGAGTGCTTTATTCAAAAGGGATCAAAGGAAAGGAACAAAAGGATCAAAAACATGACTTGTGAACCAAACAACTTGAAAAAATACTAAATGACCTTGAAAAATTATGAAACTTGACAACTCAATACAAAATCCAGACAGAAGGTTATGTGCAAACAATCTCATCAAAATTCATATTTTGGATGGTTAATGTAAGGGTAGGATTCATTTGGGACTTTTGAACATACAAGTGAAAGAAAGGACTAAAAAATGGTCCAAACATGACCTAAAAATCCAGAGAAAAATCTTTTGGGGAAGTTTAATGAGCTATTAAAAGGATGCAAAAAGAATGAACCATTTATCTTTTGTGTTTTAAGAGAGAAAAAATGCACAAGATGATTGGTCAAAATATGAGAAAAATAGAATTAATTCAAATGAGAAATTAATTCTGACTAAAATATTAAATAAAAATGAAAACAAAAATTATGGAAAACTAGGGAAAAATATGAGAAATGTCCATGAATTAATTGGGAATTTTTGATGCAATTTGATATTTTTAATAATATGAAACGAAATTGGAATAAAAGAGAAAAATAAAATAAAAGAAACAAATTGTATGGGCCTGGGGGGTGAGAAAATCAATAAACAATGAACTAAACTGGGCTTGAGTATGCACGCTGGGGGTGTCAATAGAAACTGAGGCCCAATCCCAAAGGCGCAGGGTCCATGGTGATATGGTGTACATTGGGTCAACTTATTGACTCTTTCTAGGCTTTCTGATTCATCCAGCGTCTCGCAATAATCCTCATAAAAATGAATTATCTAGTAAAAGAGAAGGACTCATGACATGGACTTAGGGATGCACACATACGAATACTCAGGAACCCTAACCCTAACACGTGAAGGGCACATGCTTCATTAATACGCTGGCATCATCTGGAACGCAAGATCAAAAAGATCCAAGGGCTGGGACTTAAAGCTGGCAAACAATTAGGGTTACTATTCAGGTGACCGGAAGTGACCTCCGATCATCTTCTCCGGTCACCTCTAGCCTAGAGTTTCTTAAATTCTCCATGAAAATGATTCCTACAACCACCATTGCACTCGCCTCTCATCCCTGATCAACAATCTAGCATTATTTTTCACTTAGGGTTCTTGAAACGTACAAATCGAATCAAACAAAAACCAGCCTGAAAACTGCATCTACACACCTAATGTGTCTATCAACTAGCCAGATATCAGAATGCTTCTAACAAGCTTTAAACAATAAGAATCAAGCAAAAAGAGAAGAAATTGTGCATTTGAGATTCAAGATGAAACCTTGAAATGCAGTGGTTCAGATGTTGAAGAAAACCAGAGAGTAGGTTCCTACTATGCTCCTTGCTTGATCTTGATGTTCAACTGAGTGACATACACCACCACACCACTTGAATCTTCATTGAATTGATGAGAATGCAGAAGTTATTGATGCTCTTGTTCTTGATCATTTAAACTGGTTCAGCCATGAATGATGATCCAAAGATGATAGTAGTGAAGGATTGATGAAGAAAGCAAAGTAACATATGAAGATCACTGTGAAATCTAACAAAATGCAAGAATATGCAGAACCAATATCTTGGAGATTCAAGCTGGATCAGTCATGGATCTTGAACACAGTGTGATAATGGTGATGAATTGAGGAAGAACAAGATTGAATTGATGGAGATAAAGATGGATAGAATCAAAGATCAGTGCAATTTCTTCCCTACAACCAGAACCAAATCAGAGAGAATTTGATGGAGATTTGTGCAAAAATGAGAGTGATCTCCAATTCAGTTATGGTGGATTCCTTATATAGCTATAGTTAAGCTCTTAACTCAGTGCAGTTAACAATTAGACATTGGTTTAACTAAGTCAAATTCAGTTGAGAATCAGTTGTGGTGAGTGAAGTTAGTTGGAGCTCGAGTTGAAGCTGTTATGATGAATTGAAATGAATTGAAAATGAGTTGAAAATGATGCAACTGGATCTGTTTTGCTCGAGCTAGGTCTCATGTAGTAAGGTTCATGGTAATTATGGTCAGGCAAGCTCCTTGCCTTGTGGTCAAGTAAACCAACACAACTTGGGTTTAATGCTTGAAGATGGACCCTTGACTTGATTTTCATGAAGCTCATGATAGCTATCCTGATCCTGCAACCACATGGTCCCTTGAAAATGTTTGAATGCAATGCCATATGATATCACTATGTTAACTTGGCAAGTATGTGTTGACTGAACTTAGAAGCATTTTCACAATGCAATGCCTTATGCAGCAAGCAAGCAAATTTTACATGATGATCTTCCATTGATGATTGCATCAGAGACAAGGCACTAAATGATGAAGTTCTTGGGCTCAATTTGAAGAAGATGATGTGTATAACAAGTTTGGATTTCAACATAAGATGAGACATGACCTCTAAACATCTCAAACATGCCAATGAACATCATGTCATGAAGCTGCAAAATGGGCCTGCATGGCCTGCCCTTGGCCTGGAAAAATGCCTTGCATTTTTGCAGTTTGAACCCCTACACTTTGCTTCTCCATAAATTTTAATCCATTGATCATATAAAAAAAATCTTGAACATGAAAGTTGTAGTAAACATGGCAATGAACAACTTTGTAGTTCAAAGAAAATTGATTTGAAGTCTTCTTGACCAAGAAAAATATCTTTCCATTTGGTCCTCCACCTGTTTGATGAAAGGCCAGGCAACGCGCGCGTGCTGGCCTGCCTATGCCTTGCCCATGACTTGCTTTGGGCCTTGATTTGTTCAAACTTGCCAATATCATATTGTCAAACCCCAAATTTTACCCCTATCTTTTCATATCATCTATTTCCTCTTATCATCAGTTTACCATAGTGCATACCAGGCATGTTTGGACTTACGGAAGGACGTCAAGAAAGATCTTCGGTTCCGTGACAAGTACTTGAAGAACTAAAAAGGAGTTGGATTTTGAAACGGTCTCACAAGTTGGATTAAGTGGCCAGGTTGGATCAGGATCGTGCTCGAAAATCTCAAGTAACATTTGATCTTATTTGGTGCGATGCCTCAGCGAGAATTATGGATATATGGTTTGGAAGATTTTATGCGAAACAAGTTTTTGGTTGTTACTTGGAAAGGAAGGAAAGGATAAACCCTATGTTTTAACTTAGAATTGGACTTTGATTTTCTTTGGTACTTTGTTAAGGGAATTTATTCTAACTCCAAGTTTTGTTTCAAGTTTTAGTTTCAATTGTGGAACCATACTCCATTTCCTAGTCAAGTTTCAATTCACATTCTTATTTCACTTCATATTCCCATTTTTTTTTATTTCCAATTTTTGTTTTAGTTCTAATTTATTTTCAAGTCCATACTTCAAATCCATTTATATCTATATTTCTAATCCATTTTTTCCATTTTTATTCCAATTCTACTTCAAGTCACTTTCAATCCCAAATGTTTAATTTCATTTTCATTCCATTTATTAAGTTCAAATTTAATTTCAATTTATGCTCTCAAATTCCATTTTCCAATCCTATTTCCCAAATTCCATTTGTCTATGTTTCAATTCCCAAGTCTCAAACTCATCACTATTTTTTCAAAGCTCATACCAAATTCAATTTTCTAAGTCACAAAAATTTCAAGTTTAATTCCAAGTCTAGCACTGAATTTCTCAACAAATTGTTTATCATTTTTTTTCCTTTTAAGTCATTTTCTTCATAGAGGGTTCAAGTTATGGATTAATGTTAGGCTAAAGCATTTTGTCAAGACATTTTGGGATTATCTATTAAGAATATTTTAGTGGATTTAATTGCAATGTAAGGCCATAAAGGAGGCCTATTTGTGTTGGAAATGGACTAGTTCGCTTGTTTTTGTATAAAGTTCTATTAAAGAAAAGAAAAAATAAAGGTTACAAATTTATGTCAACTTCACAACAGCACTATCAAGAGGAAATAAAACGGCCCAAGAAAAAGGGCAGGGCCCGCTGAACCGTTTCCATATTGATGTTTGTTACAACTTGTTAAAAGTTGAGTCAAAGGCTTTCCATCTCCACCGAGCCACTTCACGCCACGACTATACACCCAAAAGTGTTCGAGAACTGTGATAAAGAGGCCTCCCCTTTCATCTTCAATTGATCTACGCGCCAGATTTTGTCTTTGGGCCAAACCGTTTCGGTTTCCACTTTCGCCTGCGACTTCATTTCAAGTCTCCCTCAGGATTATGTACAACACTCAGAAGAATACAAAAAACACACAATTGTTAAACCAAAAATGGAATATCACCCAAAGCCAATCTCCATAATTATATACGTTATAAATCACGACGATCATGGTAACAAGGGCAACATGAATACAGTTGAACGAGGTCCAAAAAAATATTACACAATGACAATTTGCCGGTTTGCTTGTCATCATCCAGCCATCATTTTTTTCACCGTAGCAACAGCTCCAATAGCAGGCCCGAACATCCTGCTTCCAAAGCGAGATCGCATATGCCTCATATACATGCACACAAATACAATTGATAAAGTGATTAGAATTTATCCAGAAAGTTGTATTCAAGTTTATGCATTTAGTGACATTTCATCAATACCTATTCGAGATTTCGTATGTGACTCAAGATAATGTATCTATTTTATTTCACATGATTAAATCATCAAAGTTTCAATTGGTAACCAAAAACAATTTTGCCAAGACATAAGCTAATTTCAAAAGAGGAAAAAATTCAGCAGCAGGTTACATGAAGTTTCAAGTTGGACAACAAAACAAATTTCACATCAGTAACAAGTATTTAGCATGTACTAAGTTCAAATCAAACTACATGGGTGCAGAAATCGAAATCAGCAAGCACACCTTTCCCAAATCACAAATAACATAGCAAAAATAAGAGAAGTACAAGTGCAGCAGAAATAATATAAGGCATTTTAAAATTGAAGTATGGAAAAGGAAAGTAACAGACCTGCTGTGACCAAACTCAGAACTGCTGCAAGTGCAGGAATGTCAATCCTCTCTCTATCACTTCACAACAAACATGGATTCATTGACTCTGCAGGTCAACAACCCAAAAAGAACTTGCCTCTCCTTATACCAAAATGGACGACACTCTATTCCATAAGCAAAACCTGCATTGAAAGCGACTTCTCATCAGTATCAAACAAAAAGAAGCTCAGTCAAACTTAATCAAGGATTTTTTTTTCAAAATAGAGACGAATTGTTTCAATATAAAAGGATGAAGTTGAATCAGTTGAAAAAAAACACAGAGACTGCATAATAAAAAACCTTAGCAAAAAAAACTCACAAAAAGAGAGGAAGAATTTGAACTGTGAGGAGAAAATACCTGGAAAACGGAACCCACAAAAAAAAGACTTTGTTTCCATTTGGGCGGGCTTTGTTTTCTGCGAACAAGAGAACCTCATCCTCCTCAGGACCATAACGTCAACAACTATTCTCCTCACCGTGGCTCGCTAACAACCACCGCAACTACCTTCGTCGTTGTTCGGAAACGCCGAATCGCGAGTCAAAGTAACGAAGACCCAAACCGACAAACGCCTGTAAACCATTCCAAAGTTGTGAATCATATGATCCGAAGAAGAAATCACGAGCTGAAAGACGAGCAAGGAGGGAAGCAGATTACCTGTTAAAGCTTTGAATCGGTAGATTTTTGTTGTTTCCTTTTTTTCGCATTAGAACTGTTGTTTTTGTTTTTTTTGCTTTGACCATCGTCGTACTCCTAACTCTCGCCGTTTTCATGTAAAATAATACTGCATTGTTTTGGGGCTAGGGTTCTGCGTTTTTTGTTTCGATTGAGTTGTTGATGTTCATTTTCGTCCCTTTGTGTTGGTAAGAGGCAATCGGAGAGTGTTGGCAAGGTTGAGTGAGAGAATCATGATCGGAGAGTGACGAGAGCATTTGGGAGAAAGAGATCGTGGGAGGGTGGTGCTTTATTTCTGAAAAAGGTTTGAGGTTGAGTAAGAAAGAGAGGATCTGAGCGAGAGAGAGGTTCTGAGCAAGAAGAGAGATTGTTGAGAGATGCGTTATGAAGATGAGAGAGTGAGGCGGAGAGAGAGATTTGAGCGTGAGAAGAGAGGGGTTACGACTGAGTATGAACGGGAGAGAGGAAAACGTTTGTTTCTGAAATTGGAAAGGTCAACGCCGTTCTTTTTTTAGGGTTTTCTATTTGCTTTTTTAAGTATCAATATGAACTGGGCCGCGGGTTGTACCCGACCCGCTCCTACCCCCACCAGCGATTGGGCTCTCATCCTGTGGGCCTGTGGACGAATTTCCACATACACCCCCGTTTTTACTTCTTTTTTAGCCCATTTGGGTTTATTTTGTCTCCTTTTATTATTTATTTTTTTTCTTTCTTATTATTATTACTTTCACTAATTTATTGTTTTATTTGATATTCTAAAAATACAAAAAAAAAATTTATATTAATCAATTTGTTTTATTTGGTTAGTTGATTAGTTAATTTTATTAATTAATTCTATTTAGTTTAGTTAATTAGTTATCTTTTGTTTGATTTTATTTGTATGGTGTAGGATTATATTTCTTGCCCACTATTTAGTTATTGATGATGATAGTGTATGACGAGTATAAACGTGAATCTCGTTCTCGATTTTTGATTGTATTTTATTAATCAAGCCATGAACTTAGTGTTTCTAAATAATAATTAAATTGTTAAAAGAATAATATAGTAAATATCTTGGTCCAATGCCAAGTTAGCAATTCATGCGTTTATATCTCACACACACGTAAGCCGGTCATTATGCGGTCGCCATCTGCACGACTTATTGTGTATCTTAATTAACTTAACAAGGAATAGAGCTCCGGAGTCTAGCACTCCGCACGTTCTAGAAGAACCGCACCTGGGCTAGCCCCACGCGTAATGTTTCGTTCATCTCCTTTGTTATTAAAACACGTTAATCCAAAAACGTCTAAAAACAAATTATCCAACTTATTTTATAAATTTAAATACGAAAACAGAGCTCCGGAGTCTAGCATTCCGCACGTTCTGGAATGGACCGCTGTTGGGCTAGCCCCACGCAACGTGGTCCATTCGCTTTCCGTATTTCGAAATAACTAATCGCATAAATTAACATACGAAAACAGAGCTCTGGAGTCTAGCACTCCGCACGTTCTGGATTGGATCATTCCTGGGTTAGCCCCACGCGACGTGGTTCAATCACCGTTCGTATATCAAAATATCTCAATCATTTTATAAATTCAAATACGAAAGAACGGAGCTCCGGAGTCTAGCATTCTGCACGTTCTAGAATGAATCGCTCCTGGGCTAGCCCCACGCGATGTGATTCATTCGCTCTTTCATATCTTAAAACAACCTAAAACTTACCAATCAATTTAAATCATTTTCATAATTAATCAGCAAAAGATAGAACTCCGGAGTCTAGCACTCTGCACGTTCTGGAATGGATCGCTCCTGGGCTAGCCCCACGCGACGTGATTCATTTGCCCTTTCGTCTAAAACACCTTAACCAAAGTCAAACACTTTTCTCTAAAACGAACATTGTTTAAATAATTCTATCTTGCAAACAAGCTAGTGCTTCAGCCTCCACCGTGAGTATAAGCCAAAGCTCAGCAGTAGAATGCGTTTTAAACAATCGTTCAATTTAAAAATCACAAAACGTAGTAGCACGAACTACGAAGCTCTAACTTTCCCATTGCACAAGGGAATACGTAGGCACGGGGATTTTAATCCTTCGCGAGCACCCTAATAAATTTTTTTAATCATTTCTCTATTTAAATCACAATATAAAAAAAAAACATTTAATCTTTTCTCCGTCTTAATAATAATAATTTAAAACTTTAAACAAACATATTAACAATCATTTAGAAGACAAAGACTTAAGATCAAACATTTAATCACATAACTAGCTAAGAGGTTCCCGTTGAGTACAACGGACGTGAGGGGTGCTAATACCTTCCCCTTGCGTAACCGACTCCCGAACTTAGAATTTGGTTTTGTTGACCATTTCTTATCCTTGTTTAGGTTGTATCTATATCTCCCTTTTCTCTCGTGGAATAAATAGAATTAGGTGGCGACTCTGTTGTTTGTTTTAGGATCGTATTTTTTTCGAGGTACGACAGTTGGCGACTCTGCTGGGGAATAGCTCCATGCTAGAGAGAGTCAAGCCTAACTTAGCTTTGTGTGCTTATTTGTTTGATCTTATCTCTTCTTGTCTTCTCTATGTTTGTTATTTATGTTTGTTTATTCTTTTACCGCTTTCCCTTTATTGCTCATTATATTATTTGTCTGTGGGATATTGGGGTCACATTGCAAGTAAAATTTGAGTGGTGGAAAAAGCAGAGGGAACACCTAAGTTTAGAATTGGATGTTATTAGTGTTAGTCTCCAAGGACTCTCTCCTTGCACGCCTAGCATGAAAGCTCCCCCAGATAGTTAGACTTTTCGTAGATCTTGTTGCAACGCAGCTAGCATGTCGCGTGACCTGATTCATGAAAGGGCTATGATTCTGGGACCCCCTAGGACCTGTTTCAATTTTGGTAGTTGTGTAATGTTAGGCTCCAAGGGCTCACCCCTTTATCAGCCTAGCATGAGAACTCCACTCAAGGTGGACCTTATCATTATTATCATCACAATGCAGCTAGCCTGCGGCGGGGCGTTAGTACGATAAACGTCTATGACCTTGAGTTTCCTTAAACCATCACCGTAGAAACTCTCCCGTGAGTGGGACTTATGGGTAGTAAAACCTAGAACCAATCTCTTACAGCCCACCTATTAGGAAGGTTTCGAATTTACCTGTAGCACCTTGCATCCTCGCATCCCTGCATCTTTGCATCTCAGCATCATATGCATCATTTTAGTAAGAGCTTCAAGGAACAAAGAAGTTTTTGTTGCAAACATCATATATTTTACCCCGAATGGACTTCAGTTTATTAGTTTTGGAAAATAATAAGAAAACTTTACCCATTTTGACGTTTTGCAATAACTTCTTAAGTCCCTTGAAGCATTTGCATTTTTACTCATGAGTGCATCTCCGCATTTGCATTTGTCAAAAAATCATTCTCGTCAACTCCTTTCCATATGTCACACTGAGGATCTCACGCAAGTATTCCACCCGAGCTCAGACCAAGAAGAAGATGGCTGACAGGGACCCTGAAATGGAGAAAGTTAATGAAGAGCTTTCTGACCTTCGTGGAAATATGGGTCAAATGATGGAAATGCTACAGGTCATTCGAGCAAAATTAGATACCCAACAGACTGTAGTGTCAGAGATTGTCACTACAACGAACGAGCCTACGCCATCAGTCACTACCCCTGTAACTTGGCCTCCTTTTAGGCTTCCTCACGGATTTGTACCTCCTCCTCAGGGTTTTGCTTCTCAAAGTTTTATTCCTCCTTCCCAAGGACTTGCTGCTCGGGGTTTCTTCCCTCCTTCCCAAGGTTTCGCTTCTCAAAGTTTCGCACCTCCTTCTCAGGGTGTTGCATTTCCTTCCCAAGGCTTTGTGCCTCCCCCTCAAGGATTTACTGCTCAGCAGATTATTCCTTTGACTACCGAAGAGAACCATGTGGTTACTAATTTTACACCAGATATTATGCACACCCGTGCCCAACCATACTTTAACGACCCTCAGGTGTACGATGTGCCAGATATGTCTGAGAATGGAAATGAGAAACATGAGAAGATGCAAGAGAATTTTGATACCCTTGAAAAAAGGTTGAGGGCAATCGAAGGTGACCAGATCTTTGGGGCTGCTTCTAGAGAGATGTGTCTGGTGTCTGGACTGGTAATACCTCCAAAGTTCAAGATACCCATTTTTGATATGTACGAGGGCGCAACGTGCCTAAGAACCATCTCTTAATGTACTATCGAAGAATGGCTGCGCAGGTGGACAATGACAAATTAATGATCCATTGCTTCCAAGATAGTCTAAAGGGTATTTCCTCCAAGTGGTATCTAACACTAGATCAGTCAAAGATCCGCACTTTTCAAGACCTGACAGATGCTTTCATCCAGCAATACAAGTACAATATGGACCTTGCTCCTGATAGGAGACAACTGTTGAGTATGTCCCAGAAAGATTCTGAATCATTTAAAGAATATGCTCAAAGGTGGAGAGGGACCGCTTCTCAGGTAGATCCCCCGTTGTCTGAAAAGGAGTTAGCTGATTGGTTTGTTGACACGGTGCGACCAGAATTCTTTGAGAGAATGGTGGGAAGCGTAACTGCTAGCTTCTCTGACCTTGTAGCTGTGGGAATCAAGGTTGAACTTGGACTGAAAAATGGAAAGATGAGTGGTGCGTCTAGCAGTTCCAGCAATGGTAGTGGAAACAATGTCAAGAAATTTACCATCAATTTCCACAAAAAGAAAGAGGGCGAGACAAATGCAGTAATGACAAGTCAAATGAGAAATCAACTTTGGCAGAGGCCTCCACCTGTGGCTCAACACCAGTATGTCTACCTACCACAGTATGTTCAACATCCTTATGTAGCAGCAGTCCAACCGTCATATAATCAACAAGTCCCAATGTATCGGCCAACTTAAGCAGTACCGATGTATCAGCAAATGGCTCCAGTGATTCCAGCTTATCAACTAATACTCAATAATCCAGGCTATCAACAAGCGCCCAATGCTTCAGCCTACCAGCAGAGGACTCCAGCTCCTCATCCAAATTCCAACTTTCATAATAGAAGACCAGGAGGAAGGCCTCCCCATCCTCGGATCCCTATGACCTATACTGAATTGTATCCCTCACTACTGAAGAAAGGCTTGGTTACTCCAAGGCCTTTGGGTTCTCCACCAGATCCGCTTCCACCAGGTTACAACTCAAGTGCCCACTGTTTGTTCCACGAAGGTGCTCCGGGGCACGATTTGGAAAATTGTATTGCTTTGAGGTATGTTATGAAGGATCTAATGGATAACAACATTTTGTCATTTGGAGATACTGGTCTGAATGTTAAAAATAATCCTTTACCTAAGCATGGGTCCATAAATGCCATTGTTGACGAGTCTGACGAAGATTTGATTTTCAACGCCACAGAGATCAAAACCCCGCTTAGAGACTTCCATGCGAAGTTAGTAGAGGTGGGTATGCTGAAGAACTGTCATAAGAATTGTGAAGCTTGTGCGAATAATCCAAAGGGATGTGAACTGGTTTTGAGAGATGTTCAAAGTCTGATTAATCTGGGTGTTTTACAAGTAAGCGGTCGTGTAAAGAGGAATGAAGTGGCAATGATTGAACCCATTTTCAACTTGCCTGAATCTGATTCTACCATTGAACCAGTGTTTAACCTGCCTGAGTCCCCGAGAGTTCAACCCATCTTTAATATGACTGAACCGGTGGTGCCCATTTTCAATATGCCCGAACCGAGGATTGAGTAAAGGAGTAACCCTTTCCTTTATGAATATACCAAAGCAGTTCTATGGAAGTATGATATAGGGGGAATTCATCAGAAGTTTGAACAGGTTGGTCAGAAGGAAAGATCAAAAGTGGCAAGTGCTGACATAACAGGTGCAAGTAGTTTAACTCGCAGTGGTCGTGTTTATACTCAGCAAGTCAATACAGTTCCGTATAAAGAAGTAATTTCCACTGTTGTCAACCAGGATAAAGGGTTGGTCTTGGAAAAAGAGGATGCAGAATTTCTCAGAATCATTAAGAAGAGTAATTATAAGGTTATTGATCAGCTACATCAAACGCCTTCCAAAATATCTATCTTATCACTTCTTATGCATTCACCGGCCCATCGAGGTGCTCTCCAGAAATTACTAGCCCAAGCTCATGTTACGCATGATATAACTGTGAATCAGTTTGATGGAGTCATTGCCAATATCACTGCATGTAACAATCTCAACTTCAGTATGGAGGATCTTCCAAAGGATGGCTTGGACCATAACCGTGCTCTTCACATATCTGTTAAATGTCAGGAGGATACTTTAGCAAGAGTTCTTGTGGATACAGGATCTTCATTGAATTTTTTTCCAAAAAGAACGCTGACCAAGTTATCTTATCAAGGAGTAGTGATGAGGCCCAGTGCACTGATTGTGAAAGCTTTTGATGGGTCAAGGAGGACTGTTATTGGAGAAGTAGACCTACCAATCCTGATTGGGCCACAGGTCTTCCAAATCACTTTCCAGGTTATGGACATTAATCCTAATTACAGTTGTTTGTTGGGAAGACCTTGGATCCATGCCGCTGGGGCAGTTACTTCCACCTTACACCAAAAGATGAAGTTCGTGGTCGATAATAAGCTGGTAACTGTGTCTGGTGAAGAAGATCTCATGGTCAGCAACCTTTCTTCCTTTAGTTACATTGAGGCTGATGAAGATGCTTTGGAAACTGCTTTCCAAGCTCTGGAGATAGCCAATGTAGTCCTTATGGAAGTAGAGGAGCCAAAGGGGAAGGGTATTCCATCTTTTGCATCGCTGAAGAGTACCATTTCCACTATCGAAGAAGGAAGTTATGAAGGTTGGGGTGACGTCATTGAGGTCAAACAGAAGCTAGATCGCTACGGGTTGGGTTACAAACCAACTCATGGGAAGGAAGGAGCGTCAACCTTCATCAAAGGACATCCAAAGATCATTCAAGAGGTGTTCTCCAGTGCCGGCTATCAGATCAATGCAATTAATGGGGATGCTGAAGATGGAGATGTGGATCATTTGGTTTATCAGTGTGAAGCAGCTTTGGGCAATTGGGAGGCAGTTGAGATCCCTGAATTTTTTCCATTGTCAAAGTAATTTATTGTTTTCTTTAAGTGTTTTCAAAGTTCCCTAGCTCTGCCCAAGGCTATGGGATCATTTTGTAGGGCCCCCTTCTCATTTTCAAGTTATTCAATCAATGAAGGCATTTTGTTAAATTCTTACTTTGTTTTTATTTACTGTTTTTCTCTTTTCACCTTTAAAAGGAAAATGGCAATCTTTCAAAGCTAATAAAAAGTTTTTCTTGCATCTCTCTATTTTCACTTTTAATAAAAGCAAATCATTCCCATATGCAGAACAAATGAAAACCCTGTTGAATCCATTGACTCTATATTCTCTCCTAACTTCGATTCGCCCATCTACCAAGCAGAAGATGAAAGTGAGGAAGATTGTGACATTCCCGAAGAACTGGCAAGATTAGTTGAGTATGAGCACACAGATCTTCAGCCACATAAGGAGCATGTAAAGACCATCAACCTTGGCACCGATGAAGACAAGAAGGAAGTCAAGATTGGTACAACACTTGGGGCAGACATCAGAGAAAGATTGGTCAAGCTTCTCAAAGAGTATGTGGATGTGTTTGCATGGTCGTATCAGGATATGCCCGGTTTGGACACAGACATAGTTGTTCATAAGTTGCCGCTTCGACTAGATTGTCCTCCAGTAAAGAAAAAGCTCCGAAGAACAAGACCAGACATGGCTTTGAAGATTTGAGAAGAGGTCAAAAGACAGTTTGATGTTGGATTCCTCGCAGTTGCAAAGTACCCTGAGTGGGTAGCTAACATCGTGCCAGTCCCCAAGAAGGATGGCAAGGTTAGAATGTGCGTGGACTATAGGGATTTGAACAAAGCCATCCCAAAAGATAATTTCCCTCTTCCGCACATTGATACTTTGGTTGACAACACTACTAAGTTTGTTGTTTTCTCCTTCATGGATAGATTTTCAGGATACAAGCAAATCAAGATGGATCCTGATGATATGGAAAAGACCACTTTCATCACACCATGGGGCACATATTGTTACAAAGTTATGCCATTCGGTCTTAGAAATGCAGGAGCCACTTATCAAAGGGCAATGGTCACCCTTTTCCATGATATGATGCATAAGGAAATAGAAGTTTACGTAGATGATATGATTGCCAAATCACAGAGTGAGGAGGATCATTTGAATCATCTCCTGAAGTTATTTGAGCGTCTCAGAAAGTTCCAACTACGTCTGAATCCAGCTAAGTGTACCTTTGGTGTCCGATCAGGAAAGTTACTTGGTTTTATTGTTAGTCAGCAAGGAATTGAAGTAGATCCAGACAAGGTCAGAGCAATTCAAGAGAAGCCAGCTCTGAAAAAAGAAAATCAAGTCAGAGGCTTCCTTGGAAGACTGAACTACATCTCTAGATTTATCTCCAACATGACTGCTACTTGTGAACCTTTATTCAAGTTGCTCCGGAAGAATCAAGCAATTGAGTGGAGTCCCGATTGTCAACTGGCTTTTGAGAAGATTAAGGTTTACCTAGAGGAACCTCCTATCTTGATCCCACCTACTCCAGGGAAGCCTCTCTTCATGTATCTGACTGTACTTGAGGGATCTATGGGTTGTGTTTTAGGCCAAAAAGACGAAACCGGTTGTAAGGAACATGCCATTTATTACTTAAGCAAGAAGTTTACAGATTGTGAAAGCAGATATTCGCTTTTAGAGAAGACTTGTTATGCTTTGGCATGGGCGGCCAGACGTCTCAGGTAGTATATGATTTGTCACACTACTTTGTTGATCTCGAAAATGGATCCAATAAAGTACATTTTTGAGAAGCCCTCCTTGACAGGAAGGCTTGCCCGTTGGCACATGTTGTTATCCGAATATGACATCCAGTATGTAACCCAGAAGTCTATCAAAGGAAGTGTTTTGTCTGACTACCTTGCTGATCACCCTGTTGAAGACTATGAACCTTTGAAATTCGATTTCCCAGACGAGGACATCATGTTGATAAAGGAATGTGAAGTTCCAGGTCCAGATGAAGGTCCCGAGCCAGGTTCTCGTTGGAAGATGATGTTTGATGGTTCCTCTAATTACATGGGGCATGGTGTGGGAGCTGTGTTGATGAATCCTGATGGGGATTATACTCCCTTCACGACCAGATTATGTTTTGAATGTACAAACAACATTGCAGAATATGAAGCATGTGTTTTGGGTATTGAAGCTGTAATTGATACCAGAATCAAGATCCTTGAAGTATATGGAGACTCAGCTTTAGTAATCTACCAAGTCAAAGGTGAATGGGAGACCCGTGATGAGAAATTGATCCCTTACCGTGCCCACATTGTGGAATTAATTAAATACTTTGATGAAGTCACTTTCCATCATGTTCCAAGGGCAGAGAATCAAATTGCAGATGCTTTGGCTATGTTGGCCTCTATGTTTCAAGTCAGATTTCTTAATGAAGCTCCACTCATTACAATCGAGCGAATAACTACACCAGCCTACTGTTTACTGGTCGAAGAAGAAACTGACGAGAAACCGTGGTTCTATGACATCAAGAACTACTTGCAAAATCAGGAGTAGCCAGCTGATGCAACAACTCTAGACAAGAAGACTTTGAGGAGATTGGCATCCAAGTTTTTCCTCAGCAACAATGTGCTTTACAAGAGAAATCATGATATGGTTCTTCTTAGATGTGTGGACAAGCGTGAGGCAGACTTATTAATCAGAGAAATCCATGAAGGATCATTCGGAACACATGCCAATGGACATGCCATGTCCAGGAAGATCTTGAGAGCTGGTTACTTCTGGTTGACCATGGAGTCAGATTGTTTCAAGTACGCCAGGAAATGTCATAAATGCCAGATTTATGCCGACAAGGTGCATGTGCCTCCGACCCTTTTGAATGTTCTCTCATCACCATGGCCTTTCTCAATGTGGGGCATCGACATGATAGGGGAAATTGAGCCTAAAGCTTCCAATGGTCACCGATTTATCTTGGTTGCAATCGATTACTTTACCAAGTGGGTAGAAGCAGCTTCTTATGCCAATGTGACAAAGCAAGTGGTCGCCCGTTTCCTCAAGAACCAAATTATCTGTCGTTATGGGATCCCAAGCCGAATCATCACAAATAATGGGACCAATTTGAACAACAAGACAATGGAAGAGTTGTGTGATACATTCAAGATTGAACATCATAACTCTTCTCCGTACCGTTCGAAGATGAACGGAGCTGTTGAAGTTGCGAACAAGAACATCAAAACGATCTTGCAGAAGATGGTAAAGACTTATAAAGACTGGCACGAGATGTTACCGTATGCCTTACACGGATACAGAACATCAGTTCGCACATCAACAGGGGCAACCCCTTTTTCTCTGGTATATGGGATGGATGCAGTTCTCCCTATCGAGGTAGAGATACCATCTTTGAGGATCTTGATGGAAACCAAACTGGAAGAAGCTGAGTGGGTCCAGAGCAGATATGACCAATTAACCTCATTGATGAAAAGAGAATGACCGCCATGTGCCATGGCCAGTTGTACCAAAAGCGCATCAAGAGAGCATTTGACAAGAAAGTCTGTCTCCGAGAATTCAAAGAAGGAGACCTTGTGCTCAAGAAAATCTTGCTAGTCCACAAAGACATGTGTGGAAAATGGAGCCCTAACTATGAAGGTCCATATGTTGTGAAGGTGGCATTCTCCGGAGGTTCCCTAATCCTCACAACTATGGATGGTGAACAACTAAAACACCCGGTGAATACTGATGCAGTCAAAAAATATTATGCCTAAATAAAGCCCGCTAGGTCGAAAACCAGAAATGGAAACCTAGGCAAAAATGGGTATCCCGGTGGATCATAACCTATGAAGGAGATCCAGGAAAAAGTTAGGGATAAAAATAAAAAAATAGAGCTCGCTAAGTTGAAAACCCGAAAGGGCGGCTTAGGCAAAAAAGAGCGTCCCGGTGGATTGAAAACCCGAAAGGGCGGTCCAGGCAAAAGTTAGGGACAAATGCATTTGACTGTGTCAGATGGGGTTTACCATTACTGAAGATCATTACTTGAAGACCAATCCAGTTTGCTCTTGTCAGAAGCAAGGTGTTGGGAGGTTTTAGTTATTAGGGATTATAGTGGTCGTTGGATTCAATGTAGACCTTTCCCCATTGCCATTTTCAAATTGTAATTTCCCATGGAGCTTTTGCTATTGGCAAGCTACCATTTTTTAATGAAATACAACCTTTGCCTTTAAACTTTGTCTTTCAGCTTCTTATTTTCTTTGTTATGCAAAATGTCTTTACTGAATTACAATTTAACTCTGAAAATGACAAAAAAAAAATTTTGAAAACATACTGGAAAACATTCAAATTTCTTTGAGTTTAGAAAGATTAAAAGATTTTCTGTCTTCTAAAAAAAAACCTTCTGGCGTGCAGCAACACTCATGCAATTATTACATAAATCCCCATAGAGGATTAAAAACTGGTAGCACTCTTGGATGGATCCTTGGACCAAACATCGATTTCCAAGTTTGAAGACATCTCCCCGACATCTTTCGTATTGCTCGTCTGAGTATTGGCGTTGAGATCTTACTCTCCCCTGCTTTGTCAAAACACTCTGTCTCCCTAGAGTCAGCATTTGCATATCATGATCATTCGCATCATGTTCAATCATACGCATTCGACATAATCATTTGTCTCTCCCCAGTTGTCGTTTGTCTAATTCCAGTTCCAGATTACTGTCTTTTGTTTTTTTAAAGTCCACTGTTGTTGATACCCCGCAGTGTGGTTAACCCAGGTTTTTCCCAACAACACTGGTATTCCCCACAGAGGCCCTCCTTGATATGTACCTTAGTACCTGATGCGTGTTTTTCGCAAGTGTACGAATCACGTCAAAGTAATATAAAAGATTATCGAATCCACAGAGACCAAGTGTCAATCTATCAAACCTGTTGTTATGGTGTGTATCTAAGGCAACTATTTTTAAGGGTTTTAATAAGGGTGCAATGGTAAATAAAATTATAATTTTAAATAATAAATAAAGACAGGCTCGAATGTAATTCACGTAATCAATGATAATCCAGTACTTGTTAGTGGAACTACTTATGGGCAGTGTTTTCTTCTTTGAAAAGAACTAATTTAACAGGAACTGTCGCTTTCGCGTATTCAGAACCGAGTTGTACTCTCTAATCAACCCCTCCTATTGTCACGGATAAAAAGGTGCGTACTGCGTTAGAGTAGTAAACCTATTTTTAAGAAATATAGTATCTTAACTAAGTTGAAAAGTATTTTAACCTGGACTTCTTAGCAAAAAGAGGTTCTTGCGAACCAGAGTTTAAACTTCATAACGCGTCCGAAAATCGTTTTAAAATCTCTTTTCTTTTTAATCTAAAATCTCCTAATGAACTATACAAAGCGCTTTTGGCTGTTTTTGAAATAGTTAAAAACAATTATTTGAATTGAAAGATAAAATAGCCCTTAGGTGTTTCCACGAACAATTATACTGATTACTGGTTTAATTACGATCCTTACATTCTAACCTTTATGGAATTAGTTAGACATGATAAAGTAAATATTCTTTTTATAGTTTTTCATAAAAGTAATTTAAAGCGAGTGCGGAAAGTAAACGAAGTAAATGTGCGAGTGCAGGAAATAAACAACGTAAATGTGCGAGTGCAGGAAATAAACAACGTAAATGTGCGAGTGCAGGAAATAAACAACGTAAATGTGCGAGTGCGGGAAATAAACAAAATAAAAGCGAGGCAGAAATAAATAAAAGTAAAGTACGAACTTGAATTAAAATGGCGGCAGGATTAACTTCCTCCAGAGTGCTCCAAAACTCGAACCACAGACAGATTACAGACTCGATCACTCGATTGCAGAGGCACCCCGATGTGGAATGGCAACTGCTTTATAACTGATATATGCCTAGAGAATTCTAATTCTGGATGAAGAAAAACGAAAATCTAAGGTCCTATTTATAGGAGAAACTGAAAGCATGAAATGACAAGGATGCCCCTCCACTAAAAAGTGGAGGTTACTGATTTTGGCCTTGTGGCGCCCGCCACAGGCCTATGGCGCCCGCCATGGTCCCTACAGGGGATGATGGAGTGGGGATCGTGGGTCTTGGAGGTTGAGGAGTGGTCTTGAGACGTGGCCACGTCATGGCTAACCCCATGGCGCCCGCCACGGTGGGTGCCGTAAGTGCAAAATGCTGAATTTCTAGGTTTTCGTCCGTTTTCACTCCTTTTTCGCTCCTTTTCCCGATTCCAACTCCGATTATTATAAAAACCTGAAAACATAAGAAAACAAAGCAATAACAAAGCAAAACAACAATAAAAGCTAAGAATGCATGCGAAATCGGAGTCAGAAATACGGTGAATTTTAGTGTGATCAAATTCTCCCACACTTAAACCTTTGCTTGTCCTCAAGCAAACATTAAAGCTTAAGAAAATATGGTGTCAACACTTGTCTTTGGGCTAAAGGGATTCTAAGTTCAAGTCAGGATGCAGTGACAGATACTAACTAAGTGAACCAAGGGTACCATAGTAACACAAACACAAACTTCAATCCTATATTAACCACTCCATATCATCCCACGATACCTAGGCCTATCTTCTCATCTTTTTGTGTCCTTTTCATTCAGGCGCAATCACATTAAGCCCGTTATCCGTACATGCTTCATAGTAGAGTGACCGGTTAGTGATTCTGATCCATAACATAAGGTTTCTGGCACATAAGCATGTGTAAACCTGTTTTTATTTCGCCTAAATGTAGCTGCGGGGGATCGGATCGTAATCCGCCCTACCAAGTTCAGTGCCAGATACCTCTGAACCAACTAACAATAGGTGACTTGCAATTTTTTTCTTTTTGTGGCAAAATTTTTTTTTTTTTTCTTTTTTCGGTTTAAATGACTTTGTGAGGGTCACCTATACCAGAGTTTGCCTTTTTTTCTTTTTTTCTTTTTTTATTAGCACTGGATCATTCACTTATATTCATCGACCCCCTACGTAGAGCATGCTTAAGCCGGAGCTGACTGCTAAGATAAACTACTTAGGACAATTTTTAAAATGATAGTAAAGGCCAAGGTGGTGGGGTTTAGGAGTGATTCCTATATTCAAGAGGTCTATGGTGCTAAAATGGTTCTGATGTTTCAAAAAGTTGACCTAAGTCACCACATCCTAATCTAAACCTGTCTCAAAGCCCAAAAAACATGTGAAACAACATTATTTTCTTTTTAAAATTTTTCTGGTAAGGCTAAGGAAATGGGAAAAAAATGAAGATGAACTAAAAAGACACTATACTGGTGACTCGTCAGACTCATGCATTATCTAAGAAAATTAAATTACTGAAAGGGAAATAACTGAAAGGAAATTAACTAAAAAGGGAAATGACGGAAAGCAATAAAATCCCCTCCCACACTTAAATCGAACATTGTCCCCAATGTTTCGAAATAAGATAAGGGGGGTAACCTGGAAAAGACTACTGAGGAGGGGCACTGGTGCCTTCGCCGTCCTGATGTGATGGTCTGGAACGACGGGATCTACTACGATGCTGGTCCCTCCGGTCGAGTCGTGCTGATAAAGCAACCTGAGCACTTCGGACCTCTCGAAGGTTACCCAAGATGGAACCCTGAGTAGCCTCTACAAGCTGGTAGTGTCGGCTGTTGAACTCTCTCTGACGGTTCTGCTCTAATGAGATATCGTTCAAGGTACGGCAAACGTTGCTATAAGCACGATCCGAAACCAATCGCGATTGTTGCATGAAGCTCATGTTGTCCGTCAGCTGCTGTGAAATAGTAGAGAGAAGGCCATCACGCCTTTCTTCTCTAGCTGTCATATCACGCCACATCTCCTCGGTGACAAAGAATCCAGGAGCAGTACCTGCAACAGGGTTAGAGGAAGATGGTGCAGTGTGTGACTGTGAAGGACGATGGGGGGACATGTGAGGGATGGGAGACTGCTCTCTCCGATCATACTCATCATCAGTGTCATGTGCCTCCCCATCGGGAATATTAGGAGGAAGTGGACCCAAAACACGTGGAGCATTAAGATCATAGGTCCAGTTCCTTTCATCACGTACATCAGTACGTCTACTGCATGGTAAAGCAACAGATGGGATAGCTACCCCATGAACCATCAACTCATAACCACCTTCTCTCCTCGTTCGGCACAATTTCATGTCCTTCAGAAATTTTAAATTAATTGTGCGAGGAGGTAGTGGTTCAAGTGTAGCTATCTCATTGTTCAGGCCAAGAGCCCGAGCAATAGACGTAACAAGTCCTCCAAATACAATCGGGTTTTCTTCTTCTTTTCAAGGCATGAGGCTTGCATATTTTTTTTGTGAAGACAAAAAATGAAAATATTTTTGTCTTATATTTTTTTTCTTTGCACGACAAAAATAAAAGAAAAAGAAAAAGAAAAATCAACATTAGTGCATAATACGTATATATATAAGGAATTCAAAGTGCATGAAAATATAAAAGCTGCAATAAAGTAAAATATGTCTGGAAATGCGATAAATAAAATACTAGGGTAATGTTGTCAGGGTAGAATGAGTCATGTGGTAGGCGTCTTTTCCTGGCTTGATCCACGAATCTCAGCTATCTCCCTCCGAAACTCTTCAATCGCCTGATGTAGAGCATCGGTCTCTGAGGCATGAGTGAGATCAGAAACCTGCATCTGTAACTCTAAGTCTGCCACTTCCTGCTTGAGCAGGGCAGTCTCCTTACGGAGCTCATAAATCTGTGTTTGTAGGTCAGGTGGCTGCAGAGACATATTGTTAGACATAACAGTGATTTGGGGAGTAAGAGGTGTAGGAGTGTACTCAACGGCGGGAGGCGATTTCGGCTCTTCGACGGTCTCTCCATAACCCTCTAGAGCATAACTCCAATTTTCAGGATCATGGACACTGGTCATCAGCTGATCTGGTAATGTAAAGTAGTGTATCGCTTCGCCGTCGATCAGCAATCTAAACATGTTGGGCTCAAAAGAAGCCCTCCTCATCAGTCCTCTATCAAGACAAAAATCAATATCCAGGGTGGTGTAGCAGCAGAAGGTCCTGAGGTGCAATAACTTGCGAGACAAACCCAATGCAGTAGCTATCTGTGTAACAATCCCACCGACATGGATGATGCCTACGGATGATCTGGCAACACTAGCCAAGCCTTTTAACAGAAAGTTGCCACAAGCAACAGGGCGAGACTGAGTCGCACAAAACAGTAGGAAAATCTCCTCTTCACTTAGCAGTGTCTCTGTATCTGGAAAACCTAGGAAAGAATGTGCTAGAATCATCTGGAAGTACCTCAATGCAGGGTTGTGGATTACCTGAGAAAACTGGGTAGAAGGATCTTGGCTCCCTCCGCCGGATATTTTAGTCCAAAACTTTTCCACTTCTCTGCTCATAAAATACCCCATCGGAGTCTCTGGAATAGCATCAGGAGTAGTCTGGAAACCTAGTAAATCACCAAACTCTTTGTGAGAGAATGAGTAGTCAATCCCGAACAACCTGAAAACAGCGAGTCCATCGGGTCCAGCCCAAGGGTCATAATGAAACGAGCTGAGGAACTCAAGAGTCAAGTTCCTATAAGTGTTGTTCCTGTAGTCAAACTGGTCCCAGTGGAGTTGATGGCATAAAAATCTAACGCTTGGCTCTATCCCCAAGGCATCCAGGCAGTCATGGTCAGGGTACCTGGTAGGAGCCATAGGGCGTCTCATGTGAACATAGTAACGCTCTCTCTGTGCATCATCTCTAAAGGCCACGTGCATGTCATCAGGGTTCTGCATTCTGTACAAGGTTAGCAAACAAGTCCTGAAAGCACATAAAACATTCAATCGTTAGTCCTGACATAATAATATAAACAAAATAAAGTAAAAGTAAAAAATAAAAAGTACAAAAATAAGAAAAACCATGGGTTGCCTCCCATGCAGCGCTTGTTTAACGTCATTAGCTCGACGACCGATAATTAAACATCATTGGAAGGATATGGTGGATCACTCAGAGTATGGCAGGTGTATGTTGTTGGAATGTCACCTCCTTCGTAGGGCTTCAACCTCTGTCCATTAACGATGAATGGTTTACATGTCTGGTTCTTGATTTCAATAGCACCGGATCTTAGGACCTTAGATACTTCGAAAGGGCCAGTCCATCTCGAACGGAGTTTACCTGGAAATAGTCGTAACCTAGAATCGAACAGGAGAACAGGATCGCCTATTTTGAAGTCTCTTCTTATGATTCTTTTGTCATGCCAAGCTTTTGTTCTTTCTTTGTATATGATGGCATTTTCGTAGGCAGATTGTCTGAGCTCTTCTAATTTGTGGATGTCAAGGATACGTTTCTCACCAGCAGTCAAGTAATCCAAATTCAAAGTTTTGATGGCCCAATAGGCCTTATGCTCCAATTCAAAAGGTAAGTGACATGATTTTCCATAGACCAGTTGATAAGGGGTTGTTCCTATAGGAGTTTTGAAAGCGGTTCTATAGGCCCATAATGCTTCTTGAAGTTTCTGTGACCAATCCTTTCTAGATATAGAGACAGTCTTCTCGAGGATTTGTTTTATCTCCCTATTAGATACTTCCACTTGTCCATTGGTCTGTGGGTGGTATGGTGTTGCTACTCTATGCTTAACTCCATACTTGCTTAAAAGTTTATCAAATATTCTCGATATGAAGTGTGATCCTCCATCACTTATGACTAAACGGGGGGTTCCAAACCTGGGAAATATATAATTCTTGAATAATTTGATGACTACTCTGGTGTCGTTTGTGGGTGCGGCGATAGCTTCAATCCATTTAGACACGTAGTCAACAGCTACTAATATGTACTGATTTCCAAAAGATGGTGGGAACGGTCCCATAAAGTCTATACCCCATACGTCGAAGAGTTCTACTTCTTGGATATTTCTTAACGGAATTTCATTACGTCTTGAAATATTTCCTGTGCGTTGGCATCTATCACACTTGACAATGAAAGCATGGACATCACGCCACATAGTAGGCCAGAATAGGCCAGCTTGAAGAATCTTGGCGTAGGTCTTCGATGTGCTTGCATGTCCACCATAGGGTGCAGAGTGACAATGCTCAATTATATTATTTACCTCTTCTTCTGGAACACAACGGCGGAAAATGCCATCTTTACCTCTCTTGAAAAGAAACGGTTCGTCCCAATAGAAGTTTCTCACATCACTATAGAACTTCTTCTTCCGGTGGTAGTTTAGATCAGGGGGTATGATGTCAGCGGCTAGATAATTAACAAAGTCTGCATACCAAGGTACATCACTTATGGCTAAGGATTTTTGAAAATACTCATGAGGGTCTGGGTTATCTTCTTCAATGGTTTCTAGTTGGGCTATCAGTCTATCATAGGCAAAATCGTCATTTATGGGAACTGGATCAGGTTTCAGGTATTCTAGCCTAGATAGGTGATCAGCTACCACATTATCAGTGCCTTTCTTATCACGGATATCCAAATCAAACTCTTGCAGTAATAGAATCCATCGAAGTAACCTAGGCTTGGCATCCTTTTTGCTTAGTAAGTAACGAATGGCAGCATGGTCGGTATAAACTATAATCTTGGCTCCTACTAGATAAGATCTAAATTTGTCTATTGCAAAAACTACAGCTAGGAGCTCTTTTTCGGTTGTTGCGTAGTTGAGCTGTGCAGCGTCTAGGGTTCTACTGGCATAATAAATCACATGTAACTTCTTGTCTTTTCTCTGACCTAGAACGGCTCCAACAGCGTAATCACTGGCGTCACACATTATCTCAAACGGTTCTGACCAATCAGGGGGTTTCATTATAGGTGCTGAAATCAGAGCTTGCTTCAGGAGATTAAATGCTTCAGTACATTTTTCATCGAAGATAAATTCAGCATCTTTCATCAAAAGACCAGTTAAGGGTTTTGTTATTTTGGAGAAATCCTTGATAAAACGTCGGTAAAATCCGGCATGTCCAAGAAAACTTCTTATCTCCCTGATAGTCTTCGGCGGTTTTAGATTCTCTATGACTTCTATTTTTGCTTTATCTACCTCTATACCTTTTTCGGAAACTATATGTCCTAAAACAATCCCTTCGGTGACCATGAAATGACATTTCTCCCAATTTAGCACAAGGTTTACCTCCACACATCTCTCCAGGATTTTCTCAAGGTTGACAAGACAATTTTTGAAATCTGATCCACAAACTGAGAAATCGTCCATAAATACTTCCATAATTCCATCTAAATAATCAGCAAAGATAGACATCATGCAGCGTTGGAAAGTCGCAGGAGCATTACAAAGTCCAAAAGGCATTCTTCTATAGGCAAAAGTTCCAACTGGGCATGTAAAGGTAGTTTTTTCTTGATCTTCGGGGTGAATAGGTATTTGGAAGAATCCGGAATATCCATCTAAGTAACAAAAGTAAGAGTGTCTGGCTAGGCGCTCCAACATTTGGTCTATGAATGGTAATGGGAAATGGTCCTTCCTAGTTGCTTTATTTAATTTTCTATAATCTATGCACATACGCCAACCTCCATCGGTTCTTTTTGCTACAGGTTCGCCCTTCTCGTTTTGCACGACTGTGATGCCTCCCTTTTTAGGTACTACATGCACAGGACTCACCCATTTACTGTCCGAGATCTGATATATTATACCTGCCTCTAGTAACTTAAGAACTTCAGTCTTAACTACAGTACTCATTATAGGATTTATTCTTCGTTGGTGTTCTCTGGAAGGTTTTGAATCTTCTTCAAGCAAAATCCGATGCATGCATACGGATGGGCTTATTCCTTTTAGATCAGAGATCTTATATCCTAAGGCTGAGGGGTACCTACGTAAAACTTCTAATAATTGATCGGTTTCTTTTTGGTTTAAGGTAGCACTGACTATAACTGGACGATTCATATCTTCATCGAGAAATTCATATCTCAGGTTTTTAGGCAGTTCCTTAAGTTTTACGGTCGGTTTCATAGGGCAAGGCATAGGATCTGGGGTAAGAGATAAACATTCGTGAAGGTTATCATCAATGTAGGGTGTTTTATAATTGTCATCTTCCAAAATAAGGGTTGATGGCAATTTTATAGATTCAGTTTCTTCTTCTTGTTCTAATTCCCTAATGCATTCTTCGATGATATCTAAGGCATAACAAGCATCTCCTATCACAGGTGCCATAAGAAATTTTGACAATATAAATTCTATCTTCTCTTCACCTACCTCAAAAGTTAGTTTTCCTTTTTTAACATCTATTACGGCTCCAGCAGTCGATAAGAACGGTCTACCTAGGAGTATCGGTATGTCGTCATCTTCTTTAATGTCCATGACAACAAAATCAGTAGGTATAAACAACTGACCTACCCTAACAGGGACGTCTTCAAGTATGCCTATAGGGTATTTAACGGATCTATCGGCTAATTGAAGTGACATCTTAGTAGGTTGTAGTTCTCCTAAGTTTAATCTCTCACAAACTGCTAAAGGCATTAAGCTCACACTAGCTCCTAGGTCTAGAAAAGCTTTTTCGATGACATGATTCCCCAAAATACAAGGAATGGAAAAATTTCTGGGATCTTTATCTTTCTTTGCTAACCTATCTTCGGAAATAGAATTACATTCCACGGGTTTCGGATCTTCAAGTCTACGTTTATTTGTAAGTATGTCTTTGAGAAACTTAGCATAAGAAGGTATTTGGGTGATGGCTTCTGTAAAGGGGATTTCTACGTGAAGTTTTTCTATAACCTTAACGAATTTTTGATATTGATTATCGATTTGGGTTTTCTTTAATCTTTGAGGGTAAGGTATTGGTGGTTTGTATGGCGGTGGTGGTACATAGGTTTTATTTTTAGGTTCTTCTCCTTTTTCTTGACTTTCCGGGGTTTCAGGCTTCTCTGGTTCCTTTTCCTCATTCCTCTCAGAAGTTTCGGGCTCACTTAATCTAGGGTTTAAAGGTTCCTTATAAGCGGTTCCACTTCGTAGAGTAATGGCATTAGCTTGCCCTTTCGGGTTCTGTTGAGGTTGTCCAGGGAACTGTCCTCCGGGTGTAGTCTGTGGGGCTTGGTTTAACGCTACCTGAGAGATCTGGGTTTCAAGCATCTTATTATGAGTAATGATTTGATCAACCTTGGTTCCTAACTGGGTAATTAGTTCGTTAACATGGACGCTTTGGTTCATGAACTCTTTGTTCTTCTGTTTTTGAGCAACGATAAAATCTTTTACAATTTCCTCAAAGCTCGGGTTTGGTGGTACAGGTTGCATAGGTTGATTTGTTCTAGGGGCTTGGTAACCTTGTTGTCTCGGAGGTGCGGTATTTTGGATAGGGTTATTATTTTTGTAGGAGAAGTTTGGGTGATTCCTCCATCCAGGGTTATATGTGTTTGAAAATGGGTTCCCTTGGGTATAGTTCACTTGCTCGGTGTTGGTTTCATTCAACAAATTGCATTCGGCGGATTGGTGTCCTTGCGTTCCACATATCTCACAATTCGGCGAAACTGCGGCTACATTATTCGGAGTTGTACACATATGTTCGACTCTTAGGGCCAACGCGTCCATTTTAGCCTGCATCATGTCTATAGAGCTTAGCTCATGTATTCCTCCTTGGGCTTCCTTCTTTTCCACTGTCGCTCGTTCTACTCCCCATGATTGATGGTTTTGGGCCATATCCTCGATAAGGGCACTAGCTTCAGGGTAAGGTTTGTTCATCAGTGCGCCACCAGCGGCAGCGTCGATGGTCATTTTAGTGTTATAAAGAAGTCCATTATAGAAGGTTTGGATGATTAGCCAATTCTCTAAGCCATGGTGTGGGCATGCTCTTAATAGTTCTTTATATCTCTCCCAGGCTTCGAACAATGACTCTCCTTGGTGTTGGGTAAATCTAGTTATTAGGTTTCGAAGAAGAGCGGTCTTACTCGGGGGAAAATATCTAGCAAGGAAAACTTTCCTAAGGTCATCCCAAGTTGTTATTGAATTGGGTGGAAGGGAATCTAACCATGATAGAGCTTTATCTCTGAGGGAAAAGGGAAATAATCTTAAGCGTATTGCCTCAGGAGAAGCTCCATTGGTTTTAAAGGTGTCTGCTAACTGAAGAAAGTTTTTTAAATGTTGGTTTGGGTTATCAGTAGCGAGACCTGCGAATTGTCTCTGTTGCACTAATTGCAGCAGGGATGGTTTAAGTTCAAAATTATTGGCTGGGATAGCGGGGTTTACTATACTGGAACTAGGTTCCTCGTTTGATGGTTGGGCGAAGTCCTTAAGAGGTCTTCGGTTTTGTTCTTCGGCCATAGCTATCCTATTCCTATGGAAAAATAAACGTGCGCGAGCGTAACGTTCAGGTTCAGCTAGAGGGTCTACTAAACTTCCGGCACTGCGAGTCTTTCGCATTGACCGGTGGGTAACAACCTTAGTCTAAACGGTATAACTACAAGGTAATGAAATTTGACAATATTGGTCCCCGACAACGGCGCCAAAAACTTGATGCGTGTTTTTCGCAAGTGTACGAATCACGTCAAAGTAATATAAAAGATTATCGAATCCACAGAGACCAAGTGTCAATCTATCAAACCTGTTGTTATGGTGTGTATCTAAGGCAACTATTTTTAAGGGTTTTAATAAGGGTGCAATGGTAAATAAAATTATAATTTTAAATAATAAATAAAGACAGGCTCGAATGTAATTCACGTAATCAATGATAATCCAGTACTTGTTAGTGGAACTACTTATGGGCAGTGTTTTCTTCTTTGAAAAGAACTAATTTAACAGGAACTGTCGCTTTCGCGTATTCAGAACCGAGTTGTACTCTCTAATCAACCCCTCCTATTGTCACGGATAAAAAGGTGCGTACTGCGTTAGAGTAGTAAACCTATTTTTAAGAAATATAGTATCTTAACTAAGTTGAAAAGTATTTTAACCTGGACTTCTTAGCAAAAAGAGGTTCTTGCGAACCAGAGTTTAAACTTCATAACGCGTCCGAAAATCGTTTTAAAATCTCTTTTCTTTTTAATCTAAAATCTCCTAATGAACTATACAAAGCGCTTTTGGCTGTTTTTGAAATAGTTAAAAACAATTATTTGAATTGAAAGATAAAATAGCCCTTAGGTGTTTCCACGAACAATTATACTGATTACTGGTTTAATTACGATCCTTACATTCTAACCTTTATGGAATTAGTTAGACATGATAAAGTAAATATTCTTTTTATAGTTTTTCATAAAAGTAATTTAAAGCGAGTGCGGAAAGTAAACGAAGTAAATGTGCGAGTGCAGGAAATAAACAACGTAAATGTGCGAGTGCAGGAAATAAACAACGTAAATGTGCGAGTGCGGGAAATAAACAACGTAAATGTGCGAGTGCGGGAAATAAACAAAATAAAAGCGAGGCAGAAATAAATAAAAGTAAAGTACGAACTTGAATTAAAATGGCGGCAGGATTAACTTCCTCCAGAGTGCTCCAAAACTCGAACCACAGACAGATTACAGACTCGATCACTCGATTGCAGAGGCACCCCGATGTGGAATGGCAACTGCTTTATAACTGATATATGCCTCGAGAATTCTAATTCTGGATGAAGAAAAACTAAAATCTAAGGTCCTATTTATAGGAGAAACTGAAAGCATGAAATGACAGGGATGCCCCTCCACTAAAAAGTGGAGGTTACTGATTTTGGCCTTGTGGCGCCCGCCACAGGCCTATGGCGCCCGCCATGGTCCCTACAGGGGATGATGGAGTGGGGATCGTGGGTCTTGGAGGTTGAGGAGTGGTCTTGAGACGTGGCCACGTCATGGCTAACCCCATGGCGCCCGCCACGGTGGGTGCCGTAAGTGCAAAATGCTGAATTTCTAGGTTTTCGTCCGTTTTCACTCCTTTTTCGCTCCTTTTCCCGATTCCAGCTCCGATTATTATAAAAACCTGAAAACATAAGAAAACAAAGCAATAACAAAGCAAAACAACAATAAAAGCTAAGAATGCATGCGAAATCGGAGTCAGAAATACGGTGAATTTTAGTGTGATCAGTACCACCAATATTTCTTTTTAAAAAAATCCCAATTATCATCGGAATAAATCCTTTAAGTTGTTTGCTTAAGATTTAAGGTCGTTTAATTCAACACGCATCCGTGTTCTCCTGATAATTCCTAAAAGTTCTTCTTTGAATTTTTTCGTTTATGGAATTTCCTGAGGTTAGTCATTTATCTCGTTGAAAACTCCAACTTTTATTCTTACTTTCCAGCTGATCGCTTAGAGCCGTTTGATTTATCTTTAAACGCTTCGCATGCTACTCCCAGTATCAGTTTGTTTGCACAGAGCCACTGCCTGAATACTGTTTTCGTTTCCCAATCCTCGGTCTCAACAGTTACACTTGAACCTGTTGATTTACCACTTTGGATTATATGCCTGTCATTTGTTTTCCCGACTACCGTTGTCGATGTCTGCTATTTTATTTTCCCGACCACCGTTGTCGGCGCCTGCTATTTTATTTTCCCGACCACCATTGTCGATGTCTGTCATTTTATTTTCCCGACCACCATTGTCGATGTCTGTCATTTTATTTTCCCGACCACCGTTGTCGGCGCCTGCTATTTTATTTTCCCGACCACCGTTGTCGATGTCTGTCATTTTATTTTCCCGACCACCGTTGTCGATGTCTGTCATTTTATTTTCCCGACCACCGTTGTCGGCGCCTGCTATTTTATTTTCCGACCACCGTTGTCGATGTCTGCCATTTTATTTTCCCGACTGCCGTTGTCGATGTCTGTCATTTTATTTTCCGACCACCGTTGTCGATGTCTGCCATTTTATTTTCCCAACCACCGTTGTTGATGCCTGTCATTTTATTTTCCGACCATCATTGTCGATGTCTGCCATTTTATTTGCCCGACCACCGTTGTCGATGTCTGTTTTTATTTCCCGACCACCATTGTCGATGTCTGTTATTTTATTTTCCTGACCACCGTTGTCGACGCCTGCTATTTTATTTCCCGACTGTTGTGTCGATATTTGTTTATTCCTGACTGCCGTGTCGATATCTTCTATTTTGTTCTCCTGACTGCCGAGTCGATGTCTTTTCCATTTTTTCTCAATCACCAAATTGTTGTATTGGGATCCCCAGCAACCACCTTGAACTTGCTAACGCATCACTTCAGATAGTCTGTCTTTAATCTTACGTTTTGTTTTTCGTCTTCTGTCATTCTTAGTGCCAGCAGTTACACTTGAACCTGCTGATTTATCACTTTGAATACATCATGTTTTTGTCTTGTCATCCCCATCATTTTGTTATCCCCAGTGAGGCTTCACCCTCATTTGCATTTCTGTGGAGCACCGTTGGATTTATCTTCATCTTACCATATTCAGCATATTCATCATTAAAAGCATGCTAAGGTTCATTGCATCTCGCGTGTCATATTCCCAGCAAAACAAAAGGGTCCCTCACAAGTTTATGGCATGTCATTGCATTTAGGGGCAAAATTTTCGGTTATTTCTATATTTAAATACCTTTCACTCCGATTTTATGAGGATTATCATCACTCATTCTATCTGGTAAACTATTTAAATAGGTGCAACTGTCACACCCCAAATTTTACCCCTATCTTTTCATATCATCTATTTCATCTTATTATCAGTTTACCATAGTGCATACCAGGCATGTTTGGACTTACGGAAAGATGTCAAGAAAGATCTTCGGTTTCGTGATAAGTACTTGAAGAACTAAAAAGGAGTTGGATTTTGAAACGGTCTCACAAGTTGGATTAAGTGGCCAGGTTGGATCAGGATCGTGCTCGAAAATCTCAAGTAACCTTTGATCTTATTTGGTGCGATGCCTCAGCGAGAATTATGGATATATGGTTTGGAAGATTTTATGCGAAACAAGTTTTTGGTTGTTACTTGGAAAGGAAGGAAAGGATAAACCCTATGTTTTAACTTAGAATTGGACTTTGATTTTCTTTGGTACTTTGTTAAGGGAATTTATTCTAACTCCAAGTTTTGTTTCAAGTTTTAGTTTCAATTGTGGAACCATACTCCATTTCCTAGTCAAGTTTCAATTCACATTCTTATTTCACTTCATATTCCTTTTTTTTTTCAATTTTGGTTTTAGTTCTAATTTATTTTCAAGTCCATACTTCAAATCCATTTATTTCTAATCCATTTTTTCCATTTTTATTCCAATTCTACTTCAAGTCACTTTCAATCCCAAATGTTTAATTTCATTTTCATTCCATTTATTAAGTTCAAATTTAATTTCAATTTATGCTCTCAAATTCCATTTTCCAATCCTATTTCCCAAATTCCATTTGTCTATGTTTCAATTCCCAAGTCTCAAACTCATCACTATTTTTTCAAAGCTCATACCAAATTCAATTTTCTAAGTCATAAAAATTTCAAGTTTAATTCCAAGTCTAGCACTGAATTTCTCAACAAATTGCTTATCATTTTTTTCCTTTTAAGTCCTTTTCTTCAAAGAGGGTTCAAGTTATGGATTAATGTTAGGCTAAAGCATTTTGTCAAGACATTTTGGGATTGTCTATTAAGAATATTTTAGTGGATTTAATTGCAATGTAAGGCCATAAAGTAGGCCTATTTGTGTTGGAAAGGGACTAGTTCGCTTGTTTTTATACAAAGTTATATTAAAGAAAAGAAAAAATAAAGGTTACAAATTTATGTCAACTTCACAACAACACTATCAAGAGGAAATAAAACGGCCCAAGAAAAAGGGTAGGGCCCGCTGAACCGTTTCCATATTGATGTTTGTTACAACTTGTTAAAAGCTGAGTCAAAGGCTTTCCATCTCCACCGAGCCACTTCACGCCACGACTATACACCCAAAAGTGTTCGAGAACTGTGATAAAGAGGCCTCCCCTTTCATCTTCAATTGACCTACGCGCCAGATTTTGTCTTTGGGCCAAACCGTTTCGGTTTCCACTTTCGCCTGCGACTTCATTTCAAGTCTCCCTCAGGATTCTGCACAACACTTAGAAGAATACAAAAAAAACACACAATTATTAAACCAAAAATAGAATATCACCCAAAACCAATCTCCACAATTATATACGTTATAAATCACGACGATCATGGTAACAAGGGCAACATGAATACAGTTGAACGAGGTCCAAAAAAATCTTACACAATGACAATTTGCCGGTTTGCTTGTCATCATCCAGCCATCATTTTTTTCACCGCAGCAGCAGCTCCAATAGCAGGCCCGAACATCCTGCTTCCAAAGCGAGATCGCATATGCCTCATATACATGCACACGAATACAATTGACAAAGTGATTAGAATTTATCCAGAAAGTTGTATTCAAGTTTATGCATTTAGTGACATTTCATCAATACCTATTCGAGATTTCGTATGTGACTCAAGATAATGTATCTATTTTATTTCACATGATTAAATCATCAAAGTTTCAATTGGTAACCAAAAACAATTTCGCCAAGACATAAGCTAATTTTAAAAGAGGAATAAATTCAGCAGCAGGTTACATGAAGTTTCAAGTTGGACAACAAAACAAATTTCGCATCAGTAACAAGTATTTAGCATGGACTAAGTTCAAATCAAACTACATGGGTGCAGAAATCGAAATCAGCAAGCACACCTTTCCCAAATCACAAATAGCATAGCAAAAATAAGAGAAGTACAAGTGCAGCAAAAATAATATAAGGCATTTAAAAATTGAAGTATGGAAAAGGGAAGTAACAGACCTGCTATGACCAAACTCAGAACTGCTGCAAGTGCAGGAATGTCAATCCTCACTCTATCACTTCACAGAAAACATGGATTCATTGACTCTGCAGGTCAACAACCCAAAAAGCACTTGCCTCTCCTTATACCAAAATGGACGACACTCTATTCCATAAGCAAAACCTGCATTGAAAGCGACTTCTCATCAGTATCAAACAAAAAGAAGCTCAGTCAAACTTAATCAAGGATTTTGTTTTCAAAATAGAGATGAATTCTTTCAATATAAAAGGATGAAGTTGTATCAGTTGAAAAAAAACACAGAGACTGCATAATCAAAAACCTTAGCAAAAAAAATTCACAAAAAGAGAGGAAGAATTTGAACTGTGAGGAGAAAATACCTGAAAAACGGAACCCACAAAAAAAAAGACTTTGTTTCCATTTGGGCGGGCTTTGTTTTCTGCGAACAAGATAACCTCAGCCTCCTCAGGACCATAATGTCAACAACTATTCTCCTCACCGCGGTTCGCTAACAACCACCGCAACTACCTTCGTCGTCGTTCGAAAACGCCGAATCGCGAGTCAAAGAAACGAAGACCCAAACTGACGAACGCCTGCAAACCATACCAAAGTTGTGAATCATATGATCCGAAGAAGAAATCACGAGCTGAAAGACAAGCAAGGAGGGAAGCAGATTACCTGTTAAATCTTTGAATCAGTAGATTTTTGTTGTTTCCTTTTTTTCGCATTAGAACTGTTGTTTTTGTTTATTTTGCTTTGACCATCGTCGTACTCCTAACTCTCGCCGTTTTCATGTAAAATAATACTGCATTGTTTTGGGCTAGGGTTCTGTGTTTTTTGTTTCGATTGAGTTGTTGATGTTCATTTTCGTCCCTTTGTGTTGGTAAGAGGCAATCGGAGAGTGTTGGCAAGGTTGAGTGAGAGAATCATGATCGGAGAGTGACGAGAGCATTTGGGAGAGAGAGATCGTGGGAGGGTGGTGATTTATTTCTGAAAAAGGTTTGAGGTTGAGTAAGAAAGAGAGGATCTGAGCGAGAGAGAGGTTCTGAGCAAGAAGAGAGATTGTTGAGAGATGCGTTATAAAGATGAGAGAGTGAGGCAGAGAGAGAGATTTGAGCGTGAGAAGAGAGGGGTTACGACTGAGTATGAACGGGAGAGAGGAAAACGTTTGTTTCTAAAATTGGAAAGGTCAGCGTCGTTCTTTTTTTTTAGGGTTTTCTATTTGCTTTTTTTAGTATCAATATGAACTGGGTCGCGGGTTGTACCCGACCCGCTCCTACCCCCACCAGCGATTGGGCTCTCATCCTGTGGGCCTGTGGACGAATTTCCACATACACCCCCGTTTTTACTTATTTTTTTAGCCCATTTGGGTTTATTTTGTCTCCTTTTATTTTTTTTCTTTCTTATTATTATTACTTTCACGAATTTATTATTTTATTAGATATTCTAAAAATACAAAAAAAATATTTTATATTAATCAATTTGTTTTATTTGGTTAGTTGATTAGTCAATTTTATTAATTAATTCTATTTAGTTTAGTTAATTGGTTATCTTTTGTTTGATTTTATTTGTATGGTGTAGGATTATATTTCTTGCCCACTGTTGCACCCCAAAATTTGCCCTCACAATACAAGACTTTGTGATCTAAGAAGATTCACAAGGTTCACAAGTTCTCCAACAACTTGCATAACCTTTCATGAGGTTCATAAAGTCCACAAGCTACTTTATGAAGGTTCACAAGGTTCACAAGTCCCACAATGCTTTCAAGACCTTTCATGAGGTTCATGAAGTCTACAAGTTACTTTATGAAGGTTCACAAGGTTCACAAGTTTCTCAACATTTACAAGACCTTTCATGAGGTTCAAGAAGTCTACAAGTTATTTCTTGAAGGTTCACAAGGTTCACAAATTCCATAATGATTACAAAGCTTTCCTGAGGTTCATGAGGTCTACAAAGCCACTTCATGAGGTTCACAAGGTTCACAAGCTTCACAATACCTCCCATGAGTATCACAAGACATCTTATGAAGATTCACAAGGTTCACAAAGTTCACAATGGGTCAAAGAAGTTGACAATGCCCTCAAACAATGCACCTCCTAAGCAGGGCATCCAAAACTAGGGTTTTGACTTTAATCAGGCTAAATGGACTTCCAATACCTCAAGTGAGTTTCATAACATCTTATATGTGTGTAAGAACCCCCATGTAAAGTTTCAAGACTTTTCTCAAAGGTTTGCTCAGTCAGATGATCAGATAAGTCAAAATCAGTCAATGCAGTTAAAAAGTCAAACTGAGGTCAACTGTGGTCAAACCAAAGTCAAACTTCATGATTTTTTGCCAACATCAAGTATATTAAGTAAAATTCATCATTTAATCAAGGGTTGATCATGATTCATCAAGGAGATTCCAGATCATCAATAATCAGGAGTTTCTAAATTAGGGTTTCCTCAGTAAAAGTCAACTAAACTTTGACCAGCCATAACTTTCACATACTTCATCACCAGGTCTCCATCCAAAGCTCATTTTTAAGGAAATTGAATTCTCTACAACTTTGATGTTGAAAGTTAATCCCAAAAATGCTTCATTTGAAAGATATGATCTAAGACATTATAGGTCATTTCAAAAGTCAACAAAAAGTCAACAACTTCAAAAGGGCATAACTTGATATTGGTAAATGATATGGACCTGAAACCAATGGGGTTGTTTAGAGGACTCTTCAAGCTTTCCAAAAAGTCCAAGAACACCCTCATACCTTTAAAATTGAGGGAGATGTGCCTTTGCAAAGTTGGGAAATTTTGTGATGGTTTATGTTGAAAATGGAGGCTTAGAAGTAATTCTTTCCAAATGGGCTTGCTAAGTTGTGATCCAATCCATCTCTTAACACTATGCACGACCCAAATCACTTAAAATCTGATTTTTATTATTTTTATTTCTATTTATTTTGATTTAAATCATTAAAAATCATTTTAAATATAAATAAAATATGAAAATTAAGGATTTTATTTGGATAATGTTTCTAGAAAATCATAATTAGTGATTGAAGCTTAAAGAGAAAGAAATCATGTGATCTCTCCAAAAATAGCAAGCATTCATGAGCCAATATTTGAATTTCATGGCACCATCTTTTTCAATCTTTTTGGATCCAAATCTCCACACAATGAAGACATATTTCTGACCTAATTCACTCCCATATAAGTATAGATCATAAACATAACCCTAGCTCACGAAATTCAGCAGCCAAAGGTAGAGTTCATTGTTCAAAAATTCATCAAAAAAGTGTGATTCGGATTTTGAGTTACAAGACATTTAAAGGTAAAATAAGATCATAGCAAGCTTCCTTGGGCTTTCCTGATCATGAATGACCACTCATACGCATCAGTATCATGGCATATTGTGTAATCCGAACCATGGTTGTTCTTGTTTTTGATTTTTTCGATTGCACTATTTCATTGTGTGTTAATGAATTTTGTTGACCTAATATTGTTTGTGATGGTGTTTAGAACGATTCTGGGCAAAGAAACTAAAGAAACCATAGAAAATCCGTGAGATGCCATATTAGGGTTTGGACCTTCAAATTAGGGTTATTGGATTCATGTATTATAAATGAATTTGGTTGATGAAATTGGACTGTGCAGGTTGCAAGGAGTCTCAAGGTGTCCTCAATTTGATGAAATCATACTGTTTGATGTTAGTTTGAATTTCGTAGGTTTTTAAGATGCAGGAAAAATCGCAGGAAATGTTGCAACAATTTTCGCAGCAAACTTCAAAATCCAGAGGTTGAAGATGAAGCTTGGCTGGCGCGAAAATTCATATTTAAATTATTATTTTAAAATATTATGGTTTTGTTTCTGTTTAATTCACAAGCCTGATGCTTGTCCCAGTGGAGGGATGCGTGTGCGTTTGATGAAAAGGCCAGGGTTCGAATCATGCTGGGGCCATTATTTTTGTTTTATTTTCAGGATAATAGAAGGCTTAATATATTATGATTCAAGGCCATTCAGCTAACAGGAAGGCTCTCCCAGCCAAGCGGTAACGCGCGCATACTCTTGTACATAAGGTCCTGGGTTCAATCCTCCCCCAGGCCTTTTGTTTTTTCATTTATTTTGCTGATTATTGGATGGAAAGAACAAAACCATTTGGAGTCAATTCTTCTTGCACCAACCAGCGCATGGCCCAGTGGTAGAACATGTGATCTTGTGAGCAAAGCCTCCTGGGTTCAAAACCCAGCCAGGTATGTTTTGCTATTTTCTTCATTTATTTATTTTTTATCACTTTTTGTTAATTGATTTATATTTTAAATATACATGTAAATAAAGTTATTTCATAAGCACATATTCAAATAGGGTCAAATATTCAAAAATCATAAAAAAAAAATTTATTATTATTTCTTTTATGTAATTAAAAATAATATATATATATGTTATTAGAATAATTTTGCATATTACAATTTAAACCCTTAAAAAATATTTTTCTAACCAAACCCTAATTTTCCAAACCCTAAAATATTTTTCTAATTCTTATAAATTTTTGTAAATATATTTATAATTCAAATTATTTTTTTCTTTTAATGTTTAGAAACAATTTAATTTATAATAATTATATTTTTGTATATGGTTAGAAATAATTTGTAAATATAATAATTAAGAGAATTAAATTTTATAAACATGATTAATATTGTAAATGTGATATTCAAAACCTATTTTCTTCTTATAATATGTATGTATTGTTTAAAAAATAAATATTAATATATGTTTATAATAATTAGAATTTTGTGGTTATAATAAAAAATAATAATAACTTGATAACTTGTAAAATTAAGATAATTGCTTATTCATATTTCTTTTCTAAATAATTGTTTATAGGAAAAATCGTTAATATATTATTTTGATTAATTTTTATTATTATTACTACTAACCATATTATTTATTTTGTTTTATTAATTTTATATTATTATTAATCTCTCTTATTTTATTATTATTACTAACTTTTTGCTTATTATTTAAATTATTTTTACTAACTTTATATTTCTATTAACCTTATTTAATTTTTCTTATTATTATTTACTAACCCCAATATTTTATTATTTATCACTTTTTGCTTATTATATTTGTTTTGATTATATTTTGCTATTTATTTTATTTTGTTGTAATTGCTTCCTTGGTGTAATTTTGTAAATATTTTAATTATTTAATTGTTGTTATGGTTAGTAATTAGGGAGTGTAAAACATGTTTGTTATTTAAAATAAATTTAGACCACTTTTAATATAAGATAATTAAAATAAATACTCACACACACGTAAGTCGATTTTTAATCGCCGTCTCACATTTCTAAGGTTATCCCTCAAGTTGCCTACGAATAATGGTCAAGTGGGGTGTATAAAGTAAGTCCCTTAAAAAGAAAATCATCAAGTCCCTTATGGTTGCCTTTACGAATCGAGTCCCTTCGAATAATGATGATAGTCCCTCATATGTGCTTAATACACCCCACAGTTGCCTTCATAATCAGATTGACCCTCACATGTCCCTTAACATCCAAGGTAATGACTACCTACTCCTTAATAGTAGGGATAGTCTTACCAAGGAAAGAAAAAAAAAACAAGAAAGACTTTAAATTCTAGGGTAGGTTCCTCTTATGTACTTGCTCACTTCAAAAATTTTTTCAAACACTTAACATTTTCAAACAAATTTTCAAACAAGTTTTTACACATCCGTACATGGATTATTATTAACTATTCTGAAAAAATTTTCTATTCACACACTACACTTTCAAAAAACAATTTAAAGCGAGCTAAGTAACTAAGAGCCCATGGATAACCATGGATGTAAAGGGTGCTAACACCTTCCCTTTACATAACCTACCCCCCGGACCCAAAAATATCTCTAAGGTCTTTCCTGTTCTTTTATACCCTTTCCCTTTGGATAAAATAAAAGTCGGTGGCGACTCTTGCTATCCGCAACATTAAAGTCAGTTCTCCCACCGTGTTACAGAACTGGCGACTCTGCTGGGGATCTAAATTTAAGAGGGGTACCCTTAGGAATTAAGATCACTTTGAATTGTTTGCCTTGTTTGTTTTATATTACTTGTTGGGGTGCTCTTGTGTGTGAAAGGTCCTAACCCGGATCTAGTGTACCTTAGGTAAATGGCAATAGACCAAGGAAACTGTACGACGTATATCGATACGGTTGATCTGGTGGCCATAGTTAGTGCGACTTCTTGGTTGGTGCTTATATTCCTTAAGTCAAGTTGAGGATAATATTGAGGCTGCCATATGTTGTCAATGCACTAACTAACTTTTAGAACCCTAGTTAACTCATCTTGGCCTTTAGAAAGTAGTGAGGTAACCGGCTTTAGTGCAGACTGAAGTTGGTTGACACTCGATGCTACGCTCATTGAGATCTTAAACTTGGAGGGTTTTGGTTGGCAAGTAAGTTGCCTTCTGATCAACCACCCTTGTGAAGGATCAATGATATTGAGATCCCTTAGAACCTGGTTACTTTTGTAGGACAGGATGAACCATCTAACTTCAGGGGAGGGTACTTACCTTTGAACCTCATGCAAGCCTTTAAACCTAGGGCTATGGTGTGACTTGTTTGTGTGTGCCACATGTTTGTGATTGAGCATAACATCATGACATCATCATGCATCATGAGCATATCATTTTCCCTAACCATTTCAAGGACCAAGGGATTTATCTTTGTTCTTTGTTGCAGGTCATGGCTTCAGCTCGTAGAAACACCATCAGGATCAACTTTGTGGGGATACCTCCCAAGCTTAAAGAGTTGGTTTCTCAAGTGTCTGATCACTCCCGGTTCAACAAGAGACATGGTCACCTATTGGATCTAGTCACTTCAGGGTTCAGTGAAGACATGATGAGTGTCCTATTCCAGTTCTTTGATCCTAAGCACCATTGCTTCACATTCCCTGACTACCAGCTGGTTCCTACAATGGAAGAGTTCTCTAAACTTCTGGGTATACCTGTTCTTGATCAAAAACCCTTCACAGGCTTGGAGAAGGAACTTAAACCAGAGGTTATTGCTGCAGCTCTACATCTGAAGAAGTCTGACATTGTTCTAGAGACGAGAAGTGGAGTCAAGGGTATTCTTGCCAAGGTATTAATGGATAAAGCTCAAATGTTCTTGAAGGCCATGAGCTATGATGCTTTTGAGGAGATCTTAGCCTTGCTGATATATGGCTTAGTATTGTTCCCCAATCCAGATCAGTTCATAGATGTTCATGCCATCAACATTTTCCTGAGTCACAATCCAGTGCCTACATTGCTTGGAGACATCTTACATTCTCTTCACACCCGTACTACAAGGGCAAGAGGAACTTTGATGTGCTGCATACCTTTGCTCTCTAGGTGGTTTATTTCTCACCTTCCTCGCTCAGTAATGAAGAATGAGCAAGGGTTCAGATGGTCCAAGAGGATCATGTCACTATCTCACTCAGATATCCATTGGTGCTCCAGATCTATGGAGAATGTCACCATCATTGACCGTTGTGGGGAGTTTCCTAATGTGCCACTTCTAGGCATAAGAGGAGGCATCACCTACAACCCCTCTCTAGCTTTACGACAGTTTGGTTACGCCCGAAGTGACGGTCCACATGACATGTTGATTCAGGGCATTGTGTTTGATTACGACAACGATCTTCAGGGTTACCGTCAGAGATTCATACGAGCCTGGGGAAAAGTAAACAGGGTTGACAGCAAGACACTGGAGCCTAAGTACACTATTCCTATGGAGGCTTATCTCAGATGGGTACGATCTCGTGCTCAGACACTCATGATGCCATATCCTGCCATCCTACCAGTTACCATGGAACCTGTTGCTGAAGGAGACACAGCTTATACCATCCTTCACCCAGACATGCCTACTGATAAGGAAGACTTGCAGAGATCATGGATCCAACTGAAGGAGCAAAGGGATACTTTCGAGGCTCATTACAAAGCAAGCCAAGCAAGGATCCTAGAGCTAACAAAGCAACTTCACGAGGAACGAAACCTCAACTCATACCTCAACACAAAGAGGAAACGTCCATGGGAGACTTAAAACCCCATCCTTTGTACTTATTTTACTTTCATTCTTTGTAAGCCTAAAAGGCAAAACAAGTTATTACTAATAAAAAGTTACTTTCTTGTTTGTTTAAGCAAATTTAAATCCTGCGGTCCTTGAAAACATTGCATATGCATTCCCATATCATTTCATTGTATCACAGGTTTATATTGTGCACAGGTTTCTCATCTTCTCGCTGTTTATTTCAGCAATGGCTCTTGAACAATCAGTTAAGGATCTTCAGGCACAGAATGCACAGTTCCAAGAGCTGATCTTGAACCTGTCCAAGGGGCAAGATGATTTGAAGGCACTGCTGGCCAAGAAGACTAAGAAGACTAGAAGGTCTGCTGGGTTGCTCAACATGGGAAGAAGGTTCAAAGGTCCTGTCAAGTTGAAGGTCCTGTCAAGTTGCTCAACATGGGAAGAAGGTTCAAAGGTTCGAAGGTCTGATTCTGAGGCTAATTACTACCATGAGCCTAATGAAGACAAATTCAAGATGCTGGTGGATAGGATGGATGCTATGGAATTACAGAAATCATCTGGACTGGATTTTGAAGATTTGAGTTTGATATCTGGGGTTGTGATACCCATTGGTTTCAAGGTTCCTGCCTTTGTTGTTTATGATGGGGTCTCTTGTCCCAAGCTGCATTTGAGATCTTATGTCAGAAGAATTCAACCTCATACTGCTGATAAGAAGTTGTGGATCCATTTCTTTCAAGAGAGCTTATCTGGAGCTCAGTTGGAGTGGTATTATCAGTTGGAGAGTGTCAACATCAGAGATTGGAATGATCTTGCTGAAGCTTTCTATAAGCAGTACCAATATAATGCTGACTTAGCCCCCACTCGCATGCAGCTTCAAAGCATGTCTATGGGTGCCAAAGAAAGTTTTAAGGAGTATGCTCAGAAGTGGAGAGATTTAGCTGGAAGAGTTCAACCCCCTTTGACTGACAGGGAGCTGGTTGATATGTTCATGTGTACGCTGAATGGTCCGTTTTACAGTCATCTCATTGGAAGCTCATCATCTGGCTTCACTGAGTTGATCATGACAGGAGAGCGGGTAGAAAATGGTATCAAGAGTGGTAAGATCCAAGTGGGCACTTCTTCATCAGGTGCTGCAAAGAAGCCTCCCACTGGGAAGAAAGAATCCAATGTTGTTTATGGTCAACCTGATCGTAACAGAAGGCATCAGTCTGTTAGTGCGGTTCATATTTCAAATCCAACTCCTGCAACAACAGAGCAGCCTCAAGGCAACCAACAGAGGGCTAGAAGACAGTTCACGAAGATCAACATGTCAATGGCTCAGGCATTGCAACATTTGTTGAAAGCTGAACTTATTACCCTGAGGGAGGCTCCTCAGAATCCCAATGTTACTTCTCCCAAGTACAATCCCAATGCACAATGTGCATATCATTCAAACTGTCCAGGACATGATACTAATAACTGCTGGGTCTTGAAGAACAAAATTCAAGATATGATTGATGCTGGAGAAATTGAGTTTGATCCACCAGGTACTCCAAATGTGATTACAGCTCCAATGCCAAATCACGAGAAGACTGTCAATGCCATTGAAGAAGATCTACATGTCTATTCAGTTATGGAGTTGACCACACCACTATCTGTTATCAAGAAAAGGTTAGTACAAGCTGGGATCTTTCCAGGCTGTCGTGAAGATTGTTTGTATTGTACCTATAAGCCGGATAGTTGCTTCATTCTGAGAGATGGAATTCAACGTCTCATGGATAAGTATACTATAGTGTTCGAAAGAAGACCAGCATATGTAGAAAGTATGGTGGATCATCTGACTCGGGGTAAGAAGACTGAAGAGGTTGATATGGTTGACAAAGTACCGGTAAGAATCACTTCAAAGGGTCCCATTAAAATCACTCATCAGGGTCCAATCAAAATTACTACTGAAGGTCCTGTGAAAGTTGTTGCTGAAGCCAGAGTAGCTCCTGTGGTTATTACTACTCCTGGTCCTCTTCCTTATATATCTGACAAAGCTGTGCCTTGGCACTATGGGTCTGACGTTTACATCCATGGTGTTAAGCAAGAGCCTTTACCTGATGTGCCTGTTGACATTGATAATATTGCTGGATCTAGCAAGATCACTCGTAGTGGAAGAGTCTTCTCTCCTCCAGATACTTCCAAGAATGCAGTTACTCCTGCTGCTACTTCCACCACTGATGCTCGGGGCAAAGGTCCTGTTATTGAGCCCGTATCTACTGATGTGCCAGCTGCTGATGATCTCTCTAAGCAGATGGAAGAAGTATTGAAAATCATTCGCAAGAGTGATTATGACATTGTTGATCAGCTGGGGCATACTCCCTCAAAGATTTCTATGCTCTCCCTATTATTATGTTCTGAGGCTCATGCCAAGTCATTGATCAAGTTTCTGAAGATGGCTCATGTACCCAGTGCAATTTCTGTTGACCAATTTGAGAACTGTGTTGCCCACCTGACCTATGACAATGGGTTGGGATTTTCTGATGCTGACTTGACCCCTGCCAAGAGGGATCATAACAGGGCCTTGCATATCTCAATTGAATGCAGGGGCACTACCCTGTCACATGTACTGATAGACAATGGTTCCTCTCTGAATGTGTTGCCCAAAGAAGTCCTGAATAAGTTAAGTCCTGAAGATGCTGTGCTGAAGCCCAGTAATATTGTGGTAAAGGCTTTTGATGGTTCTAGAAGAGTAGTGCATGGGGAAATTGATCTTCCAATCAAAGTTGGCTCTCAGGTTTTTACTGCTACATTCTATGTGATGGATATTCGTCCTTCATACTCTTGTCTGCTTGGTCGTCCCTGGATCCATGGGGCAGGTGCTGTGACCTCTACATTGCACCAAAAGTTAAGATATCCGGTGAATGGAAAAGTTGTTACTGTCTTTGGAGAGGAAGAATACTTTGTCAGCCATGTAAATACCTTCAAGTATCTGGAAGTAGAAGGTGAATACATTGAGACTCCGTGTCAGTCATTTGAAGTGGTTCCCTGGGTTGTTAATGATTGTGTAGCTCCTCCTGCTGTGAAGAAGGTTCCTGTGGTCATCAGAAAACCTCCAACAATGGCAATGGCCTCCCTCAATGATGCTAGAGCTGTGGTGGATGAAGGTGGTTGTACTATTTGGGGTCAGCTTCCTGATATTCCATACAAGTCTGACAAGTTTGGTTTGGGTTTCACTGCAGAGTCCCAGAAGGCTGTTCGTCGTGCTCGTGCTGCTCGTATCACCAATCAAGGGGTTATCAATGCTGTGGGAGACTATGATGAAGACTACAACTTGGATGCTTGGATTTTTCCTACTGTGGGTGCTGGACTAAATAATTGGAAAGCTGAGGATGTTATCCCTATCTCCTTTAGTCAGGAGTAAATACTATTACTGTGTTATGTTTTAAATTTGTAATTTCTTGAACAATAAAAACTTTTAAGCCATGTGCCTTACCCGGGGCACAATGGTGTGCTTGTTACGGGCTGTCATTTCATTTGCATACTTCATTCAATAAAATCAGTGGACGTTTCGTTTCGTAAATATTGTGTTCCTTGTCTTTCTTTTCTTTTTATTTTTTGCTTTATCAGCTATGTGTTCTTACACACACCCACATCACTAAAATGCAGATCCTCATCCACTCTGGATCCTGTTGATAACAGTTCTACTATTGCCAATTATGATTTCGAGAATCCTATCTATCAAACTGAAGACGGAAATGAGGACGATTGTGAAATACCTGTAGAGCTTGCTAGGTTGTTACAACAAGAAGAGAAAGCTATACAGCCACATGAAGAGCCAGTCGAAGTTGTGAATCTGGGAACTGAAGAAAACAGAAAAGAGGTTAAGATAGGGGCTGATTTAGAAGACAGTGTCAAGAGCAGGTTGATTCAGATGTTGCGTGACTATGTGGAGATCTTTGCTTGGTCTTATGAAGACATGCCAGGGTTGGATACAGACATTGTGGTTCACCGTTTGCCAGTGAAAGAAGATTGTCGTCCAAAGAAGCAGAAGGTTCGTCGTATGCGTCCTGAAATGTCAGAAAAGATCAAGGCAGAGGTAATGAAACAGTTCAATGCAGGGTTCTTAGCAGTGACTTCTTATCCTCAGTGGGTTGCAAATGTGGTACCAGTTCCTAAGAAAGATGGTAAGGTGCGTATGTGTGTAGACTACAGAGATTTGAACAAGGCCAGCCCTAAAGATGACTTTCCACTTCCTCATATTGATATTCTGGTAGACAACACTGCTCAGCATAAAGTATTCTCTTTTATGGATGGTTTCTCTGGTTACAATCAGATCAAGATGGCACCTGAAGATATGGAGAAGACAACATTTGTGACACAGTGGGGCACCTTTTGCTATAAGGTAATGCCATTTGGTTTGAAGAATGCAGGGGCAACATATCAGCGTGCTATGGTGGCTTTGTTTCATGATATGATTCATCATGAGATAGAGGTATATGTAGATGATATGATAGCCAGGTCTCAGAACGAAGAGCAACATCTTGATCATCTGCACAAGTTGTTTGAGAGGTTGAAGAAATACAAGTTGAGATTAAATCCAAACAAGTGTACTTTTGGAGTTAGATCTGGAAAGCTCCTGGGTTTCATTGTCAGTGGAAAAGGTATTGAAGTGGATCCTGCAAAAGTGAAAGCTATACGAGAGATGCCAGCTCCCCGTACTGAGAAGGAGGTTAGAGGTTTCTTGGGACGATTGAATTACATTGCAAGATTTATTTCCCAGTTAACTACCATCTGTGAGCCAATCTTCAAGTTGTTGAAGAAAGATCAGGTGATGGAATGGAATGATGAGTGCCAGAATGCCTTTGATGAGATCAAGAGATATCTACTAGAGCCTCCAATTTTGATGCCACCAGTTGATGGAAGACCCTTGATTATGTACTTAACAGTGCTAGACAACTCAATGGGGTGTGTGTTGGGGCAACATGACGAGTCTGGTCGAAAAGAGCAGGCAATATACTACCTTAGCAAAAAGTTTACCGACTGTGAAACAAGATACTCACTGCTCGAGAAAACTTGCTGCGCTTTGGCATGGGCTGCTCGCCGACTAAGACAGTATATGTTGACCCATACTACCTTATTGATTTCAAAGATGGATCCAATCAAGTACATATTTGAGAAACCTGCTCTCTCCGGAAGAATTGCAAGATGGCAAATGATCTTGACAGAATATGATATACAGTATACTACTCAGAAGGCCATTAAGGGAAGTGTTGTTGCTGATCATTTGGCTCATCAAGCAGTAGATGATTACCAGTCAATGAATTTTGAGTTCCCTGATGAAGACATTATGACTGTTACCAAAGAACCTGGACAATATGACAGACCTGAACAAGGATCCCGATGGACTATGGTTTTTGATGGTGCCTCTAATGCACTTGGTAATGGTGTTGGTGTTGTGATTAGTTCCCCTGAAGGTTGTCATACCCCGATTACTGCCAGACTTTGTTTCCTTTGTACCAATAACATGGCTGAGTATGAGGCATGTATCATGGGTATTAAAGCTGCTATTGATATGAAGATCCAGTTCCTTGATGTGTATGGAGATTCAGCCCTGGTAGTGAGTCAGATTAAAGGATATTAGGATACCAAGCATGATAATCTCATTCCTTACAGAGAGCATGTGTTGTCTTTGATCCCACATTTCAAAGAGATTACCTTTGGACATATTCCACGAAGAGAGAATCAGTTGGCAGATGCATTGGCCACCATGGCATCCATGTTTGAGATCAGTTGGGATGATGAAGCTCCCAAGATTACTATTGATAGATTTGAGAAGCCTGCATACTGCAATGAGATTGACACTGAAGGGGCAGAGGAGAAGCCTTGGTTCTATGAAGTGAAAAGATATCTTGAAGCTCAGGAGTTCCCTGAAGGGGCATCTGTCAAAGATAGGAAGTTCCTGAGAAGGTTTTCTGCTAAGTTCTTTTTGAGTAATGGCATTCTGTACAAGCGCAATCATGATTCGACTATGCTTCGTTGTGTGGATAAGAAGGAAGCTACAGAAATTATGGAAGAGATGCATGATGGGACCTTTGGCACTCATTCTAGTGGTCATACCATGGCAAAGAAGATTTTGAGAGCAGGTTACTATTGGTCTACCATGGAAGCTGATTGCTATCAACACTCCAGAACATGTCACAAATGTCAAATCTATGCTGATAAAGTTCATGTACCTCCATCACCTTTGAATGTGTTGACTGCTCCTTGGCCTTTTGCCATGTGGGGCATTGATATGATTGGTGAGATCAAGCCCACTGCTTCAAATGGGCATCGTTTCATTCTGGTGGCCATTGATTATTTCACGAAGTGGGTAGAGGCAGCTTCATTTGCATCTGTTACCAAGAATGTTGTGGCTCGGTTCATTAAGAATAATCTCATATGTAGGTATGGCATCCCTGAAAGGATTATCACTGACAATGGCTCTAATTTGAACAATACTATGATTACTGATCTCTGCACACAGTTCAAGATTAAGCATCACAACTCTTCTCCGTATCGTCCAAAGATGAATGGGGCAGTTGAAGCTGCTAATAAGAACATTAAGAAGATTGTACAGAAGATGACTGTTACTTATAAGGATTGGCATGAGATGTTACCATTTGCTCTTCATGGTTATCGTACCACAATACGTACTTCAACAGGGGCAACCCCATTCTCCTTGGTCTATGGTATGGAAGCAGTTCTGCCCATTGAAGTTCAGATTCCCTCCTTAAGAATTATGAAGGATGCAGGCTTGGATGAAGATGAATGGATTCAGACTCGACTTGACCAGATAAATTTGATTGATGAGAAGAGGTTAGCAGCAGTTTGTCATGGCCAGATGTACCAGAAACGGATGATCAAAGCTTTTAACAAGAAGGTTAAGCCAAAGGTATATCAGGCTGGTGACTTGGTAATCAAGCGTATCATATTACCACAGGGTGATCCTAGGGGCAAGTGGACTCCAACATATGAAGGACCATTTGTAGTCAAGACAGTGTTCTCAGGAGGTGCCATGATACTGACTACAATGGATGGTGAGGACTTCCCACAGCCTGTAAACGCAGACATAGTTAAAAAATACTACGCATAAAAAGAGACCCGCTAGGTTGACAGGCCTAGGCAAAAATAAGGGCATCCCGGCAAACCAAAAGGGTTTGGGCAAAAATTAGGGATATATATATAAAGATGTACACCCGGCAAGTCGAAAACCTGAAAAGGCGGCTTGGGCAAAAAAGGGTATCCCGGTGGATTGAAAACCTGAAAGGGCAATCCAGGCAAAAGTTAGGGATTAAAGCGTATGACTATGTCTCGTTTGGATCACTCATGAAACTGCAACCAGTTGTACTACTTACTCAAGCTCGAACAGATAGAGCTCAATCCAATCATTTCCATCTCAACAGCAAGAAGATGAGATACTTGAAGGGCAATAGTAGAATTGAAACTCAATAGGATTGTTTCCCACATAGCTGATTTTCCCTGTTTTGTAAAAACTTTATGGCAAGATCCTCTTACTAGGGTTTATGTCTCCTTGTACAAACTTACCCGTGTATGGGTCACTTTTTGATATAAATAAATTCCATTTTTTGAATCCAGATTTACTTTTACCCTATTTACATAAGCGAAACGTCCATTGGTTGTGTTTGAATGTATGTATGCTTTTGAATATGATTAATGTTTACCAAAAAGGCATGTATGCTTTTTAATATGATTGATGTTTACCAGAAATGCATGAAAATGCAGTAATAGTATTTACTAAGGACGAACGAGGGAAGGATTTCAATGAAGCTTCGCCGGTTCACCTTTACAAGACAGTTACAAACCCTCAGTGGGACAAATCCATCTTCACAGAGTCTAATCTCCCCTGGAATTTATATCCATCTCTTTTATCCTCATACGGATATACGGGAAATTACTTTCCAATGAGGGTACGACGAACGAAGACGGGATGTAATACTTATCCTACTATCAAACGAAGACGAAGGTTATATATACCCTATTATCCCCAGCATCCGGGAGGTGATATATACCTTACTATCCCCAGCATACGGGAGGTTATCTATACCCTGTTATCCCCAGCAGACGGAAGGTTATGTATAATATATTCTTCAACAAGGAATCGGGATTTATTTTCCCTGGCCAGCAGTTGTTATATGAAGATATCCAGACATTTCCAGCAGTGTCATATCATACATACATCATTTACATCATACCATAACATACATATCCATAGACATATAGTACATTACCTGAGTGCATCATGTTATACATACATACATAATACATGAACTAATACTATTTATACAAAAGCTACCTTGTTACAGGTTAATCATCTAACAAGCAAACTTATGATCTTTGGGACTGCTTTATTGTAACCTCAGGGTTACTTTATCCTCCTGATGAGCTTCTTATTATTTTGGGACTGCTTTATTGTAACCTCAGGGTTACTTTATCCTCCTGATAACTTCTCATGACTTCAAGACTGCTTTAGAGCTACTGACTGCTCTATCCTCCTGAAATCATCTTATTATTTCAAGACTGCTTTAGAGCTATTGATTGCTCTATCCTCCTGAAATTATTACTTCAAGACTGCTTTAGAGTTATCATTATTGATTGCTCTATCCTCCTGAAGACACATCACATTATTATTTCAAGACTGCTTTAGAGTTATCATTATTAATGGCTCTATCCTCCTGAAATTATTACTTCAAGACTGCTTTAGAGCTATTGATTGCTCTATCCTCCTGAGGTCATATTATCACTTCAAGACTGCTTTAGAGCTATTGATTGCTCTATCCTCCTGAGGTCATATTACTACTTCAAGACTGCTTTAGAGCTATTGATTGCTCTATCCTCCTGAGGTCAGATTTACTACTTCAAGACTGCTTTAGGATTATCATTATTGATTGCTCTATCCCCATGAAGACATGTTGTTACATCAGTATTACTCCAATATCCTGAAAGCATACTTCAGGACTGCTCCAAACTCCTGACAGCTCTCATTATATATTTGAAGAACTTTCCCCTAGTGGCATCTTTAAGCCCACTCAATCATATTCAACTAACCATCAATATCACTCTACGCACTGGTGAGTGCAAATTTTTGGGCTTTTGTGTTCAATCCCCTTCAACCTTCCAGGTTACGACTGGCAAATATACCAATCTAACCCCTCAGGTTTCAGAAAATTGAACAGGGGCAGCTGTTGCACCCCAAAATTTGCCCTCACAATACAAGACTTTGTGATCTAAGAAGATTCACAAGGTTCACAAGTTCTCCAACAACTTTCATAACCTTTCATGAGGTTCATAAAGTCCACAAGCTACTTTATGAAGGTTCACAAGGTTCACAAGTCCCACAATGCTTTCAAGACCTTTCATGAGGTTCATGAAGTCTACAAGTTACTTTATGAAGGTTCACAAGGTTCACAAGTTTCTCAACATTTACAAGACCTTTCATGAGGTTCAAGAAGTCTACAAGTTATTTCTTGAAGGTTCACAAGGTTCACAAATTCCATAATGATTACAAAGCTTTCCTGAGGTTCATGAGGTCTACAAAGCCACTTCATGAGGTTCACAAGGTTCACAAGCTTCACAATACCTCCCATGAGTATCACAAGACATCTTATGAAGATTCACAAGGTTCACAAAGTTCACAATGGGTCAAAGAAGTTGACAATGCCCTCAAACAATGCACCTCCTAAGCAGGGCATCCAAAACTAGGGTTTTGACTTTAATCAGGCTAAATGGACTTCCAATACCTCAAGTGAGTTTCATAACATCTTATATGTGTGTAAGAACCCTCATGTAAAGTTTCAAGACTTTTCTCAAAGGTTTGCTCAGTCAGATGATCAGATAAGTCAAAATCAGTCAATGCAGTTAAAAAGTCAAACTGAGGTCAACTGTGGTCAAACCAAAGTCAAACTTCATGATTTTTTGCCAACATCAAGTATATGAAGTAAAATTCATCATTTAATCAAGGGTTGATCATGATTCATCAAGGAGATTCCAGATCATCAATAATCAGGAGTTTCTAAATTAGGGTTTCCTCAGTAAAAGTCAACTAAACTTTGACCAGCCATAACTTTCACATACTTCATCACCAGGTCTCCATCCAAAGCTCATTTTTAAGGAAATTGAATTCTCTACAACTTTGATGTTGAAAGTTAATCCCAAAAATGCTTCATTTGAAAGATATGATCTAAGACATTATAGGTCATTTCAAAAGTCAACAAAAAGTCAACAACTTCAAAAGGGCATAACTTGAGATTGGTAAATGATATGGACCTGAAACCAATGGGGTTGTTTAGAGGACTCTTCAAGCTTTCCAAAAAGTCCAAGAACACCCTCATACCTTTAAAATTTAGGGAGATGTGCCTTTGCAAAGTTGGGAAATTTTGTGATGGTTTATGTTGAAAATGGAGGCTTAGAAGTAATTCTTTCCAAATGGGCTTGCTAAGTTGTGATCCAATCCATCTCTTAACACTATGCACGACCCAAATCACTTAAAATCTGATTTTTATTATTTTTATTTCTATTTATTTTGATTTAAATCATTAAAAATCATTTTAAATATAAATAAAATATGAAAATTAAGGATTTTATTTGGATAATGTTTCTAGAAAATCATAATTAGTGATTGAAGCTTAAAGAGAAAGAAATCATGTGATCTCTCCAAAAATAGCAAGCATTCATGAGCCAATATTTGAATTTCATGGCACCATCTTTTTCAATCTTTTTGGATCCAAATCTCCACACAATGAAGACATATTTCTGACCTAATTCACTCCCATATAAGTATAGATCATAAACATAACCCTAGCTCACGAAATTCAGCAGCCAAAGGTAGAGTTCATTGTTCAAAAATTCATCAAAAAAGTGTGATTCGGATTTTGAGTTACAAGACATTTAAAGGTAAAATAAGATCATAGCAAGCTTCCTTGGGCTTTCCTGATCATGAATGACCACTCATACGCATCAGTATCATGGCATATTGTGTAATCCGAACCATGGTTGTTCTTGTTTTTGATTTTTTCGATTGCACTATTTCATTGTGTGTTAATGAATTTTGTTGACCTAATATTGTTTGTGATGGTGTTTAGAACGATTCTGGGCAAAGAAACTAAAGAAACCATAGAAAATCCGTGAGATGCCATATTAGGGTTTGGACCTTCAAATTAGGGTTATTGGATTCATGTATTATAAATGAATTTGGTTGATGAAATTGGACTGTGCAGGTTGCAAGGAGTCTCAAGGTGTCCTCAATTTGATGAAATCATACTGTTTGATGTTAGTTTGAATTTCGTAGGTTTTTAAGATGCAGGAAAAATCGCAGGAAATGTTGCAACAATTTTCGCAGCAAACTTCAAAATCCAGAGGTTGAAGATGAAGCTTGGCTGGCGCGAAAATTCATATTTAAATTATTATTTTAAAATATTATGGTTTTGTTTCTGTTTAATTCACAAGCCTGATGCTTGTCCCAGTGGAGGGATGCGTGTGCGTTTGATGAAAAGGCCAGGGTTCGAATCATGCTGGGGCCATTATTTTTGTTTTATTTTCAGGATAATAGAAGGCTTAATATATTATGATTCAAGGCCATTCAGCTAACAGGAAGGCTCTCCCAGCCAAGCGGTAACACGCGCATACTCTTGTACATAAGGTCCTGGGTTCAATCCTCCCCCAGGCCTTTTGTTTTTTCATTTATTTTGCTGATTATTGGATGGAAAGAACAAAACCATTTGGAGTCAATTCTTCTTGCACCAACCAGCGCATGGCCCAGTGGTAGAACATGTGATCTTGTGAGCAAAGCCTCCTGGGTTCAAAACCCAGCCAGGTATGTTTTGCTATTTTCTTCATTTATTTATTTTTTATCACTTTTTGTTAATTGATTTATATTTTAAATATACATGTAAATAAAGTTATTTCATAAGCACATATTCAAATAGGGTCAAATATTCAAAAATCATAAAAAAAAAATTTATTATTATTTCTTTTATGTAATTAAAAATAATATATATATATGTTATTAGAATAATTTTGCATATTACAATTTAAACCCTTAAAAAATATTTTTCTAACCAAACCCTAATTTTCCAAACCCTAAAATATTTTTCTAATTCTTATAAATTTTTGTAAATATATTTATAATTCAAATTATTTTTTTCTTTTAATGTTTAGAAACAATTTAATTTATAATAATTATATTTTTGTATATGGTTAGAAATAATTTGTAAATATAATAATTAATAGAATTAAATTTTATAAACATGATTAATATTGTAAATGTGATATTCAAAACCTATTTTCTTCTTATAATATGTATGTATTGTTTAAAAAATAAATATTAATATATGTTTATAATAATTAGAATTTTGTGGTTATAATAAAAAATAATAATAACTTGATAACTTGTAAAATTAAGATAATTGCTTATTCATATTTCTTTTCTAAATAATTGTTTATAGGAAAAATCGTTAATATATTATTTTGATTAATTTTTATTATTATTACTACTAACCATATTATTTATTTTGTTTTATTAATTTTATATTATTATTAATCTCTCTTATTTTATTATTATTACTAACTTTTTGCTTATTATTTAAATTATTTTTACTAACTTTATATTTCTATTAACCTTATTTAATTTTTCTTATTATTATTTACTAACCCCAATATTTTATTATTTATCACTTTTTGCTTATTATATTTGTTTTGATTATATTTTGTTGTAATTGCTTCCTTGGTGTAATTTTGTAAATATTTTAATTATTTAATTGTTGTTATGGTTAGTAATTAGGGAGTGTAAAACATGTTTGTTATTTAAAATAAATTTAGACCACTTTTAATATAAGATAATTAAAATAAATACTCACACACACGTAAGTCGATTTTTAATCGCCGTCTCACATTTCTAAGGTTATCCCTCAAGTTGCCTACGAATAATGGTCAAGTGGGGTGTATAAAGTAAGTCCCTTAAAAAGAAAATCATCAAGTCCCTTATGGTTGCCTTTACGAATCGAGTCCCTTCGAATAATGATGATAGTCCCTCATATGTGCTTAATACACCCCACAGTTGCCTTCATAATCAGATTGACCCTCACATGTCCCTTAACATCCAAGGTAATGACTACCTACTCCTTAATAGTAGGGATAGTCTTACCAAGGAAAGAAAAAAAAAACAAGAAAGACTTTAAATTCTAGGGTAGGTTCCTCTTATGTACTTGCTCACTTCAAATTTTTTTTCAAACACTTAACATTTTCAAACAAATTTTCAAACAAGTTTTTACACATCCGTACATGGATTATTATTAACTATTCTGAAAATTTTTTCTATTCACACACTACACTTTCAAAAAACAATTTAAAGCGAGCTAAGTAACTAAGAGCCCATGGATAACCATGGATGTAAAGGGTGCTAACACCTTCCCTTTACATAACCTACCCCCCGGACCCAAAAATATCTCTAAGGTCTTTCCTGTTCTTTTATACCTTTTCCCTTTGGATAAAATAAAAGTCGGTGGCGACTCTTGCTATCCGCAACATTAAAGTCAGTTCTCCCACCGTGTTACACCCACTATTTAGTTGTTGATGATGATAGTGTATGACGAGTATAAACGTGAATCTCGTTCTCGATTTTTGATTGTATTTTATTAATCAAGCCATGAACTTAGTGTTTCTAAATAATAATTAAATTGTTAAAAGAATAATATAGTAAATATCTTGGTCCAATGCCAAGTTAGCAATTCATGCGTTTATATCTCACACACACGTAAGCCGATCATTATGCGATCTCCATCTGCACGACTTATTGTGTATCTTAATTAACTTAACAAGGAATAGAGCTCCGGATTCTAGCACTCCGCACGTTCTAGAACGAACCACACCTGGGCTAGCCCTACGCGTAGTGTTTCGTTCATCTCCTTTGTTATTAAAACACGTTAATCCAAAAACGTCTAAAAACAAATTATCCAACTTATTTTATAAATTTAAATACGAAAACAGAGCTCTGGAGTCTAGCATTCCGCACGTTCTGGAATGGACCGCTGTTGGGCTAGCCCCACTCAACGTGGTCCATTCGCTTTCCGTATTTCGAAATAACTAATCGCATAAATTAACATACGAAAACAGAGCTCCGGAGTCTAGCACTCCGCACGTTCTGGATTGGATCATTCCTGGGCTAGCCCCACGCGAAGTGGTTCAATCACCGTTCGTATATCAAAATATCTCAATCATTTTATAAATTCAAATACGAAAGAACGGAGCTCCGGAGTCTAGCATTCCGCACGTTCTAGAATGAATCGCTCTTGGGCTAGCCCCACGCGACGTGATTCATTCGCTCTTTCATATCTTAAAACAACCTAAAACTTACCAATCAATTTAAATCATTTTCATAATTAATCAGCGAAAGACGGAACTCCGGAGTCTAGCACTCCGCACGTTCTGGAATGGATCGCTCCTGGGCTAGCCCCACGCGACGTGATTCATTCGCCCTTTCGTCTAAAACACCTCAACCAAAGTCAAACACTTTTCTCTAAAACGAACATTGTTTAAATCATTCTATCTCGCAAACAAGCTAGCGCTTCAGCCTCCACCGCGAGTATAAGCCAACGCTCAGCAGTAGAATGTGTTTTAAACAATCGTTCAATTTAAAAATCAAAAACCGTAGTAGCACGAACTACGAAGCTCTGACTTTCCCATTGCACAAGGGAATACGTAGGCACGGGGATTTTAATCCTTCGCGAGCACCCTAATAAATTTTTTTAATCATTTCTCTATTTAAATCACAATATAAAAAAACATTTAATCTTTTCTCCGTCTTAATAATAATAATTTAAAACTTTAAACAAACATATTAACAATCATTTAGAAGACAAAGACTTAAGATCAAACATTTAATCACATAATTAGCTAAGAGGTTCCCGTTGAGTACAACAGACGTGAGGGGTGCTAATACCTTCCCCTTGCGTAACCGACTCCCGAACTTAGAATTTGGTTTTGTTGACCATTTCTTATCCTTATTCAGGTTGTATCTATATCTCCCTTTTCTCTCGTGGAATAAATAGAATTAGGTGGCGACTCTGTTGTTTGTTTTAGGATCGTATTTTTTTCGAGGTACGACACATATCTCACTCTTTTTTTATGATATGGGTGAGTTCCACCTATGGATTTGAAGCTCAAGATGCCCTCTTTAATCGGCTCCAAGTAGAATTTTCATATCTTTCATATTTTGGGAGAAGGCCTCATTCAAAGTAGCTGCAAAAATAGCCAAAACTTGCCATTTTTGGAAACCCTAATTTTCCAAAAATGGTAAGTTTTGGTTTTCTTGATTTCTCTTTATTCCTCCATCATTTATTGATCAAATTTGAAACATAGGACCCTTGTAACCCTAATTTCATGATTTTGATCTCAAAAAGTCAGGAGTTGACTTTTTCTTCAGCATGGTTGACTTTTCCCCAAATTCCTGATTTTCAATCATCTGACCAATTAAACCTCTTCCAAAATGAATTTGTGGATGAAATTTGAACCCTATACACTTGTTGTCATATAGAACACAATAGAATCCCCTTTTGTTCAAAAATTCATGGAGAAGTCCTTCACACATGAAACCCTAATTTGGGCCATTTCCTTAGGAGATGTTGCACTGCTTGCTTCCTTGGAGCCATTCACTTCTTTCCAAGACTTGTGGCTTCAAATAAAAGCTTGTGGGATGTTGTGGACCCTTAGCATAATGTTGGGAAGCTTTGTGACCCTTTTATTGCCTTTGTATAGCCTTCAGTTGCTCCAGCCATTGACCACATACCTATGCCTCAACTATGCTACACATGATGCAATGTTGTTGGTCATTTGTGAACTTATGTAGGCTAAATGATATGCAAAATGTTGAGGATATGAGAGGGAAAATTTTGAGGTATTACACATGTGTGAATGATTATTTTCAGATATTTATCTTGAATTTAATTTTCTAAGTCCGTTTATTCAATTATTTCTTTTCACACCCTAAGTTTACTAACCACGCAATTAATTATAGAAATTTAAAAGCGGAAATAAAGATCCTATATTATTTCATAAGGGGAGGGGGATACATTTTTTAGAGGGATTGCAAAAAAATAAAAGACGGAAAATAAACCTAAGTTATTACATGATAGAAGAAATTACAAAACCAAGTGAAAAAGAAATTACATAAGAATAAACCTATACAATTTCCTAAATAAAAATAAACAAAGTAAATTAATTGAATTAAGAAAAGAAATTATTTTTTTATGACAAATTAGGGTTTAAAGAAAATCAGGATTTGATTAGAGTTGATTAAAAAATCAGGGTTTGTTAAATTACCCTAAACCTAATTAATTTACAAATTTATTTAAAAACTAAATAAATTAGATATTATAAAAATATTATATGAAAAAAATATTAAGAATAATTTATGAAATTGTTTTTTACAAAAAGAAGGTTAATGGAGGTTAGTTTTAAATTAATTATAATTAAGGGTTAATTATTTACTTAATTAGTTAATAAAATAGAAAAAAAATTAGAAAATAGAAAAAACAAAATAAAAAAACAGGCGCATAAAAAGAAAGGGCGGACCTGAGATTCGAACTCAGGCCCTTTAGCTTGACACGCGCGTGCCTTGCCACCAAACCACCTGCACAATTTGTGAAAGTTAACGCAAACAATATTAAATAAAATATGTCAAAATTTTGAATTCCAGATTCGCGCCCAACAATCATCTTCTTTGTGCGTCTGTCTAGTTAGCTTCTAGCTACAGCCGTCTGTCGCTAAAGCTTGTAGTGACGGATTTTGTCCGTCACTACATGTCCTGCATACACAAATCATCATAATATGCAATATAAATTTATTCCAATCACAACAATCCACTAAAAGAGGTATCCTAAGTCCAAATAGGGTATTAATTTCGTGCGAAATCGTCTTGAGCTAAGACCACCAAATTTGAATTTCTGAAACCCTAACAATGGCATAACTAGATCCCTGCAATGAAATTCCAAAAAAACAATCCAAATAGCTTCTATACAATGAAACAAACAATATTAGATAAAAAAATCAGTCATTCATGCATAAATTAAAGAAACCGAAAAAATCAAAATATGAACACAACATGAATTCAGATTATGGATTTTCACATGAATTTAATGATGGGGATGATGTGTTTGTGTCCAGAATACTCCAAGGAATGTGATGGAACCTTTGAAACCTTTGAAAAATTGTTGAAAGGGTGAAACCGAAAAGTCAAATTTCTTAAAAATTTTGAGTTGTGAAAGTGGTGTTTTTTCTCTGAATTTGTGTCCTTGTATTGCATCATTGTTGTGTATATATAATGAAGCAAATTAGGTCAAAGAATGGGCCTTTGATGCATGGATTTGTGTTACTTGATTGTGAAGAAACATCCTTACCAATTTTGTCAAAAAAATCAAATATCCACATGCTATTTTGGTCTTGCATAATTTTGTGTGATTTCCAATCAACATAAATGCAAAATCTTTGATCCAAAAATAACTATAAGATCAAATATTTGATTTTCATATTTGATTTCTATTAAAATTGAATTTTAATAATAAAAATCCAAAATAATATAAAATAAATGATAAAAATCAGAATAATTGATCATTGGGTCGTGCATGACTTTATCTTCAAGTTTGGGTTGCAATATTATGGGCCCATTTGACAAAATCTTGATTTTAGATCCTTTTTGCTTCATATACCCCTTGAAAATTTCCCAACTTTGACAATGTATAACTTCCTCAATTTTAATGTTGTGGAGGTGTTCTAGGACTTTTTAGAAAGCTTAGAGTGTCCTATAATCAAAACTTTTGGTCCCATGTCCATATCATTTACCATTTTCAAATTATGAGCTTTGGAAAAAGTTGACTTTTTGTTGACTTTCAAAACGATCTATAATGTTTTGGCTCATACCTTCCAAATGAAGCATTTTTAGGCTTGGCTTGTGAGACACAAAGTTGTAGAGAATTGAATTTCCTTCAAAATAAGCATTGGATGGGAAATTTTTGATGAAGTTTGTGAAAGTTATGGCTGGTCAAAGTTCAGTTGACTTTTCCTATGAAAACCCTAATTTAGCAACTTCTGATTCTTGATGATTCTGAGGTTTCCTTGATGAATCATGATCAAACCTTGATCAAATGATGAATTTCACCTCATAAACTTGTTGGGAAAGCTTTGAAACTTGACATGAGGATTCTTTAAGGTGTATAGGATGTTATGAAGTCCACTTGAGACTTTGAAGTCCACTTTGCTTAGGGAAACTCAAAACCCTAGTTCTAGATTCATTGTTCAAGAGGAGGCTTTGTCTGGTGAAACCTTCAATCCTTTTTACCAGTTGAGAATCTTGTGAATATTAAGAGACCTCTTAAAGTATATGATCTTGAATGTGGGAGGGAAAATTTTGGGGTACAACATCAATCATTCTCTTTTCTTCTATCAGATTGAGCTCATTGAATATGCTTTGGCACCACTCATCTTCTGTGAGTTTGGCCTCCATCAATTTCCTTAATGATGGGATTTCAACTTATATGGGGAGCACTACTTCCATGCCATATACTAGTGAGAAAGGGGTTGCATATGTTGAAGTGCGAACGGAAGTTCAATATCCATGAAGTGCGTAAGGGAGCATCTCATGCTAGTCCTTGTATGTCACGACCATCTTCTGGACAATATTCTTAATATTTTTGTTGGCGACTTCCACTACACCATTCATCTTTGGCCGATAAGGAGAAGAGTTATGGTGTTCAATTTTGAACTATGTGCATAATTCCTTCATCATTTTGTTGTTCAGGTTGGACCCATTGTCAGTAATGAGTTGGCTTGGAACATCATAACGACATATGATATTGTTTTTGATAAATCAAACAACCATTTGTTGGGTTATATTGATGTATGATGTTACTTCGACCCATTTGGTGAAGTAATCAATGGCTACCAGGATAAACCCATGTCCGTTTGAAGCTTTGGGTTCGATCATTCCAATCATGTCGATTCCCCATATTGAAAATGGCCATGGCAAAGAGAGAGCCTTGAGAAGTGTCGAAGGCATATGAATTTTATCAGCATAAATTTGGCATTTATGACATCTCCTCGCATGCTTGCGGAAATCTACCTCCATTGTGAGCCAATAATATCCTGCTCGGAGTGTTTTTCTTGCCATTGTATGTTCATTGGTATGAGTACCAAAAGATCCTTCATGAATTTCTCTCACGAGCATTTCTACTTCGCATTCATCTACACATATGAGTAGAACCATATCAAAGTTTCTCTTGTAAAGTATATCTTGGTTGAGGAAAAAGTTGCCTGCCTGTCTTTTCTTGATGATCCAAATGGATATTCTTTTTTCTGCAGGAATCGTTGAATGTCGTGATACCAAGGTTTGCCATTAGTGGTAGTTTCGATTGCAAGGATATAAGTTGGCCTATCCAGGCGCATAATGTCAATTCTTGGGATGTTTTTCCATCAATCATATGTGATCATGGAAGATAGAGTAGCAAGTGTGTCAACCATGTGATTTTCCTCATGAGGGATGTGATAGAATTCAAATTTGTTGAAAAATAGCATAAATCTCCTTGCGTAATCTCGGTAAGGGATCAGTCCCTGCTGTCGTGTTTCCCATTCTCCTTTGATCTGATTGATCACTAAGGAAGAATCTTCGTACACACATAAATTTTTGATTCGAAGATCAATTGCTTCTTCGAGACCCATGATGAAAGCTTCATACTCGGCCTTGTTGTTTGTACATTTGAATACCAATCTGGAAGTGAATGGAATGTGGGTTCCGTTTTGAGTGACAATGATTGCCCCAATCCAGTTTCCATAAGCATTGATTGCTCCGTCGAAGATGAGTCCCCAAAGGGATCCTAGTTCTGGTCTTTTGTCTGGTAGTGGTTCATCACAATATTTCATCTTAAGATACATTACGTCTTTGTTTGGGAAGTTAAATGTGATTGGATCCTGATTACTAATGGGCTGATGAGCCAAATGATCATATATGAAACTCCCTTTGACGACTTTTTGAGCGTGATACTCAATGTCGTATTCTGATACCAACATCCCAACGAGCAATTCGTCCGGTTAATTTAGGCTTTCCAAACACATATTTGACCAGATCCATTTCCGAGATGAGCCAAGTAGTATGACATATCAAATACTGTCAAAGACGTTTAGCTTCCCAAGCTAAAGCGCTACAAGTTTTCTCGAGCATTATGTACCGAGTTTCACAATTAGTGAATTTCTTGCTCAGATAATAAATAGTATTTTCTTTTCGTTTCGTCTTGCTGGCCAAGTACACATCCCATGGAGTCTTCCAAAATGGTGAGGTACATAATCAATGGTTTGCCTTCAACTGGAGGAGACAAAACCAACAAGTATTCTTTGATCTTTTCAAAGGCTTCCTGGCAGTATTCTGTCCAGCCATGACTTTGATTCTTTCAGAGAAGTTCGAATATTGGCATACATGTCGCGGTCATGAGGAATATAAATTTGGAGATGTAAATTGAGACATCCCAGGAATCCTCATACTTGTTTCTCTGTTTTCGTAGCAGGCATTTCTTGAATAGCCTTGACTTGTCAGGATAGACTTTGATTCCTTTCTGACTGAAGATGAATCCCAGGAGCTTTCCTGATCGAACACCAAAGGTGCACTTATTAGGATTCAATCGTAGTATATCTATTTTTAGACGTTGGATCAATATCTGCAGATGTTCAACATGTTCCTCTTCAGTCTTCGACTCGATGTCCATTTCGTCGATGTATACTTCGATCTCTTTATGCATCATGTCATGAAAGAGAGTTTCCATTGCCCTTTAATAGGTAGCACCATTGTTCTTTAATCCGAACGATATTACTTTGTAACAGAAGGTTCCCTAGGGTGTTATGAAAGATGTTTTCTCTATGTCTTCGGGTGCCATTTTTATCTGTTTGTAGCCCGAAAATCCATCCATGAAGGAAAATACTTTGTACTTTGTTGTGTTTTATACCAACATGTCGATGTATGGTAAAGGGAAGTCGTCCTTTGGACTTTTTTGTTGATATCCCTGTAGTATACACACATTCTGACTTTTCCATCCTTCTTTGGCACTAGCACAACGCTTGCCAACCATTGAGGATATTCTGAAGTGGCGAGAAATCCTGCGTCGATTTGCTTTTGTACCTCTTCCTTGATTTTAATAGCCATGTCCATATGAGTTCTTCTCAATATCTGCTTAATTGGCAAGAATTTTGGCTTCAACAGTAAATGATGTTCCACGATGTCGGTATCCAACCCTAGCATGTCCTGGTAGGACCAAGAAAATACATCAGGAAATTCTTTGAGTAGTGAGATTAGGCTTTTCCTTTCATCCAAACTGAGTAGTGCGCCGAGCTTGACTTCCTTTCTTTCCTGTTATGAACCCAAATTAACCGTTTCCAACGGTTCTTTGTAAGATTGAATGGAATTCTCCCCGTGTCTGAGCAGTTTGGAGATCTCTTATGCAATTTCTTTATCATCTTCCTCTTCAGCTTCCAATACCGGAAACTCAAAGTAGGGAGAAGGCATTGGATCACATTTTTCAATAGGGTTTAAAACAATTAATCTGCATGATGATGATATCAAGAAAACACACTTAGAGAATGCAAAAGAATGTTTATGCATATTAGTTTTGAAAAATGTTTGTTTTATTTTTGGTTGTTTTTAAGGATTACCATTTTCTGAAAAATCAACAAGAGAAAAAAGCAACCAGTGCAGAAATACATAATGACATTTTATATATGATTTATAGATTCTTGAAACACACAACCCTATAAAACAAAACTTTGTCACTTTCGGCTAAGTGAAGAGGACATTTACAATAAGTAAGCCCTATAAAACATTCCTTGTTATCCGGGCGAGATGAAAGGTCAAAATAAAACTAAGTAATTACTTTGGAATGTGAAAGATGTTTGTGACATCAACAGAGACCCAATCGTAATGAACTTCGTTAGAGATGCAGAAGTCTGGAACTTGTCTTCTCGGAGTAGCTTTTGTGATGACATTGATTTTTGGTGAAGGAGGATCCACAAAGTTTTCCTTCCATGCAGCTTGATCGTGAGAGAAATTTTTAGTTATTTCTTCATTGATGCTCTCAGGAGAGTCTTCCCATCTATTTGATTGGATGTCTTTAATATCAACGTGAGAACTTGCGGGAGCAGTGTACTTTACGAGATAATCGTAATTTCCACTTGGTTGTCCCAAGGTGTCCCATGTTTCTATGGGAGTTGATGAGTCATCTTCAGTAATGAAATTGTTTGTCTCTTGTCTTGTCCTGCAATCCTTACAAATTCATCGAGATGACGTTGTTTGTCTCTTGGATTTTCCTGAAACGGTTCCTATATGGGTAGATTGTCGATTGAATCTTTGAAGGTACAATCAAATGTGTCTATCATTGGAGTGTCTTCCAATGAGTTGGGAGGAGTAGCAGGTAATTTAGAGATTTCTTTGTCCTCTGTTTCTAGAATTTTCTTTGAAGTGGAGATCAGAAAGTCGAATGGCTTGCGCACTTCTTCCTGAGAAATGTATCCTTCCTCATTGAAGTATGTTTTCCATTTGTCATCGGGATCTTCGAAGCCTTCTGAACTATTTTCCTTTATGGTATGAACCTCTTGAGAGATCGGGTGAAGGAAGCCTCCACTGTGGAAAAAGTTTTTAATAGGACCAAAGTTTTCGTCCTTTGCTGTAGGTTTTGTTGTTGCTAAAGAACAACCAAGACCTTTTCTTGATTCATTTTTTACGGGAATTACAACTTGACCCTAGCCTTTGATATTATTGCTTTCCAGGGCTTGAAGAGCATCTTTGTAGGAAGCGATTGATGCTCCTATTTTCGGATGATCCTCGTTGCTTATAGAGAGAGCTTGGAACTGAGTTCCAATTATGTCTTCTGGTTCCAAATACGAGAATAAGGATAAGTTGCTAACAATCAGGGCTCTTTCACCGAATACTGTTATCAATTTGTTATTCTTCACAAATCTCATTTTTTGATGAAGTGTGGAGGTCATTGCCCCTGCTTCATAAATCCATGGTCGGTCGAGTAAACAACTATAAGCCGCACGGATGTCCATGACTTGAAATGTAATTTGGAAGGTGTAAGGTCCAATGGTTATAGGAAGATCCACTTCGCCGATAACTGCTTTTTGAGATCTGTCAAATGCTTTGACTATGACCTCACCGTTTCTCATAGGAGGACCTTGAATAGTCAGTCTTGTGGACCTTGGAATTACGTTTAGATATGAATTTGTGTCTACGAGTACGCTAGATAGAGCATCGTCACCGTAGTTAATAGTAATGATTAATGCCATATTTTGATTCCTGACTTCTTCAGGAAGATCATCATCATCATCATTAAATGCCAAATTGTTGAAATTAGTGATGCTAGAGACGATAACGTTGAATTGGTTCACAGTTATGTCTGGTTCTATGAAGTCTTGCTCCAGAACCCTTTGTAATATTTCTCTGGAAGCTTTTGAGTTGAGCAAAAGATATAACACCAAAATTCTTGAAGGAGTTTGTAGATATTGATCTATAATGTTATACCCGCTTCTCTGGATGAACCTGAGGATTTCATCTTTATCCTTTGTTGCAGACTCTAGATTACTTGTCTGACCCACTGGTGGGTTGATGACCTCAGCTTGAGGGTCCTTTCCCATTGTAGTTTCTTCAACTCCTTGGTTAAATACTCGTCCACTTCTAGTGACTCGACTTATATCAGCGACGCTGACAAGAGATGGTAGGGGTAATTCTTTCCCTCCTTATATGATTATTGGTCCATACTTATACGCAATTGCTTTCTCCGAAGCATAAGGCACAAAGCCCGATAATTAGATGACCAAAGGGGTTAGACGAGCCTTTTAACTATCGAAAGTAACCTCTATAGGTGCTGGCTTGGGAATTTTTCCGCTGTCAAAGGGTACTTCCAAGCATTTATTTTCTTCTATCCAAAGGGATTATATTGACAATATCTTCTTCGGTTTCATAGTCCATAATTTCAACTACTGGAACTTCATGTATCATGTTAACCTGTGACTCTTGGAGACGAGTGACACCTTACCCCATTTGATCTCGAAGATTCATGCGTACTATGATACATCCTCCTTTATTCGTTGAAAAGACCTCACAATGTTCATAACTGTGAGGTTGAAAAAGACCGTATCCACTTTGTATACGATGCATCTTAACTCTATCTGAATCTTGTATTCTGGCATCAAAAGTTTTCCGTCTAGCCGGAGTACCGTTGTTAAGACTTATCTGATTAGTTTCTTTGTCCATGCAAATTGGAAGCCACCAATGGTCCAATAAGGCCTGGAGATCTCTTTGCACTGTGGCGCACCATTGATTACCTTCAAAGCAACCTGTTGTACCCCAAAATTTTCCCTCCCATAATCAAAGCAATGTGTCCCAAGAGTTCTCTCAAGGGTCATAAGGTTCTCAAGGTCCCCAATTGGTCAAAGAGTTTGAGGGTTTCATCAGACAAAGTCTCCTCCTAAACAATGGATCCAAAACTAGGGTTTTGAGTTTCTCCAAGCTAAATGGACTTCCAAGACTTCAAATGAGCTTCATAACATCCCAAATTCCTTCAATAATCCCCCATGTCAAGTTTTAGAGCTTTCACAATAAGTTTGACCAGTCAGATGATCAGATATTCAAAATTATGTCAAGTTGGTTAAAAAGTCAAATTGAGGTCAACTATGGTCAAATTAAAGTCAAACTTCAAGATTTTTTGCCAACATCAAGATTATTAGGTAACATTCATAATTTGATAAAGGGTTTATCATGATTCATCAAGGAAATTTCAGATCATCAAGAATCAGGAGTTTCTAAATTAGGGTTTTCATAGGAAAAGTCAACTGAACTTTGACCAGCCATAACTTTCGCATAATTCATCAAAAAATTTCCATCCAAATCTCATTTTGAAGGAAATTGAATTCTCTACAACTTTGTGTCTCACAAGCCAAGCCTAAAAATGCTTCATTTGGAAGGTATGAGCGAAGACATTATAGGTCCTTTTAAAAGTCAACAAAAAGTCAACTTTTTCCAAAGCTCATAATTTGAAAATGGTAAAAGATATGGACATGGGACGAAAACGGTTGCTTATAGTACTCTCTAAGCTTTCTAAAAAGTCCAAGATCACTCTCATATCCTTAAAATTGAGGGAGTTGTGCCTTGTCAAAGTTGGGAAATTTTCAAGGGGTGTATGAATCAAATAAGGCCTAAACTTCAAAACTTTCCAAATGGACCCATCAAATTGCAACCCAATCTCAAAGATAAAGTCATGCACGACCCAATAACCATTTTTTATGATTTTTATAATTTATTTTTTATTTATTTGGATTTTATTTGTTAAAATTCAATTTAAATAAAAATAAAATATAAAAAGTCAATATTTGGATCTAATATTTGTTCTAGAATCAAATATATTGCATTTAAACTGATTGAAGATGATCCAAATTCGTGCAAGGTGTCGCTCCCACCAAATGACACCGGGTCAGATAGGGTACAGACGCGAACGGTCGGCGAAAGAGAGAACATGAAGATGAACTGAAAAGAGTCGCCAACTAGGCATTTTTATCCCGAAGGAAAGGTAATGCTGCATAAACCTAGAAAGATATGGATAAGACGGTTGCGAACCAGAGAAACTGAGAAAGGGGGTTGGTTACAACCTGGGAAGGTATTAGCACCCAGATTGTCCGTCGTACTTGACGGGATCCACTCTTGAAAGTTTGTGTTTAAAGAGGGTAGTGTCAGTGTTATCTGTGTGCAAAAAGTTGGAAAAGAATGTACAGGTGTCAGTGCAAAAGAGATGTGAAGTGAAATGCTCAGGAATGAGGCTTAAAGAAAATGCTGGAAGAGGGGGGAAGAAACAGAGACTTTTGTTCGATAACTGTTAAGTTATGCCTACGTATCCCCTCGTGCAATGAGGAAGTCAGAACACCGTAGTTCGACTCAAAGAGACTGAAAGATAAATTGACTGATGAACTGCTTACTTGTCTATGCTCAAGTGTATGACCTGCTGGCTCAGGTGTAACTGTCTTGCCTTAGACGGAAGAAGCGAGTTCTCGATTGTGAGTGAAGATGATGAGAAAAGAATCCTGGAGGAGACGATTATTGTTTTTTTTTTGTGTTTTCAGTCTTATTATTGCTTTTTGTGTTTGTCATAACTTAATGAGCTTAAGCCTAAACCAAGGGTTAGTAAACTCATCACATCCTCCCTCTGATTAGGGGTAATGAGAATACCTTAAGTATGAAGTAAGCACCTCACACTTAATCACCATGATATAGGATTAAGATCATTAACCTACTTGTGATTATTTAGATGTTTTTGGAGTTTTTTGTTTGGTGTTAAGTAATGAGTTTAAGCCATAATCAAGGATTTAATGGACTCATTACACCATCCTAATAGAAGGATAATAGATGAGAACATTTAAGTTGAGGAAGATACCTTAACTTAATCCATGATTAGGGATTAACCTCATGACAAAACAAACCTTTATTAAAGTGGATTTTAGTTAATGATAATATTAAGAAGTGGATTTTATTGTTTGTAAGACAACTTGAGGGGGACTTGTCCATTAACACTAGGGTTAGTCCTTCTTAACCAATTAAGGAAGAATTAGAACCCTAATGCAAGGCCCAAGTTACAAGCTTATTGTCTTAGTGATTATTAGATGGATTGATTAAGAGATTTAAACACATCAAGGGTTTAACACTTAGGATTAAAATTATACACTCCATCCTAAGAGAAGGATGCAGGCATACCCTTAACCACAAAGCCTTAAAACCTTAAAGGTTTAGTCCCTGATTATGAGATGAGAAGAGAGACACAAAAGATGACACAAAGGTAAAACTAATGGGGGACTAATCAAAACCCTAATTGTTATCATGCTTGGGTGTTCCTGGTTTTTATAGTGAAATTGTTGACTTTTTTAACTAGGTACTTTTTTATGCTTTTTATAGTTAAATTGTTGGGTTATTAAACTAGGAACATTTTTATATCATTTTTTTGAGAAATTGTAGATTTTTTTAACTAGGAACTTTTTTATGGTTTTTCTAATGAAATTGTTGAGTTGTTTTTAACTTAGATCATGTTTTGTGGTTTTTATAGTGAAATTGTTGAGTTGTTTTTAACTTAGATCATTTTTTGTGTTTTTTATAGTGAAATTGTAAAGTTTAGTAACATGGAACTTTTTTAATGCTTTTATTTGTGAAAGTGTTGAGTTTTTTTAACTTGGAACCTTTTTATCCTTTTTATTCAGAAATTGTTGAATTTTTTAACTTAGATTTTTTTTATAGTTTTTATAATGAAATTGTTGAGTAGTTTTTAACTTGGATCATTTTATTGTGGTTTTAATTGTGAAATTGTTGAGTTTATTAACTTGGAACATTTTTTATGCTTTTATTAGTGAAAGTGTTGAGTTTTTTAACTTGGAACTTATTTATCTTTTTATTCAGAAATTGTTGAATTTTTTAACTTGGATTTTTTTATAGTTTTTATAATGAAATTGTTGAGTTGTTTTTAACTTGGATCATTTTTATGGTTTTTATAGTGAAATTGTTGAGGTTGTTAACTTTGAACATTTTTTTATGGTTTTTATACTGAAATTGTTCAATTTTTTCACATGGGATATTTTTTATTTTTTTTATAGTAAAAATGTAAAGTATTTTTAGACTTGGATCTTGTTTTATCATTTTTATTGAGAAATTGTTGAATTTTTTAACTTGAAACTTTTTCTATGCTTTTTAAGTTAAATTGTTGGGTTTTTTAAACTAGGAACTTTTATTCTTAATGATTTTTATTGCGAAATTGTTGAGTTTTTTAACTTGAAACTTTTTTATGCTTTTATTAGTGAATGTATTGAGTTTTTAATCGTGGATCTTTTTTTAATCATTTTTATTGAAAAATTGTAGATTTTATTTTAACTTGGATCATTTTTTTGTGGTTTTTATAGTGAAATTGTTGAGTTTATTAACTTGGAACTTTTTTTATGCTTTTATTAGTGAAAGTATTGAGTTTTTAATCATGGAACTTTTTTTTATCATTTTTATTTAGAAATTGTAGTTTTTTTAACTTAGAACTTTTTTTATGGTTTTTCTAATGAAATTGTTAAGTTGTTTTTAACTTAGATCATTTTTTGTGGTTTTTATAGTGGAAATGTTGAGTTTTCTAACATGGAACTTTTTTTATGCTTTTATTAGTGAAAGTGTTGAGTTTTTTTTTAACATGGAACTTTTTTATCATTTTTATTCAGAAATTGTTGAATTTTTTAACTTGAAACTTTTTTATGCTTGTTATAGTTAAATTGTTAGGTTTTTTAAACTAGTAACTTGTATTATTAATGGTTTTGATAAAGAAATTGTTGATTTTTTTAACTTGGTACTTTTTTATGCTTTTTATAGTTAAATTGTTGGGTTATTAAACTAGGAACATTTTTATATCATTTTTTTGAGAAATTGTAGATTTTTTTAACTAGGAACTTTTTTATGGTTTTTCTAATGAAATTGTTGAGTTGTTTTTAACATAGATCATATTTTGTGGTTTTTATAGTGAAATTGTTGAGTTGTTTTTAAATTAGATCATTTTTTGTGGTTTTTATAGTGAAAATGTTGAGTTTTCTAACATGGAACTTTTTTTATGCTTTTATTAGTGAAAGTGTTGAGTTCTTTTTAACTTGGAACTTTTTTATCATTTTTATTAAGAAATTGTTAAATTTTTTAACTTGAAACTTTTTTATGATTTTTATAGTTAAATTGTTAGATTTTTATACTAGTAACTTTTATTATTAATGGTTTTTATAGTGAAATTGTTGAATTTTTTAACTTGATACTTTTTTATGCTTTTTTATAATTAAATTGTTGGGTTTTTAAACTAGGAACAGTTTTATATCATTTTTTTGTGAGATTGTAGATTTTTTTAACTAGGAACTTTTTTGTGGTTTTTCTAATGAAATTGTTGAGTTGTTTTTAACTTAGATCATATTTTGAGGTTTTTATAGTGAAATTGTTGAGTTGTTTTTAACTTAGATCATTTTTTGTGTTTTTTATAGTGAAATTGTAAAGTTTAGTAACATGGAACCTTTTTAATGCTTTTATTTGTGAAAGTGTTGAGTTTTTTTAACTTGGAACTTTTTTATCCTTTTTATTCAGAAATTGTTGAATTTTTTAACTTAGATTTTTTTATAGTATTTATAATGAAATTGTTGAGTAGTTTTTAACTTGGATCATTTTATTGTGGTTTTAATTGTGAAATTGTTGAGTTTATTAACTTGGAACATTTTTTATGCTTTTATTAGTAAAAGTGTTGAGTTTCTTAACTTGGAACTTATTTATCCTTTTTATTCAGAAATTATTGAATTTTTTAACTTGGATTTTTTTATAGTTTTTATAATGAAATTGTTGAGTTATTTTTAACTTGGATCATTTTTATGGTTTTTATATTGAAATTGTTGAGGTTTTTAACTTTGAACATTTTTTTATGGTTTTTATAGTGAAATTGTTCAATTGTTTCACATGGGATATTTTTTATTTTTTTATAGTAAAAATGTAAAGTATTTTTAGACTTGGATCTTGTTTTATCATTTTTATTGAGAAATTATTGAATTTTTTAACTTGAAACTTTTTCTATGCTTTTTAAGTTAAATTGTTGGGTTTTTTAAACTAGGAACTTTTATTCTTAATGACTTTTATTGCGAAATTGTTGAGTTTTTTAACTTGAAACTTTTTTTTGCTTTTATTAGTGACTGTGTTGAGTTTTTAATCGTGGATCTTTTTTTTAATCATTTTTATTGAAAAATTGTAGATTTTTTTTAACTTGGATCAATTTTTTGTGGTTTTTATAGTGAAATTGTTGAGTTTATTAACTTGGAACTTTTTTTATGCTTTTATTAGTGAAAGTGTTGAGTTTTTAATCATGGAATTTTTTTTATCATTTTTATTGAGAAATTGTAGTTTTTTTAACTTGGAACTTTTTTTTTATGGTTTTTCTAATGAAATTGTTAAGTTGTTTTTAACTTAGATCATTTTTTGTGGTTTTTATAGTGAAATTGTAAAGTTAAGTAACATGGAACTTTTTTTATGCTTTTATTAGTGAAAGTGTTGAGTTTTTTTTTAACTTGGAACTTTTTTATCATTTTTATTCATAAATTGTTAAACTTTTTAACTTGAAACTTTATTATGCTTGTTATAGTTAAATTGTTAGGTTATTAAACTAGTAACTTGTATTATTAATGGTTTTTATAGTGAAATTGTTGAATTTTTTAACTTGGTACTTTTTTATGCTTTTTATAGTTAAATTGTTCGGTTTTTAAACTAGGAACATTTTTATATCATTTTTTTGAGAAATTGTAGATTTTTTTAACTAGGAACTTTTTTATGGTTTTTCTAATGAAATTGTTGTGTTGTTTTTAACTTAGATCATATTTTCTGGTTGTTATAGTGAAATTGTTGAGTTGTTTTTAACTTAGATCATTTTTTGTTGTTTTTATAGTGAAAATGTTGAGTTTTCTAACATGGAACTTTTTTTATGCTTTTATTAGTGAAAGTGTTGAGTTTTTTTAAACTTGGAACTTTTTTATCATTTATATTCAGAAATTGTTGAATTTTTTAACTTGAAACTTTTTTATGCTTGTTATAGTTAAATTGTTAAGTTTTTAAACTAGTAACTTGTATTATTAATGCTTTTTATAGTGAAATTGTTGAATTTTTTTAACTTGGTACTTTTTTATGCTTTTTATAGTTAAATTGTTGGATTTTTAAACTAGGAACATTTTTATATCATTTTTTTGAGAAATTGTAGATTTTTTTAACTAGGAACTTTTTTATGGTTTTTCTAATGAAATTGTTGAGTTGTTTTTAACTTAGATCATATTTTGTGGTTTTTATAGTGAAATTGTTGAGTTGTTTTTAACTTTGATAATTTTTTGTGTTTTTTATAGTGAAATTGTAAAGGTTAGTAACATGGAACTTGTTTAATGCTTTTATTTGTGAACGTGTTGAGTTTTTTTAACTTGGAACTTTTTTATCCTTTTTATTCAGAAATTGTTGAATTTTTTAACTTAGATTTTTTTATAGTTTTTATAAAGAAATTGTTGAGTAGTTTTTAACTTGGATCATTTTATTGTGGTTTTAATTGTGAAATTGTTGAGTTTATTAACTTGGGACATTCTTTATGCTTTTATTAGTGAAAGTGTTGAGTTTTTTAACTTGGAACTTATTTATCCTTTTTATTCAGAAATTGTTGAATTTTTTAACTTGGATTTTTTTATAGTTTTTATAATGAAATCGTTGAGTTGTTTTTAACTTGGATCATTTTTATGGTTTTTATAGTGAAATTTTTGAGGTTTTTAACTTTGAACATTTTTTTATGGTTTTTATAGTGAAATTGTTCTATTTTTTCACATGGGATATTTTTTATTTTTTTATAGTAAAAATGTAAAGTATTTTTAGACTTGGATCTTGTTTTATCATTTTTATTGAGAAATTGTTGAATTTTTTAACTTGAAACTTTTTCCATGCTTTTTAAGTTAAATTGTTGGGTTTTTAAAACTATGAACTTTTATTCTTAATGATTTTGATTGCGAAATTGTTGAGTTTTTTAACTTGAAACTTTTTTATGCTTTTATTAGTGAATATGTTGAGTTTTTAATCGTGGATCTTTTTTTTAATCATTTTTATTGAAAAATTGTAGATTTTGTTTTAACTTGGATCATTTTTTTGTGGGTTTTATAGTGAAATTGTTGAGTTTATTAACTTGGAACTTTTTTTATGCTTTTATTAGTGAAAGTTTTGAGTTTTTAATCATGGAACTTTTTTTTATCATTTTTATTAAGAAATTGTAGTTTTTTTAACTTGGAACTTTTTTTTATGGTGTTTCTAATGAAATTGTTAAGTTGTTTTTAACTTAGATCTTTTTTTGTGGTTTTTATATTGAAAATGTTGAGTTTTCTAACATGGAACATTTTTTATGCTTTTATTAGTGAAATTGTTGAGTTTTTTTTTTTAACTTGGAACTTTTTTATCATTTTTATTCAGAAATTGTTGATTTTTTTAACTTGAAACTTTTTTATGCTTGTTATAGTTAAATTATTAGGTTTTTAAACTAGTAACTTGTATTATTAATGGTTTTTATAGAGAAATTGTTGAATTTTTTAACTTGTTTCTTTTTTATGCTTTTTATAGTTAAATTGTTGGGTTATTAAACTAGGAACATTTTTATATCATTTTTTTGAGAAATTGTAGATTTTTTTAACTAGGAACTTTTTTATGCTTTTTCTAATGAAATTGTTGTGTTGTTTTTAACTTAGATCATATTTTGTGGTTTTTATAGTGAAATTGTTCAGTTGTTTTTAACTTAGATCATTTTTTGTGGTTTTTATAGTGAAAATGTTGAGTTTTCTAACATGGAACTTTTTTTATGCTTTTATTAGTGAAAGTGTTGAGTTTTTTTTTAACTTGGAACTTTTTTATCATTTATATTCAGAAATTGTTGAATTTTTTAACTTGAAACTTTTTTATGCTTGTTATAGTTAAATTGTTAGGTTTTTAAACTAGTAACTTGTATTATTAATTGTTTTTATAGTGAAATTGTTGAATTTTTTAACTTGGTACTTTTTTATGCTTTTTATAGTTAAATTGTTGGATTTTTAAACTAGGAACATTTTTATATCATTTTTTTGAGAAATTTAGATTTTTTTAACTAGGAACTTTTTTATGGTTTTTCTAATGAAATTGTTGAGTTGTTTTTAACTTAGATCATATTTTGTGGTTTTTATAGTGAAATTGTTGAGTTGTTTTTAACTTAGATCATTTTTTGTGGTTTTTATAGTGAAATTGTAAAGTTTAGTAACATGGAACTTTTTTAATGCTTTTATTAATGAAAGTATTGAGTTTTTTTAACTTGGAACTTTTTTATCCTTTTTATTCAGAAATTGTTGAATTTTTTAACTTAGATTTATTTATAGTTTTTATAATGAAATTGTTGAGTAGTTTTTAACTTGGATCATTTTATTGTGGTTTTAATTGTGAAATTGCTGAGTTTATTAATTTGGAACATTTTATATGCTTTTATTAGTGAAAGTGTTGAGTTTTTTAACTTGGAACTTATTTATCCTTTTTATTCAGAAATTGTTGAATTTTTTAACTTGGATTTTTTTATAGTTTTTATAATGAAATTGTTGAGTTGTTTTTAACAAAGATCATTTTTATGGTTTTTATAGTGAAATTGTTGATGTTTTTAACTTTGAACATTTTTTTATGGTTTTTATAGTGAAATTGTTCAATTTTTTCACATGGGATATTTTTTATTTTTTTATAGTAAAAATGTAAAGTATTTTTAGACTTGGATCTTGTTTTATCATTTTAATTGAGAAATTGTTGAATGTTTTAACTTGAAACTTTTTCTATGCTTTTTAAGTTAAATTGTTGGGTTTTTTAAACTAGGAACTTTTATTCTTAATGATTTTTATTGCGAAATTGTTGAGTTTTTTAACTTGAAACTTTTTTATGCTTTTATTAGTGACTGTGTTGAGTTTTTAATCGTGGATCTTTTTTTAAATCATTTTTATTGAAAAATTGAAGATTTTTTTTAACTTGGATCATTTTTGTGTGGTTTTTATAGTGATATTGTTGAGTTTATTAACTTGAAACTTTTTTTATGCTTTTATTAGTGAAAGTGTTGAGTTTTTAATCATGGCATTTTTTTATCATTTTTATTGAGAAATTGTAGTTTTTTTAACTTGGAACTTTTTTGTATGGTTTTTCTAATGAAATTGTTAAGTTGTTTTTAACTTAGATCATTTTTTGTGGTTTTTATAGTGAAAATGTTGAGTTTTCTAACATGGAACTTTTTTTATGCTTTTATTAGTGAAAGTGTTGAGTTTTTTTTTAACTTGGAACTTTTTTATCATTTTTATTCAGAAATTGTTGAATTTTTTAACTTGAAACTTTTTTATGCTTGTTATAGTTAAATTGTTAGGTTTTTAATTAAACTAGTAACTTGTATTATTAATGGTTTTTATAGAGAAATTGTTGAATTTTTTAACTTGGTACTTTTTTATGCTTTTTATAGTTAAATTGTTGGGTTATTAAACTAGGAACATTTTTATATAATTTTTTTGAGAAATTGTAGATTTTTTTAACTAGGAACTTTTTAATGGTTTTTCTAATGAAATTGTTGAGTTGTTTTTAACTTAGAGCATGTTTTGTGGTTTTTATAGTGAAATTGTTGAGTTGTTTTTAACTTAGATCATTTTTTGTGTTTTTTATAGTGAAATTGTAAAGTTTAGTAACATGGAACTTTTTTAATGCTTTTATTTGTGAAAGTGTTGAGTTTTTTTAACTTGGAACTTTTTTGTCCTTTTTATTCAGAAATTGTTGAATTTTTTAACTTATATTTTTTTTATAGTTTTTATAATGAAATTGTTGAGTAGTTTTTAACTTGGATCATTTTATTGTGGTTTTAATTGTGAAATTATTGAGTTTATTAACTTGGAACATTTTTTGTGCTTTTATTAGTGAAAGTGTTGAGTTTTTTTAACTTGGAACTTATTTATCCTTTTTATTCAGAAATTGTTGAATTTTTTATCTTGGATTTTTTTTATAGTTTTTACAATGAAATTGTTGAGTTGTTTTTAACTTGGATCATTTTTATGGTTTTTATAGTGAAATTGTTGAGGTTTTTAACTTTGAACATTTTTTTATGGTTTTTATAGTGAAATTGTTCAATTTTTTCACATGGGATATTTTTTATTTTTTTATAGTAAAAATGTAAAGTATTTTTAGACTTGGATCTTGTTTTATCATTTTAATTGAGAAATTGTTGAATGTTTTAACTTGAAACTTTTTCTATGCTTTTTAAGTTAAATTGTTGGGTTTTTTAAACTAGGAACTTTTATTCTTAATGATTTTTATTGCGAAATTGTTGAGTTTTTTAACTTGAAACTTTTTTATGCTTTTATTAGTGAATGTGTTGAGTTTTTAATCGTGGTTCTTTTTTTTAATCATTTTTATTAAAAAATTGTAGAGTTTTTTTAACTTGGATCATTTTTTTGTGGTTTTTATAGTGAAATTGTTGAGATTATTAACTTGGAACTTTTTTTATGCTTTTAATAGTGAAAGTGTTAGTTTTTAATCATGGAACTTTTTTGTATCATTTTTATTGAAAAATTGTAGTTTTTTTTAACTTGGAACTTTTTTTATGGTTTTTCTAATGAATTTGTTAAGTTGTTTTTAACTTAGATCATTTTTTGTGGTTTTTATAGTGAAAATTTTGAGTTTTCTAACATGGAACTTTTTTTATGCTTTTATTAGTGAAAGTGTTGAGTTTTTTTTTAACTTGGAACTTTTTTATCATTTTTATTCAGAAATTGTTGAATTATTTAACTTGAAACGTTTTTATGCTTTTTATAGTTAAATTGTTAGGTTTTTAAACTAGTAACTTGTATTATTAATGGTTTTTATAGTGAAATTGTTGAATTTTTTAACTTGGTACTTTTTTATGCTTTTTATAGTTAAATTGTTGGGTTATTAAACTAGGAACATTTTTATATCATTTTTTTGAGAAATTGTAGATTTTTTTAACTAGGAACTTTTTTATGGTTTTTCTAATGAAATTGTTGAGTTATTTTTAACTTTGATCATGTTTTGTGGTTTTTATAGTTAAATTGTTGAGTTGTTTTTAACTTAGATAATTTTTTGTGTTTTTTATAGTGAAATTGTAAAGGTTACTAACACGGAACTTTTTTAATGCTTTTATTTGTGAAAGTGTTGAGTTTTTTTAACTTGGAACTTTTTTATCTTTTTTATTCAGAAATTGTTGAATTTTTTAACTTAGATTTTTTTATAGTTTTTATAAAGAAATTGTTGAGTAGTTTTTAACTTGGATCATTTTATTGTGGTTTTAATTGTGAAATTGTTGAGTTTATTAACTTGGAACATTTTTTATGGTTTAATTAGTGAAAGTGTTGAGTTTTTTAACTTGGAACTTATTTATCCTTTTTATTCAGAAATAGTTGAATTTTTTAACTTGAATTTTTTTTTATAGTTTTTACAATGAAATTGTTGAGTTGTTTTTAACTTGGATCATTTTTATGGTTTTTATAGTGAAATTGTTGAGGTTTTTAACTTTGAACATTTTTTTTTATGGTTTTTATAGTGTAATTGTTCAATTTTTTCACATGGGATATTTTTAATTTTTTTTTATAGTAAAAATGTATAGTATTTTTAGACTTGGATCTTGTTTTATCATTTTTATTGAGAAATTGTTGAATTTTTTAACTTGAAACTTTTTCTATGCTTTTTAAGTTACATTTTTAGGTTTTATAGATTAGGAACTTTTATTCTTAATGATTTTTATTTCGAAATTGTTGAGATTTTTAACTTGAAACTTTTTTTATGCTCTTATTAGTGAATGTGTTGAGTTTTTAATCGTGGATCTTTTTTTAATCATTTTTATTGAAAAATTGTAGACTTTTTTTTAACTGATTCATTTTTTTGTGGTTTTTATAGTGAAATTGTTGAGTATATTAACTTGGAACTTTTTTTTATGCTTTTATTAGTGAAAGTGTTGAGTTTTTAATCATGGAACTTTTTTTTATCATTTTTATTGAGAAATTGTAGTTTTTTTATTTTGGAATTTTTTTTTATGGTATTTCTAATGAAATTGTTGAGTTGTTTTTAACTTAGATCATTTTTTGTGGTTTTTATAGTGAAAATGTTGAGTTTAGTAACATGGAACTTTTTTTATGCTTTTATTAGTGAAAGTTTTGAGTTTTTATTTAACTTGGAACTTTTTTATCATTTTTATTCAGAAATTGTTAAATTTTTTAACTTGAAACTTTATTATGCTTGTTATAGTTAAATTGTTAGGTTTTTAAACTAGTAACTTGTATTATTAATGGTTATTATAGTGAAACTGTTGAATTTTTTAACTTGGTATTTTTTTTATGCTTTTTATAGTTAAATTGTTGGGTTTTTAAACTAGGAACATTTTTATATCATTTTTTTGAGAAATTGTAGATTTTTTTAACTAGGAACTTTTTTATGGTTTTTCTAATGAAACTGTTGAGTTGTTTTTAACTTAGATCATATTTTGTGGTTTTTATAGTGAAATTGTTGAGTTGTTTTTAACTTAGATCATTTTTTGTGGTTTTTATAGTGAAATTGTAAAGTTTAGTAACATGGAACTTTTTTAATGCTTTTATTTGTGAAAGTGTTGAGTTTTTTTAAATTGGAACTTTTTTATCCTTTTTATTCAGAAATTGTTGAATTTTTTAACTTAGATTTTTTTATAGTTTTTATAATGAAATTGTTGAGTTGTTTTTAACTTGGATCATTTTATTGTGTTTTTAATTGTGAAATTGTTGAGTTTATTAACTTGGAATATTTTTTATGCTTTTATTAGTGAAAGTGTTGAGTTTTTTAACTTGGAACTTATTTATCCTTTTTATTCAGAAATTGTTGAATTTTTTAACTTGGATTTTTTTATAGTTTTTATAATGAAATTGTTGTGTTGTTTTTAACTTGGATCATTTTTATGGTTTTTATAGTGGAATTGTTGAGGTTTTTAACTTTGAACATTTTTTTATGGTTTTTATAGTGAAATTGTTCAATATTTTCACATGGGATATTTTTTATTTTTTTTAATAGTAAAAATGTATAGTATTTTTAGACTTGGATCTTGTTTTATAATTTTTATTGAGAAATTGTTGAATTTTTTAACTTGAAACTTTTTCTATACTTTTTAAGTTAAATTGTTGGGTTTTTTAGACTAGGAACTTTTATTCTTAATGATTTTTATTGCGAAATTGTTGAGATTTTTAACTTGAAACTTTTTTTATGCTCTTATTAGTGAATGTGTTGAGTTTTTAATCGTGGATCTTTTTTTAATCGTTTTTATTGAAAAATTGTAGACTTTTTTTTAACTGGATCATTTTTTTGTGGTTTTTATAGTGAAATTGTTGAGTATATTAACTTGGAACTTTTTTTTATGCTTTTATTAGTGAAAGTGTTGAGTTTTTAATCATGGAACTTTTTTTTATCATTTTTATTGAGAAATTGTAGTTTTTTTATTTTGGAATTTTTTTTAAGGTTTTTCTAATGAAATTGTTAAGTTTTTTTTAACTTAGATCATTTTTTGTTGTTTTTATAGTGAAAATGTTGAGTTTAGTAACATGGAACTTTTTTTATGCTTTTATTAGTGAAAGTTTTGAGTTTTTTTTTTAACTTGGAACTTTTTTATCATTTTTATTCAGAAATTGTTAAATTTTTTAACTTGAAACTTTATTATGCTTGTTATAGTTAAATTGTTAGGTTTTTAAACTAGTAACTTGTATTATTAATGGTTATTATAGTGAAACTGTTGAATTTTTTAACTTGGTATTTTTTTATGCTTTTTATAGTTAAATTGTTGGGTTTTTAAACTAGGAACATTTTTATATCATTTTTTTGAGAAATTGTAGATTTTTTTAACTAGCAACTTTTTTATGGTTTTTCTAATGAAATTGTTGAGTTGTTTTTAACTTAGATCATATTTTGAGGTTTTTATAGTGAAATTGTTGAGTTGTTTGTAACTTAGATCATTTTTTGTGGTTTTTATAGTGAAATTGTAAAGTTTAGTAACATGGAACCTTTTTAATGCTTTTATTTGTGAAAGTGTTGAGTTTTTTTAACTTGGAACTTTTTTATCCTTTTTATTCAGAAATTGTTGAATTTTTTAACTTAGATTTTTTTATAGTATTTATAATGAAATTGTTGAGTAGTTTTTAACTTGGATCATTTTATTGTGGTTTTAATTGTGAAATTTTTGAGTTTATTAACTTGGAACATTTTTTATGCTTTTATTAGTGAAAGTGTTGAGTTTCTTAACTTGGAACTTATTTATCCTTTTTATTCAGAAATTATTGAATTTTTTAACTTGGATTTTTTTATAGTTTTTATAATGAAATTGTTGAGTTGTTTTTAACTTGGATCATTTTTATGGTTTTTATATTGAAATTGTTGAGGTTTTTAACTTTGAACATTTTTTTATGGTTTTTATAGTGAAATTGTTCAATTGTTTCACATGGGATATTTTTTATTTTTTTTATAGTAAAAATGTAAAGTATTTTTAGACTTGGATCTTGTTTTATCATTTTTATTGAGAAATTATTGAATTTTTTAACTTGAAACTTTTTCTATGCTTTTTAAGTTAAATTGTTGGGTTTTTTAAACTAGGAACTTTTATTCTTAATGACTTTTATTGCGAAATTGTTGAGTTTTTTAACTTGAAAATTTTTTTATGCTTTTATTAGTGATTGTGTTGAGTTTTTAATCGTGGATCTTTTTTTTAATCATTTTTATTGAAAAATTGTAGATTTTTTTTAACTTGGATCAATTTTTTGTGGTTTTTATAGTGAAATTGTTGAGTTTATTAACTTGGAACTTTTTTTAAGCTTTTATTAGTGAAAGTGTTGAGTTTTTAATCATGGAATTTTTTTTATCATTTTTATTGAGAAATTGTAGTTTTTTTAACTTGGAACTTTTTTTTATGGTTTTTCTAATGAAATTGTTAAGTTGTTTTTAACTTAGATCATTTTTTGTGGTTTTTATAGTGAAATTGTAAAGTTAAGTAACATGGAACTTTTTTTATGCTTTTATTAGTGAAAGTGTTGAGTTTTTTTTTAACTTGGAACTTTTTTATCATTTTTATTCATAAATTGTTAAACTTTTTAACTTGAAACTTTATTATGCTTGTTATAGTTAAATTGTTAGGTTATTAAACTAGTAACTTGTATTATTAATGGTTTTTATAGTGAAATTGTTGAATTATTTAACTTGGTACTTTTTTATGCTTTTTATAGTTAAATTGTTCGGTTTTTAAACCAGGAACATTTTTATATCATTTTTTTGAGAAATTGTAGATTTTTTTAACTAGGAACTTTTTTATGGTTTTTCTAATGAAATTGTTGTGTTGTTTTTAACTTAGATCATATTTTCTGGTTTTTATAGTGAAATTGTTGAGTTGTTTTTAACTTAGATCATTTTTTGTTGTTTTTATAGTGAAAATGTTGATTTTATAACATGGAACTTTTTTTATGCTTTTATTAGTGAAAGTGTTGAGTTTTTTTAAACTTGGAACTTTTTTATCATTTATATTCAGAAATTGTTGAATTTTTTAACTTGAAACTTTTTTATGCTTGTTATAGTTAAATTGTTAAGTTTTTAAACTAGTAACTTGTATTATTAATGCTTTTTATAGTGAAATTGTTGAATTTTTTAACTTGGTACTTTTTTATGCTTTTTATAGTTAAATTATTGGATTTTTAAACTAGGAACATTTTTATATCATTTTTTTTGAGAAATTGTAGATTTTTTTAACTAGGAACTTTTTTATGGTTTTTCTAATGAAATTGTTGAGTTGTTTTTAACTTAGATCATATTTTGTGGTTTTTATAGTGAAATTGTTGAGTTGTTTTTAACTTAGATCATTTTTTGTGTTTTTTATAGTGAAATTGTAAAGGTTAGTAACATGGAACTTGTTTAATGCTTTTATTTGTGAAAGTGTTGAGTTTTTTTAACTTGTAACTTTTTTATCCTTTTTATTCAGAAATTGTTGAATTTTTTAACTTAGATTTTATTATAGTTTTTATAAAGAAATTGTTGAGTAGTTTTTAACTTGGATCATTTTATTGTGGTTTTAATTGTGAAATTGTTGAGTTTATTAACTTGGAACATTCTTTATGCTTTTATTAGTGAAAGTGTTGAGTTTTTTAACTTGGAACTTATTTATCCTTTTTATTCAGAAATTGTTGAATTTTTTAACTTGGATTTTTTTATAGTTTTTATAATGAAATCGTTGAGTTGTTTTTAACTTGGATCATTTTTATGGTTTTTATAGTGAAAATTTTGAGGTTTTTAACTTTGAACATTTTTTTATGGTTTTTATAGTGAAATTGTTCTATTTTTTCACATGGGATATTTTTTATTTTTTTTATAGTAAAAATGTAAAGTATTTTTAGACTTGGATCTTGTTTTATCATTTTTATTGAGAAATTGTTGAATTTTTTAACTTGAAACTTTTTCCATGCTTTTTAAGTTAAATTGTTGGGTTTTTAAAACTAGGAACTTTTATTCTTAATGATTTTGATTGCGAAATTGTTGAGTTTTTTAACTTGAAACTTTTTTATGCTTTTATTAGTGAATGTGTTGAGTTTTTAATCGTGGATCTTTTTTTTAATCATTTTTATTGAAAAATTGTAGATTTTGTTTTAACTTGGATCATTTTTTTGTGGTTTTTATAGTGAAATTGTTGAGTTTATTAACTTGGAACTTTTTTTATGCTTTTATAAGTGAAAGTTTTGAGTTTTTAATCATGGAACTTTTTTTTATCATTTTTATTAAGAAATTGTAGTTTTTTTAACTTGGAACTTTTTTTTATGGTGTTTCTAATGAAATTGTTAAGTTGTTTTTAACTTAGATCTTTTTTTGTGGTTTTTATATTGAAAATGTTGAGTTTTCTAACATGGAACATTTTTTATGCTTTTATTAGTGAAAGTGTTGAGTTTTTTTTTTAACTTGGAACTTTTTTATCATTTTTATTCAGAAATTGTTGATTTTTTTAACTTGAAACTTTTTTATGCTTGTTATAGTTAAATTATTAGGTTTTTAAACTAGTAACTTGTATTATTAATGGTTTTTATAGAGAAATTGTTGAATTTTTTAACTTGTTTCTTTTTTATGCTTTTTATAGTTAAATTGTTGGGTTATTAAACTAGGAACATTTTTATATCATTTTTTTGAGAAATTGTAGATTTTTTTAACTAGGAACTTTATTATGCTTTTTCTAATGAAATTGTTGTGTTGTTTTTAACTTAGATCATATTTTGTGGTTTTTATAGTGAAATTGTTCAGTTGTTTTTAACTTAGATCATTTTTTGTGGTTTTTATAGTGAAAATGTTGAGTTTTCTAACATGGAACTTTTTTTATGCTTTTATTAGTGAAAGTGTTGAGTTTTTTTTTAACTTGGAACTTTTTTATCATTTATATTCAGAAATTGTTGAATTTTTTAACTTGAAACTTTTTTATGCTTGTTATAGTTAAATTGTTAGGTTTTTAAACTAGTAACTTGTATTATTAATTGTTTTTATAGTGAAATTGTTGAATTTTTTAACTTGGTACTTTTTTATGCTTTTTATAGTTAAATTGTTGGATTTTTAAACTAGGAACATTTTTATATCATTTTTTTGAGAAATTGTAGATTTTTTTAACTAGGAACTTTTTTATGGTTTTTCTAATGAAACTGTTGAGTTGTTTTTAACTTGGATCATATTTTGTGGTTTTTATAGTGAAATTGTTGAGTTGTTTTTAACTTAGATCATTTTTTGTGGTTTTTATAGTGAAATTATAAAGTTTAGTAACATGGAACTTTTTTAATGCTTTTATTAATGAAAGTATTGAGTTTTTTTAACTTGGAACTTTTTTATCCTTTTTATTCAGAAATTGTTGAATTTTTTAACTTAGATTTTTTTTATAGTTTTTATAATGAAATTGTTGAGTAGTTTTTAACTTGGATCATTTTATTGTGGTTTTAATTGTGAAATTGCTGAGTTTATTAATTTGGAACATTTTATATGCTTTTATTAGTGAAAGTGTTGAGTGTTTTAACTTGGAACTTATTTATCCTTTTTATTCAGAAATTGTTGAATTTTTTAACTTGGATTTTTTTATAGTTTTTATAATGAAATTGTTGAGTTGTTTTTAACAAAGATCATTTTTATGGTTTTTATAGTGAAATTGTTGATGTTTTTAACTTTGAACATTTTTTTATGGTTTTTATAGTGAAATTGTTCAATTTTTTCACATGGGATATTTTTTATTTTTTTATAGTAAAAATGTAAAGTATTTTTAGACTTGGATCTTGTTTTATCATTTTAATTGAGAAATTGTTGAATGTTTTAACTTGAAACTTTTTCTATGCTTTTTAAGTTAAATTGTTGGGTTTTTTAAACTAGGAACTTTTATTCTTAATGATTTTTATTGCGAAATTGTTGAGTTTTTTAACTTGAAACTTTTTTATGCTTTTATTAGTGACTGTGTTGAGTTTTTAATCGTGGATCTTTTTTTAAATCATTTTTATTGAAAAATTGTAGATTTTTTTTTAACTTGGATCATTTTTGTGTGGTTTTTATAGTGATATTGTTGAGTTTATTAACTTGGAACTTTTTTTATGCTTTTAATAGTGAAAGTGTTGAGTTTTTAATCATGGCATTTTTTTTATCATTTTTATTGAGAAATTGTAGTTTTTTTAACTTGGAACTTTTTTGTATGGTTTTTCTAATGAAATTGTTAAGTTGTTTTTAACTTAGATAATTTTTTGTTGTTTTTATAGTGAAAATGTTGAGTTTTCTAACATGGAACTTTTTTTATGCTTTTATTAGTGAAAGTGTTGAGTTTTTTTTTAACTTGAAACTTTTTTATCATTTTTATTCAGAAATTGTTGAATTTTTTAACTTGAAACTTTTTTATGCTTGTTATAGTTAAATTGTTAGGTTTTTAATTAAACTAGTAACTTGTATTATTAATGGTTTTTATAGAGAAATTGTTGAATTTTTTAACTTGGTACTTTTTTATGCTTTTTATAGTTAAATTGTTGGGTTATTAAACTAGGAACATTTTTATATAATTTTTTTGAGAAATTGTAGATTTTTTTAACTAGGAACTTTTTAATGGTTTTTCTAATGAAATTGTTGAGTTGTTTTTAACTTAGATCATGTTTTGTGGTTTTTATAGTTAAATTGTTGAGTTGTTTTTAACTTAGATCATTTTTTGTGTTTTTTATAGTGAAATTGTAAAGTTTAGTAACATGGAACTTTTTTAATGCTTTTATTTGTGAAAGTGTTGAGTTTTTTTAACTTGGAACTTTTTTGTCCTTTTTATTCAGAAATTGTTGAATTTTTTAACTTAGATTTTTTTTATAGTTTTTATAATGAAATTGTTGAGTAGTTTTTAACTTGGATCATTTTATTGTGGTTTTAATTTTGAAATTATTGAGTTTATTAACTTGGAACATTTTTTATGCTTTTATTAGTGAAAGGGTTGAGTTTTTTTAACTTGGAACTTATTTATCCTTTTTATTCAGAAATTGTTGAATTTTTTATCTTGGATTTTTTTTATAGTTTTTACAATGAAATTGTTGAGTTGTTTTTAACTTGGATCATTTTTATGGTTTTTATAGTGAAATTGTTGAGGTTTTTAACTTTGAACATTTTTTTATGGTTTTTATAGTGAAATTGTTCAATTTTTTCACATGGGATATTTTTTATTTTTTTATAGTAAAAATGTAAAGTATTTTTAGACTTGGATCTTGTTTTATCATTTTTATTGAGAAATTGTTGAATGTTTTAACTTGAAACTTTTTCTATGCTTTTTAAGTTAAATTGTTGGGTTTTTTAAACTAGGAACTTTTATTCTTAAAGATTTTCATTGCGAAATTGTTGAGTTTTTTAACTTAAAATTTTTTTATGCTTTTATTAGTGAATGTGTTGAGTTTTTAATCGTGGTTCTTTTTTTTAATCATTTTTATTGAAAAATTGTAGAGTTTTTTTAACTTGGATCATTTTTTTGTGGTTTTTATAGTGAAATTGTTGAGATTATTAACTTGGAACTTTTTTTATGCTTTTAATAGTGAAAGTGTTAGTTTTTAATCATGGAACTTTTTTGTATCATTTTTATTGAAAAATTGTAGTTTTTTTAACTTGGAACTTTTTTTATGATTTTTCTAATGAAATTGTTAAGTTGTTTTTAACTTAGATCATTTTTTGTGGTTTTTATAGTGAAAATGTTGAGTTTTCTCACATGGAACTTTTTTTATGCTTTTATTAGTGAAAGTGTTGAGTTTTTTTTTAACTTGGAACTTTTTTATCATTTTTATTCAGAAATTGTTGAATTATTTAACTTGAAACGTTTTTATGCTTTTTATAGTTAAATTGTTAGGTTTTTAAACTAGTAACTTGTATTATTAATGGTTTTTATAGTGAAATTGTTGAATTTTTTAACTTGGTACTTTTTTTATGCTTTTTATAGTTAAATTGTTGGGTTATTAAACTAGGAACATTTTTATATCATTTTTTTGAGAAATTGTAGATTTTTTTAACTAGGAACTTTTTTTATGGTTTTTCTAATGAAATTGTTGAGTTGTTTTTAACTTTGATCATGTTTTGTGGTTTTTATAGTGAAATTGTAAAGGTTAGTAACACGAAACTTTTTTAATGCTTTTATTTGTGAAAGTGTTGAGTTTTTTTAACTTTGAACTTTTTTATCCTTTTTATTCAGAAATTGTTGAATTTTTTAACTTAGATTTTTTTATAGTTTTTATAAAGAAATTGTTGAGTAGTTTTTAACTTGGATCATTTTATTGTGGTTTTAATTGTGAAATTGTTGAGTTTATTAACTTGGAACATTTTTTATGGTTTAATTAGTGAAAGTGTTGAGTTTTTTAACTTGGAACTTATTTATCCTTTTTATTCAGAAATAGTTAAATTTTTTAACTTGGATTTTTTTTTTATAGTTTTTACAATGAAATTGTTGAGTTGTTTTTAACTTGGATCATTTTTATGGTTTTTATAGTGAAATTGTTGAGGTTTTTAACTTTGAACATTTTTTTTATGGTTTTTATAGTGAAATTGTTCAATTTTTTCACATGGGATATTTTTAATTTATTTTTTATAGTAAAAATGTAAAGTATTTTTAGACTTGGATCTTGTTTTATCATTTTTATTGAGAAATTGTTGAATTTCTTAACTTGAAACTTTTTCTATGCTTTTTAAGTTAAATTGTTGGGTTCTAGGAACTTTTATTCTTAATGATTTTTATTGTGAAATTGTTGAGTTTTTTAACTTGAAACTTTTTTTATGCTTGTTATAGTTAAATTGTTAGGTTTTTAAACTAGTAACTTGTATTATTAATGGTTTTTATAGTGAAACTGTTGAATTTTTTAACTTGAAACTTTATTATGCTTGTTATAGTTAAATTGTTAGGTTTTTAAACTAGTAACTTGTATTATTAATGGTTTTTATAGTGAAACTGTTGAATTTTTTAACTTCGTATTGTTTTATGCTTTTTATAGTTAAATTGTTGGGTTTTTAAACTAGGAACATTTTTATATCATTTTTTTTTGAGAAATTGTAGATTTTTTTAACTAGGAACTTTTTTTATGGTTTTTCTAATAAAACTGTTGAGTTGTTTTTAACTTAGATCATATTTTGTGGTTTTTATAGTGAAATTGTTGAGTTGTTTTTAACTTAGATCATTTTTTGTGGTTTTTATAGTGAAATTGTAAAGTTTAGTAACATGGAACTTTTTTAATGCTTTTATTTGTGAAAGTGTTGAGTTTTTTTAAATTGGAACTTTTTTATCCTTTTTATTCAGAAATTGTTGAATTTTTTAACTTAGATTTTTTTATAGTTTTTATAATGAAATTGTTGAGTTGTTTTTAACTTGGATCATTTTATTGTGTTTTTAATTGTGAAATTGTTGAGTTTATTAACTTGGAATATTTTTTATGCTTTTATTAGTGAAAGTGTTGAGTTTTTTAACTTGGAACTTATTTATCCTTTTTATTCAGAAATTGTTGAATTTTTTAACTTGGATTTTTTTATAGTTTTTATAATGAAATTGTTGTGTTGTTTTTAACTTGGATCATTTTTATGGTTTTTATAGTGAAATTGTTGAGGTTTTTAACTTTGAACATTTTTTTATGGTTTTTATAGTGAAATTGTTCAATATTTTCACATGGGATATTTTTTATTTTTTTTATAGTAAAAATGTATAGTATTTTTAGACTTGGATCTTGTTTTATCATTTTTATTGAGAAATTGTTGAATTTTTTAACTTGAAACTTTTTCTATGCTTTTTAAGTTAAATTGTTGGGTTTTTTAGACTAGGAACTTTTATTCTTAATGATTTTTATTGCGAAATTGTTGAGATTTTTAACTTGAAACTTTTTTTATGCTCTTATTAGTGAATGTGTTGAGTTTTTAATCGTGGATCTTTTTTTAATCATTTTTATTGAAAAATTGTAGACTTTTTTTTAACTGGATCATTTTTTTGTGGTTTTTATAGTGAAATTGTTGAGTATATTAACTTGGAACTTTTTTTTATGCTTTTATTAGTGAAAGTGTTGAGTTTTTAATCATGGAACTTTTTTTTATCATTTTTATTGAGAAATTGTAGTTTTTTTATTTTGGAATTTTTTTTTATGGTTTTTCTAATGAAATTGTTAAGTTGTTTTTAACTTAGATCATTTTTTGTGGTTTTTATAGTGAAAATGTTGAGTTTAGTAACATGGAACTTTTTTTATGCTTTTATTAGTGAAAGTTTTGAGTTTTTTTTTTTAACTTGGAACTTTTTTTATCATTTTTATTCAGAAATTGTTAAATTTTTTAACTTGAAACTTTATTATGCTTGTTATAGTTAAATTGTTAGGTTTTTAAACTAGTAACTTGTATTATTAATGGTTATTATAGTGAAACTGTTGAATTTTTTAACTTGGTATTTTTTTATGCTTTTTATAGTTAAATTGTTGGGTTTTTAAACTAGGAACATTTTTATATCATTTTTTTGAGAAATTGTAGATTTTTTTAACTAGGAACTTTTTTATGGTTTTTCTAATGAAACTGTTGAGTTGTTTTTAACTTAGATCATATTTTGTGGTTTTTATAGTGAAATTGTTGAGTTGTTTTTAACTTAGATCATTTTTTGTGGTTTTTATAGTGAAATTGTAAAGTTTAGTAACATGGAACTTTTTTAATGCTTTTATTTGTGAAAGTGTTGAGTTTTTTTAAATTGGAACTTTTTTATCCTTTTTATTCAGAAATTGTTGAATTTTTTAACTTAGATTTTTTTATAGTTTTTATAATGAAATTGTTGAGTTGTTTTTAACTTGGATCATTTTATTGTGTTTTTAATTGTGAAATTGTTGAGTTTATTAACTTGGAATATTTTTTATGCTTTTATTAGTGAAAGTGTTGAGTTTTTTAACTTGGAACTTATTTATCCTTTTTATTCAGAAATTGTTGAATTTTTTAACTTGGATTTTTTTATAGTTTTTATAATGAAATTGTTGTGTTGTTTTTAACTTGGATCATTTTTATGGTTTTTATAGTGAAATTGTTGAGGTTTTTAACTTTGAACATTTTTTTTATGGTTTTTATAGTGAAATTGTTCAATATTTTCACATGGGATATTTTTTATTTTTTTATAGTAAAAATGTATAGTATTTTTAGACTTGGATCTTGTTTTATCATTTTTATTGAGAAATTGTTGAATTTTTTAACTTGAAACTTTTTCTTTGCTTTTTAAGTTAAATTGTTGGGTTTTTTAGACTAGGATCTTTTATTCTTAATGATTTTTATTGCGAAATTGTTGAGATTTTTAACTTGAAACTTTTTTTATGCTCTTATTAGTGAATGTGTTGAGTTTTTAATCGTGGATCTTTTTTTAATCATTTTTATTGAAAAATTGTAGACTTTTTTTTAACTGGATCATTTTTTTGTGGTTTTTATAGTGAAATTGTTGAGTATATTAACTTGGAACTTTTTTTTATGCTTTTATTAGTGAAAGTGTTGAGTTTTTAATCATGGAACTTTTTTTTATCATTTTTATTGAGAAATTGTAGTTTTTTTATTTTGGAATTTTTTTTTATGGTTTTTCTAATGAAATTGTTAAGCTGTTTTTAACTTAGATCATTTTTTGTGGTTTTTATAGTGAAAATGTTGAGTTTAGTAACATGGAACTTTTTTTATGCTTTTATTAGTGAAAGTTTTGAGTTTTTTTTTCAACTTGGAACTTTTTTATCATTTTTATTCAGAAATTGTTAAATTTTTTAACTTGAAACTTTATTATGCTTGTTATAGTTAAATTGTTAGGTTTTTAAACTAGTAACTTGTATTATTAATGGTTATTATAGTGAAACTGTTGAATTTTTTAACTTGGTATTTTTTTATGCTTTTTATAGTTAAATTGTTGGGTTTTTAAACTAGGAACATTTTTATATCATTTTTTTGAGAAATTGTAGATTTTTTTAACTAGGAACTTTTTTATGGTTTTTCTAATGAAACTGTTGAGTTGTTTTTAACTTAGATCATATTTTGTGGTTTTTATAGTGAAATTGTTGAGTTGTTTTTAACTTAGATCATTTTTTGTGGTTTTTATAGTGAAATTGTAAAGTTTAGTAACATGGAACTTTTTTAATGCTTTTATTTGTGAAAGTGTTGAGTTTTTTTAAATTGGAACTTTTTTATCCTTTTTATTCAGAAATTGTTGAATTTTTTAACTTAGATTTTTTTATAGTTTTTATAATGAAATTGTTGAGTTGTTTTTAACTTGGATCATTTTATTGTGTTTTTAATTGTGAAATTTTTGAGTTTATTAACCTGGAATATTTTTTATGCTTTTATTAGTGAAAGTGTTGAGTTTTTTAACTTGGAACTTATTTATCCTTTTTATTCAGAAATTGTTGAATTTTTAACTTGGATTTTTTTATAGTTTTTATAATGAAATTGTTGTGTTTTTTTAACTTGGATCATTTTTATGGTTTTTATAGTGAAATTGTTGAGGTTTTTAACTTTGAACATTTTTTTATGGTTTTTATAGTGAAATTGTTCAATATTTTCACATGGGATATTTTTTATTTTTTTTATAGTAAAAATGTATAGTATTTTTAGACTTGGATCTTGTTTTATCATTTTTATTGAGAAATTGTTGAATTTTTTAACTTGAAACTTTTTCTATGCTTTTTAAGTTAAATTGTTGGGTTTTTTAGACTAGGAACTTTTATTCTTAATGATTTTTATTGCGAAATTGTTGAGATTTTTAACTTGAAACTTTTTTTATGCTCTTATTAGTGAATGTGTTGAGTTTTTAATCGTGGATCTTTTTTTAATCATTTTTATTGAAAAATTGTAGACTTTTTTTTAACTGGATCATTTTTTTGTGGTTTTTATAGTGAAATTGTTGAGTATATTAACTTGGAACTTTTTTTTATGCTTTTATTAGTGAAAGTGTTGAGTTTTTAATCATGGAACTTTTTTTTATCATTTTTATTGAGAAATTGTAGTTTTTTTATTTTGGAATTTTTTTTTTATGGTTTTTCTAATGAAATTGTTAAGTTGTTTTTAACTTAGATCATTTTTTGTGGTTTTTATAGTGAAAATGTTGAGTTTAGTAACATGGAACTTTTTTTATGCTTTTATTAGTGAAAGTTTTGAGTTTTTTTTTTAACTTGGAACTTTTTTTATCATTTTTATTCAGAAATTGTTAAATTTTTTAACTTGAAACTTTATTATGCTTGTTATAGTTAAATTGTTAGGTTTTTAAACTAGTAACTTGTATTATTAATGGTTATTATAGTGAAACTGTTGAATTTTTTAACTTGGTATTTTTTTATGCTTTTTATAGTTAAATTGTTGGGTTTTTAAACTAGGAACATTTTTATATCATTTTTTTGAGAAATTGTAGATTTTTTTAACTAGGAACTTTTTTATGGTTTTTCTAATGAAACTGTTGAGTTGTTTTTAACTTAGATCATATTTTGTGGTTTTTATAGTGAAATTGTTGAGTTGTTTTTAACTTAGATCATTTTTTGTGGTTTTTATAGTGAAATTGTAAAGTTTAGTAACATGGAACTTTTTTAATGCTTTTATTTGTGAAAGTGTTGAGTTTTTTTAAATTGGAACTTTTTTATCCTTTTTATTCAGAAATTGTTGAATTTTTTAACTTAGATTTTTTTATAGTTTTTATAATGAAATTGTTGAGTTGTTTTTAACTTGGATCATTTTATTGTGTTTTTAATTGTGAAATTTTTGAGTTTATTAACCTGGAACATTTTTTATGCTTTTATTAGTGAAAGTGTTGAGTTTTTTAACTTGGAACTTATTTATCCTTTTTATTCAGAAATTGTTGAATTTTTAACTTGGATTTTTTTATAGTTTTTATAATGAAATTGTTGTGTTTTTTTTAACTTGGATCATTTTTATGGTTTTTATAGTGAAATTGTTGAGGTTTTTAACTTTGAACATTTTTTTATGGTTTTTATAGTAAAATTGTTCAATATTTTCACATGGGATATTTTTTATTTTTTATTTATAGTAAAAATGTATAGTATTTTTGAACTTGGATCTTGTTTTATCATTTTTATTGAGAAATTGTTGAATTTTTTAACTTGAAACTTTTTCTATGCTTTTTAAGTTAAATTGTTGGGTTTTTTAGACTAGGAACTTTTATTCTTAATGATTTTTATTGCGAAATTGTTGAGTTTTTTAACTTGAAACTTTTTTTATGCTTTTATTAGTGAATGTGTTGAGTTTTTAATCGTGGATCTTTTTTTAATCAATTTTATTGAAAAATTGTAGATTTTTTTTAACTGGATCATTTTTTTGTGGTTTTTATAGTGAAATTGTTGAGTTTATTAACTTGGAACTTTTTTTATGCTTTTATTTGTGAAAGTGTTGAGTTTTTAATCATGGAACTTATTTTTATCATTTTTATTGAGAAATTGTAGTTTTTTTAACTTGGAATTTTTTTTTATGGTTTTTCTAATGAAATTGTTAAGTTGTTTTTAACTTAGATCATTTTTTGTGGTTTTTATAGTGAAAATGTTGAGTTTTCTAACATGGAACTTTTTTTATGCTTTTATTAGTGAAAGTGTTGAGTTTTTTTTTTAACTTGGAATTTTTTTATCATTTTTATTCAGAAATTGTTAAATTTTTTAACTTGAAACTTTATTATGCTTGTTATAGTTAAATTGTTAGGTTTTTAAACTAGTAACTTGTATTATTAATGGTTTTTATAGTGAAACTGTTGAATTTTTTAACTTGGTATTTTTTTATGCTTTCTATAGTTAAATTGTTGGGTTTTTAAACTAGGAACATTTTTATATCATTTTTTTTGAGAAATTGTAGATTTTTTTAACTAGGAACTTTTTTATGGTTTTTCTAATGAAACTGTTGAGTTGTTTTTAACTTAGATCATATTTTGTGGTTTTTATAGTGAAATTGTTGAGTTGTTTTTAACTTAGATCATTTTTTGTGGTTTTTATAGTGAAATTGTAAAGTTTAGTAACATGGAACTTTTTTAATGCTTTTATTTGTGAAAGTGTTGAGTTTTTTTTAACTTGGAACTTTTTTATCCTTTTTATTCAAAAATTGTTGAATTTTTTAACTTAGATTTTTTTATAGTTTTTATAATTAAATTGTTGAGTTGTTTTTAACTTGGATCATTTTATTGTGTTTTTAATTGTGAAAATTTTGACTTTATTAACTTGGAAAATTTTTTATGCTTTTATTAGTGAAAGTGTTGAGTTTTTTAACTTGGAACTTATTTATCCTTTTTATTCAGAAATTGTTGAATTTTTTAACTTGGATTTTTTTATAGTTTTTATATTGAAATTGTTGAGTTGTTTTTAACTTGGATCATTTTTATGGTTTTTATAGTGAAATTGTTGAGGTTTTTAACTTTGAACATTTTTTTATGGTTTTTATAGTGAAATTGTTCAATTTTTTCACATGGGATATTTTTTATTTTTTTATAGTAAAAATGTAAAGTATTTTTAGACTTGGATCTTGTTTTATCATTTTTATTGAGAAATTGTTGAATGTTTTAACTTGAAACTTTTTCTATGTTTTTTAAGTTAAATTGTTGGGTTTTTTAAACTAGGAACTTTTATTCTTAATGATTTTTATTGCGAAGTTGTTGAGTTTTTTAACTTGAAACTTTTTTATGCTTTTATTAGTGACTGTGTTGAGTTTTTAATCGTGGATCTTTTTTTAAATCATTTTTATTGAAAAATTGTAGATTTTGTTTTAACTTGGATCATTTTTTTGTGGTTTTTATAGTGAAATTGTTGAGTTTATTAACTTGGAACTTTTTTTATGCTTTTATTAGTGAAAGTGATACCGACTAACTTTTGAGAAGTATGCATTTCCATCAAAATTCATTAAAAAAAACGAATCTGGACTGAAATAATAGAGAAATAAGAAATGTAATTAAGTAGAAGGGGCACCACACTCTTTCTAATCCAAGAGAGAATGATAAGCCTATGGATAAGGATCACCACAAGAAAAGGATTTCTTGATAAGATCAATTTTGGTTCAATCCAGAACCTAAGAGCAAATACTCTCACTTACACAATGTGTAAACTCCACAAAATTCATTGATTTGAAAAGAAGTTACATGCCTCCTTTATATAGGAATGGCTTAAGATAATGTAATAAGTAAAAATAACTCCTAAGAAAACAAAAGGATTTCATCCACTAATTATCATGATAGTGGGTTGAGTTATTACAAAGAAAGTGGAAAATAAAGAAGTTATTACAAAGAAAGTGCAAAATAAAGAAGAGATAGTGGGGTTCTTGAAAGGGCAAAATAATGGAAACTCATTATTTCCCACTTCTCTTGCAATTTTCGTCCAAGATGGTGTGACAATTGATATTTCTTTTATTTTTATTTATTCTTATGCATTATTGGGCCTTTTGTCACATGCTTGGATGATAAAAATAAACTTGGGCTCTTTTTCTTCAATCTGGCCCACGCATTCTATTGACTTGATCATGAAGTGAACTAGAGCATCATTGACTCTTCTTGCACGTGCCCTTATCATAGGAACTCCTACGCTTTGGATTGTATCATTTATGCCTTGGATTGTGTCCTCATCATTCCCTCCTTCTTGAAAAGAATTCGACCTCGAATTTAGACCATCATCACCTACATCAAAAGGAGACAAATCAGCCACGTTGAAAGTAGTACTTACCCCATACTCACCTGGAAGTTCTATTTTGTAGGCATTGTCATTGATCCTTGAAATTACTTGAAAGGGTCCATCTCCCCTAGGTTGAAGTTTGGACTTCCTTTGTGATGGGAATCTTTATTTTCTCATATGTATCCAAACCCAATCCCCAGGTTCAAAAATAACTTTCTTTCGCCTTTTGTTTGCACTTTTTGCATAGCTTTCATTTTTCTTTTCAATTTGCAATTTTACTTGTTCATGCAATTTTCTCACAAATTCAGCTTTAGCTTTCCCATCTTTATGCTTCAAAACAGATGTGTTAGGCAATGGTAACAAATTAAGAGGTGTTAAGGGATTAAAACCATACACAATCTCGAAAGGTGAATGTTGTGTAGTGCTATGGACAACCCTATTGTAAGCAAACTCTACATGAGGTAACCATTCCTCCCACATTTTTAAATTCTTTTTAAGAACAGCCCTAAGAAGAGTAGAAAAAGTTCTATTTACTACTTCAGTTTGTCCATCTGTTTGGGGATGACAAGTGGTGGAAAATAATAACTTCGTTCCCACCTTTCCCCACAAAGTCCTCCAAAAATGGCTTAAGAACTTAGAGTCACGATCAGAGACAATGCTCCTTGGTAAACCATGTAGGCGCACCACTTCCTTGAAGAACAAATCAGCAACATGACACACATCATCCACCTTTTTACATGGAATAAAATGTGCCATTTTTGAAAACCTGTCAACAACTACAAAAATAGAATCTTTGCCATTCTTTGTTCGAGGCAACCCCAAAACAAAGTCCATGGAAATGTCAATCCAAGGAAATTCAGGTACAGGCAAAGGAGTATACAAACCGTGAGGCATAACTTTTGATTTAGCCTTTTTACACACAATGCATCTTTCATAAAGTTTTTGAACATCAATTTTCATGTGAGGCCAATAAAAATGTTCTTGTAAGAATTCTAGAGTGTTAGAAACCCCAAAATGACCCATTAGTCCTCCCTCATGCGCCTCTTTTACAAGTAATTCTCTAATGGAACCTTTAGGCACACAAAGTCTTTTTCCTTTAAATAAATAGCCATTGTGCCTAAAATACCCATTGAAGGCAGCATGCTCACAAGCTAAAAATTTTGAAGAAAATTCAAGGTCATTTTTATACAAATCTTTAATATACTCAAGACCAAAAACTTTTGTTTCAAGAGTAGAAAGCAAGACATGTCTTCTTGAGAGTGCATCTGCCACAACATTGGATTTACCTTTCTTATGCTTGATTACATATGGAAATTATTCAAGAAACTCAACCCACTTGACATGTCTCTTATTCAACTTACCTTGTCCTTTCAAATGTTTCAAGGATTCGTGATCACTATGAATTACAAACTCTTTGGGCAGCAAGTAATGTTGCCATGTTTGTAGAGCTCTCACCAAGGAATACAATTCCTTATCATATGTAGAATAATTAAGGGCAGCCCCTTTTAGCTTTTCACTAAAATAAGCAATTGGATGACCTTCCTGCAACAAAACAGCTCCAATTCCCACATTAGATGCATCACATTCAATTTCAAAAGATTTAGAAAAATTAGGCAAGGCAAGAATTGGTGCTTGGGTGAGCTTTTCCTTTAGGGCAGCAAAGGCTTGCTCTTGTTTTTCACCCCATTTAAAACCAACATCCTTTTTAACAATTTCATTGAGGGGTGCTGCCAAGGTACTAAAGTCCTTCACAAACCTCCTATAAAAACTAGCCAAACCATGAAAGCTTCTTACCTCACTTACATTTTTGGGAGGAGGCCACTCTCGAATGGCTTTCACCTTTTCCTCATCAACATGGACACCTTTAGAGCTCACAATGAAACCTAAGAAAATCACATGATCGGTGCAAAATACACATTTTTCTAGGTTAGCATACAACTTTTCATATCTTAACACGTAAAACTGCCCTTAAATGAATGCAATGGTCATCTAAGTTCTTGCTATAAATCAATATATCATCAAAATACACAACAACAAACTTACCCAGGAACTCCCTTAACACATGGTTCATTAGTCTCATGAAAGTACTAGGTGCATTAGTTAACCCAAAAGGCATAACCATCCACTCATACAAACCAAATTTTGTTTTAAAAGCAGTTTTCCATTCATCCCCTTCCCTTATTCTAATTTGGTGATATCCACTTTTCAAATCAATTTTAGAAAACAAGCATGCACCAAATAATTCATCAAGCAAATCATCTAGTCTAGGAATAGGATGCCTATATTTAATGGTAATATTATTAATGGCCCTACAATCAGTGCACATTCTCCAAGTACCATCTTTTTTTGGTACCAAAATTACTGGGACTGCACATGGACTTAGACTTTCTCTTACCCATCCTTTACCAACCAATTCAGCCACTTGCCTTTGTATTTCTTGAGTTTGTTGTGGATTGCTTCGATAAGCTGGCCTATTAGGCAAGGATGCTCCCGGATTGAGGTCAATATGATGCTCAATTCCTCTTATAGGTGGTAAACCACTTGGTACCTCCTTTGGAAACAATTCTTTAAATTCCTGCAAAAGAGACTCAACACAACTTGGCAATTTTTGTTCATTAGAAATAGTGGTTAGTAAAGGCACCTCCTTGCAAAAGAGCAAGTATAGGGGCTGGTGTGACATAATTGCTTTCTTCACATCTCCTTTTTTTGCAATTAAACTTTGTTTTTTTTCTTTTCTATCATTCTTTTTCTTTTCATTCTTTTCTTTTTCTTCTTCATTTTTTTCTTTTCTTTCTTGATCATTTTTTTCTCTCATTTTCTTTTGATCTTCTCTCACCTCACTAGGATTTAATGGTACAAGATTGATCTTTTGACCATGATACATAAAAAAGTACTTATTGGAGTACCCATCATGATTGGCTTTTCTATCAAATTGCCAAGGCCTACCTAATAACAAATGACTAGCTTCCATTGGTACTACATCACACAACACTACATCCTCATATTTTCCAATTTTAAAACAAATCTCAACTTGTTTGTTAACAAGCATTTCTACACTTTCATTAAGCCATTGGAGTTTGTAAGGCTTAGGATGAGGTTTTGTTTCCAAATTAAGTTTAGAAACCAAACGCGTGCTTGCAACATTTGTACAACTGCCTCCATCAATAATTAAAGAACAAACCTTTCCTTGCACAAAGCATCTTGTATGAAAAAGGTTTTCTCTTTGACTTTTATCCTCCTCCTTTATTTGGCTTCCTAACATTCTTCTCACCATGAGTAAATCTCCACTAGGTATTTCTTATTCCTCTTCTTCAAACTTCTCGTCATATTCACCATCCACCTCTTCAACAATTTCTTTGTTTTCTTCCATTAGCATAGTTCTTTTGGTTGGACATTGAGATGCAATGTGTCCTTGGCCTTGACACTTGAAACACTTAACACTTTTGTTAGTTGAAACACTTGAAGAAGAAGATGTAATAGTTTTACCTTTGTTTTCAACCGTGGCTTCCTTAGATGATGAAGCACCCTCCTTCTTTGTTTTGTCCTTCCAACTTTGAGAATTGAAAGTGGTGGAATTTCTCCTTGCTTGGCTCTTTCTCTTGAGTTGTTGTTCCACTTTGATAGATTGGTGTACCAATTCATCCATTTCAACATAGTGATGAAGTTCCACTATGTCACTAATGTCATTATTTAGACCATGGAGAAACCTAGCCATAGTTGCTTCATCGTCCTCCTCCACATTAGCTCTAATTTTGAGAACTTCCATTTCCTTGAAATATTCTTCAACGCTTTTAGAACCTTGAGTGAGTCTTTGCAATTTGTTGTGCAAATCCCTATGATAATAGGAAGGAACAAACCTTCTCCTCATGATTCTTTTCATCTCTTCCCAAGTATCAATTGGTCGTTCTGCATACCTCCTTCTATCTTTGATTAGTTGATCCCACCAAACTAAGGCATACTCTTTGAACTCAATGGAAGCAACCTGCACTTTTTCAATGTTAGAATAATTGTGACAATTAAAAATTTGTTCAATTTTAGTCTCCCATTCTAGATATGCCTCTGGGTCACTCTTCCCAACAAAAGATGGAACTTTAATTTTTATGCCCCTCAAATTATCTACCCCTTATCTCCTTCTACGTCTTCTTTCCTCCTCATCACCACTACCATCATTATAATTTTGGGGTCTCCTTTCTAACTCATCAATTCTTTGTTGAAATTGTTCACCTTGTTCTCTTAACAACCTTTCAAAATTGTCACGCATGGCTGCTATTTGAACAATTAAAGTTGTTGTTCTAGGTGAAGGTGGACTAGACATTGTAGTGAAATTAGAAGCAAGTGCTTAAAAATGGACCTCACCACTCTACTCACGTGTTTACACTCAATCACTCGTGTTTCACTCAATATTTGACTTTTTTTTAAATAATAACAACACTCTGCCTTTTACCACTCAATTTGCTCTTTTAGTTATTTAGAGAAACCAAAATCAATCAACACAAAGAAATCAATTTCAGATGATAATCAACATACAAAAGCTTAAAAAAAATAACAAACAAAAAAAGACTCTAAAACAAAGGAAATAATGAGACTATTAAGAGTGTGGCAAGACTATTAAAAAAAGACTATTAAAATTGTTCAATTTTTTCACATGGGATATTTTTTTATTTTTTTTATAGTAAAAATGTAAAGTAGTTTTAGACTTGGATCTTGTTTTATCATTTTTATTGAGAAATTGTTGAATTTTTTAACTTGAAACTTTTTCTATGCTTTTTTTTTTTAAGTTAAATTGTTGGGTTTTTTTAAATTAGGAACTTTTATTCTTAATGATTTTTATTGCGAAATTGTTGAGTTTTTTAACTTGAAACTTTTTTATGCTTTTATTAGTGAATGTGTTTAGTTTTTAATCGTGGATCTTTTTTTTAATCATTTTTATTGAAAAATTGTAGATTTTTTTTTAACTTGGATCATTTTTTTTGTGGTTTTTATAATGAGACTATTAAGAGTGTGGCAAGACTATTAAAAAAAGACTATTAAAATTGTTCAATTTTTTCACATGGGATATTTTTTTATTTTTTTTATAGTAAAAATGTAAAGTATTTTTAGACTTGGATCTTGTTTTATCATTTTTATTGAGAAATTGTTGAATTTTTTAACTTGAAACTTTTTCTATGCTTTTTAAGTTAAATTGTTGGGTTTTTTTAAATTAGGAACTTTTATTCTTAATGATTTTTATTGCGAAATTGTTGAGTTTTTTAACTTGAAACTTTTTTATGCTTTTATTAGTGAATGTGTTTAGTTTTTAATCGTGGATCTTTTTTTTAATCATTTTTATTGAAAAATTGTAGATTTTTTTTTAACTTGGATCATTTTTTTGTGTGGTTTTTATAATGAAATTGTTGAGTTTATTAACTTGGAACTTTTTTATGCTTTTATTAGTGAAAGTGTTGAGTTTTTAATCATGGAACTTTTTTTTATCATTTTTATTGAGAAATTGTAGTTTACTTCACTTGGAACTATTTTTTTTATGGTTTTTCTAATGAAATTGTTAAGTTGTTTTTACCTTAGATCATTTTTTGTGGTTTTTATAGTGAAAATGTTGAGTTTTCTAACATGGAACTTTTTTTATGCTTTTATTAGTGAAAGTGTTGAGTTTTTTTTAACTTGGAACTTTTTTATCATTTTTATTAAGAAATTGTTAAATTTTTTAACTAGAAACTTTTTTATGCTTTTTATAGTTAAATTGTTAGGTTTTTAAACTAGTAACTTGTATTATTAATGGTTTTTATAGTGAAATTGTTGAATTTTTTAACTTGGTACTTTTTTCGCTTTTTATAGTTAAATTGTTGGGTTTTTAAACTAGGAACATTTTTATATCATTTTTTTTAGAAATTGTAGATTTTTTTAACTAGGAACTTTTTAATGGTTTTTCTAATGAAATTGTTGAGTTGTTTTTAACTTAGATCATATTTTGTGGTTTTTATAGTGAAATTGTTGAGTTGTTTTAAACTTAGATCATTTTTTGTGGTTTTTATAGTGAATTTGTAAAGTTTAGTAACATGGAACTTTTTTTATGCTTTTATTAGTGAAAGTGTTGAGTTTTTTTTTAACTTGGAACTTTTTTATCATTTTTATTCAAAAATTGTAGAATTTTTTAACTTGAAACTTTTTTATGCTTTTTATAGTTAAATTGTTAGGTTTTTAAACTAGTAACTTGTATTATTAATGGTTTTTAAAGTGAAATTGTTGAATTTTTTAACTTGGTATTTTTTATGCTTTTTATAGTTAAATTGTTGGGTTTTTAAACTAGGAACATTTTTATATCATTTTTTTGAGAAATTGTAGATTTTTTTAACTAGGAACTTTTTTATGGTTTTTCTAATGAAATTGTTGAGTTGTTTTTAACTTAGATCATATTTTGTGGTTTTTATAGTTAACTTAGATCATTTTTTGTGGTTTTTATTGAAATTGTAAAGTTTAGTAACATGGAACTTTTTCAATGCTTTTATTTGTGAAAGTGTTGAGTTTTTTTAACTTGGAACTTTTTTATCCTTTTTATTCAGAAATTGTTGAATTTTTTAACTTGAAACTTTTTTATGCTTTTTATAGTTAAATTGTTAGGTTTTTAAACTAGTAACTTGTATTCTTAATGGTTTTTATAGTGAAATTGTTGAATTTTTTAACTTGGTACTTTTTTATGATTTTTATAGTTAAATTGTTGGGTTTTTAAACTAGGAACATTTTTATATCATTTTTTTGTGAAATTGTAGATTTTTTTAACTAGGAACCATTTTATGGTTTTTCTAATGAAATTGTTGAGTTGATTTTAACTTAGATCATATTTTGTGGTTTTTATAGTGAAATTGTTGAGTTGTTTTAAACTTAGATCATTTTTTGTGGTTTTTATAGTGAAATTGTAAAGTTTAGTAACATGGAAATTTTTTAATGCTTTTATTTGTGAAAGTGTTGAGTTTTTTTAACTTGGAACTTTTTTATCCTTTTATTTCAAAAATTGTTGAATTTTTTAACTTAGATTTTTTTATAGTTTTTATAATGAATTGTTGAGTAGTTTTTAACTTGGATCATTTTATTGTGGTTTTAATTGTGAAATTGTTGGGTTTATTAACTTGGAACATTTTTTATGCTTTTATTAGTGAAAGTGTTGAGTTTTTTAACTTGGAACTTATTTATCCTTTTTATTGAGAAATTATTGAATTTTTTAACTTGGATTTTTTTATAGTTTTTAAAATGAAATTGTTGAGTTGTTTTTAACTTGGATCATTTTTATGGTTTTTATAGTGAAATTGTTGAGGTTTTTAACTTTGAACATTTTTTTATTGTTTTTATAGTAAAATTGTTCAATTTTTTCACATGGGATATTTTATTATTTTTTTTATAGTAAAAATGTAAAGTATTTTTAGACTTGGATCTTGTTTTATCATTTTTATTGAGAAATTGTTGAATTTTTTAACTTGAAACTTTTTCTATGCTTTTTAAGTTAAATTGTTGGGTTTTTTTAAATTAGGAACTTTTATTCTTAACGATTTTTATTGCGAAATTGTTGAGTTTTTTAACTTGAAACTTTTTTATGCTTTTATTAGTGAATGTGTTTAGTTTTTAATCGTGGATCTTTTTTTTAATCATTTTTATTGAAAAATTGTAGATTTGTTTTTAACTTGGATCATTTTTTTTGTGGTTTTTATACTGAAATTGTTGAGTTTATTAACTTGGAACTTTTTTTATGCTTTTATTAGTGAAAGTGTTGAGTTTTTAATCATGGAACTTTTTTTTATCATTTTTATTGAGAAATTGTAGTTTATTTCACTTGGAACTATTTTTTTTTATGGTTTTTCTAATGAAATTGTTAAGTTGTTTTTAACTTAGATCATTTTTTGTGGTTTTTATAGTGAAAATGTTGAGTTTTCTAACATGGAACTTTTTTTATGCTTTTATTAGTGAAAGTGTTGAGTTTTTTTTAACTTGGAACTTTTTTATCATTTTTATTCAGAAATTGTTAAATTTTCTAACTTGAAACTTTTTTATGCTTTTTATAGTTAAATTGTTAGATTTTTAAACTAGTAACTTTTATTATTAATGGTTTTTATAGTGAAATTGTTGAATTTTTTAACTTGATACTTTTTTATGCTTTTTATAATTAAATTGTTGGGTTTTTAAACTAGGAAAATTTTTATATCATTTTTTTGTGAAATTGTAGATTTTTTTAACTAGGAACTTTTTTTATGGTTTTTCTAATGAAATTGTTGAGTTGTTTTTAACTTAGATCATATTTTGTGGTTTTTATAGTGAAATTGTTGAGTTGTTTTTAACTTAGATCAGTTTTTTGTGGTTTTTATAGTGAATTTGTAAAGTTTAGTAACTTGGAACTTTTTTAATGCTTTTATTTGTGAAAGTGTTGAGTTTTTTTAACTTGGAACTTTTTTATCCTTTTTATTAAGAAATTGTTGAATTTTTTAACTTAGATTTTTTTATTGTTTTTATAATGAAATTGTTGAGTAGTTTTTAACTTGGATCATTTTATTGTGGTTTTAATTGTGAAATTGTTGAGTTTATTAACTTGGAACATTTTTTATGCTTTTATTAGTGAAAGTGTTGAGTTTTTTAACTTGGAACTTATTTATCCTTTTTATTGAGAAATTATTGAATTTTTTTAATTGGATTTTTTTATAGTTTTTAAAATGAAATTGTTGAGTTGTTTATAACTTGGATCATTTTTATGGTTTTTATAGTGAAATTGTTGAGGTTTTTAACTTTGAACATTTTTTTATGGTTTTTATAGTAAAATTGTTCAATTTTTTCACATGGGATATTTTTTTATTTTTTTTATAGTAAAAATGTAAAGTATTTTTAGACTTGGATCTTGTTTTATCATTTTTATTGAGATATTGTTGAATTTTTTAACTTTAATCTTTTTCTATGCTTTTTAAGTTAAATTGTTGGGTTTTTTTAAATTAGGAACTTTTATTCTTAATGATTTTTATTGCGAAATTGTTGAGTTTTTTAACTTGAAACTTTTTTATGCTTTTATTAGTGAATGTGTTTAGTTTTTAATCGTGGATCTTTTTTTTAATCATTTTTATTGAAAAATTGTAGATTTTTTTTTAACTTGGATCATTTTTTGTGTGGTTTTTATAGTGAAATTGTTGAGTTTATTAACTTGGAACTTTTTTAATGCTTTTATTAGTGAAAGTGTTGAGTTTTTAATCATGGAACTTTTTTTTATCATTTTTATTGAGAAATTGTAGTTTATTTCACTTGGAACTATTTTTTGATGGTTTTTCTAATGAAATTGTTAAGTTGTTTTTAACTTAGATCATTTTTTGTGGTTTTTATAGTGAAAATGTTGAGTTTTCTAACATGGAACTTTTTTTATGCTTTTATTAGTGAAAGTGTTGAGTTTTTTTTTTTAACTTGGAATTTTTTTATCATTTTTATTCAGAAATTGTTAAATTTTTTAACTTGAAACTTTATTATGCTTGTTATAGTTAAATTGTTAGGTTTTTAAACTAGTAACTTGTATTATTAATGGTTTTTATAGTGAAACTGTTGAATTTTTTAACTTGGTATTTTTTTATGCTTTCTATAGTTAAATTGTTGGGTTTTTAAACTAGGAACATTTTTATATCATTTTTTTTGAGAAATTGTAGATTTTTTTAACTAGGAACTTTTTTATGGTTTTTCTAATGAAACTGTTGAGTTGTTTTTAACTTAGATCATATTTTGTGGTTTTTATAGTGAAATTGTTGAGTTGTTTTTAACTTAGATCATTTTTTGTGGTTTTTATAGTGAAATTGTAAAGTTTAGTAACATGGAACTTTTTTAATGCTTTTATTTGTGAAAGTGTTGAGTTTTTTTTAACTTGGAACTTTTTTATCCTTTTTATTCAAAAATTGTTGAATTTTTTAACTTAGATTTTTTTATAGTTTTTATAATGAAATTGTTGAGTTGTTTTTAACTTGGATCATTTTATTGTGTTTTTAATTGTGAAAATTTTGACTTTATTAACTTGGAAAATTTTTTATGCTTTTATTAGTGAAAGTGTTGAGTTTTTTAACTTGGAACTTATTTATCCTTTTCATTCAGAAATTGTTGAATTTTTTAACTTGGATTTTTTTATAGTTTTTATAATGAAATTGTTGAGTTGTTTTTAACTTGGATCATTTTTATGGTTTTTATAGTGAAATTGTTGAGGTTTTTAACTTTGAACAATTTTTATGGTTTTTATAGTGAAATTGTTCAATTTTTTCACATGGGATATTTTTTATTTTTTTATAGTAAAAATGTAAAGTATTTTAGACATGGATCTTGTTTTATCATTTTTATTGAGAAATTGTTGAATTTTTTAACTTGAAACTTTTTCTATGCTTTTTAAGTTAAATAGTTGGGTTTTTTAAACTAGGAACTTTTATTCTTAATGATTTTTATTGCGAAATTGTTGAATTTTTTAACTTGAAACTTTTTTATGCTTTTATTAGTGAATGTGTTGAGTTTTTAATCGTGGATCTTTTTTTTTAATCATTTTTATTGAAAAAGTGTAGATTTTTTTTTAACTTCGATCATTTTTTTGTGGTTTATATAGTGAAATTGTTGAGTTTAATAACATGGAACTTTTTTTATGCTTTTATTAGTGAAGGTGTTGAGTTTTTAATCATGGAGCTTTTTTTTTATCATTTTTATTGAGAAATTGTAGTTTTTTTAACTTGGAACTTTTTTTTTATGGTTTTTCTAATGAAATTGTTAAGTTGTTTTTAACTTAGATCATTTTTTGTGGTTTATATAGTGAAAATGTTGAGTTTTCTAACATGGAACTTTTTTTATGCTTTTATAAGTGAAAGTGTTGAGTTTTTTTTTTAACTTGGAACTTTTTTATCATTTTTATTCAGAAATTGTTGAATTTTTTAACTTGAAACTTTTTTATGCTTTTTATAGTTAAATTGTTAGATTTTTAAACTAGTAACTTTTATTATTAATGGTTTTTATAGTGAAATTGTTGAATTTTTTAACTTGGTACTTTTTTATGCTTTTTATAGTTAAATTGTTGGGTTTTTAAACTAGGAACATTTTTATATCATTTTTTTGTGAGATTGTAGATTTTTTTAACTAGGAACTTTTTTATGGTTTTTCTAATGAAATTGTTGAGTTGTTTTTAACTTAGATCATTTTTTGTGGTTTTTATAGTGAAATTGTAAAGTTTAGTAACATGAAAATTTTTTAATGCTTTTATTTGTGAAAGTGTTGAGTTTTTTTAACTTGGAACTTTTTTATCATTTTTATTCAAAAATGGTTGAATTTTTTAACTTAGATTTTTTTATAGTTTTTATAATGAAATTGTTGAGTAGTTTTTAACTTGGATCATTTTATTGTGGTTTTAATTGTGAAATTGTTGAGTTTATTAACTTGGAACATATTTTATGCTTTTATTAGTGAAAGTGTTGAATTTTTTTTACTTGGAACTTATTTATCCTTTTTATTCAGAAATTGTTTAATTTTTTAACTTGGATTTTTTTATACTTTTTATAATGAATTTGTTGAGTTGTTTTTAACTTGGATCATATTTATGGTTTTTATAGTGAAATTGTTGAGGTTTTTAACTATGAACATTTTTTTATGGTTTTTATAGTGAAATTGTTCAATTTTTTCACATGGGATATTTTTTATTTTTTTTATAGTAAAAATGTAAAGTATTTTTAAACTTGGATCTTGTTTTATCATTTTTATTGAGAAATTGTTGATTTTTTTAACTTGAAACTTTTTCTATGCTTTTTAAGTTAAATTGTTGGGTTTTTTATAGTAGGAACTTTTATTCTTAAAGATTTTTATTGCGAAATTGTTGAGTTTTTTAACTTGAAACTTTTTTATGCTTTTATTAGTGAATGTGTTGAGTTTTTAATCGTGGATCTTTTTTTTAATCATTTTAATTGAAAAATTGTAGATTTTTTTTAACTTAGATCATTTTTTGTGGTTTTTAAAGTGAAATTGTTGAGTTTATTGACTTGTAACTTTTTTTATGCTTTTATTAGTGAAAGTGTTGAGTTTTTAATCATGGAACTTTTTTTTATTGCTTTTTATTGCGATATTTATGAGTTTTTTAACTTGAAAATTTTTAATGCTTTTATTAGTGAATGTGTTGAGTTTTTAATCGTGGATCTTTTTTTTAATCATTTTAATTGAAAAATTGTAGATTTTTTTAAACTTGGATCATTTTTTTGTGGTTTTTATATTGAAATTGTAAAGTTTAGTAACATGGAACTTTTTTAATGCTTTTATATGTGAAAGTGTTGAGTTTTTAATCATGGAACTTTTTTTATCATTTTTATTGAGAAATTGTAGTTTTTTTAACTTGGAACTTTTTTTTTTATGGTTTTTCTTATGAAATTGTTAAGTTGTTTTTAAATTAGATTATTTTTTGTGGTTTTTATAGTGAAAATGTTGAGTTTTCTAACATGGAACTTTTTTTATGCTTTTATTAGTGAAAGTGTTGAGTTTTTTTTTAACTTGGAACTTTTTTATGCTTTTTATAGTTAAATTGTTAGGTTTTTAAACTAGTAACTTGTATTCTTAATGGTTTTTATAGTGAAATTGTTGAATTTTTTAACTTGGTACTTTTTTATGCTTTTTATAGTTAAATTGTTGGGTTTTTAAACTAGGAACATTTTTATATCATTTTTTTGAGAAATTGTAGTTTTTTTTAACTAGGAACTTTTTTATGGTTTTTCTAATGAAATTGTTGAGTTGTTTTTAACTTAGATCATATTTTGTGGTTTTTATAGGGAAATTGTTGAGTTGTTTTTAACTTAGAACATTTTTTGTGGTTTTTTTAGTGAAATTGTAAAGTTTAGTAACATGGAACTTTTTTAATGCTTTAATATGTGAAAGTGTTGAGTTTTTTTAACTTGGACCTTTTATATCCTTTTTATTCAGAAATTGTTGAATTTTTTAACTTGAAACTTTTTTATGTTTTTTATAGTTAAATTGTTAGGTTTTTAAACTAGTAACTTGTATTATTAATGGTTTTTATAGTGAAATTGTTGAATTTTTAAACTTGGTACTTTTTTCGCTTTTTATAGTTAAATTGTTGGGTTTTTAAACTAGGAACATTTTTATATCATTTTTTTTTTAGAAATTGTAGATTTTTTTAACTAGGAACTTTTTTATGGTTTTTCTAATGAAATTGTTGAGTTGTTTTTAACTTATATCATATTTTGTGGTTTTTATAGTGAAATTGTTGAGTTGTTTTTAACTTAGATCATTTTTTGTGGTTTTTATAGTGAAAATGTTGAGTTTTCTAACATGGAACTTTTTTTATGCTTTTATTAGTGAAAGTGTTGAGTTCTTTTTAACTTGGAACTTTTTTATCATTTTTATTAAGAAATTGTTAAATTTTTTAACTTGAAACTTTTTTATGATTTTTATAGTTAAATTGTTAGATTTTTAAACTAGTAACTTTTATTATTAATGGTTTTTATAGTGAAATTGTTGAATTTTTTAACTTGATACTTTTTTATGCTTTTTTATAATTAAATTGTTGGGTTTTTAAACTAGGAACATTTTTATATCATTTTTTTGTGAGATTGTAGATTTTTTTAACTAGGAACTTTTTTATGGTTTTTCTAATGAAATTGTTGAGTTGTTTTTAACTTAGATCATTTTTTGTGGTTTTTATAGTGAAATTGTAAAGTTTAGTAACATGGAAATTTTTTAATGCTTTTATTTGTGAAAGTGTTGAGTTTTTTTAACTTGGAACTTTTTTATCCTTTTTATTCAGAAATTGTTGAATTTTTTAACTTAGATTTTTTTATAGTTTTTATAATGAAATTGTTGAGTAGTTTTTAACTTGGATCATTTTATTGTGGTTTTAATTGTGAAATTGTTGAGTTTATTAACTTGGAACATTTTTTATGCTTTTATTAGTGAAAGTGTTGAGTTTTTTAACTTGGAACTTATTTATCCTTTTTATTGAGAAATTGTTGAATTTTTTAACTTGGAATTTTTTATAGTTTTTAAAATGAAATTGTTGAGTTGTTTTTAACTTGGATCATTTTTATGGTTTTTATAGTGAAATTGTTGAGGTTTTTAACTTTGAACAATTTTTATGGTTTTTATAGTGAAATTGTTCAATTTTTTCACATGGGATATTTATTATTTTTTTATAGTAAAAATGTAAAGTATTTTTAGACTTGGCTCTTGTTTTATCATTTTTATTGAGAAATTGTTGAATTTTTTAACTTGAAACTTTTTCTATGCTTTTTAAGTTAAATAGTTGGGTTTTTTAAACTAGGAACTTTTATTTTTAATGATTTTTATTGCGAAATTGTTGAGTTTTTTAACGTGAAACTTTTTTATACTTTTATTAGTGAATGTGTTGAGTTTTTAATCGTGGATCTTTTTTTAATCATTTTTATTGAAAAACTGTAATTTTTTTTTAACTTCGATCATTTTTTTGTGGTTTTTATAGTGAAATTGTTGAGTTTAATAACATGGAACTTTTTTTATGCTTTTATTAGTGAAAGTGTTGAGGTTTTAATCATGGAGCTTTTTTTTATCATTTTTATTGAGAAATTGTAGTTTTTTTTACTTGGAACTTTTTTTTTATGGTTTTTCTAATGAAATTGTTAAGTTGTTTTTAACTTAGATCATTTTTTGTGGTTTTTATAGTGAAAATGTTGAGTTTTCTAACATGGAACTTTTTTTATGCTTTTATAAGTGAAAGTGTTGAGTTTTTTTTTTTAACTTGCAACTTTTTTATCGTTTTTATTCAGAAATTGTTGAATTTTTTAACTTGAAACTTTTTTATGCTTTTTATAGTTAAATTGTTAGGGTTTTAAACTAGTAACTTGTATTATTAATGGTTTTTATAGTGAAATTGTTGAATTATTTAACTTGGTACTTTTTTATGCTTTTTATAGTTAAATTGTTGGGTTTTTAAACTAGGAACATTTTTATATCATATTTTTGAGAAATTGTAGATTTTTTTAACTAGGAACTTTTTTATGGTTTTTTCTAATGAAATTGTTGAGTTGTTTTTAACTTAGATCATATTTTGTGGTTTTTATAGTGAAATTGTTGAGTTGTTTTTAACTTAGATCATTTTTTGTGGTTTTTATAGTGAAATTGTAAAGTTTAGTAACATGGAACATTTTTAATGCTTTTATTTGTGAAAGTGTTGAGTTTTTTTAACTTGGAACTTTTTTATCATTTTTATTCAAAAATGGTTGAATTTTTTAACTTAGATTTTTTTATAGTTTTTATAATGAAATTGTTGAGTAGTTTTTAACTTGGATCATTTTATTGTGGTTTTAATTGTGAAATTGTTGAGTTTATTAACTTGGAACATTTTTTATGCTTTTATTAGTGAAGGTGTTTAGTTTTTTAACTTGGAACTTATTTATCCTTTTTATTCAGAAATTGTTGAATTTTTTAACTTGGATTTTTTTATAGTTTTTATAATGAAATTGTTGAGTTGTTTTTAACTTGGATCATTTTAATGGTTTTTATAGTGAAATTGTTAAAGTTTTAACTTTGAACATTTTTTTATGATTATTATAGTGAAATTGTTCAATTTTTTCACATGGGATATAATATTTTTTTTTATAGTAAAAATGTAAAGTATTTTTAGACTTGGATCTTTTTTTATCATTTTTATTGAGAAATTGTTGAATTTTTTAACTTGAAACTTTTTCTATGCTTTTTAAGTTAAATTGTTGGGTTTTTTAAAGTAGGAACTTTTATTCTTAATGATTTTTAATGCGAAATTGTTGAGTTTTTTAACTTGAAACTTTTTTATGCTTTTATTAGTGAATGTGTTGAGTTTTTAATCGTGGATATTTTTTTTAATCATTTTAATTGAAAAATTGTAGATTTTTTTTAACTTGGATCATTTTTTTTTGTGGTTTTTATAGTGAAATTGTTGAGTTTATTGACTTGTAACTTTTTTTATGCTCATATTAGTGAAAGTGTTGAGTTTTTAATCATGGAACTTTTTTTTATCATTTTTATTGAGAAATTGTAATTTTTTTAACTTGGAACTTTTTTTTTATTGTTTTTCTAATGAAATTGTTAAGTTGTTTTTAAATTAGATCATTTTTTATGGTTTTTATAGTGAAAATGTTGAGTTTTCTAACATGTTACTTTTTTTTATGCTTTTATTAGTGAAAGTGTTGAGTTTTTTCTTAACTTGGAACTTTTTTATCATTTTTATTATGAAATTGTTGAATTTTTTAACTTGAAACTTTTTTATGCTTTTTATAGTTAAATTGTTAGGTTTTTAAACTAGTAACTTGTATTATAAATGGTTTTTTAGTGAAATTGTTGAATTTTTTAACTTGGTACATTTTTATGCTTTTTATAGTTAAATTGTTGGGTTTTTAAACTAGGAACATTTTTATATCATTTTTTTGAGAAATTGTAGATTTTTTTAACTAGGAACTTTTTTATGGTTTTTCTAATGAAATTGTTGAGTTGTTTTTAACTTAGATCATATTCTGTGGTTTTTATAGGGAAATTGTTGAGTTGTTTTTAACTTAGAACATTTTTTGTGGTTTTTATAGTGAAATTGTAAAGTTTAGTAACATGGAACTTTTTTAATGCTTTTATATTTGAAAGTGTTGAGTTTCTTTAACTTGGAACTTTTTTATCCTTTTTATTCAGAAATTGTTGAATTTTTTAACTTGAAACTTTTTTATATTTTTTATAGTTAAATTATTAGGTTTTTAAACTAGTAACTTGTATTATTAATGTTTTTTTAGTGAAATTGTTGAATTATTTAACTTGGTACTTTTTTATGCTTTTTATAGTTAAATTGTTGTGTTTTTAAACTAGGAACACTTTTATATCATTTTTTTGAGAAATTGTAGATTTTTTTAACTAGGAACTTTTTTTATGGTTTTTCTAAGTGAAATTGTTGAGTTGTTTTTAACTTAGATCTTATATTGTGGTTTTTATAGTGAAATTGTCGAGTTGTTTTTAACTTAGATCATTTTTTGTGGTTTTTATAGTGAAATTGTAAAGTTTAGTAACATGGAACTTTTTTAATGCTTTTATTTGTGAAAGTGTTGAGTTTTTTTAACTTGGATCTTTTTTTTAAACATTTTTATTGAAAAATTTTAGTTTTTTTTAACTTGGATCATTTTTTTGTGGTTTTTATAGTGAAATTGTTGAGTTTATTAACTTGGAACTTTTTTTATGCCATTATTAGTGAAAGTGTTGAGTTTTTAATCATGGAACTTTTTTTTTAATCATTTTTATTGAGAAATTGTAGTTTTTTTAACTTGGAACTTTTTTTTATGGTTTTTCTAATGAAATTGTTAAGTTGTTTTTAACTTAGATCATTTTTTTGTGGTTTTTATAGTGAAAATGTTCAGTTTTCTAACATTGAACTTTTTTTATGCTTTTATTAGTGAAAGTGTTGAGTTTTTTTTAACTTGGAACTTTTTTATGCTTTTTATAGTTAAATTGTTAGGTTTTTAAACTAGTAACTTGTATTCTTAATGTGTTTTATAGTGAAATTGTTGAATATTTTAACTTGGTACTTTTTTTTTATGTTTTTTATAGTTAAGTTGTTAGGTTTTTAAACTAGGAACTTTTTTATATCATTTTTTTGAGAAATTGTAGATTTTTTTAACTAGGAACTTTTTTATGGTTTTTCTAATGAAATTGTTGAGTTGTTTTTAACTTAGATCATATTTTGTGGTTTTTATAGTAAAATTGTTGAGTTGTTTTTAACATAGATCATTTTTTGTGGTTTTTATAGTGAAATTGTAAAGTTTAGTAACATGGAACTTTTTTAATGCTTTTATTTGTGAAAGTGTTGAGTTTTTTTAACTTGGAACTTTTTTATCCTTTTTATTCAGAAATTGTTGAATTTTTTAACTTAGTTTGTTTTATAGTTTTTATAATGAAATTGTTGTGTTTTTAACTTGGATCATTTTATTGTGGTTTTAATTGTGAAATTGTTGAGTTTATTAACTTGGAACATTTTTTTAAGCTTTTATTAGTGAAAGTGTTGAGTTTTTTAACTTGGAACTTATTTATCCTTTTTAATCAGAAAGTGTTGAATTTTTTAACTTGGATTTTTTTATAGTTTTTATAATGAAATTGTTGAGTTGTTTTTAACTTGGATCATTTTTATGGTTTTTATAGTGAAATTGTTGAAGTTTTTAACTTTGAACATTTTTTTTATGGTTTTTATAGTGAAATTGTTGAATTTTTTCACATGGGATATTTTTTTATTTTTTTTATAGTAATAATGTAAAGTATTTTTAGACATGGATCTTGTTTTATCATTTTTATTGAGAAATTGTTGAATTTTTTAACTTGAAACTTTTTCTATGCTTTTTAAGTTAAATTGTTGGGTTTTTTAAAGTAGGAACTTTTATTCTTAAAGATTTTTATTGCGAAATTGTTGAGTTTTTTAACTTGAAACTTTTTTATGCTTTTATTAGTGAATGTGTTGAGTTTTTAATCGTGGATCTTTTTTTTAATCATTTTAATTGAAAAATTGTAGATTTTTTTAAACTTGGATCATTTTTTTGTGGTTTTTATAGTGAAATTGTTGAGTTTATTGACTTGTAACTTTTTTTATGCTTTTATTAGTGAAAGTGTTGAGTTTTTAATCATGGAAATTTTTTTTATCATTTTCATTGAGAAATTGTAGTTTTTTTAACTTGGAACTTTTTTTTAATGGTTTTTCTAATGAAATTGTTAAGTTGTTTTTAAATTAGATCATTTTTTATGGTTTTTATAGTAAAATTGTTGAGTTTTCTAACATGGAACTTTTTTTATGCTTTTATTAGTGAAAGTGTTGAGTTTTTTTTAACTTGGAACTTTTTTATGCTTTTTATAGTTAAATTGTTAGGTTTTTAAACTAGTAACTTGTATTCTTAATGTGTTTTATAGTGAAATTGTTGAATTTTTTAACTTGGTACTTTTTTTTTATGTTTTTTATAGTTAAGTTGTTAGGTTTTTAAACTAGGAACTTTTTTATATCATTTTTTTGAGAAATTGTAGATTTTTTTAACTAGGAACTTTTTTATGGTTTTTCTAATGAAATTGTTGAGTTTTTTTTAACTTAGATCATATTTTGTGGTTTTTATAGTGAAATTGTTTAGTTTTTTTTAACTTAGATCATTTTTTGTGGTTTTTATAGTGAAATTGTAAAGTTTAGTAACATGGAACTTTTTTAATGCTTTTATTTGTGAAAGTGTTGAGTTTTTTTAACTTGGAACTTTTTTATCCTTTTTATTCAGAAATTGTTGAATTTTTTAACTTAGTTTGTTTTATATTTTTTATAATGAAATTGTTGAGTAGTTTTTAACTTGGATCATTTTAATGTGGTTTTAATTGTGAAATTGTTGAGTTTATTAACTTGGAACATTTTTTATGCTTTTATTAGTGAAAGTGTTGAGTTTTTTAACTTGGAACTTATTTATCCTTTTTATTCAGAAAGTGTTGAATTTTTTAACTTGGATTTTTTTATAGTTTTTATAATGAAATTGTTGAGTTGTTTTTTAACTTGGATCATTTTTATGGTTTTTATTGTGAAATTGTTGAAGTTTTTAACTTTGAACATTTTTTTTTATGGTTTTTATAGTGAAATTGTTGAATTTTTTCACATGGGATATTTTTTTTATTTTTTTTATAGTAAAAATGTAAAGTATTTTTAGACTTGGATCTTGTTTTATCATTTTTATTGAGAAATTGTTGAATTTTTTAACTTGAAACTTTTTCTATGCTTTTTAAGTTAAATTGTTGGGTTTTTCAAAGTAGGAACTTTTATTCTTAAAGATTTTTATAGTGAAATTGTTGAGTTTTTTAACTTGAAACTTTTTTATGCTTTTATTAGTGAATGTGTTGAGTTTTTAATCGTGGATCTTTTTTTTAATCATTTTAATTGAAAAATTGTAGATTTTTTTAAACTTGGATCATTTTTTTGTGGTTTTTATAGTGAAATTGTTGAGTTTATTGACTTGTAACTTTTTTTATGCTTTTATTAGTGAAAGTGTTGTGTTTTTAATCATGGAACTTTTTTTTATCATTTTCATTGAGAAATTGTAGTTTTTTTAACTTGGAACTTTTTTTTAATGGTTTTTCTAATGAAATTGTTAAGTTGTTTTTAAATTAGATCATTTTTTGTGGTTTTTATAGTGAAAATGTTGAGTTTTCTAACATGGAACTTTTTTTATGCTTTTATTAGTGAAAGTGTTGAGTTTTTTTTAACTTGGAACTTTTTTATAATTTCTATTATGAAATTGTTGAATTTTTTAACTTGAAACTTTTTTATGCTTTTTATAGTTAAATTGTTAGGTTTTTAAACTAGTAACTTGTATTATTAATGGTTTTTATAGTGAAATTGTTGAATTTTTTAACTTGGTACTTTTTTTATGCTTTTATTAGTGAAAGTTTTGAGTTTTTTTTAACTTGGAACTTTTTTATGCTTTTTATAGTTAAATTGTTAGGTTTTTAAACTAGTAACTTGTATTATTAATGGTTTTTATAGTGAAATTGTTGAATTTTTTAACTTGGTACTTTTTTTATGCTTTTTATAGTTAAATTGTTGGGTTTTAAAACTAGGAACATTTTTATATCATTTTTTTGAGAAATTGTAGATTTATTTAACTAGGAACTTTTTTATGGTTTTTCTAATGAAATTGTTGAGTTGTTTTTAACTTATATCATATTTTGTGGTTTTTATAGGGAAATTGTTGAGTTGTTTTTAACTTAGAACATTTTTTGTGGTTTTTATAGTGAAATTGTAAAGTTTAGTAACATGGAACTTTTTTAATGCTTTTATATGTGAAAGTGTTGAGTTTTTTTATTTTGGAACTTTTTTATCCTTTTTATTCAGAAATTGTTGAATTTTTTAACTTGAAACTTTTTTATACTCTTTATAGTTAAATTGTTAGGTTTTAAACTAGTAACTTGTATTATTAATGTTTTTTTAGTGAAAATTGTTGAATTTTTTAACTTGGTACTTTTTTATGCTTTTTATAGTTAAATTGTTGGGTTTTTAAACTAGGAACATTTTTATATCATTTTTTTGAGAAATTGTAGATTTTTTTAACTAGGAACTTTTTTATGGTTTTTCTAATGAAATTGTTGAGTTGTATTTAACTTAGATCATATTTTGTGGTTTTTATAGTGAAATTGTTGAGTTGTTTTTTAACTTAGATCATTTTTTGTGGTTTTATAGTGAAATTGTAAAGTTTAGTAACATGGAACTTTTTTTAATGCTTTTATTTGTGAAAGCGTTGAGTTTTTTTAACTTGGATCTTTTTTTTAATCATTTTTATTGAAAAATTGTAGATTTTTTTTTAACTTGGATCATTTTTTTGTGGTTTTTATAGTGAAATTGTTGAGTTTATTAACTTAGAACTTTTTTTATGCCTTTATTAGTGAAAGTGTTGAGTTTTTAATCATGGAACTTTTTTTCTTAATCATTTTTAATGAGAAATTGTAATTTTTTTAACTGGGAACTTTTTTTTTATGGTTTTTCTAATGAAATTGTTAAGTTGTTTTTAACTTAGATAATTTTTTTGTGGTTTTTATAGTGAAAATGTTCAGTTTTCTAACATGGAACTTTTTTTATGCTTTTATTAGTGAAAATGTTGAGTTTTTTTTAACTTGGACCTTTTTTATGCTTTTTATAGTTAAATTGTTAGGTTTTTAAACTAGTAACTTGTATTCTTAATTTGTTTTATAGTGAAATTGTTGAATTTTTTAACTTGGTACTTTTTTTTATGCTTTTTATAGTTAAATTGTTAGGTTTTTAAACTAGGAACTTTTTTATATCATTTTTTTGAGAAATTGTAGATTTTTTTAACTAGGAACTTTTTTTTTTTGTTTTTCTAATGAAATTGTTGAGTTGTTTTTAACTTAGATCATATCTTGTGGCTTTTATAGTGAAATTGTTGAGTTTTTTTTTACTCAGATCATTTTTTGTGGTTTTTATAGTGAAATTGTAAAGTTTAGTAACATGGAACTTTTTTAATGCTTTTATTTGTGAAAGTGTTGAGTTTTTTTAACTTGGAACTTTTTTATCCTTTTTATTCAGAAATTGTTGAATTTTTTAACTTAGTTTGTTTTATAGTTTTTATAATGAAATTGTTGTGTTTTTAACTTGGATCATTTTATTGTGGTTTTAATTGTGAAATTGTTGAGTTTATTAACTTGGAACATTTTTTATGCTTTTATTAGTGAAAGTGTTGAGTTTTTTAACTTGGAACTTATTTATCCTTTTTAATCAGAAAGTGTTGAATTTTTTAACTTGGATTTTTTTATAGTTTTTATAATGAAATTGTTGAGTTGTTTTTAACTTGGATCATTTTTATGGTTTTTATAGTGAAATTGTTGAAGTTTTTAACTTTGAACATTTTTTTTATGGTTTTTATAGTGAAATTGTTCAATTTTTTCACATGGGATATTTTTTTATTTTTTTTATAGTAATAATGTAAAGTATTTTTAGACTTGGATCTTGTTTTATCATTTTTATTGAGAAATTGTTGAATTTTTTAACTTGAAACTTTTTCTATGCTTTTTAAGTTAAATTGTTGGGTTTTTTAAAGTAGGAACTTTTATTCTTAAAGATTTTTATTGCGAAATTGTTGAGTTTTTTAACTTGAAACTTTTTTATGCTTTTATTAGTGAATGTGTTGAGTTTTTAATCGTGGATCTTTTTTTTAATCATTTTAATTGAAAAATTGTAGATTTTTTTAAACTTGGATAATTTTTTGTGGTTTTTATAGTGAAATTGTTGAGTTTATTGACTTGTAACTTTTTTTATGCTTTTATTAGTGAAAGTGTTGAGTTTTGAATCATGGAACTTTTTTTTATCATTTTTATTGAGAAATTGTAGTTTTTTTAACTTGGAACTTTTTTTTATGGTTTTTCTAATGAAATTGTTAAGTTGTTTTTAAATTAGATCATTTTTTGTGGTTTTTATAATGAAAATGTTGAGTTTTCTAACATGGAACTTTTTTTTATGCTTTTATTAGTGAAAGTGTTGAGTTTTTTTTTAACTTGGAACTTTTTTATCATTTCTATTATGAAATTGTTGAATTTTTTAACTTGAAACTTTTTTATGCTTTTTATAGTTAAATTGTTAGGTTTTTAAACTAGTAACTTGTATTATTAATGGTTTTTATAGTGAAATTGTTGAATTTTTTAACTTGGTACTTTTTTATGCTTTTTATAGTTAAATTGTTGGGTTTTTAAACTAGGAACATTTGTATATCATTTTTTTGAGAAATTGTAGATTTTTTTAACTAGGAACTTTTTTATGGTTTTTCTAATGAAATTGTTGAGTTGTTTTTAACTTAGATCATATTTTGTGGTTTTTATAGGGAAATTGTTGGGTTGTTTTTAACTTAGAACATTTTTTGTGGTTTTTATATGGAAATTGTAAAGTTTAGTAACATGGAACTTTTTTAATGCTTTTATATGTGAAAGTGTTGAGTTTTTTTAACTTGGAACTTCTTTATCCTTTTTATTCAGAAATTGTTGAATTTTTTAACTTGAAACTTTTTTATACTTTTTATAGTTAAATTGTTAGGTTTTTAAACTAGTAACTTGTATTATTAATGTTTTTTTTAGTGAAAATTGTTGAATTTTTTAATTTGGTACTTTTTTATGCTTTTTATAGTTAAATTGTTGGATTTTTAAACTAGGAACATTTTTATATAATTTTTTGAGAAATTGTAGATTTTTTTAACTAGGAACTTTTTTATGGTTTTTCTAATGAAATTGTTGAGTTGTTTTTAACTTAGATCATATTTTGTGGTTTTTATAGTGAAATTGTTGAGTTGTTTTTAACTTAGATCATTTTTTGTGGTTTTAATAGTGAAATTGTAAAGTTTAGTAACATGGAACTTTTTTAATGCTTTTATTTGTGAAAGCGTTGAGTTTTTTTAACTTGGATCTTTTTTTTAATCATTTTTATTGAAAAATTGTAGATTTTTTTTAACTTGGATCATTTTTTTGTGGTTTTTATAGTGAAATTGTTGAGTTTATTAACTTGGAACTTTTTTTATGCCTTTATTAGTGAAAGTGTTGAGTTTTTAATCATGGATCTTTTTTTTTAATCATTTTTATTGAGAAATTGTAGTTTTTTTAACTTGGAACTTTTTTTATGGTTTTTCTAATGAAATTGTTAAGTTGTTTTTAACTTTGATAATTTTTTTGTGGTTTTTATAGTGAAAATGTTCAGTTTTCTAACATGGAACTTTTTTTATGCTTTTATTAGTGAAAGTTTTGAGTTTTTTTTAACTTGGAACTTTTTTATGCTTTTTATAGTTAAATTGTTAGGTTTTTAAACTAGTAACTTGTATTCTTAATGTGTTTTATAGTGAAATTGTTGAATTTTTTAAATTGGTACTTTTTTTTTATGCTTTTTATAGTTAAATTGTTAGGTTTTTAAACTAGGAACTTTTTTATATCATTTTTTTGAAAAATTGTAGATTTTTTTAACTAGGAACTTTTTTTATGGTTTTTCTAATGAAATTGTTGAGTTGTTTTTAACTTAGATCATATTTTGTGGTTTTTATAGTGAAATTGTAAAGTTTAGTAACATGAAACTTTTATAATGCTTTTATTTGTGAAAGTGTTGAGTTTTTTTAACTTGGAACTTTTTTATTCTTTTTATTCAGAAATTGTTGAATTTTTTAACTTAGATTGTTTTATAGTTTTTATAATGAAATTGTTGAGTAGTTTTTAACTTGGATCATTTTATTGTGGTTTTAATTGTGAAATTGTTGAGTTTATTAACTTGGAACATTTTTTATGCTTTTATTAGTTAAAGTGTTGAGTTTTTTAACTTGGAACTTATTTATCCTTTTTATTCAGAAATTGTTGAATTTTTTAACCTGGATTTTTTTATAGTTTTTATAATGAAATTGTTGAGTTGTTTTTAACTTGGATCATTTTTATGGTTTTTATAGTGAAATTGTTGAAGTTTTTAACTTTGAACATTTTTTTTATGGTTTTTATAGTGAAATTGTTCAATTTTATCACATGGGATATTTTTTATTTTTTTATAGTAAAAATGTAAAGTATTTATAGACTTGGATCTTGTTTTATCATTTTTATTGAGAAATTGATGAATTTTTTAACTTGAAACTTTTTCTATGCTTTTTAAGTAATATTGTTGGGTTTTTTAAAGTAGGATCTTTTATTCTTACATATTTTTATTGCGAAATTGTTGAGTTTTTTAACTTGAAACTTTTTTATGCTTTTATTAGTGAATGTGTTGAGTTTTTAATCGTGGATCTATTTTTTAATCATTTTAATTGAAAAATTGTAGATTTTTTTTAACTTGGATAATTTTTTGTGGTTTTTATAGTGAAATTCTTGAGTTTATTGACTTGTAACATTTTTTATGCTTTTATTAGTGAAAGTGTTGAGTTTTGAATCATGGAACTTTTTTTTATCATTTTTATTGAGAAATTGTAGTTTTTTTAACTTGGAACTTTTTTTTATGGTTTTTCTAATGAAATTGTTAAGTTGTTTTTAAATTAGATCATTTTTTGTGGTTTTTATAATGAAAATGTTGAGTTTTCTAACATGGAACTTTTTTTATGCTTTTATTAGTGAAAGTGTTGAGTTTTTTTTTTAACTTGGAACTTTTTTATCATTTCTATTATGAAATTGTTGAATTTTTTAACTTGAAACTTTTTTATGCTTTTTATAGTTAAATTGTTAGGTTTTTAAACTAGTAACTTGTATTATTAATGGTTTTTATAGTGAAATTGTTGAATTTTTTAACTTGGTACTTTTTTATGCTTTTTATAGTTAAGTTGTTGGGTTTTTAAACTAGGAACATTTTTATATCATTTTTTTGAGAAATTGTAGATTTTTTTAACTAGGAACTTTTTTATGGTTTTTCTAATGAAATTGTTGAGTTGTTTTTAACTTAGATCATATTTTGTGGTTTTTATAGGGAAATTGTTGGGTTGTTTTTAACTTAGAACATTTTTTTGTGGTTTTTATAGTGAAATTGTAAAGTTTAGTAACATGGAACTTTTTTAATGCTTTTATATGTGAAAGTGTTGAGTTTTTTTAACTTGGAACTTTTTTATTCTTTTTATTCAGAAATTGTTGAATTTTTTAACTTGAAACTTTTTTATACTTTTTATAGTTAAATTGTTAGGTTTTTAAACTAGTAACTTGTATTATTAATGTTTTTTTAGTGAAAATTGTTGAATTTTTTAATTTGGTACTTTTTTATGCTTTTTATAGTTAAATTGTTGGATTTTTAAACTAGGAACATTTTTATATAATTTTTTGAGAAATTGTAGATTTTTTTAACTAGGAACTTTTTTATGGTTTTTCTAATGAAATTATTGAGTTGTTTTTAACTTAGATCATATTTTGTGGTTTTTATAGTGAAATTGTTGAGTTGTTTTTAACTTAGATCATTTTTTGTGGTTTTTATAGTGAAATTGTAAAGTTTAGTAACATGGAACTTTTTTAATGCTTTTATTTGTGAAAGCGTTGAGTTTTTTTAACTTGGATCTTTTTTTTAATCATTTTTATTGAAAAATTGTAGATTTTTTTTAACTTGGATCATTTTTTTGTGGTTTTTATAGTGAAATTGTTGAGTTTATTAACTTGGAACTTTTTTTATGCCTTTATTAGTGAAAGTGTTGAGTTTTTAATCATTGAACTTTTTTTTTAATCATTTTTATTGAGAAATTGTAGTTTTTTTAACTTGGAACTTTTTTTTATGGTTTTTCTAATGAAATTGTTAAGTTGTTTTTAACTTTGATAATTTTTTTGTGGTTTTTATAGTGAAAATGTTCAGTTTTCTAACATGGAACTTTTTTTATGCTTTTATTAGTGAAAGTTTTGAGTTTTTTTTAACTTGGAACTTTTTTATGCTTTTTATAGTTAAATTGTTAGGTTTTTAAACTAGTAACTTGTATTCTTAATGTGTTTTATAGTGAAATTGTTGAATTTTTTAAATTGGTACTTTTTTTTATGCTTTTTATAGTTAAATTGTTAGGTTTTTAAACTAGGAACTTTTTTATATCATTTTTTTGAAAAATTGTAGATTTTTTTAACTAGGAACTTTTTTATGGTTTTTCTAATGAAATTGTTGAGTTGTTTTTAACTTAGATCATATTTTGTGGTTTTTATAGTGAAATTGTAAAGTTTAGTAACATGAAACTTTTATAATGCTTTTATTTGTGAAAGTGTTGAGTTTTTTTAACTTGGAACTTTTTTATTCTTTTTATTCAGAAATTGTTGAATTTTTTAACTTAGATTGTTTTATAGTTTTTATAATGAAATTGTTGAGTAGTTTTTAACTTGGATCATTTTATTGTGGTTTTAATTGTGAAATTGTTGAGTTTATTAACTTGGAACATTTTTTATGCTTTTATTAGTTAAAGTGTTGAGTTTTTTAACTTGGAACTTATTTATCCTTTTTATTCAGAAATTGTTGAATTTTTTAACTTGGATTTTTTTATAGTTTTTATAATGAAATTGTTGAGTTGTTTTTAACTTGAATCATTTTTATGGTTTTTATAGTGAAATTGTTGAAGTTTTTAACTTTGAACATTTTTTTTATGGTTTTTATAGTGAAATTGTTCAATTTTATCACATGGGATATTTTTTATTTTTTTATAGTAAAAATGTAAAGTATTTATAGACTTGGATCTTGTTTTATCATTTTTATTGAGAAATTGATGAATTTTTTAACTTGAAACTTTTTCTATGCTTTTTAAGTAAAATTGTTGGGTTTTTTAAAGTAGGAACTTTTATTCTTACATATTTTTATTGCGAAATTGTTGAGTTTTTTAACTTGAAACTTTTTTATGCTTTTTTTAGTGAATGTGTTGAGTTTTTAATCGTGGATCTTCTTTTTAATCATTTTAATTGAAAAATTGTAGATTTTTTTTAACTTGGATAATTTTTTGTGGTTTTTATAGTGAAATTGTTGAGTTTATTGACTTGTAACTTTTTTTATGCTTTTATTAGTGAAAGTGTTGAGTTTTTAATCATGGAACTTTTTTTTATCATTTTTATTGAGAAATTGTAGTTTTTTTAACTTGGAACTTTTTTTTTATGGTTTTTCTAATGAAATTGTTAAGTTGTTTTTAAATTAGATCATTTTTTGTGGTTTTTATAATGAAAATGTTGAGTTTTCTAAAATGGAACTTTTTTTTATGCTTTTATTAGTGAAAGTGTTGAGTTTTTTTTTAACTTGGAACTTTTTTATCATTTCTATTATGAAATTGTTGAATTTTTTAACTTGAAACTTTTTTATGCTTTTTATAGTTAAATTGTTAGGTTTTTAAACTAGTAACTTGTATTATTAATGGTTTTTATAGTGAAATTGTTGAATTTTTTAACTTGGTACTTTTTTATGCTTTTTATAGTTAAATTGTTGGGTTTTTAAACTAGGAACATTTTTATATCATTTTTTTGAGAAATTGTAGATTTTTTTAACTAGGAACTTTTTTATGGTTTTTCTAATGAAATTGTTGAGTTGTTTTTAACTTAGATCATATTTTGTGGTTTTTATAGTGAAATTGTTGGGTTGTTTTTAACTTAGATCATTTTTTGTGGTTTTTATAGTGAAATTGTAAAGTTTAGTTACATGGAACTTTTTTAATGCTTTTATTTGTGAAAGTGTTGAGTTTTTTTAACTTGGAACTTCTTTATCCTTTTTATTCAGAAATTGTTGAATATTTTAACTTAGATTGTTTTATAGTTTTTATAATGAAATTGTTGAGTAGTTTTTAACTTGGATCATTTTATTGTGGTTTTAATTGTGAAATTGTTGAGTTTATTAACTTGGAACATTTTTTATGCTTTTATTAGTGAAAGTGTTGAGTTTTTTAACTTGGAACTTATTTATCCTTTTTATTCAGAAATTGTTGAATTTTTTAACTTGGATTTTTTTATAGTTTTTATAATGAAATTGTTGAGTTGTTTTTAACTTGGATCATTTTTATGGTTTTTATAGTGAAATTGTTGAAGTTTTTAACTTTGAACATTTTTTTTTATGGTTTTTATAGTGAAATTGTTCAATTTTTTCACATGGGATATTTTTTATTTTTTTATAGTAAAAATGTAAAGTATTTATAGACTTGGATCTTGTTTTATCATTTTTATTGAGAAATTGATGAATTTTTTAACTTGAAACTTTTTCTATGCTTTTTAAGTAATATTGTTGGGTTTTTTAAAGTAGGATCTTTTATTCTTAAAGATTTTTATTGCGAAATTGTTGAGTTTTTTAACTTGAAACTTTTTTATGATTTTATTAGTGAATGTGTTGAGTTTTTAATCGTGGATCTTTTTTTAATCATTTTAATTGAAAAATTGTAGATTTTTTTTAACTTGGATAATTTTTTGTGGTTTTTATAGTGAAATTGTTGAGTTTATTGACTTGTAACTTTTTTTATGCTTTTATTAGTGAAAGTGTTGAGTTTTTAATCATGGAACTTTTTTTTATCATTTTTATTGAGAAATTGTAGTTTTTTTAACTTGGAACTTTTTTTATGGTTTTTCTAATGAAATTGTTATGTTGTTTTTAAATTAGATCATTTTTTGTGGTTTTTATAATGAAAATGTTGAGTTTTCTAACATGGAACTTTTTTTATGCTTTTATTAGTGAAAGTGTTGAGTTTTTTTTAACTTGGAACTTTTTTATCATTTCTATTATGAAATTGTTGAATTTTTTAACTTGAAACTTTTTTATGATTTTTATAGTTAAATTGTTAGGTTTTTAAACTAGTAACTTGTATTATTAATGTTTTTTTTAGTGAAAATTGTTGAATTTTTTAATTTGGTACTTTTTTATGCTTTTTATAGTTAAATTGTTGGATTTTTAAACTAGGAACATTTTTATATAATTTTTTGAGAAATTGTAGATTTTTTTAACTAGGAACTTTTTTATGCTTTTTCTAATGAAATTGTTGAGTTGTTTTTAACTTAGATCATATTTTGTGGTTTTTATAGTGAAATTGTTGAGTTATTTTTAACTTAGATCATTTTTTGTGGTTTTTATAGTGAAATTGTAAAGTTTAGTAACTTGTAACTTTTTTTATGCTTTTATTAGTGAAAATGTTGAGTGTTTAATCATGGAACTTTTTTTTATCATATTTATTGAGAAATTGAAGTTTTTTTAACTTGGAACTTTTTTTTTATGGTTTTTCTAATGAAATTGTTAAGTTGTTTTTAAATTAGATCAATTTTTGTGGTTTTTATAGTGAAAATGTTGAGTTTTCAAACATGGAACTTTTTTTATGCTTTTATTAGTGAAAGTGTTGAGTTTTTTTTAACTTGGATCTTTTTTATCATTTCTATTATGAAATTGTTGAATTTTTTAACTTGAAACTTTTTTATACTTTTTATAGTTAAATTGTTAGGTTTTTAAACTAGTAACTTGTATTATTAATGGTTTTTATAGTGAAATTGTTGAATTTTTTAACTTGGTACTTTTTTATGCTTTTAATAGTTAAATTGTTGGGTTTTTAAACTAGGAACATTTTTATATCATTTTTTTGAGAAATTGTAGATTTTTTTAACTAGGAACTTTTTTATGGTTTTCTATTAAAAATGTTGAGTTGTTTTTAACTTAGATCATATTTTGTGGTTTTTATAGTGAAATTGTTGAGTTGTTTTTAACTTAGATCATTTTTTGTGGTTTTTATAGTGAAATTGTAAAGTTTAGTAACATGGAACTTTTTTAATGCTTTTATATGTGAAAGTGTTGAGTTTTTTAAACTTGGAACTTCTTTATCCTTTTTATTCAGAAATTGTTGAATTTTATAACTTGAAACATTTTAATACTTTTTATAGTTAAATTGTTAGGTTTTTAAACTAGTAACTTGTATTATTAATGTTTTTTTAGTGAAATTGTTGAATTTTTTAACTTGGTACTTTTTTATGATTTTTATAGTGAAATTGTTGGGTTTTTAAACTAGGAACATATTTATATCATTTTTTTTGAGAAATTGTAGATTTTTTTAACTAGGAACTTTTTTATGGTTTTTCTAATGAAATTGTTGAGTTGTTTTTAACTTAGATCATATTTTGTGGTTTTTATAGTGAAATTGTTGAGTTGTTTTTAACTTAGATCATTTTTTGTGGTTTTTATAATGAAATTGTAAAGTTTAGTAACATGGAACTTTTATAATGCTTTTATTTGTGAAAGTGTTGAGTTTTTTTAACTTGGAACTTTTTTATCCTTTTTTTTCCAGAAATTGTTGAATTTTTTAACTTAGATTTTTTTATAGGTTTTATAATGAAATTGTTGAGTAGTTTTAAACTTGGATCATTTTATTGTGGTTTTAATTGTGAAATTGTTGAGTTTATTAACTTGGAACATTTTTTATGTTTCATTAGTGAGAGTGTTGAGTTTTTTTAACTTGGAACTTCTTTATCCTTTTTATTCAGAAATTGTTGAATTTTTTAACTTGAAACTTTTTTATGCTTTTTTATAGTTAAATTGTTAGGTTTTTAAATTAGTAACTTGTATTATTAATGGTTTTTATAGTGAAATTGTTGAATTTTTTAACTTGGTAATTATTTATGCTTTTATAGTTAAATTGTTGGGTTTTTAAACTAGGAACATTTTTATATCATTTTTTTGAGAAATTGTAGATTTTTTTAACTAGGAACTTTTTTATGGTTTTTCTAATGAAATTGTTGAGTTGTTTTTAACTTAGATCATATTTTGTGGTTTTTATAGTGAAATTGTTGAGTTGTTTTTAACTTAGATCATTTTTAGTGGTTTTTATAGTGAAATTGTAAAGTTCAATAACATGGAACTTTTTTAATGCTTTTATATGTGAAAGTGTTGAGTTTTTTTAACTTAGAACTTTTTTAATCCTTTTTATTCAGAAATTGTTGAATTTTTTAACTTGAAACTTTTTTATACTTTTTATAGTTAAATTGTTAGGTTTTTAAACTAGTAACTTGTATTATTAATGTTTTTTTAGTGAAATTGTTTAATTTTTAGTGGTTTTTATAGTGAAAATGTTCAGTTTTCTAACATGGAACTTTTTTATGCTTTTATTAGTGAAAGTGTTGAGTTTTTTTTAACTTGGAATTTTTTTTATGCTTTTTATAGTTAAATTGTTAGGTTTTTAAACTAGTAACTTGTATTCTTAATGGATTTTATAGTGAAATTGTTGAATTTTTTAACTTGGTACTTTTGTTTATGCATTTTATAGTTAAATTGTTAGGTTTTTAAACTAGGAACTATTTTACATCATTTTTTTGAGAAATTGTAGATTTTTTTAACTAGGAACTTTTTTATGGTTTTTCTAATGAAATTGTTGAGTTGTTTTTAACTTAGATCATATTTTGTGGTTTTTATAGTGAAATTGTTGAGTTGTTTTTAACTTAGAACATTTTTTTTGTAGTTTTTATAGTGAAATTGTAAAGTTTAGTAACATTGAACTTTTTTAATGCTTTTATTTGTGAAAGTGTTGAGTTTTTTTAACTTGGAATTTTTTTATCCTTTTATTCAGAAATTGTTGAATTTTTAAACTTAGATTATTTTATAGTTTTTATAACTAAATTGTTGAGTAGTTTTTAACTTGGATCATTTTATTGTGGTTTTAATTGTGAAATTGTTGAGTTTATTAACTTGGAACATTTTTTATGCTTTTATTAGTGAAAGTGTTGAGTTTTTTAACTTGGAACTTATTTATTCTTTTTATTCAGAAATTGTTGAATTTTTTAACTTGGATTTTTTTATAGTTTTTATAATAAAATTGTTGAGTTGTTTTTAACTTGGATCATTTTTATGGTTTTTATAGTGAAATTGTTGAGGTTTTTAACTTTTAACATTTTTTTTATGGTTTTTATAGTGAAATTGTTCAATTTTTTCACATGGGATATTTTTTATTTTTTTATAGTAAAAATGTAAAGTGTTTTTAGACTTGGATCTTGTTTTATCATTTTTATTGAGAAATTGTTGAATTTTTTAACTTGAAACTTTTTCTATGCTTTTTAAGTTAAATTGTTGGGTTTTTTAAAGTAGGAACCTTTATTCTTAATGATTTTTATTGAAAAATTGTTGAGTTTTTTAACTTGAAACTTTTTTATGCTTTTATTAGTGAATGTGTTGAGTTTTTAATCGTGGATCTTTTTTTTAATCATTTTAATTGAAAAATTGTAGTTTTTTTAACTTTGAACTTTTTTTTATGGGTTTTCTAATGAAATTGTTAAGTTGTTTTTAAATTAGATCATTTTTTGTGGTTTTTATAGTGAAAATGTTGAGTTTATTAACTTGTAACTTTTATTATGCTTTTATTAGTGAAAGTGTTGAGTTTTTAATCATGGAACTTTTTTTTTATCATTTTTATTGAGAAATTGTAGTTTTTTTAACTTTGAACTTTTTTTTATGGGTTTTCTAATGAAATTGTTAAGTTGTTTTTAAATTAGATCATTTTTTGTGGTTTTTATAATGAAAATGTTGAGTTTTCTAACATGGAACTTTTTTTATGCTTTTATTAGTGAAAGTGTTGAGGTTTTTTTTAACTTGGATCTTTTTTATCATATCTATTATGAAATTGATGAATATTTTAACTTGAAACTTTTTTATGCTTTTTTATTGTTAAATTGTTAGGTTTTTAAACTAGTAACTTGTATTATTAATGGTTTTTATAGTGAAATTGTTGAATTTTTTAATTTGGTAATTGTTTATGCTTTTTATAGTTAAATTGTTGGGTTTTTAAACTAGGAACATTTTTATATCATTTTTTTGAGAAATTGTAGATTTTTTTAACTAGGAAATTTTTTTATGGTTTTTCTAATGAAATTGTTGAGTTGTTTTTAACTTAGATCATATTTTGTGGTTGTTATAGTGAAATTGTTGAGTTGTTTTTAACTTATATCATTTTTTGTGGTTTGTATAGTGAAATTGTAAAGTTTAGTAACATGGAACTTTTTTAATGCTTTAAAATGTGAAAGTGTTGAGTTTTTTTAAATTGGAACTTTTTTATCCTTTTTATTCAGAAATTGTTGAATTTTTTAACTTGAAACTTTTTTATACTTTTTATAGTTAAATTGTTAGGTTTTTAAACTAGTAACTTGTATTATTAATGTTTTTTTTAGTGAAATTGTTGAATTTTTTAACTTGGTACTTTTTTATGCTTTTTATAGTTAAATTGTTGGGTTTTTAAACTAGGAACATTTTTATATCATATTTTTGAGAAATTGTAGATTTTTTTAACTAGGAACTTTTTTATGGTTTTTCTAATGAAATTGTTGAGTTGTTTTTAACTTAGATCATATTTTGTGGTTTTTATAGTGAAATTGTTGAGTTGTTTTTAACTTAGATCATTTTTTGTGGCTTTTATAGTGAAATTGTAAAGTTTAGTAACATGGAACTTTTTTAATGCTTTTATTTGTGAAAGTGTTGAGTTTTTTTAACTTGGATCTTTTTTTTTAATCATTTTTATTGAAAAATTGTAGATTCGTTTTAACTTGGATCATTTTTGTGTGGTTTTTATAGTGAAATTGTTGAGTTTATTAACTTGGAACTTTTTTTATCCCTTTATTAGTGAAAGTCTTGAGTTTTTAATCATGGAACTTTTTTTTTTATCATTTTTATTAAGAAATTGTAGTTTTTTTTAACTTGGAACTTTTTTTTATGGTGTTTCTAATGAAATTGTTAAGTTGTTTTTAACTTAGATCATTTTTTTGTGGTTTTTATAGGGAAAATGTTCAGTTTTCTAACATGGAACTTTTTTTATGCTTTTATTAGTGAAAGTGTTGAGTTTTTTTTAACTTGGAACTTTTTTATGCTTTTTATAGTTAAATTGTTAGGTTTTTAAACTAGTAACTTGTATTCTTAATGTGTTTTATAGGGAAATTGTTGAATTTTTTAACTTGGTACTTTTTTTATGCTTTTTATAGTTAAATTGTTGGGTTTTTAAATTAGGAACATTTTTATATCATTTTTTTGAGAAATTGTAGATTTTTTTAACTAGGAACTTTTTTATGGTTTTTCTAATGAAATTGTTGAGTTGTTTTTAACTTAGATCATATTTTGTGGTTTTTATAGTGAAATTGTTGATTTGTTTTTTAACTTAGATCATTTTTTGTGGTTTTTATAATGAAATTGTAAAGTTTAGTAACATGGAACTTTTTTAATGCTTTTATTTGTGAAAGTCTTGAGTTTTTTTAACTTGGATCTTTTTTTTAATCATTTTTATTGAAAAATTGTAGATTTTTTTTTAACTTGGATCATTTTTTTGTGGTGTTTATAGTGAAATTGTTGAGTTTATTAACTTAGAACTTTTTTTAAGCCTTTATTAGTGAAAGTGTTGAGTTTTTAATCATGGAACTTTTTTTCTTAATCATTTTTAATTAGAAATTGTAGTTTTTTTAACTGGGAACTTTTTTTCTATGGTTTTTCTAATGAAATTGTTAAGTTGTTTTTAACTTAGATAATTTTTTTGTGGTTTTTATAGTGAAAATGTTCAGATTTCTAACATGGAACTTTTTTTAGTCTTTTATTAGTGAAAATGTTGAGTTTTTTTTAACTTGGACCTTTTTTATGCTTTTTATAGTTAAATTGTTAGGTTTTTAAACTAGTAACTTGTATTCTTAATGTGTTTTATAGTGAAATTGTTGAATTTTTTAACTTGGTACTTTTTTTTATGCTTTTTATAGTTAAATTGTTAGGTTTTTAAACTAGGAACTTTTTTATATCATTTTTTTGAGAAATTGTAGATTTTTTTAACTAGGAACTTTTTTTTTGGTTTTTCTAATGAAATTGTTGAGTTGTTTTTAACTTAGATCATATTTTGTGGCTTTTATAGTGAAATTGTTGAGTTGTTTTTAACTCAGATCATTTTTTGTGGTTTTTATAGTGAAATTGTAAAGTTTAGTAACATGGAACTTTTTTAATGCTTTTATTTGTGAAAGTGTTGAGTTTTTTTAACTTGGAACTTTTTTATCATTTTTATTCAGAAATTGTTGAATTTTTTAACTTAGATTGTTTTATAGTTTTTATAATGAAATTGTTGAGTAGTTTTTAACTTGGATCATTTTATTGTGGTTTTAATTGTGAAATTGTTGAGTTTATTAACTTGGAACATTTTTTATGCTTTTATTAGTGAAAGTGTTGAGTTTTTTAACTTGGAACTTATTTATCCTTTTTATTCAGAAATTGTTGAATTTTTTAACTTGGAATTTTTATAGTTTTTATAATGAAATTGTTGAGTTGTTTTTAACTTGGATCATTTTTATGGTTTTTATAGATAAATTGTTGAAGTTTTTAACTTTGAACATTTTTTTTATGGTTTTTATAGTGAAATTGATCAATTTTTTCACATGGGATATTTTTTATTTTTTTTTATAGTAAACATGTAAAGTATTTTTAGACTTGGATCTTGTTTTATCATTTTTATTGAGAAATTGTTGAATTTTTTAACTCGAAACTTTTTCTATGCTTTTTAAGTTAAATTGTTGGTTTTTTTTTTATAGTACGAACTTTTATTCTTAAATATTTTTATTGCGAAATTGTTGAGTTTTTTAACTTGAAACTTTTTTATGCTTTTATTAGTGAATGTGTTGAGTTTTTAATCGTGGATATTTTTTTAATCATTTTAATTGAAAAATTGTAGATTTTTTTTAACTTGGATCATTTTTTTGTGGTTTTTATAGTGAAATTGTTGAGTTTATTGACTTGTAACTTTTTTTATGCTTTTATTAGTGAAAGTGTTGAGTTTTTAATTATGGAACTTTTTTTTATCATTTTTATTGAGAAATTGTAATTTTTTTTGCTTGGAACTTTTTTTTTTATGGTTTTTCTAATGAAATTGTTAAATTGTTTTTAAATTAGATCATTTTTTGTGGTTTTTATAGTGAAAATGTTGAGTTTTCTAACATAGAACTTTTTTTATGCTTTTATTAGTGAAAGTGTTGAGTATTTTTTTAACTTGGAACTTTTTTATCATTTCTATTATGAAATTGTTGAATTTTTTAACTTGAAACTTTTTTATGCTTTTTATAGTTAAATTGTTAGGTTTTTAAACTAGTAACTTGTATTATTAATGTTTTTTTTAGTGAAAATTGTTGAATTTTTTAAAATGGTACTTTTTTATGCTTTTTATAGTTAAATTGTTGGGTTTTTAAACTAGGAACATTTTTATATCATTTTTTTGAGAAATTGTAGATTTTTTTAACTAGGAACTTTTTTATGGTTTTTCTAATGAAATTGTTGAGTTGTTTTTAACTTAGATCATTTTTTGTGGTTTTTATAATGAAATTGTAAAGTTTAGTAACATGGAACTTTTTTAATGCTTTTATTTGTGAAAGTCTTGAGTTTTTTTAACTTGGATCTTTTTTTTAATCATTTTTATTGAAAAATTGTAGATTTTTTTTTAACTTGAATCATTTTTTTGTGGTTTTTATAGTGAAATTGTTGAGTTTATTAACTTAGAACTTTTTTTATGCCTTTATTAGTGAAAGTGTTGAGTTTTTAATCATGGAACTTTTTTTCTTAATCATTTTTAATGAGAAATTGTAGTTTTTTTAACTGGGAACTTTTTTTCTATGGTTTTTCTAATGAAATTGTTAAGTTGTTTTTAACTTGGATAATTTTTTTGTGGTTTTTATAGTGAAAATGTTCAGTTTTCTAACATGGAACTTTTTTTATTCTTTTATTAGTGAAAATGTTGAGTTTTTTTTAACTTGGACCTTTTTTATGCTTTTTATAGTTAAATTGTTAGGTTTTTAAACTAGTAACTTGTATTCTTAATGTGTTTTATAGTGAAATTGTTGAATTTTTTAACTTGGTACTTTTTTTTATGCTTTTTATAGTTAAATTGTTAGGTTTTTAAACTAGGAACTTTTTTATATCATTTTTTTGAGAAATTGTAGATTTTTTTAACTAGGAACTTTTTTTTTGGTTTTTCTAATGAAATTGTTGAGTTGTTTTTAACTTAGATCATATTTTGTGGCTTTTATAGTGAAATTGTTGAGTTGTTTTTAACTCAGATCATTTTTTGTGGTTTTTATAGTGAAATTGTAAAGTTTAGTAACATGGAACTTTTTTAATGCTTTTATTTGTGAAAGTGTTGAGTTTTTTTAACTTGGAACTTTTTTATCCTTTTTATTCAGAAATTGTTGAATTTTTTAACTTAGATTGTTTTATAGTTTTTATAATGAAATTGTTGAGTAGTTTTTAACTTGGATCATTTTATTGTGGTTTTAATTGTGAAATTGTTGAGTTTATTAACTTGGAACATTTTTTATGCTTTTATTAGTGAAAGTGTTGAGTTTTTTAACTTGGAACTTATTTATCCTTTTTATTCAGAAATTGTTGAATTTTTTAACTTGGAATTTTTATAGTTTTTATAATGAAATTGTTGAGTTGTTTTTAACTTGGATCATTTTTATGGTTTTTATAGATAAATTGTTGAAGTTTTTAACTTTGAACATTTTTTTTATGGTTTTTATAGTGAAATTGATCAATTTTTTCACATGGGATATTTTTTATTTTTTTTATAGTAAACATGTAAAGTATTTTTAGACTTGGATCTTGTTTTATCATTTTTATTGAGAAATTGTTGAATTTTTTAACTCGAAACTTTTTCTATGCTTTTTAAGTTAAATTGTTGGGTTTTTTTATAGTACGAACTTTTATTCTTAAAGATTTTTATTGCGAAATTGTTGAGTTTTTTAACTTGAAACTTTTTTATGCTTTTATTAGTGAATGTGTTGAGTTTTTAATCGTGGATATTTTTTTTAATCATTTTAATTGAAAAATTGTAGATTTTTTTTAACTTGGATCATTTTTTTGTGGTTTTTATAGTGAAATTGTTGAGTTTATTGACTTGTAACTTTTTTTATGCTTTTATTAGTGAAAGTGTTGAGTTTTTAATCATGGAACTTTTTTTTTATCATTTTTATTGAGAAATTGTAATTTTTTTAACTTGGAACTTTTTTTTTAATGGTTTTTCTAATGAAATTGTTAAATTGTTTTTAAATTAGATCATTTTTTTGTGGTTTTTATAGTGAAAATGTTGAGTTTTCTAACATAGAACTTTTTTTATGCTTTTATTAGTGAAAGTGTTGAGTATTTTTTTAACTTGGAACTTTTTTATCATTTCTATTATGAAATTGTTGAATTTTTTAACTTGAAACTTTTTTATGCTTTTTATAGTTAAATTGTTAGGTTTTTAAACTAGTAACTTGTATTATTAATGTTTTTTTAGTGAAAATTGTTGAATTTTTTAACATGGTACTTTTTTATGCTTTTTATAGTTAAATTGTTGGGTTTTTAAACTAGGAACATTTTTATATCATTTTTTTGAGAAATTGTAGATTTTTTTAACTAGGAACTTTTTTATGGTTTTTCTAATGAAATTGTTGAGTTGTTTTTAACTTGGATCATATTTTGTGGTTTTTATAGTGAAATTGTTGACTTGTTTTTAACTTAGATCATTTTTTGTGGTTTTTATAATGAAATTGTAAAGTTTAGTAACATGGAACTTTTTTAATGCTTTTATTTGTGAAAGTCTTGAGTTTTTTTAACTTGGATCTTTTTTTAAATCATTTTTATTGAAAAATTGTAGATTTTTTTTAACTTGGATCTTTTTTTTGTGGTTTTTATAGTGAAATTGTTGAGTTTATTAACTTGGAACTTTTTTTATGCCTTTATTAGTGAAAGTGTTGAGTTTTTAATCATGGAACTTTTTTTCTTGTCATTTTTATTGAGAAATTGTAGTTTTTTTAACTTGGAACTTTTTTTTATGGTTTTTCTAATGAAATTGTTAAGTTGTTTTTAACTTAGATCATTTTTTTGTGGTTTTTATAAGTGAAAATGTTCAGTTTTCTAACATGGAACTTTTTTTATGCTTTTATTAGTGAAAGTGTTGAGTTTTTTTTAACTTGGAACTTTTTTATGCTTTTTATAGTTAAATTGTTAGGTTTTTAAACTAGTAACTTGTATTCTTAATGTGTTTTATAGGGAAATTGTTGAATTTTTTAACTTGGTACTTTTTTTTATGCTTTTTATAGTTAAATTGTTAGGTTTTTAAACTAGGAGCTTTTTTATATCATATTTTTGAGAAATTTTAGATTTTTTTAACTAGGAACTTTTTTATGGTTTTTCAAATGAAATTGTTGAGTTGTTTTTAACTTAGATCATATTTTGTGGTTTTTATAGTGAAATTGTTGAGTTGTTTTTTAACTTAGATCATTTTTTGTGGTTTTTATAGTGAAATTGTAAAGTTTAGTAACATGGAACTTTTTTTAATGCTTTTATTTGTGAAAGCGTTGAGTTTTTTTAACTTGGATCTTTTTTTTAATCATTTTTATTGAAAAATTGTAGATTTTTTTTTAACTTGGATCATTTTTTTGTGGTTTTTATAGTGAAATTGTTGAGTTTATTAACTTAGAACTTTTTTTATGCCTTTATTAGTGAAAGTGTTGAGTTTTTAATCATGGAACTTTTTTTCTTAATCATTTTTAATGAGAAATTGTAGTTTTTTTAACTGGGAACTTTTTTTCTATGGTTTTTCTAATGAAATTGTTAAGTTGTTTTTAACTTAGATAATTTTTTTGTGGTTTTTATAGTGAAAATGTTCAGTTTTCTAACATGGAACTTTTTTTATTCTTTTATTAGTGAAAATGTTGAGTTTTTTTTAACTTGGACCTTTTTTATGCTTTTTTTAGTTAAATTGTTAGGTTTTTAAACTAGTAACTTGTATTCTTAATGTGTTTTATAGTGAAATTGTTGAATTTTTTAACTTGGTACTTTTTTTTATGCTTTTTATAGTTAAATTGTTAGGTTTTTAAACTAGGAACTTTTTTTTATCATTTTTTTGAGAAATTGTAGATTTTTTTAACTAGGAACTTTTTTTTTGGTTTTTCTAATGAAATTGTTGAGTTGTTTTTAACTTAGATCATATTTTGTGGCTTTTATAGTGAAATTGTTGAGTTGTTTTTAACTCAGATCATTTTTTTTGGTTTTTATAGTGAAATTGTAAAGTTTAGTAACATGGAACTTTTTTAATGCTTTTATTTGTGAAAGTGTTGAGTTTTTTTAACTTGGAACTTTTTTTATCCTTTTTATTCAGAAATTGTTGAATTTTTTAACTTAGATTGTTTTATAGTTTTTATAATGAAATTGTTGAGTAGTTTTTAACTTGGATCATTTTATTGTGGTTTTAATTGTGAAATTGTTGAGTTTATTAACTTGGAACATTTTTTATGCTTTTATTAGTGAAAGTGTTGAGTTTTTTAACTTGGAACTTATTTATCCTTTTTATTCAGAAATTGTTGAATTTTTTAACTTGGAATTTTTATAGTTTTTATAATGAAATTGTTGAGTTGTTTTTAATTTGGATCATTTTTATGGTTTTTATAGATAAATTGTTGAAGTTTTTAACTTTGAACATTTTTTTATGGTTTTTATAGTGAAATTGATCAATTTTTCACATGGGATATTTTTTATTTTTTTTTATAGTAAACATGTAAAGTATTTTTAGACTTGGATCTTGTTTTATCATTTTTATTGAGAAATTGTTGAATTTTTTAACTCGAAACTTTTTCTATGCTTTTTAAGTTAAATTGTTGGGTTTTTTTATAGTACGAACTTTTATTCTTAAAGATTTTTATTGCGAAATTGTTGAGTTTTTTAACTTGAAACTTTTTTATGCTTTTATTAGTGAATGTGTTGAGTTTTTAATCGTGGATATTTTTTTTAATCATTTTAATTGAAAAATTGTAGATTTTTTTTAACTTGGATAATTTTTTTGTGGTTTTTATAGTGAAATTGTTGAGTTTATTGACTTGTAACTTTTTTTATGCTTTTATTAGTGAAAGTGTTGTGTTTTTAATCATGGAACTTTTTTTTATCATTTTTATTGAGAAATTGTAATTTTTTTAACTTGGAACTTTTTTTTTTATGGTTTTTCTAATGAAATTGTTAAATTGTTTTTAAATTAGATCATTTTTTGTGGTTTTTATAGTGAAAATGTTGAGTTTTCTAACATAGAACTTTTTTTATGCTTTTATTAGTGAAAGTGTTGAGTATTTTTTTAACTTGGAACTTTTTTATCATTTCTATTATGAAATTGTTGAATTTTTTAACTTGAAACTTTTTTATGCTTTTTATAGTTAAATTGTTAGGTTTTTAAACTAGTAACTTGTATTATTAATGGTTTTTATAGTGAAATTGTTGAATTTTTTAACTTGGTACTTTTTTATGCTTTTTATAGTTAAATTGTTGGGTTTTTAAACTAGGAACATTTTTATATCATTTTTTTGAGAAATTGTAGATTTTTTTAACTAGGAACTTTTTTATGGTTTTTCTAATGAAATTGTTGAGTTGTATTTAACTTGGATCATATTTTGTGGTTTTTATAGGGAAATTGTTGAGTTGTTTTTAACTTAGAACATTTTTTGTGGTTTTTATAGTGAAATTGTAAAGTTTAGTAACATGGAACTTTTTTAATGCTTTTATATGTGAAAGTGTTGAGTTTTTTTAACTTGGAACTTTTTTATCCTTTTTATTCAGAAATTGTTGAATTTTTTAACTTGAAACTTTTTTATACTTTTTATAGTTAAATTGTTAGGTTTTTAAACTAGTAACTTGTATTATTAATGTTTTTTTAGTGAAAATTGTTGAATTTTTTAACATGATACTTTTTTTATTATTTTTCTAGTTAAATTGTTGGGTTTTTAAATTAGGAACATTTTTATATCATTTTTTTGAGAAATTGTAGATTTTTTTAACTAGGAACTTTTTTATGGTTTTTCTAATGAAATTGTTGAGTTGTTTTTAACTTAGATCATATTTTGTGGTTTTTATAGTGAAATTGTTGAGTTGTTTTTAACTTAGAACATATTTTGTGGTTTTTATAGTGAAATTGTAAAGTTTAGTAACATGGAACTTTTTTAATGCTTTTATATGTGAAAGTGTTGAGTTTTTTTAACTTGGAACTTTTTTATCCTTTTTATTCAGAAATTGTTGAATTTTTTAACTTGAAACTTTTTTATACTTTTTATAGTTAAATTGTTAGGTATTTAAACTAGTAACTTGTATTATTAATGTTTTTTTAGTGAAAATTGTTGAATTTTTTAACATGGTACTTTTTTATGCTTTTTATAGTTAAATTGTTGGGTTTTTAAATTAGGAACATTTTTATATCATTTTTTTGAGAAATTGTAGATTTTTTTAACTAGGAACTTTTTTATGGTTTTTCTAATGAAATTGTTGAGTTGTTTTTAACTTAGATCATATTTTGTGGTTTTTATAGTGAAATTGTTGAGTTGTTTTTAACTTAGATCATTTTTTGTGGTTTTTATAATGAAATTGTAAAGTTTAGTAACATGGAACTTTTTTAATGCTTTTATTTGTGAAAGTCTTGAGTTTTTTTAACTTGGATCTTTTTTTTAATCATTTTTATTGAAAAATTGTAGATTTGTTTTAACTTGGATCTTTTTTTTTTGGTTTTTATAGTGAAATTGTTGAGTTTATTAACTTGGAACTTTTTTTATGCCTTTATTAGTGAAAGTGTTGAGTTTTTAATCATGGAACTTTTTTTCTTAATCATTTTTAATGAGAAATTGTAGTTTTTTTAACTGGGAACTTTTTTTTTATGGTTTTTCTAATGAAATTGTTAAGTTGTTTTTAACTTAGATAATTTTTTTGTGGTTTTTATAGTGAAAATGTTCAGTTTTCTAACATGGAACTTTTTTTATTCTTTTATTAGTGAAAATGTTGAGTTTTTTTTAACTTGGACCTTTTTTATGCTTTTTTTAGTTAAATTGTTAGGTTTTTAAACTAGTAACTTGTATTCTTAATGTGTTTTATAGTGAAATTGTTGAATTTTTTAACTTGGTACTTTTTTTTATGCTTTTTATAGTTAAATTGTTAGGTTTTTAAACTAGGAACTTTTTTTATCATTTTTTTGAGAAATTGTAGATTTTTTTAACTAGGAACTTTTTTTTTGGTTTTTCTAATGAAATTGTTGAGTTGTATTTAACTTGGATCATATTTTGTGGTTTTTATAAGGAAATTGTTGAGTTGTTTTTAACTTAGAACATTTTTTGTGGTTTTTATAGTGAAATTGTAAAGTTTAGTAACATGGAACTTTTTTAATGCTTTTATATGTGAAAGTGTTGAGTTTTTTTAACTTGGAACTTTTTTATCCTTTTTATTCAGAAATTGTTGAATTTTTTAACTTGAAACTTTTTTATACTTTTTATAGTTAAATTGTTAGGTTTTTAAACTAGTAACTTGTATTATTAATGTTTTTTTTAGTGAAAATTGTTGAATTTTTTAACATGGTACTTTTTTTATTATTTTTCTAGTTAAATTGTTGGGTTTTTAAATTAGGAACATTTTTATATCATTTTTTTGAGAAATTGTAGATTTTTTTAACTAGGAACTTTTTTATGGTTTTTCTAATGAAATTGTTGAGTTGTTTTTAACTTAGATCATATTTTGTGGTTTTTATAGTGAAATTGTTGAGTTGTTTTTTAACATAGATCATTTTTTTGTGGTTTTTATAGTGAAATTGTAAAGTTTAGTAACATGGAACTTTTTTTAATGCTTTTATTTGTGAAAGCGTTGAGTTTTTTTAACTTGGATCTTTTTTTTAATCATTTTTATTGAAAAATTGTAGATTTTTTTTAACTTGGATCATTTTTTTGTGGTTTTTATAGTGAAATTGTTGAGTTTATTAACTTAGAACTTTTTTTATGCCTTTATTAGTGAAAGTGTTGAGTTTTTAATCATGGAACTTTTTTTCTTAATCATTTTTAATGAGAAATTGTAGATTTTTTAACTGGGAACTTTTTTTCTATGGTTTTTATAATGAAATTGTTAAGTTGTTTTTAACTTAGATAATTTTTTTGTGGTTTTTATAGTGAAAATGTTCAGTTTTCTAACATGGAACTTTTTCTATTCTTTTATTAGTGAAAATGTTGAGTTTTTTTTAACTTGGACCTTTTTTATGCTTTTTATAGTTAAATTGTTAGGTTTTTAAACTAGTAACTTGTATTCTTAATGTGTTTTATAGTGAAATTGTTGAATTTTTTAACTTGGTACTTTTTTTTATGCTTTTTATAGTTAAATTGTTAGGTTTTTAAACTAGGAACTTTTTTATATCATTTTTTTGAGAAATTGTAGATTTTTTTAACTAGGAACTTTTTTTTTGGTTTTTCTAATGAAATTGTTGAGTTGTTTTTAACTTAGATCATATTTTGTGGCTTTTATAGTGAAATTGTTGAGTTGTTTTTAACTCAGATCATTTTTTGTGGTTTTTATAGTGAAATTGTAAAGTTTAGTAACATGGAACTTTTTTAATGCTTTTATTTGTGAAAGTGTTGAGTTTTTTTAACTTGGAACTTTTTTATCCTTTTTATTCAGAAATTGTTGAATTTTTTAACTTAGATTGTTTTATAGTTTTTATAATGAAATTGTTGAGTAGTTTTTAACTTGGATCATTTTATTGTGGTTTTAATTGTGAAATTGTTGAGTTTATTAACTTGGAACATTTTTTATGCTTTTATTAGTGAAAGTGTTGAGTTTTTTAACTTGGAACTTATTTATCCTTTTTATTCAGAAATTGTTGAATTTTTTAAATTGAAATTTTTATAGTTTTTATAATGAAATTGTTGAGTTGTTTTTAACTTGGATCATTTTTAAGGTTTTTATAGATAAATTGTTGAAGTTTTTAACTTTGAACATTTTTTTATGGTTTTTATAGTGAAATTGATCAATTTTTTCACATGGGATATTTTTTTATTTTTTTTTATAGTAAACATGTAAAGTATTTTTAGACTTGGATCTTGTTTTATCATTTTTATTGAGAAATTGTTGAATTTTTTAACTCGAAACTTTTTCTATGCTTTTTAAGTTAAATTGTTGGTTTTTTTTATAGTACGAACTTTTATTCTTAAAGATTTTTATTGCGAAATTGTTGAGTTTTTTAACTTGAAACTTTTTTATGCTTTTATTAGTGAATGTGTTGAGTTTTTAATCGTGGATATTTTTTTTAATCATTTTAATTGAAAAATTGTAGATTTTTTTAACTTGGATCATTTTTTTGTGGTTTTTATAGTGAAATTGTTGAGTTTATTGACTTGTAACTTTTTTTATGCTTTTATTAGTGAAAGTGTTGAGTTTTTAATCATGGAACTTTTTTTTATCATTTTTATTGAGAAATTGTAATTTTTTTAACTTGGAACTTTTTTTTTTATGGTTTTTCTAATGAAATTGTTAAATTGTTTTTAAAATAGATCATTTTTTGTGGTTTTTATAGTGAAAATGTTGAGTTTTCTAACATAGAACTTTTTTTATGCTTTTATTAGTGAAAGTGTTGAGTATTTTTTTAACTTGGAACTTTTTTATCATTTCTATTATGAAATTGTTGAATTTTTTAACTTGAAACTTTTTTATGCTTTTTATAGTTAAATTGTTAGGTTTTTAAACTAGTAACTTGTATTATTAATGTTTTTTTAGTGAAATTGTTGAATTTTTTAACTTGGTACTTTTTTATGCTTTTTATAGTTAAATTGTTGGGTTTTTAAACTAGGAACATTTTTATATCATATTTTTGAGAAATTTCAGATTTTTTTAACTAGGAACTTTTTTATGGTTTTTCTAATGAAATTATTGAGTTGTATTTAACTTGGATCATATTTTGTGGTTTTTATAGGGAAATTGTTGAGTTGTTTTTAACTTAGAACATTTTTTGTGGTTTTTATAGTGAAATTGTAAAGTTTAGTAACATGGAACTTTTTTAATGCTTTTATATGTGAAAGTGTTGAGTTTTTTTAACTTGGAACTTTTTTATCCTTTTTATTCAGAAATTGTTGAATTTTTTAACTTGAAACTTTTTTATAATTTTTATAGTTAAATTGTTAGGTTTTTAAACTAGTAACTTGTATTATTAATGTTTTTTTAGTGAAAATTGTTGAATTTTTTAACATGGTACTTTTTTATGCTTTTTATAGTTAAATTGTTGGGTTTTTAAACTAGTAACATTTTTATATCATTTTTTTGAGAAATTGTAGATTTTTTTAACTAGGAACTTTTTTATGGTTTTTCTAATGAAATTGTTGAGTTGTTTTTAACTTAGATCATATTTTGTGGTTTTTATAGTGAAATTGTTGAGTTGTTTTTAACTTAGAACATTTTTTGTGGTTTTTATAGTGAAATTGTAAAGTTTAGTAACATGGAACTTTTTTAATGCTTTTATATGTGAAAGTGTTGAGTTTTTTTAACTTGGAACTTTTTTATCCTTTTTATTCAGAAATTGTTGAATTTTTTAACTTGAAACTTTTTTATACTTTTTATAGTTAAATTGTTAGGTTTTTAAACTAGTAACTTGTATTATTAATGTTTTTTTAGTGAAAATTGTTGAATTTTTTAACATGGTACTTTTTTATGCTTTTTATAGTTAAATTGTTGGGTTTTTAAATTAGGAACATTTTTATATCATTTTTTTGAGAAATTGTAGATTTTTTTAACTAGGAACTTTTTTATGGTTTTTCTAATGAAATTGTTGAGTTGTTTTTAACTTAGATCATATTTTGTGGTTTTTATAGTGAAATTGTTGAGTTGTTTTTAACTTAGATCATTTTTTGTGGTTTTTATAATGAAATTGTAAAGTTTAGTAACATGGAACTTTTTTAATGCTTTTATTTGTGAAAGTCTTGAGTTTTTTTAACTTGGATCTTTTTTTTAATCATTTTTATTGAAAAATTGTAGATTTGTTTTAACTTGGATCTTTTTTTTTTGGTTTTTATAGTGAAATTGTTGAGTTTATTAACTTGGAACTTTTTTTATGCCTTTATTAGTGAAAGTGTTGAGTTTTTAATCATGGAACTTTTTTTCTTGTCATTTTTATTGAGAAATTGTAGTTTTTTTAACTTGGAACTTTTTTTTTATGGTTTTTCTAATGAAATTGTTAAGTTGTTTTTAACTTAGATCATTTTTTTGTGGTTTTTATAGTGAAAATGTTTAGTTTTCTAACATGGAACTTTTTTTATGCTTTTATTAGTGAAAGTGTTGAGTATTTTTTAACTTGGAACTTTTTTATGCTTTTTATAGTTAAATTGTTAGGTTTTTAAACTAGTAACTTGTATTCTTAATGTGTTTTATAGGGAAATTGTTGAATTTTTTAACTTGGTACTTTTTTTATGCTTTTTATAGTTAAATTGTTAGGTTTTTAAACTAGGAGCTTTTTTATATCATTTTTTTGAGAAATTGTAGATTTTTTTAACTAGGAACTTTTTTATGTTTTTTCTAATGAAATTGTTGAGTTGTTTTTAACTTAGATCATATTTTGTGGTTTTTATAGTGAAATTGTTGAGTTGTTTTTTAACTTAGATCATTTTTTGTGGTTTTTATAGTGAAATTGTAAAGTTTAGTAACATGGAACTTTTTTTAATGCTTTTATTTGTGAAAGCGTTGAGTTTTTTTAACTTGGATCTTTTTTTTAATCATTTTTATTGAAAAATTGTAGATTTTTTTTTAACTTGGATCATTTTTTTGTGGTTTTTATAGTGTAATTGTTGAGTTTATTAACTTAGAACTTTTTTTATGCCTTTATTAGTGAAAGTGTTGAGTTTTTAATCATGGAACTTTTTTTCTTAATCATTTTTAATGAGAAATTGTAGTTTTTTTAACTGGGAACTTTTTTTCTATGGTTTTTCTAATGAAATTGTTAAGTTGTTTTTAACTTAGATAATTTTTTTGTGGTTTTTATAGAGAAAATGTTCAGTTTTCTAACATGGAACTTTTTTTATTCTTTTATTAGTGAAAATGTTGAGTTTTTTTTAACTTGGACCTTTTTTATGCTTTTTATAGTTAAATTGTTAGGTTTTTAAACTAGTAACTTGTATTCTTAATGTGTTTTATAGTGAAATTGTTGGATTTTTTAACTTGGTACTTTTTTTATGCTTTTTATAGTTAAATTGTTGCGTTTTTAAACTAGGAACATTTTTATATCATTTTTTTGAGAAATTGTAGATTTTTTTAACTAGGAACTTTTTTATGGTTTTTCTAATGAAATTGTTGAGTTGTATTTAACTTGGATCATATTTTGTGGTTTTTATAGGGAAATTGTTGAGTTGTTTTTAACTTAGAACATTTTTTGTGGTTTTTATAGTGAAATTGTAAAGTTTAGTAACATGGAACTTTTTTAATGCTTTTATATGTGAAAGTGTTGAGTTTTTTTAACTTGGAACTTTTTTATCCTTTTTATTCAGAAATTGTTGAATTTTTTAACTTGAAACTTTTTTATACTTTTTATAGTTAAATTGTAAGGTTTTTAAACTAGTAACTTGTATTATTAATGTTTTTTTTAGTGAAAATTGTTGAATTTTTTAACATGGTACTTTTTTATGCTTTTTATAGTTAAATTGTTGGGTTTTTAAATTAGGAACATTTTTATATCATTTTTTTGAGAAATTGTAGATTTTTTTAACTAGGAACTTTTTTATGGTTTTTCTAATGAAATTGTTGAGTTGTTTTTAACTTAGATCATATTTTGTGGTTTTTATAGTGAAATTGTTGAGTTGTTTTTAACTTAGATCATTTTTTGTGGTTTTTATAATGAAATTGTAAAGTTTAGTAACATGGAACTTTTTTAATGCTTTTATTTGTGAAAGTCTTGAGTTTTTTTAACTTGGATCTTTTTTTTAATCATTTTTATTGAAAAATTGTAGATTTGTTTTAACTTGGATCATTTTTTTTTGGTTTTTATAGTGAAATTGTTGAGTTTATTAACTTGGAACTTGTTTTATGCCTTTATTAGTGAAAGTGTTGAGTTTTTAATCATGGAACTTTTTTTCTTGTCATTTTTATTGAGAAATTGTAGTTTTTTTAACTTGGAACTTTTTTTTATGGTTTTTCTAATGAAATTGTTAAGTTGTTTTTAACTTAGATCATTTTTTTGTGGTTTTTATAGTGAAAATGTTTAGTTTTCTAACATGGAACTTTTTTTATGCTTTTATTAGTGAAAGTGTTGAGTTTTTTTTAACTTGGAACTTTTTTATGCTTTTTATAGTTAAATTGTTAGGTTTTTAAACTAGTAACTTGTATTCTTAATGTGTTTTATAGGGAAATTGTTGAATTTTTTAACTTGGTACTTTTTTTATGCTTTTTATAGTTAAATTGTTAGGTTTTTAAACTAGAAGCTTTTTTATATCATTTTTTTGAGAAATTGTAGATTTTTTTAACTAGGAACTTTTTTATGTTTTTTCTAATGAAATTGTTGAGTTGTTTTTAACTTAGATCATATTTTGTGGTTTTTATAGTGAAATTGTTGAGTTGTTTTTTAACTTAGATCATTTTTTGTGGTTTTTATAGTGAAATTGTAAAGTTTAGTAACATGGAACTTTTTTTAATGCTTTTATTTGTGAAAGCGTTGAGTTTTTTTAACTTGGATCTTTTTTTTAATCATTTTTATTGAAAAATTGTAGATTTTTTTTTAACTTGGATCATTTTTTTGTGGTTTTTATAGTGTAATTGTTGAGTTTATTAACTTAGAACTTTTTTTATGCCTTTATTAGTGAAAGTGTTGAGTTTTTAATCATGGAACTTTTTTTCTTAATCATTTTTAATGAGAAATTGTAGTTTTTTTAACTGGGAACTTTTTTTCTATGGTTTTTCTAATGAAATTGTTAAGTTGTTTTTAACTTAGATAATTTTTTTGTGGTTTTTATAGTGAAAATGTTCAGTTTTCTAACATGGAACTTTTTTTATTCTTTTATTAGTGAAAATGTTGAGTTTTTTTTAACTTGGACCTTTTTTATGCTTTTTATAGTTAAATTGTTAGGTTTTTAAACTAGTAACTTGTATTCTTAATGTGTTTTATAGTGAAATTGTTGGATTTTTTAACTTGGTACTTTTTTTTATGCTTTTTATAGTTAAATTGTTAGGTTTTTAAACTAGGAACTTTTTTATATCATTTTTTTGAGAAATTGTAGATGTTTTTAACTAGGAACTTTTTTTTTGGTTTTTCTAATGAAATTGTTGAGTTGTTTTTAACTTAGATCATATTTTGTGGCTTTTATAGTGAAATTGTTGAGTTGTTTTTAACTCAGATCATTTTTTGTGGTTTTTATAACGAAATTGTAAAGTTTAGTAACATGGAACTTTTTTAATGCTTTTATTTGTGAAAGTGTTGAGTTTTTTTAACTTGGAACTTTTTTATCCTTTTTATTCAGAAATTGTTGAATTTTTTAACTTAGATTGTTTTATAGTTTTTATAATGAAATTGTTGAGTAGTTTTTAACTTGGATCATTTTATTGTGGTTTTAATTGTGAAATTGTTGAGTTTATTAACTTGGAACATTTTTTATGCTTTTATTAGTGAAAGTGTTGAGTTTTTTAACTTGGAACTTATTTATCCTTTTTATTCAGAAATTGTTGAATTTTTTAACTTGGAATTTTTATAGTTTTTATAATGAAATTGTTGAGTTGTTTTTAACTTGGATCATTTTTATGGTTTTTATAGATAAATTGTTGAAGTTTTTAACTTTGAACATTTTTTTATGGTTTTTATAGTGAAATTGATCAATTTTTTCACATGGGATATTTTTTATTTTTTTTTATAATAAACATGTAAAGTATTTTTAGACTTGGATCTTGTTTTATCATTTTTATTGAGAAATTGTTGAATTTTTTAACTTGAAACTTTTTCTATGCTTTATAAGTTAAATTGTTGGTTTTTTTTTTATAGTACGAACTTTTATTCTTAAAGATTTTTATTGCGAAATTGTTGAGTTTTTTTAACTTGAAACTTTTTTATGCTTTTATTAGTGAATGTGTTGAGTTTTTAATCGTGGATATTTTTTTTAATCATTTTAATTGAAAAATTGTAGATTTTTTTTAACTTGGATCATTTTTTTGTGGTTTTTATAGTGAAATTGTTGAGTTTATTGACTTGTAACTTTTTTTATGCTTTTATTAGTGAAAGTGTTGAGTTTTTAATCATGGAACTTTTTTTTATCATTTTTATTGAGAAATTGTAATTTTTTTAACTTGGAACTTTTTTTTTATGGTTTTTCTAATGAAATTGTTAAATTGTTTTTAAATTAGATCATTTTTTGTGGTTTTTATAGTGAAAATGTTGATTTTTCTAACATGGAACTTTTTTTATGCTTTTATTAGTGAAAGTGTTGAGTATTTTTTTAACTTGGAACTTTTTTATCATTTCTATTATGAAATTGTTGAATTTTTTAACTTGAAACTTTTTTATGCTTTTTATAGTTAAATTGTTAGGTTTTTAAACTAGTAACTTGTATTATTAATGGTTTTTATAGTGAAATTCTTGAATTTTTTAACTTGGTACCTTTTTATGCTTTTTATAGTTAAATTGTTGGGTTTTTAAACTAGGAACATTTTTATATCATTTTTTGAGAAATTGTAGATTTTTTTAACTAGGAACTTTTTTATGGTTTTTCTAATGAAATTGTTGAGTTGTATTTAACTTGGATCATATTTTGTGGTTTTTATAGGGAAATTGTTGAGTTGTTTTTAACTTAGAACATTTTTTGTGGTTTTTATAGTGAAATTGTAAAGTTTAGTAACATGGAACTTTTTTAATGCTTTTATATGTGAAAGTGTTGAGTTTTTTTAACTTGGAACTTTTTTATCCTTTTTATTCAGAAATTGTTGAATTTTTTAACTTGAAACTTTTTTATACTTTTTATAGTTAAATTGTTAGGTTTTTAAACTAGTAACTTGTATTATTAATGTTTTTTTTAGTGAAAATTGTTGAATTTTTTAACATGGTACTTTTTTATGCTTTTTAAAGTTAAATTGTTGGGTTTTTAAATTAGGAACATTTTTATATCATTTTTTTGAGAAATTGTAGATTTTTTTAACTAGGAACTTTTTTATGGTTTTTCTAATGAAATTGTTGAGTTGTTTTTAACTTAGATCATATTTTGTGGTTTTTATAGTGAAATTGTTGAGTTGTTTTTAACTTAGATCATTTTTTGTGGTTTTTATAATGAAATTGTAAAGTTTAGTAACATGGAACTTTTTTAATGCTTTTATTTGTGAAAGTCTTGAGTTTTTTTAACTTGGATCTTTTTTTTAATCCTTTTTATTGAAAAATTGTAGATTTTTTTTAACTTGGATCATTTTTGTGTGGTTTTTATAGTGAAATTGTTGAGTTTATTAACTTGGAACTTTCTTTATGCCTTTATTAGTGAAAGTGTTGAGTTTTTAATCATGGAACTTTTTTTCTTGTCATTTTTATTGAGAAATTGTAGTTTTTTTAACTTGGAACTTTTTTTTATGGTTTTTCTAATGAAAATTTTAAGTTGTTTTTAACTTAGATCATTTTTTGTGGTTTTTATAGTGAAAATGTTCAGTTTTCTAACATGGAATTTTTTTATGCTTTTATTAGTGAAGGTGTTGAGTTTTTTTTAACTTGTAACTTTTTTATGCTTTTTATAGTTAAATTGTTAGGTTTTTAAACTAGTAACTTGTATTCTTAATGGTGTTTATAGTGAAATTGTTGAATTTTTTAACTTGGTACTTTTGTTTATGCATTTTATAGTTAAATTGTTAGGTTTTTAAACTAGGAACTTTTTTATATCATTTTTTTGAGAAATTGTAGATTTTTTTAACTTGGAACTTTTTTATGGTTTTTCTAATGAAATTGTTGAGTTGTTTTAAACTTAGATCATATTTTGTGGTTTTTATAGTGAAATTGTTGAGTTGTTTTTAACTTAGATCATTTTTTGTGGTTTTTATAGTGAAATTGTAAAGTTTATTAACATTGAACTTTTTTAATGCTTTTATTTGTGAAAGTGTTGAATTTTTTTAACTTGGAACTTTTTTATCCTTTTTATTCAGAAATTGTTGAATTTTTTAACTTAGATTGTTTTATAGTTTTTATAACTAAATTGTTGAGTATTTTTTAACTTGGATCATTTTATTGTGGTTTTAATTGTGAAATTGTTGAGTTTATTAACTTGGAACATTTTTTATGCTTTTATTAGTGAAAGTGTTGAGTTTTTTTAACTTGGAACTTATTTATCCTTTTTATTCAGAAATTGTTGAATTTTTTAACTTGGATTTTTTTTATAGTTTTAATAATGAAATTTTTGAGTTGTTTTTAACTTGGATCATTTTTATGGTTTTTATAGTGAAATTGTTGATGTTTTTAACTTTGAACATTTTTTTATGGTTTTTATAGTGAAATTGTTCATATTTTTCACATGGGATATTTTTTATTTTTTTTATAGTAAAAATGTAAAGTATTTTTAGACTTGGATCTTGTTTTATCATTTTTATTGAGAAATTGTTGAATTTTTTAACTTGAAAGTTTTTCTATGCTTTTTAAGTTAAATTGTTGGGTTTTTTTTAAAGTAGGAACCTTTATTCTTAATGATTTTTATTGGGAAATTGTTGAGTTTTTTAACTTGAAACTTTTTTATGCTTTTATTAGTGAATGTGTTGAGTTTTTAATCGTGGATCTTTTTTTTTAATCATTTTAATTGAAAAAGTGTAGATTGTTTTTAACTTGGATCATTTTTTTGTGGTTTTTATAGTGAAATTGTTGAGTTTATTAACTTGTAACTTTTTTTATGCTTTTATTAGTGAAAGTGTTGAGTTTTTAATCATGGAACTTTTTTTTTATCATATTTACTGAGAAATTGTAGTTTTTTTAACTTGGAACTTTTTTTTTATGGTTTTTCTAATGAAATTTTTAAGTTGTTTTTAAATTAGATCATTTTTTGTGGTTTTTATAGTGAAAATGTTGAGTTTTCTAACATGGAACTTTTTTTATGCTTTTATTAGTGAAAGTGTTGAGTTTTTTTTTAACTTGGATCTTTTTTATCATTTCTATTATGAAATTGATGAAATTTTTAACTTGAAACTTTTTTATACTTTTTATAGTTAAATTGTTAGGTTTTTAAACTAGTAACTTGTATTATTAATGTTTTTTTTAGTGAAATTGTTGAATTTTTTAACTTGGTACTTTTTTATGCTTTTTATAGTTAAATTGTTTGGTTTTTAAACTAGGAACATTTTTATATCATATTTTTGAGAAATTGTAGATTTTTGTAACTAGGAACTTTTTTATGGTTTTTCTAATGAAATTGTTGAGTTGTTTTTAACTTAGATCATATTTTGTGGTTTTTATAGTGAAATTGTTGAGTTGTTTTTTAACTTAGATCATTTTTTGTGGTTTTTATAGTGAAATTGTAAAGTTTAGTAACATGGAACTTTTTTTAATGCTTTTATTTGTGAAAGCGTTGAGTTTTTTTAACTTGGATCTTTTTTTTAATCATTTTTATTGAAAAATTGTAGATTTGTTTTAACTTGGATCATTTTTTTTTTGTTTTTATAGTGAAATTGTTGAGTTTATTAACTTGGAACTTTTTTTATGCCTTTATTAGTGAAAGTGTTGAGTTTTTAATCATGGAACTTTTTTTCTTGTCATTTTTATTGAGAAATTGTAGTTTTTTTAACTTGGAAATTTTTTTATGGTTTTTCTTATGAAATTGTTAAGTTGTTTTTAACTTAGATCATTTTTTTGTGGTTTTTATAGTGAAAATGTTTAGTTTTCTAACATGGAACTTTTTTTATGCTTTTATTAGTGAAAGTGTTGAGTTTTTTTTAACTTGGAACTTTTTTATGCTTTTTATAGTTAAATTGTTAGGTTTTGAAACTAGTAACTTGTATTCTTAATGTGTTTTATAGGGAAATTGTTGAATTTTTTAACTTGGTACTTTTTTTATGCTTTTTATAGTTAAATTGTTAGGTTTTTAAACTAGGAGCTTTTTTATATCATTTTTTTGAGAAATTGTAGATTTTTTTAACTAGGAACTTTTTTATGTTTTTTCTAATGAAATTGTTGAGTTGTTTTTAACTTAGATCATATTTTGTGGTTTTTATAGTGAAATTGTTGAGTTGTTTTTTAACTTAGATCATTTTTTGTGGTTTTTATAGTGAAATTGTAAAGTTTAGTAACATGGAACTTTTTTTAATGCTTTTATTTGTGAAAGCGTTGAGTTTTTTTAACTTGGATCTTTTTTTTAATCATTTTTATTGAAAAATTGTAGATTTTTTTTTAACTTGGATCATTTTTTTGTGGTTTTTATAGTGTAATTGTTGAGTTTATTAACTTAGAACTTTTTTTATGCCTTTATTAGTGAAAGTGTTGAGTTTTTAATCAAGGAACTTTTTTTCTTAATCATTTTTAATGAGAAATTGTAGTTTTTTTAACTGGGAACTTTTTTTCTATGGTTTTTCTAATGAAATTGTTAAGTTGTTTTTAGCTTAGATAATTTTTTTGTGGTTTTTATAGTGAAAATGTTCAGTTTTCTAACATGGAACTTTTTTTATTCTTTTATTAGTGAAAATGTTGAGTTTTTTTTAACTTGGACCTTTTTTATGCTTTTTATAGTTAAATTGTTAGGTTTTTAAACTAGTAACTTGTATTCTTAATGTGTTTTATAGTGAAATTGTTGGATTTTTTAACTTGGTACTTTTTTTTATGCTTTTTATAGTTAAATTGTTAGGTTCTTAAACTAGGAACTTTTTTATATCATTTTTTTGAGAAATTGTAGATTTTTTTAACTAGGAACTTTTTTTTTGGTTTTTCTAATGAAATTGTTGAGTTGTTTTTAACTTAGATCATATTTTGTGGCTTTTATAGTGAAATTGTTGTGTTGTTTTTAACTCAGATCATTTTTTGTGGTTTTTATAGTGAAATTGTAAAGTTTAGTAACATGGAACTTTTTTAATGCTTTTATTTGTGAAAGTGTTGAGTTTTTTTAACTTGGAACTTTTTTATCCTTTTTATTCAGAAATTGTTGAATTTTTTAACTTAGATTGTTTTATAGTTTTTATAATGAAATTGTTGAGTAGTTTTTAACTTGGATCATTTTATTGTGGTTTTAATTGTGAAATTGTTGAGTTTATTAACTTGGAACATTTTTTATGCTTTTATTAGTGAAAGTGTTGAGTTTTTTAACTTGGAACTTATTTATCCTTTTTATTCAGAAATTGTTGAATTTTTTAACTTGGAATTTTTATAGTTTTTATAATGAAATTGTTGAGTTGTTTTTAACTTGGATCATTTTTATGGTTTTTATAGATAAATTGTTGAAGTTTTTAACTTTGAACATTTTTTTATGGTTTTTATAGTGAAATTGATCAATTTTTTCACATGGGATATTTTTTATTTTTTTTTATAATAAACATGTAAAGTATTTTTAGACTTGGATCTTGTTTTATCATTTTTATTGAGAAATTGTTGAATTTTTTAACTTGAAACTTTTTCTATGCTTTATAAGTTAAATTGTTGGTTTTTTTTTTATAGTACGAACTTTTATTCTTAAAGATTTTTATTGCGAAATTGTTGAGTTTTTTTAACTTGAAACTTTTTTATGCTTTTATTAGTGAATGTGTTGAGTTTTTAATCGTGGATATTTTTTTTAATCATTTTAATTGAAAAATTGTAGATTTTTTTTAACTTGGATCATTTTTTTGTGGTTTTTATAGTGAAATTGTTGAGTTTATTGACTTGTAACTTTTTTTATGCTTTTATTAGTGAAAGTGTTGAGTTTTTAATCATGGAACTTTTTTTTATCATTTTTATTGAGAAATTGTAATTTTTTTAACTTGGAACTTTTTTTTTATGGTTTTTCTAATGAAATTGTTAAATTGTTTTTAAATTAGATCATTTTTTGTGGTTTTTATAGTGAAAATGTTGATTTTTCTAACATGGAACTTTTTTTATGCTTTTATTAGTGAAAGTGTTGAGTATTTTTTTAACTTGGAACTTTTTTATCATTTCTATTATGAAATTGTTGAATTTTTTAACTTGAAACTTTTTTATGCTTTTTATAGTTAAATTGTTAGGTTTTTAAACTAGTAACTTGTATTATTAATGGTTTTTATAGTGAAATTCTTGAATTTTTTAACTTGGTACCTTTTTATGCTTTTTATAGTTAAATTGTTGGGTTTTTAAACTAGGAACATTTTTATATCATTTTTTGAGAAATTGTAGATTTTTTTAACTAGGAACTTTTTTATGGTTTTTCTAATGAAATTGTTGAGTTGTATTTAACTTGGATCATATTTTGTGGTTTTTATAGGGAAATTGTTGAGTTGTTTTTAACTTAGAACATTTTTTGTGGTTTTTATAGTGAAATTGTAAAGTTTAGTAACATGGAACTTTTTTAATGCTTTTATATGTGAAAGTGTTGAGTTTTTTTAACTTGGAACTTTTTTATCCTTTTTATTCAGAAATTGTTGAATTTTTTAACTTGAAACTTTTTTATACTTTTTATAGTTAAATTGTTAGGTTTTTAAACTAGTAACTTGTATTATTAATGTTTTTTTTAGTGAAAAATGTTGAATTTTTTAACATGGTACTTTTTTATGCTTTTTAAAGTTAAATTGTTGGGTTTTTAAATTAGGAACATTTTTATATCATTTTTTTGAGAAATTGTAGATTTTTTTAACTAGGAACTTTTTTATGGTTTTTCTAATGAAATTGTTGAGTTGTTTTTAACTTAGATCATATTTTGTGGTTTTTATAGTGAAATTGTTGAGTTGTTTTTAACTTAGATCATTTTTTGTGGTTTTTATAATGAAATTGTAAAGTTTAGTAACATGGAACTTTTTTAATGCTTTTATTTGTGAAAGTCTTAAGTTTTTTTAACTTGGATCTTTTTTTTAATCCTTTTTATTGAAAAATTGTAGATTTTTTTTAACTTGGATCATTTTTGTGTGGTTTTTATAGTGAAATTGTTGAGTTTATTAACTTGGAACTTTCTTTATGCCTTTATTAGTGAAAGTGTTGAGTTTTTAATCATGGAACTTTTTTTCTTGTCATTTTTATTGAGAAATTGTAGTTTTTTTAACTTGGAACTTTTTTTTATGGTTTTTCTAATGAAAATTTTAAGTTGTTTTTAACTTAGATCATTTTTTGTGGTTTTTATAGTGAAAATGTTCAGTTTTCTAACATGGAATTTTTTTATGCTTTTATTAGTGAAGGTGTTGAGTTTTTTTTAACTTGTAACTTTTTTATGCTTTTTATAGTTAAATTGTTAGGTTTTTAAACTAGTAACTTGTATTCTTAATGGTGTTTATAGTGAAATTGTTGAATTTTTTAACTTGGTACTTTTGTTTATGCATTTTATAGTTAAATTGTTAGGTTTTTAAACTAGGAACTTTTTTATATCATTTATTTGAGAAATTGTAGATTTTTTTAACTTGGAACTTTTTTATGGTTTTTCTAATGAAATTGTTGAGTTGTTTTAAACTTAGATCATATTTTGTGGTTTTTATAGTGAAATTGTTGAGTTGTTTTTAACTTAGATCATTTTTTGTGGTTTTTATAGTGAAATTGTAAAGTTTATTAACATTGAACTTTTTTAATGCTTTTATTTGTGAAAGTGTTGAATTTTTTTAACTTGGAACTTTTTTATCCTTTTTATTCCGAAATTGTTGAATTTTTTAACTTAGATTGTTTTATAGTTTTTATAACTAAATTGTTGAGTATTTTTTAACTTGGATCATTTTATTGTGGTTTTAATTGTGAAATTGTTGAGTTTATTAACTTGGAACATTTTTTATGCTTTTATTAGTGAAAGTGTTGAGTTTTTTTAACTTGGAACTTATTTATCCTTTTTATTCAGAAATTGTTGAATTTTTTAACTTGGATTTTTTTTATAGTTTTAATAATGAAATTTTTGAGTTGTTTTTAACTTGGATCATTTTTATGGTTTTTATAGTGAAATTGTTGAGGTTTTTAACTTTGAACATTTTTTTATGGTTTTTATAGTGAAATTGTTCATATTTTTCACATGGGATATTTTTTATTTTTTTTATAGTAAAAATGTAAAGTATTTTTAGACTTGGATCTTGTTTTATCATTTTTATTGAGAAATTGTTGAATTTTTTAACTTGAAAGTTTTTCTATGCTTTTTAAGTTAAATTGTTGGGTTTTTTTTAAAGTAGGAACCTTTATTCTTAATGATTTTTATTGGGAAATTGTTGAGTTTTTTAACTTGAAACTTTTTTATGCTTTTATTAGTGAATGTGTTGAGTTTTTAATCGTGGATCTTTTTTTTTAATCATTTTAATTGAAAAAGTGTAGATTGTTTTTAACTTGGATCATTTTTTTGTGGTTTTTATAGTGAAATTGTTGAGTTTATTAACTTGTAACTTTTTTTATGCTTTTATTAGTGAAAGTGTTGAGTTTTTAATCATGGAACTTTTTTTTTATCATATTTACTGAGAAATTGTAGTTTTTTTAACTTGGAACTTTTTTTTTATGGTTTTTCTAATGAAATTTTTAAGTTGTTTTTAAATTAGATCATTTTTTGTGGTTTTTATAGTGAAAATGTTGAGTTTTCTAACATGGAACTTTTTTTATGCTTTTATTAGTGAAAGTGTTGAGTTTTTTTTTAACTTGGATCTTTTTTATCATTTCTATTATGAAATTGATGAAATTTTTAACTTGAAACTTTTTTATACTTTTTATAGTTAAATTGTTAGGTTTTTAAACTAGTAACTTGTATTATTAATGTTTTTTTTAGTGAAATTGTTGAATTTTTTAACTTGGTACTTTTTTATGCTTTTTATAGTTAAATTGTTTGGTTTTTAAACTAGGAACATTTTTATATCATATTTTTGAGAAATTGTAGATTTTTGTAACTAGGAACTTTTTTATGGTTTTTCTAATGAAATTGTTGAGTTGTTTTTAACTTAGATCATATTTTGTGGTTTTTATAGTGAAATTGTTGAGTTGTTTTTTAACTTAGATCATTTTTTGTGGTTTTTATAGTGAAATTGTAAAGTTTAGTAACATGGAACTTTTTTTAATGCTTTTATTTGTGAAAGCGTTGAGTTTTTTTAACTTGGATCTTTTTTTTAATCATTTTTATTGAAAAATTGTAGATTTGTTTTAACTTGGATCATTTTTTTTTTTGTTTTTATAGTGAAATTGTTGAGTTTATTAACTTGGAACTTTTTTTATGCCTTTATTAGTGAAAGTGTTGAGTTTTTAATCATGGAACTTTTTTTCTTGTCATTTTTATTGAGAAATTGTAGTTTTTTTAACTTGGAAATTTTTTTATGGTTTTTCTTATGAAATTGTTAAGTTGTTTTTAACTTAGATCATTTTTTTGTGGTTTTTATAGTGAAAATGTTTAGTTTTCTAACATGGAACTTTTTTTATGCTTTTATTAGTGAAAGTGTTGAGTTTTTTTTAACTTGGAACTTTTTTATGCTTTTTATAGTTAAATTGTTAGGTTTTGAAACTAGTAACTTGTATTCTTAATGTGTTTTATAGGGAAATTGTTGAATTTTTTAACTTGGTACTTTTTTTATGCTTTTTATAGTTAAATTGTTAGGTTTTTAAACTAGGAGCTTTTTTATATCATTTTTTTGAGAAATTGTAGATTTTTTTAACTAGGAACTTTTTTATGTTTTTTCTAATGAAATTGTTGAGTTGTTTTTAACTTAGATCATATTTTGTGGTTTTTATAGTGAAATTGTTGAGTTGTTTTTTAACTTAGATCATTTTTTGTGGTTTTTATAGTGAAATTGTAAAGTTTAGTAACATGGAACTTTTTTTAATGCTTTTATTTGTGAAAGCGTTGAGTTTTTTTAACTTGGATCTTTTTTTTAATCATTTTTATTGAAAAATTGTAGATTTTTTTTTAACTTGGATCATTTTTTTGTGGTTTTTATAGTGTAATTGTTGAGTTTATTAACTTAGAACTTTTTTTATGCCTTTATTAGTGAAAGTGTTGAGTTTTTAATCAAGGAACTTTTTTTCTTAATCATTTTTAATGAGAAATTGTAGTTTTTTTAACTGGGAACTTTTTTTCTATGGTTTTTCTAATGAAATTGTTAAGTTGTTTTTAGCTTAGATAATTTTTTTGTGGTTTTTATAGTGAAAATGTTCAGTTTTCTAACATGGAACTTTTTTTATTCTTTTATTAGTGAAAATGTTGAGTTTTTTTTAACTTGGACCTTTTTTATGCTTTTTATAGTTAAATTGTTAGGTTTTTAAACTAGTAACTTGTATTCTTAATGTGTTTTATAGTGAAATTGTTGGATTTTTTAACTTGGTACTTTTTTTTATGCTTTTTATAGTTAAATTGTTAGGTTCTTAAACTAGGAACTTTTTTATATCATTTTTTTGAGAAATTGTAGATTTTTTTAACTAGGAACTTTTTTTTTGGTTTTTCTAATGAAATTGTTGAGTTGTTTTTAACTTAGATCATATTTTGTGGCTTTTATAGTGAAATTGTTGTGTTGTTTTTAACTCAGATCATTTTTTGTGGTTTTTATAGTGAAATTGTAAAGTTTAGTAACATGGAACTTTTTTAATGCTTTTATTTGTGAAAGTGTTGAGTTTTTTTAACTTGGAACTTTTTTATCCTTTTTATTCAGAAATTGTTGAATTTTTTAACTTAGATTGTTTTATAGTTTTTATAATGAAATTGTTGAGTAGTTTTTAACTTGGATCATTTTATTGTGGTTTTAATTGTGAAATTGTTGAGTTTATTAACTTGGAACATTTTTTATGCTTTTATTAGTGAAAGTGTTGATTTTTTTAACTTGGAACTTATTTATCCTTTTTATTCAGAAATTGTTGAATTTTTTAACTTGGAATTTTTATAGTTTTTATAATGAAATTGTTGAGTTGTTTTTAACTTGGATCATTTTTATGGTTTTTATAGATAAATTGTTGAAGTTTTTAACTTTGAACATTTTTTTATGGATTTTATAGTGAAATTGATTAATTTTTTCACATGGGATATTTTTTATTTTTTTTTATAGTAAACATGTAAAGTATTTTTAGACTTGGATCTTGTTTTATCATTTTTATTGAGAAATTGTTGAATTTTTTAACTTGAAACTTTTTCTATGCTTTTTAAGTTAAATTGTTGGGTTTTTTTTATAGTACGAACTTTTATTCTTAAAGATTTTTATTGCGAAATTGTTGAGTTTTTTAACTTGAAACTTTTTTATGCTTTTATTAGTGAATGTGTTGAGTTTTTAATCGTGGATATTTTTTTTAATCATTTTAATTGAAAAATTGTAGATTTTTTTTAACTTGGATCATTTTTTTGTGGTTTTTATAGTGAAATTGTTGAGTTTATTGACTTGTAACTTTTTTTATGCTTTTATTAGTGAAAGTGTTGAGTTTTTAATCATGGAACTTTTTTTTATCATTTTTATTGAGAAATTGTAATTTTTTTAACTTGGAACTTTTTTTTTATGGTTTTTCTAATGAAATTGTTAAATTGTTTTTAAATTAGATCATTTTTTGTGGTTTTTATAGTGAAAATGTTGATTTTTCTAACATGGAACTTTTTTTATGCTTTTATTAGTGAAAGTGTTGAGTATTTTTTTAACTTGGAACTTTTTTATCATTTCTATTATGAAATTGTTGAATTTTTTAACTTGAAACTTTTTTATGCTTTTTATAGTTAAATTGTTAGGTTTTTAAACTAGTAACTTGTATTATTAATGGTTTTTATAGTGAAATTCTTGAATTTTTTAACTTGGTACCTTTTTATGCTTTTTATAGTTAAATTGTTGGGTTTTTAAACTAGGAACATTTTTATATCATTTTTTGAGAAATTGTAGATTTTTTTAACTAGGAACTTTTTTATGGTTTTTCTAATGAAATTGTTGAGTTGTATTTAACTTGGATCATATTTTGTGGTTTTTATAGGGAAATTGTTGAGTTGTTTTTAACTTAGAACATTTTTTGTGGTTTTTATAGTGAAATTGTAAAGTTTAGTAACATGGAACTTTTTTAATGCTTTTATATGTGAAAGTGTTGAGTTTTTTTAACTTGGAACTTTTTTATCCTTTTTATTCAGAAATTGTTGAATTTTTTAACTTGAAACTTTTTTATACTTTTTATAGTTAAATTGTTAGGTTTTTAAACTAGTAACTTGTATTATTAATGTTTTTTTTAGTGAAAAATGTTGAATTTTTTAACATGGTACTTTTTTATGCTTTTTAAAGTTAAATTGTTGGGTTTTTAAATTAGGAACATTTTTATATCATTTTTTTGAGAAATTGTAGATTTTTTTAACTAGGAACTTTTTTATGGTTTTTCTAATGAAATTGTTGAGTTGTTTTTAACTTAGATCATATTTTGTGGTTTTTATAGTGAAATTGTTGAGTTGTTTTTAACTTAGATCATTTTTTGTGGTTTTTATAATGAAATTGTAAAGTTTAGTAACATGGAACTTTTTTAATGCTTTTATTTGTGAAAGTCTTAAGTTTTTTTAACTTGGATCTTTTTTTTAATCCTTTTTATTGAAAAATTGTAGATTTTTTTTAACTTGGATCATTTTTGTGTGGTTTTTATAGTGAAATTGTTGAGTTTATTAACTTGGAACTTTCTTTATGCCTTTATTAGTGAAAGTGTTGAGTTTTTAATCATGGAACTTTTTTTCTTGTCATTTTTATTGAGAAATTGTAGTTTTTTTAACTTGGAACTTTTTTTTATGGTTTTTCTAATGAAAATTTTAAGTTGTTTTTAACTTAGATCATTTTTTGTGGTTTTTATAGTGAAAATGTTCAGTTTTCTAACATGGAATTTTTTTATGCTTTTATTAGTGAAGGTGTTGAGTTTTTTTTAACTTGTAACTTTTTTATGCTTTTTATAGTTAAATTGTTAGGTTTTTAAACTAGTAACTTGTATTCTTAATGGTGTTTATAGTGAAATTGTTGAATTTTTTAACTTGGTACTTTTGTTTATGCATTTTATAGTTAAATTGTTAGGTTTTTAAACTAGGAACTTTTTTATATCATTTATTTGAGAAATTGTAGATTTTTTTAACTTGGAACTTTTTTATGGTTTTTCTAATGAAATTGTTGAGTTGTTTTAAACTTAGATCATATTTTGTGGTTTTTATAGTGAAATTGTTGAGTTGTTTTTAACTTAGATCATTTTTTGTGGTTTTTATAGTGAAATTGTAAAGTTTATTAACATTGAACTTTTTTAATGCTTTTATTTGTGAAAGTGTTGAATTTTTTTAACTTGGAACTTTTTTATCCTTTTTATTCCGAAATTGTTGAATTTTTTAACTTAGATTGTTTTATAGTTTTTATAACTAAATTGTTGAGTATTTTTTAACTTGGATCATTTTATTGTGGTTTTAATTGTGAAATTGTTGAGTTTATTAACTTGGAACATTTTTTATGCTTTTATTAGTGAAAGTGTTGAGTTTTTTTAACTTGGAACTTATTTATCCTTTTTATTCAGAAATTGTTGAATTTTTTAACTTGGATTTTTTTTATAGTTTTAATAATGAAATTTTTGAGTTGTTTTTAACTTGGATCATTTTTATGGTTTTTATAGTGAAATTGTTGAGGTTTTTAACTTTGAACATTTTTTTATGGTTTTTATAGTGAAATTGTTCATATTTTTCACATGGGATATTTTTTATTTTTTTTATAGTAAAAATGTAAAGTATTTTTAGACTTGGATCTTGTTTTATCATTTTTATTGAGAAATTGTTGAATTTTTTAACTTGAAAGTTTTTCTATGCTTTTTAAGTTAAATTGTTGGGTTTTTTTTAAAGTAGGAACCTTTATTCTTAATGATTTTTATTGGGAAATTGTTGAGTTTTTTAACTTGAAACTTTTTTATGCTTTTATTAGTGAATGTGTTGAGTTTTTAATCGTGGATCTTTTTTTTTAATCATTTTAATTGAAAAAGTGTAGATTGTTTTTAACTTGGATCATTTTTTTGTGGTTTTTATAGTGAAATTGTTGAGTTTATTAACTTGTAACTTTTTTTATGCTTTTATTAGTGAAAGTGTTGAGTTTTTAATCATGGAACTTTTTTTTTATCATATTTACTGAGAAATTGTAGTTTTTTTAACTTGGAACTTTTTTTTTATGGTTTTTCTAATGAAATTTTTAAGTTGTTTTTAAATTAGATCATTTTTTGTGGTTTTTATAGTGAAAATGTTGAGTTTTCTAACATGGAACTTTTTTTATGCTTTTATTAGTGAAAGTGTTGAGTTTTTTTTTAACTTGGATCTTTTTTATCATTTCTATTATGAAATTGATGAAATTTTTAACTTGAAACTTTTTTATACTTTTTATAGTTAAATTGTTAGGTTTTTAAACTAGTAACTTGTATTATTAATGTTTTTTTTAGTGAAATTGTTGAATTTTTTAACTTGGTACTTTTTTATGCTTTTTATAGTTAAATTGTTTGGTTTTTAAACTAGGAACATTTTTATATCATATTTTTGAGAAATTGTAGATTTTTGTAACTAGGAACTTTTTTATGGTTTTTCTAATGAAATTGTTGAGTTGTTTTTAACTTAGATCATATTTTGTGGTTTTTATAGTGAAATTGTTGAGTTGTTTTTTAACTTAGATCATTTTTTGTGGTTTTTATAGTGAAATTGTAAAGTTTAGTAACATGGAACTTTTTTTAATGCTTTTATTTGTGAAAGCGTTGAGTTTTTTTAACTTGGATCTTTTTTTTAATCATTTTTATTGAAAAATTGTAGATTTGTTTTAACTTGGATCATTTTTTTTTTGTTTTTATAGTGAAATTGTTGAGTTTATTAACTTGGAACTTTTTTTATGCCTTTATTAGTGAAAGTGTTGAGTTTTTAATCATGGAACTTTTTTTCTTGTCATTTTTATTGAGAAATTGTAGTTTTTTTAACTTGGAAATTTTTTTATGGTTTTTCTTATGAAATTGTTAAGTTGTTTTTAACTTAGATCATTTTTTTGTGGTTTTTATAGTGAAAATGTTTAGTTTTCTAACATGGAACTTTTTTTATGCTTTTATTAGTGAAAGTGTTGAGTTTTTTTTAACTTGGAACTTTTTTATGCTTTTTATAGTTAAATTGTTAGGTTTTGAAACTAGTAACTTGTATTCTTAATGTGTTTTATAGGGAAATTGTTGAATTTTTTAACTTGGTACTTTTTTTATGCTTTTTATAGTTAAATTGTTAGGTTTTTAAACTAGGAGCTTTTTTATATCATTTTTTTGAGAAATTGTAGATTTTTTTAACTAGGAACTTTTTTATGTTTTTTCTAATGAAATTGTTGAGTTGTTTTTAACTTAGATCATATTTTGTGGTTTTTATAGTGAAATTGTTGAGTTGTTTTTTAACTTAGATCATTTTTTGTGGTTTTTATAGTGAAATTGTAAAGTTTAGTAACATGGAACTTTTTTTAATGCTTTTATTTGTGAAAGCGTTGAGTTTTTTTAACTTGGATCTTTTTTTTAATCATTTTTATTGAAAAATTGTAGATTTTTTTTTAACTTGGATCATTTTTTTGTGGTTTTTATAGTGTAATTGTTGAGTTTATTAACTTAGAACTTTTTTTATGCCTTTATTAGTGAAAGTGTTGAGTTTTTAATCAAGGAACTTTTTTTCTTAATCATTTTTAATGAGAAATTGTAGTTTTTTTAACTGGGAACTTTTTTTCTATGGTTTTTCTAATGAAATTGTTAAGTTGTTTTTAGCTTAGATAATTTTTTTGTGGTTTTTATAGTGAAAATGTTCAGTTTTCTAACATGGAACTTTTTTTATTCTTTTATTAGTGAAAATGTTGAGTTTTTTTTAACTTGGACCTTTTTTATGCTTTTTATAGTTAAATTGTTAGGTTTTTAAACTAGTAACTTGTATTCTTAATGTGTTTTATAGTGAAATTGTTGGATTTTTTAACTTGGTACTTTTTTTTATGCTTTTTATAGTTAAATTGTTAGGTTCTTAAACTAGGAACTTTTTTATATCATTTTTTTGAGAAATTGTAGATTTTTTTAACTAGGAACTTTTTTTTTGGTTTTTCTAATGAAATTGTTGAGTTGTTTTTAACTTAGATCATATTTTGTGGCTTTTATAGTGAAATTGTTGTGTTGTTTTTAACTCAGATCATTTTTTGTGGTTTTTATAGTGAAATTGTAAAGTTTAGTAACATGGAACTTTTTTAATGCTTTTATTTGTGAAAGTGTTGAGTTTTTTTAACTTGGAACTTTTTTATCCTTTTTATTCAGAAATTGTTGAATTTTTTAACTTAGATTGTTTTATAGTTTTTATAATGAAATTGTTGAGTAGTTTTTAACTTGGATCATTTTATTGTGGTTTTAATTGTGAAATTGTTGAGTTTATTAACTTGGAACATTTTTTATGCTTTTATTAGTGAAAGTGTTGATTTTTTTAACTTGGAACTTATTTATCCTTTTTATTCAGAAATTGTTGAATTTTTTAACTTGGAATTTTTATAGTTTTTATAATGAAATTGTTGAGTTGTTTTTAACTTGGATCATTTTTATGGTTTTTATAGATAAATTGTTGAAGTTTTTAACTTTGAACATTTTTTTATGGATTTTATAGTGAAATTGATTAATTTTTTCACATGGGATATTTTTTATTTTTTTTTATAGTAAACATGTAAAGTATTTTTAGACTTGGATCTTGTTTTATCATTTTTATTGAGAAATTGTTGAATTTTTTAACTTGAAACTTTTTCTATGCTTTTTAAGTTAAATTGTTGGGTTTTTTTTATAGTACGAACTTTTATTCTTAAAGATTTTTATTGCGAAATTGTTGAGTTTTTTAACTTGAAACTTTTTTATGCTTTTATTAGTGAATGTGTTGAGTTTTTAATCGTGGATATTTTTTTTAATCATTTTAATTGAAAAATTGTAGATTTTTTTTAACTTGGATCATTTTTTTGTGGTTTTTATAGTGAAATTGTTGAGTTTATTGACTTGTAACTTTTTTTATGCTTTTATTAGTGAAAGTGTTGAGTTTTTAATCATGGAACTTTTTTTTATCATTTTTATTGAGAAATTGTAATTTTTTTAACTTGGAACTTTTTTTTTTATGGTTTTTCTAATGAAATTGTTAAATTGTTTTTAAATTAGATCATTTTTTGTGGTTTTTATAGTGAAAATGTTGATTTTTCTAACATGGAACTTTTTTTTATGCTTTTATTAGTGAAAGTGTTGATTATTTTTTTAACTTGGAACTTTTTTATCATTTCTATTATGAAATTGTTGAATTTTTTAACTTGAAACTTTTTTATGCTTTTTATAGTTAAATTGTTAGGTTTTTAAACTAGTAACTTGTATTATTAATGGTTTTTATAGTGAAATTGTTGAATTTTTTAACTTGGTACTTTTTTATGCTTTTTATAGTTAAATTGTTGGGTTTTTAAACTAGGAACATTTTTATATCATTTTTTTGAGAAATTGTAGATTTTTTTAACTAGGAACTTTTTTATGGTTTTTCTAATGAAATTGTTGAGTTGTATTTAACTTGGATCATATTTTGTGGTTTTTATAGGGAAATTGTTGAGTTGTTTTTAACTTAGAACATTTTTTGTGGTTTTTATAGTGAAATTGTAAAGTTTAGTAACATGGAACTTTTTTAATGCTTTTATATGTGAAAGTGTTGAGTTTTTTTAACTTGGAACTTTTTTATCCTTTTTATTCAGAAATTGTTGAATTTTTTAACTTGAAACTTTTTTATACTTTTTATAGTTAAATTGTTAGGTTTTTAAACTAGTAACTTGTATTATTAATGTTTTTTTTAGTGAAATTGTTGAATTTTTTAACTTGGTACTTTTTTATGCTTTTTATAGTTAAATTGTTGGGCTTTTAAACTAGGAACATTTTTATATCATATTTTTGAGAAATTGTAGATTTTTTTAACTAGGAACTTTTTTATGGTTTTTCTAATGAAATTGTTGAGTTGTTTTTAACTTAGATCATATTTTGTGGTTTTTATAGTGAAATTGTTGAGTTGTTTTTAACTTAGATCATTTTTTGTGGTTTGTATAGTGAAATTGTAAAGTTTAGTAACATGGAACTTTTTTAATGCTTGAAAATGTGAAAGTGTTGAGTTTTTTTAACTTGGAAATTTTTTATCCTTTTTATTCAGAAATTGTTGAATTTTTTAACTTGAAACTTTTTTATACTTTTTATAGTTAAATTGTTAAGTTTTTAAACTAGTAACTTGTATTATTAATGTTTTTTTTAGTGAAATTGTTGAATTTTTTAACTTGGTACTTTTTTATGCTTTTTATAGTTAAATTGTTGGGCTTTTAAACTAGGAACATTTTTATATCATATTTTTGAGAAATTGTAGATTTTTTTAACTAGGAACTTTTTTATGGTTTTTCTAATGAAATTGTTGAGTTGTTTTTAACTTAGATTATATTTTGTGGTTTTTATAGTGAAATTGTTGAGTTGTTTTTAACTTAGATCATTTTTTGTGGTTTTTATAGTGAAATTGTAAAGTTTATTAACATGGAACTTTTTTAATGCTTTTATTTGTGAAAGTGTTGAGTTTTTTTAACTTGGATCTTTTTTTTAATCATTTTTATTGAAAAATTGCAGATTTGTTTTAAATTGGATCATTTTTTTGTGGTTTTTATAGTGAAATTGTTGAGTTTATTAACTTGGAACTTTTTTTATGCCTTTATTAGTGAAAGTGTTGAGTTTTTAATCATGGAACTTTTTTTTTATCATTTTTATTGAGAAATTGTAGTTTTTTTAACTTGGAACTTTTTTTTATGGTTTTTCTAATGAAATTGTTAAGTTGTTTTTAACTTAGATCATTTTTTTGTGGTTTTTATATTGAAAATGTTCAGTTTTCTAACATGGAACTTTTTTTATGCTTTTATTAGTGAAAGTGTTGAATTTTTTTAACTTGGAACTTTTTTATGCCTTTTATAGTTAAATTGTTAGGTTTTTAAACTAGTAACTTGTATTCTTAATGGATTTTATAGTGAAATTGTTGAATTTTTTAACTTGGTACTTTTGTTTATGCATTTTATAGTTAAATTGTTAGGTTTTTAAACTAGGAACTTTTTTACATCATTATTTTGAGAAATTGTAGATTTTTTTAACTAGGAACTTTTTTATGGTTTTTCTAATGAAATTGTTGAGTTGTTTTTAACTTAGATCATATTTTGTGGTTTTTATAGTGAAATTGTTGAGTTGTTTTTAACTTAGAACATTTTTTTGTGGTTTTTATAGTGAAATTGTAAAGTTTAGTAACATTGAACTTTTTTAATGCTTTTATTTGTGAAAGTGTTGTGTTTTTTTAACTTGGAATTTTTTTATCCTTTTTATTCAGAAATTGTTGAATTTTTTAACTTAGATTGTTTTATAGTTTTTATAACTAAATTGTTGAGTAGTTTTTAACTTGGATCATTTTATTGTGGTTTTAATTGTGAAATTGTTGAGTTTATTAACTTGGAATATTTTTTATGCTTTTATTAGTGAAAGTGTTGAGTTTTTTTAACTTGGAACTTATTTATCCTTTTTATTTAGAAATTGTTGAATTTTTTAACTTGGATTTTTTTATAGTTTTTATAATGAAATTGTTGAGTTGTTTTTAACTTGGATCATTTTTATGGTTTTTATAGTGAAATTGTTGAGGTTTTTAACTTTTAACGATTATTTATGGTTTTTATAGTGAAATTGTTCGATTTTTTCACATGGGATATTTTTTATTTTTTTATAGTAAAAATGTAAAGTATTTTTAGACTTGTATCATGTTTTATCATTTTTATTGAGAAATTGTTGAATTTTTTAACTTGAAACTTTTTCTATGCTTTTTAAGTTAAATTGTTGGGTTTTTTAAAGTAGGAACCTTTATTCTTAATGATTTTTATTGAAAAATTGTTGAGTTTTTTAACTTGAAACTTTTTTATGCTTTTATTAGTGAATGTGTTGAGTTTTTAATTGTGGATCTTTTTTTTAATCATTTTAATTGAAAAATTTTAGATTGTTTTTAACTTGGATCATTTTTTATGGTTTTTATAGTGAAATTGTTGAGTTTATTAACTTGTAACTTTTTTTATGCTTTTATTAGTGAAAATGTTGAGTTTTTAATCATGGAACTTTTTTTTATCATTTTTATTGAGAAATTGTAGTTTTTTTAACTTTGAACTTTTTTTTTATGGTTTTTCTAATGAAATTGTTAAGTTGTTTTTAAATTAGATCATTTTTTGTGGTTTTTATAGTGAAAATGTTGAGTTTTCTAACATGGAACTTTTTTTATGCTTTTATTAGTGAAAGTGTTGAGTTTTTTTTAACTTGGATCTTTTTTATCATTTCTATTATGAAATTGATGAATTTTTTAACTTGAAACTTTTTTATGCTTTTTATAGTTAAATTGTAGGTTTTTAAACTAGTAACTTGTATTATTAATGGTTTTTATAGTGAAATTGTTGAATTTTTTTAACTTGGTACTTTTTTATGCTTTTTATAGTTAAATTGTAGGGTTTTTAAACTAGGAACATTTTTATATCATTTTTTTTCAGAAATAGAAGATTTTTTTAACTAGGAACTTTTTTATGGTTTTTCTAATAAAATTGTTGAGTTGTTTTTAACTTAGATCATATTTTGTGGTTTTTATAGGGAAATTGTTGGGTTGTTTTTAACTTAGAACATTTTTTGTGGTTTTTATAGTGAAATTGTAAAGTTTAGTAACATGGAACTTTTTTAATGCTTTTATATGTGAAAGTGTTGAGTTTTTTTAATTTGGAACTTTTATATCCTTTTTATTCAGAAATTGTTGAATTTTTTAACTTGAAACTTTTTTATACTTTTTATAGTTAAATTGTTAGGTTTTTAAATTTTAACTTGTATTATTAATGGTTTTTTAGTGAAATTGTTGAATTTTTTAACTTGGTACTTTTTTATGCTTTTTATAGTTAAATTGTTGGGTTTTTAAACTAGGAATATTTTTTTATCATTTTTTTAAAAAAATTGTAGATTTTTTTAACTAGGAACTTTTTTTTATGGTTTTTCTAATGAAATTGGTTAGTTGTTTTTAACTTAGATCATATTTTGTGGTTTTTATAGTGAAATTGTTGAGTTGTTTTTAACTTCATTTTTTGTGGTTTTTATAGTGAAATTGTAAAGTTTAGTAACATTGAACTTTTTTAATGCTTTTATTTGTGAAAGTGTTGAGTTTTTTTAACTTGGATCTTTTTTTAATCATTTTTATTGAAAAATTGTAGATTTTTTTTAACTTAGATAATTTTTTGTGTGGTTTTTATAGTGAAATTGTTGAATTTATTAACTTGGAACTTTTTTTATGCCTTTATTAGTCAAAGTGTTGAGTTTTTAATCATGGAACTTTTTTTTTATCATTTTTATTGAGAAATTGTAGTTTTTTTTATATGGAACTTTTTTTTTATGGTTTTTCTAATGAAATTGTTAAGTTGTTTTTAACTTATATCATATTTTGTGGTTTTTATAGTGAAAATGTTCAGTTTTCTAACATGGAACTTTTTTTATGCTTTTATTAGTGAAAGTGTTGAGTTTTTTTTAACTTGGAACTTTTTTATGCTTTTTATAGTTAAATTGTTAGGTTTTTAAACTAGTAAATTGTATTCTTAATGGTTTTTATAGTGAAATTGTTGAATTTTTTAACTTGGTACTTTTATTTATGCTTTTTATAGTTAAATTGTTAGGTTTTTAAACTAGGAACTTTTTTATATCATTTTTTTGAGAAATTGTAGATTTTTTTAACTAGGAACTTTTTTTATGGTTTTTCTAATGAAATTGTTGAGTTGTTTTTAGCTTAGATCATATTTTGTGGTTTCTATAGTGAAATTGTTGAGTTGTTTTTAACTTAGATCATTTTTTGTGGTTTTTATAGTGAAATTGTAAAGTTTAGTAACATGGAACTTTTTTAATGCTTTTATTTGTGAAAGTGTTGAGTTTTTTTAACTTGGAACTTTTTTATCCTTTTTATTCAGAAATTGTTGAATTTTTTAACTTAGATTTTTTTATAGTTTTTATAATGAAATTGTTGAGTAGTTTTTAACTTGGATCATTTTATTGTGGTTTTAATTTTGAAATTGTTGAGTTTATTAACTTGGAACATTTTTTATGCTTTTATTAATGAAAGTGTTGAGTTTTTTAACTTGGAACTTATTTATCCTTTTTATTCAGAAATTGTTGAATTTTTTAACTTGGATTTTTTTATAGTTTTTATTATGAAATTGTTGAGTTGTTTTTAATTTGGATCATTTTTATGGTTTTTATAGTGAAATTGTTGAGGTTTTTAACTTGAACATTTTTTTATGGTTTTTATAGTGAAATTGTTCAATTTATTCACATGGGATATTTTTTATTTTTTTAATAGTAAAAATGTAAAGTATTTTTAGACTTGGATCTTGTTTTATCATTTTTATTGAGAAATTGTTGAATTTTTTAACTTGAAACTTTTTCTATGCTTTTTAAGTTAAATTGTTGGGTTTTTTAAAGTAGGAACTATTATTCTTAATGATTTTTATTGCGAAATTGTTGAGTATTTTTACTTGAAACTTTTTTATGATTTTATTAGTGAATGTGTTGAGTTTTTAATCGTGGATCTTTTTTTAATCATTTTTATTGAAAAATTGTAGATTTTTGTTTACTTGGATCATTTTTTTTGTGGTTTTTATAGTGAAATTGTTGAGTTTATTAACTTGGAACTTTTTTTATGCCTTTATTAGTGAAAGTGTTGAGTTTTTAATCATGGAACTTTTTTGTTATCATTTTTATTGAGAAATTGTATTTTTTTTAACTTGAAACTTTTTTTTAATGGTTTTTCTAATGAAATTGTTAAGTTGTATTTAACTTTGATCAATTTTTGTGGTTTTTATAGTGAAAATGTTGAGTTTTCTAACTTGGAACTTTGTTTATGCTTTTATTAGTGAATGTGTTGAGTGTTTTTTTAACTTGGAACTTTTTTATGCTTTTTTATTAAGAAATTGTTAAATTTTTTAACTTGAAACTTTTTTATGCTTTTTATAGTTAAATTGTTAGGTTTTTAAACTAGTAACTTGTATGCTTAATGGTTTTTATAGTGAAATTGTTGAATTTTTTAACTTGGTACTTTTGTATGCTTTTTACAGTTAAATTGTTGGGTTTTTAAACTATTAACTTTTTTATATCATTTTTTTTGAGAAATTTTAGAATTTTTTAACTAGGAACTTTTTTATGGTTTTTCTAATGAAATTATTGAGTTGTTTTTAACTTAGATCATATTTTGTGGTTTTTATAGTGAAATTGTTGGGTTGTTTGTAACTTAGAACATTTTTGTGGTTTTTATAGTGAAATTGTAAAGTTTAGTAACATGGAACTTTTTTAATGCTTTTATATGTGAAAGTGTTGAGTTTTTTTAACTTGGAACTTTTTTATCTTTTTTATTAAGAAATTGTTGAATTTTTTAACTTGAAACTTTTTTATGCTTTTTATAGTTAAATTGTTAGGTTTTTAAACTAGTAACTTGTATTATTAATGGTTTTTATAGTGAAATTGTTGAATTTTTTAACTTGGTAATTTTTTATGCTTTTTATAGTTAAATTATTGGGTTTTTAAACTAGGAACATTTTTATATCATTTTTTTGAGAAATTGTAGATTTTTTTAACTAGGAACTTTTTTATGGTTTTTCTAATGAAATTGTTGAGTTGTTTTTAACTTAGATCATATTTTGTGGTTTTTATAGTGAAATTGTTGAGTTGTTTTTAACTTAGATCATTTTTTGTGGTTTGTATAGTGAAATTGTAAAGTTTAGTAACATGGAACTTTTTTAATGCTTTTATATGTGAAAGTGTTGAGTTTTTTTAATTTGGAACTTTTTATCCTTTTTATTCAGAAATTGTTGAAATTTTTAACTTAGATTTTTTTTATAGTTTTTATAATGAAATTGTTGAGTAGTTTTAACTTGGATCATTTTATTGTGGTTTTAATTGTGAAATTGTTGAGTTTATTAACTTGGAACATTTTTTATGCTTTTATTAGTGAAAGTGTTGAGTTTTTTTAACTTGGAACTTATTTATACTTTTTATTCAGAAATTGTTGCAATTTTAATCTTATATTTTTTTATAGTTTTTATAATAATATTGTTGAGTTGTTTTTAACTTGGATCATTTTTATGGTTTTTATAGTGAAATTGTTGAGTTTTTTTAACTTTGAACAGTTTTTTTTATGGTTTTTATAGTGAAATTGTTCAATACTTTTCACATGGGACATTTTTTATTTTTATTTTATAATAAAAATGTAAAGTGTTTTTAGACTTGGATCTTGTTTTATCGTTTTTATTGAAAAATTGTTGAATTTTTTAATTTGAAACTTTTTCTATGCTTTTTAAGTTAAATTGTTGGGTTTTTAAACTAGGAACTTTTATTCTTAATGATTTTTATTGCGAAATTGTTGAGATTTTTAACATGAAACTTTTTTTATGCTTTTATTAATGAATGTGTTGAGTTTTTAATCATGGATCTTTTTTTTAATCATTTTTATTGAAAAATTGTAGATTTTTTTAACTCTGATCATTTTTTTGTTGTTTTTATAGTGAAATTGTTGGGTTTATTAACTTGGAACTTTTTATATGCCTTTATTAGTGAAAGTGTTGAGTTTTTAATCATGGAACTTTTTTTAAATCATTTTTATTGAGAAATTGTAGTTTTTTTAACTTCGAACTTTTTTTTATGGTTTTTATAATGAAATTGTTAAGTTGTTTTTAATTTAGATCATTTTTTGTGTTTTTTATAGTGAAAATGTTGAGTTTTCTAACTTGGAACTTTTTTTATGCTTTTATTAGTGAAAGTGTTGAGTTTTTTTTAACTTGGAACTTTTTTTTTATCATTTTTATTCAGAAATTGTTGATTTTTTTAACTTGAAACTTTTTTATGCTTTTTATAGTTAAATTGTTAGGTTTTTAAACTAGTAACTTGTATTCTTAATGGTTTTTATAATGAAATTGTTGAATTTTTTAACTTGGTACTTTTTTATGCTTTTTATTGTTAAATTGTTGGGTTTTTAAACTAGGAACTTTTTTATATCATTTTTTTGAGAAATTGTAGATTTTTTTATATGGGAACTTTATTAGGGGTTTTCTAATGAAATTGTTCAGTTGTTTTTAACTTAGATCATTTTTTGTGGTTTTTATAGTGAAATTGTTGAGTTGTTTTTAACTTAGATCATTTTTTGTGGTTTTTATAGTGAAATTGTAAATTTTAGTAACATGGAACTTTTTTAATGCTTTTATTAGTGAAAGTGTTGAGTTTTTTTAAGTTGGAACTTTTTTATCCTTTTTATTCAGAAATTGTTGAATTTTTTAACTTAGATTTTTTTATAGTTCTTATAATGAAATTGTTGAGTAGTTTTTAACTTGGATCATTTTATTGTGGTTTTAATTGTGAAATTGTTTAGTTTATTAACTTGGAACATTTTTTATGTTTTATTAGTGAGAGTGTTGAGTTTTTTAACTTGGAACTTATTTATCCTTTTTATTCAGAAATTGTTGAATTTTTTAACTTGGATTTTTTTATAGTTTTTATAATGAAATTGTTAGGTTGTTTTTAACTTGGATCATTTTTATGGTTTTTATAGTGAAATTGTTGAGGTTTTATAACTTTGAACATTTTTTATGGTTTTTATAGTGAAATTCTTCAATTTTTTTACATGGGACATTTTATATTTTTTTTATAGTAAAAATGCAAAGTGTTTTTAGACTTGGTTCTTGTTTTATCATTTTTATTGAGAAATTGTTGTATTTTTTAACTTGAAACGTTTTCTATGCTTTTTAAGTTAAATTGTTGGGTTTTTAAACTAGGAACTTTTATTCTAAATGATTTTTATTGCGAAATTATTGAGTTTTTTAACTTGAAACTAATTTTATGCTTTTATTAGTGAATGTGTTGAGGTTTTAATCATGGATCTTTTTTTTAATCATTTTTATTGAAACATTGTAGATTTTTTATAACTTGGATCTTTTTTTGTGGTTTTTTAGTGAAATTGTTGAGTTTATTAACTTGGAACTTTTATTATGCCTTTATTAGTGAAAGTGTTGAGTTTTTAATCATGGAACTTTTTTTTTATCATTTTTATTGAGAAATTTTAGTTTTTTTAACTTGGAACTTTTTTTTTATGGTTTTTCTAATGAAATTGTTAAGTTGTTTTTAACTTAGATCATTTTTTGTGGTTTTTATAGAGAAAATGTTGAGTTTTCTATCATGGAACTTTTTTTATGCTTTTATTAGTGAAAGTGTTGAGTTTTTTTTAACTTGGAACTTTTTTTCTCATTTTTATTCAGAAATTGTTGATTTTTTTAACTTGAAACTTTTTTATGCTTTGTATAGTTAAATTGTTAGGTTTTTAAACTAGTAACTTGTATTCTTAATGGTTTTTATAGTGAAATTGTTAAATTTTTTAACTTGGTACTTTTTTATGCTTTTTATTGTTAAATTGTTGGGTTTTTAAACTAGGAACTTTTTTAAATCATTTTTTTTTGAGAAATTGTAGATTTTTTTTATATAGGAACTTTATTATGGGTTTTTTAATGAAATTGTTCAGTTGTTTTTAACTTAGATCATTTTTTGTGGTTTTTATAGTGAAATTGTTGAGTTGTTTTTAACTTAGATCATTTTTTGTGGTTTTTATAGTGAAATTGTAAAGTTTAGTAACATGGAACTTTTTTAATGCTTTTATTTGTGAAAGTGTTGAGTTTTTTTAACTTGGAACTTTTTTATCCTTTTTATTCAGAAATTGTTGAATTTTTTAACTTAGATTTTTTTATAGTTCTTATAATGAAATTGTTGAGTAGTTTTTAACTTGGATCATTTTATTGTAGTTTTAATTGTGAAATTGTTGAGTTTATTAACTTGGAACATTTTTTATGTTTTATTAGTGAGAGTGTTGAGTTTTTTAACTTGGAACTTATTTATCCTTTTTATTCAGAAATTGTTGAATTTTTTAACTTGGATTTTTTTATAGTTTTTATAATGAAATTGTTGAGTTGTTTTTAACTTGGATCATTTTTATAGTATTTATAGTGAAATTGTTGAGTTTTTTAACTTTGAACATTTTTTATGGTTTTTATAGTGAAATTCTTCAATTTTTTCACATGGGACATTTTTTATTTTTTTTATACTAAAAATGCAAAGTGTTTTTAGACTTGGTTCTTGTTTTATCATTTTTATTGAGAAATTGTTGAATTTTTTAACTTGAAACGTTTTCTATGCTTTTTAAGTTAAATTGTTGGGTTTTTAAACCAGGAACTTTTATTCTAAATGATTTTTATTGCGAAATTGTTGAGTTTTTTAACTTGAAACTAATTTTAAGCTTTTATTAGTGAATGTGTTGATGTTTTAATCATGGATCTTTTTTTTAATCTTTTTTATTGAAACATTGTAGATTTTTTATAACTTGGATCTTTTTTTGTGGTTTTTTTAGTGAAATTGTTGAGTTTATTAACTTGGAACTTTTATTATGCCTTTATTAGTGAAAGTGTTGAGTTTTTAATCATGGAACATTTTTTTTATCATTTTTATTGAGAAATTTTAGTTTTTTTAACTTGGAACTTTTTTTTATGGTTTTTCTAATGAAATTGTTAAGTTGTTTTTAAATTAGATCATTTTTTGTGGTTTTTATAGTGAAAATGTTGAGTTTTCTATCATGGAACTTTTTTTATGCTTTTATTAGTGAAAGTGTTGAGATTTTTTTAACTTGGATTTTTTTTTATCATTTTTATTCAGAAATTGTTGATTTTTTTAACTTGAAACTTTTTTATGCTTTTTATAGTTAAATTGTTAGGTTTTTAAACTAGTAACTTGTATTTTTAATGGATTTTATAGTGAAATTGTTGAATTTTTTAACTTGGTACTTTTTTATGCTTTTTATTGTTAAATTTTTAGGTTTTTAAACTAGGAACTTTTTTAAATCATTTTTTTTGAGAAATTGTAGATTTTTTTATATAGGAACTTTATTATGGGTTTTCTAATGAAATTGTTAAGTTGTTTTTAACTTAGATCATTTTTTGTGGTTTTTATATTGAAATTGTTGAGTTGTTTTTAACTTAGATAATTTTTTGTGGTTTTTATAGTGAAATTGTTAAGTTTAGTAACATGGAACTTTTTTAATGCTTTTATTTGTGAAAGTGTTGAGTTTTTTTAACTTGGAACTTTTATATCCTTTTTATTAAGAAATTGTTGAATTTTTTAACTTAGACTTTTTTATAGTTCTTATAATGAAATTGTTGAGTAGTTTTTAACATGGATCATTTTATTGTGGTTTTAATTGTGAAATTGTTGAGTTTATTAACTTGGAACATTTTTTATGTTTTATTAGTGAAAGTGTTGAGTTTTTTAACTTGGAACTTATTTATCCTTTTTATTCAGAAATTGTTGAATTTTTTAACTTGGATTTTTTTATAGTTTTTATAATGATATTGTTGAGTTGTTTTTAACTTGGATCGTTTTTATAGTGAAATTGTTGAGGTTTTTAACTTTGAACATTTTTTTATGGTTTTTATAGTGAAATTGTTCAATTTTTTCACATGGGACATTTTTTGTTTTTTGATAGTAAAAATGCAAATTTTTTTTAGACTTGGTTCTTGTTTTATCATTTTTATTGAGAAATTGTTGAATTTTTTAACTTGAAACTTTTTCTATGCTTTTTATGTTAAATTGTTGGGTTTTTAAACAAGGAACTTTTATTCTAAATGATTTTTATTGCGAAATTGTTGAGTTTTTTAATTTGAAACTTATTTTATGCTTTTATTAGTGAATGTGTTGAGTTTTTAATTATGGATCTTTTTTTTTAATCATTTTTATTGAAAAATTGTAGATTTTTTTTTAACTTGGATCATTTTTTTGTGGTTTTTATAGTGAAATTGTTGAGTTTATTAACTTGGAACTTTTTATATGCCTTTATTAGTGAAAGTGTTGAGTTTTTAATCATGGAACTTTTTTTAAATCATTTTTATTTAGAAATTGTAGTTTTTTTAACTTCGAACTTTTTTTATGGTTTTTATAATGAAATTGTTAAGTTGTTTTTAATTTAGATCATTTTTTGTGGTTTTTATAGTGAAAATGTTGAGTTTTCTAACTTGGAACTTTTTTTATGCTTTTATTAGTGAAAGTGTTGAGTTTTTTTTAACTTGGAACTTTTTTTTATCATTTTTATTCAGAAATTGTTGATTTTTTTAACTTGAAACTTTTTTATGCTTTTTATAGTTAAATTTTTAGGTTTTTAAACTAGTAACTTGTATTCTTAATGGTTTTTATAGTGAAATTGTTGAATTTTTTAACTTGGTACTTTTTTATGCTTTTTATTGTTAAATTGTTGGGTTTTTATACTAGGAACTTTTTTATATCATTTTTTTGAGAAATTGTGGATTTTTTTAACTAGGAACTTTTTTATGGTTTTTCTAATGAAATTGTTGAGTTGTTTTTAACTTAGATCATATTTTTTGGTTTTTATAGTGAAATTGTTGAGTTGTTTTTAACTTTGATCATTTTTTGTGGTTTTTATAGTGAAATTGTAAAGTTTAGTAACATGGAACTTTTTTAATGCTTTTATTTGTGAAAGTGTTGAGTTTTTTTAACTTGGAACTTTTTTATCCTTTTTTTTCCAAAATTGTTGAATTTTCTAACTTAGTTTTTATAGTGAAAATTGTTGAATTTTCTAACTTAGATTTTTTTATTGTGGTTTTAATTGTGAAATTGTTGAGTTTATTAACTTGGAACATTTTTTTATGTTTTATTAGTGAGAGTGTTGAGTTTTTTAACTCGGAACTTATTTATCCTTTTTATTCAGAAATTGTTGAATTTTTTAACTTGGATTTTTTTATAGTTTTTATAATGAAATTGTTGAGTTGTTTTTAACTTGGATCATTTTTATGGTTTTTATAGTGAAATTGTTGAGTTTTTTAACTTTGAACATTTTTTATGGTTTTTATAGTGAAATTCATCAATTTTTTCACTTGGGACATTTTTTATTTTTTTTATAGTAAAAATGCAAAATGTTTTTAGACTTGGTTCTTGTTTTATCATTTTTATTGAGAAATTGTTGAATTTTTTAACTTGAAACTTTTTCTATGCTTTTTAAGTTAAATTGTTGGGTTTTTAAACTAGGAACTTTTATTCTAAATGATTTTTATTACGAAATTGTTGATTTTTTTAACTTGAAACTTATTTTATGCTTTTATTAGTGAATGTGTTGAGTTTTTAATCATGGATCTCTTTTTTAATCATTTTTATTGAAAAATTGTAGATTTTTTTTAACTTGGATCATTTTTTTGTGGTTTTTATAGTGAAATTGTTGAGTTTATTAACTTGGAATTTTTTTTATGCCTTTATTAGTGAAAGTGTTGAGTTTTTAATCATGGAACTTTTTTTTATCATTTTTATTGAGAAATTGTAGTTTTTTTTAACTTGGAACTTTTTTTTAATGGTTTTTCTAAGGAATTTGTTAAGTTGTTTTTAACTTAGATCATTTTTTGTGGTTTTTATAGTGAAAATGTTGAGTTTTCTAACATGGAACTTTTTTTATGCTTTTAATAGTGAAAGTGTTGAGTTTTTTTTTAACTTGGAACTTTTTTTTATCATTTTTATTCAGAAATTGTTGAAATTCTTAACTTGAAATTTTTTTATGCTTTTTATAGTTAAATTGTTAGGTTTTTAAATTGGTAACTTGTATTCTTAATGGTTTTTATAGTGAAATTGTTGAATTTTTAACTTGGTACTTTTTTATGCTTATTATTGTTAAATTGTTGGGTTTTTAAAATAGGAACTTTTTTATATCATTTTTTTTTGAGAAATTGTAGATTTTTTTAGATAGGAACTTTTTTATGGTTTTTCTAATGAAATTGTTGAGTTGTTTTTAACTTAGATCATATTTTTTAACTTGGATCATTTTTTTGTGGTTTTTATAGTGAAAGTAATGAGTTTATTAACTTGGAATTTTTTTTATGCCTTTATTAGTGAAAGTGTTGAGTTTTTAATCATGGAACTTTTTTTTTATCATTTTTATTGAGAAACTGTAGTTTTTTTAACTTGGAACTTTTTTTTAATGGTTTTTCTAAGGAATCTGTTAAGTTGTTTTTAACTTAGATCATTTTTTGTGGTTTTTATAGTGAAATTGTAAAGTTTAGTAACATGGAACTTTTTTAATGCTTTTATTTGTGAAAGTGTTGAGTTTTTTTTAACTTGGAACTTTTTTTTATCATTTTTATTCAGAAATTGTTGAATTTTTTAACTTGAAACTTTTTTATGCTTTTTATAGTTAAATTGTTAGGTTTTTAAATTAGAAACTTGTATTCTTAATGGTTTTCATAGTGAAATTGTTGACTTTTTTAACTTGGTACTTTTTTATGCTTATTATTGTTAAATTGTTGGGTTTTTAAAATAGGAACTTTTTTATATCATTTTTTTTGAGAAATTGTAGATTTTTTTAGATAGGAACTTTTTTATGGTTTTTCTAATGAAATTGTTGAGTTGTTTTTAACTTAGATCATATTTTTTAACTTGGATCATTTTTTTGTGGTTTTTATAGTGAAATTGTTGAGTTTATTAACTTGGAATTTTTTTTATGCATTTATTAGTGAAAGTGTTGAGTTTTTAATTATGGAACTTTTTTTTATCATTTTTATTGAGAAACTGTAGTTTTTTTAACTTGGAACTTTTTTTTAATGGTTTTTCTAAGGAATCTGTTAAGTTGTTTTTAACTTAGATCATTTTTTGTGGTTTTTATAGTGAAAATGTTGAGTTTTCTAACATGGAACTTTTTTTATGCTTTTAATAGTGAAAGTGTTGAGTTTTTTTTTAACTTGGAACTTTTTTTTATCATTTTTATTCAGAAATTGTTGAAATTCTTAACTTGAAATTTTTTTATGCTTTTTATAGTTAAATTGTTAGGTTTTTAAATTGGTAACTTGTATTCTTAATGGTTTTTATAGTGAAATTGTTGAATTTTTAACTTGGTACTTTTTTATGCTTATTATTGTTAAATTGTTGGGTTTTTAAAATAGGAACTTTTTTATATCATTTTTTTTAGAAATTGTAGATTTTTTTAGATAGGAACTTTTTTATGGTTTTTCTAATGAAATTGTTGAGTTGTTTTTAACTTAGATCATATTTTTTAACTTGGATCATTTTTTTGTGGTTTTTATAGTGAAATTAATGAGTTTATTAACTTGGAATTTTTTTTATGCCTTTATTAGTGAAAGTGTTGAGTTTTTAATTATGGAACTTTTTTTATCATTTTTATTGAGAAACTGTAGTTTTTTTAACTTGGAACTTTTTTTAATGGTTTTTCTAAGGAATATGTTAAGTTGTTTTTAACTTAGATCATTTTTTGTTGTTTTTATAGTGAAAATGTTGAGTTTTCTAACATGGAACTTTTTTTATGCTTTTATTAGTGAAAGTGTTGAATTTTTTTTAACTTGGAACTTTTTTTTATCATTTTTATTCAGAAATTGTTGAATTTTTTAACTTGAAACTTTTTTATGCTTTTTATAGTTAAATTGTTAGGTTATTAAATTAGTAACTTGTATTCTTAATGGTTTTTATAGTGAAATTGTTGACTTTTTTAACTTGGTACTTTTTTATGCTTATTATTGTTAAATTGTTGGGTTTTTAAACTAGGAACTTTTTTATATCATTTTTTTGAGAAATTGTAGATTTTTTTAGATAGGAAATTTTTTATGGTTTTTCTAATGAAATTGTTGAGTTGTTTTTAATGTAGATCATTTTTTGTGGTTTTTATAGTGAAATTGTTGAGTTGTTTTTTACTTAGATCTTTTTTTGTGGTTTTTATAGTGAAATTGTAAAGTTTAGTAACATGGAACTTTTTTAATGCTTTTATTTGTGAAAGTGTTGAGTTTTTTTAACTTGGAACTTTTTTATCCTTTTTTTTTCAGAAATTGTTGAATTTGTTAACTTTGATTTTTTTATAGGTTTTATAATGAAATTGTTGAGTAGTTTTTAACTTGGATCATTTTATTGTGGTTTTAATTGTGAAATTGTTGAGTTTTTTAACTTGGAACTTATTTATCCTTTTTATTCAGAAATTGTTGAATTTTTTAACTTGGATTTTTTTATAGTATTTATAATGAAATTGTTGAGTTGTTTTTAACTTGGATCATTTTTATGGTTTTTATAGTGAAATTGTTGAGTTTTTTAACTTTGAACATTTTTTAATGGTTTTTATAGTATAATTCTTCAATTTTTTCACATGGGACATTTTTTATTTTTTTTAAAGTAAAAATGCAAAGTGGTTTTAGACTTGGTTCTTGTTTTATCATTTTTATTTAGAAATTGTTGAATTTTTTAACTTGAAACTTTTTCTATGCTTTTTAAGTTAAATTGTTGGGTTTTTAAACTAGGAACTTTTATTCTAAATGATTTTTATTACGAAATTGTTGATTTTTTTAACTTGAAACTTATTTTATGCTTTTATTAGTGAATGTGTTGAGTTTTTAATCATGGATCTCTTTTTTAATCATTTTTATTGAAAAATTGTAGATTTTTTTTAACTTGGATCATTTTTTTGTGGTTTTTATAGTGAAATTTTTGAGTTTATTAACTTGGAATTTTTTTTATGCCTTTATTAGTGAAAGTGTTGAGTTTTTAATCATGGAACTTTTTTTTTATCATTTTTATTGAGAAACTGTAGTTTTTTTAACTTGGAACTTTTTTTTAATGGTTTTTCTAAGGAATCTGTTAAGTTGTTTTTAACTTAGATCATTTTTTGTGGTTTTTATAGTGAAAATGTTGAGTTTTCTAACATGGAACTTTTTTTATACTTTTAATAGTGAAAGTGTTGAGTTTTTTTTAACTTGGAACTTTTTTTTATCATTTTTATTCAGAAATTGTTGAATTTTTTAACTTGAAACTTTTTTATGCTTTTTATAGTTAAATTGTTAGGTTTTTAAATTAGAAACTTGTATTCTTAATGGTTTTCATAGTGAAATTGTTGACTTTTTTAACTTGGTACATTTTTATGCTTATTATTGTTAAATTGTTGGGTTTTTAAAATAGGAACTTTTTTATATCATTTTTTTTGAGAAATTGTAGATTTTTTTAGATAGGAACTTTTTTATGGTTTTTCTAATGAAATTGTTGAGTTGTTTTTAACTTAGATCATATTTTTTAACTTGGATCATTTTTTTGTGGTTTTTATAGTGAAATTGTTGAGTTTATTAACTTGGAATTTTTTTTATGCCTTTATTAGTGAAAGTGTTGAGTTTTTAATTATGGAACTTTTTTTTATCATTTTTATTGAGAAACTGTAGTTTTTTTAACTTGGAACTTTTTTTTAATGGTTTTTCTAAGGAATCTGTTAAGTTGTTTTTAACTTAGATCATTTTTTGTGGTTTTTATAGTGAAAATGTTGAGTTTTCTAACATGGAACTTTTTTTATGCTTTTATTAGTGAAAGTGTTGAGTTTTTTTTAACTTGGAACTTTTTTTTATCATTTTTATTCAGAAACTGTAGTTTTTTTAACTTGGAACTTTTTTATGCTTTTTATAGTTAAATTGTTAGGTTTTTAAATTAGTAACTTGTATTCTTAATGGTTTTTATAGTGAAATTGTGACTTTTTTAACTTGGTACTTTTTTATGCTTATTATTGTTAAATTGTTGGGTTTTTAAACTAGGAACTTTTTTATATCATTTTTTTGAGAAATTGTAGATTTTTTTAGATAGGAAATTTTTTTATGGTTTTTCTAATGAAATTGTTGAGTTGTTTTTAACTTAGATCATATTTTGTGGTTTTTATAGTGAAATTGTTGAGTTGTTTTTAACTTAGATCTTTTTTTGTGGTTTTTATAGTGAAATTGTAAAGTTTAGTAACATGGAACTTTTTTAATGCTTTTATTTGTGAAAGTGTTGAGTTTTTTTAACTTGGAACTTTTTTATCCTTTTTTTCCAGAAATTGTTGAATTTTTTAACTTTGATTTTTTTATAGGTTTTATAATGAAATTGTTGAGTTGTTTTTAACTTGGATCATTTTATTGTGGTTTTAATTGTGAAATTATTGAGTTTTTTAACTTGGAACTTATTTATCCTTTTTATTCAAAAATTGTTGAATTTTTTAACTTGGATTTTTTTATAGTATTTATAATGAAATTGTTGAGTTGTTTTTAACTTGGATCATTTTTATGGTTTTTATAGTGAAATTGTTGAGTTTTTTAACTTTGAACATTTTTTTTATGGTTTTTATAGTAAAATTCTTCAATTTTTTCACATGGGACATTTTTTATTTTTTTTAAAGTAAAAATGCAAAGTGGTTTTAGACTTGGTTCTTGTTTTATCATTTTTATTTTGAAATTGTTGAATTTTTTAACTTGAAACTTTTTCTATGCTTTTTAAGTTAAATTTTTTGGTTTTTAAACTAGGAACTTTTATTCTAAATGATTTTTATTACGAAATTGTTGATTTTTTTAACTTGAAACTTATTTTATGCTTTTATTAGTGAATGTGTTAAGTTTTTAATCATGGATCTCATTTTTAATCATTTTTATTGAAAAATTGTAGATTTTTTTTTAACTTGGATCATTTTTTTGTGGTTTTTATAGTGAAATTGTTGAGTTTATTAACTTGGAATTTTTTTTATGCCTTTATTAGTGAAAGTGTTGAGTTTTTAATCATGGAACTTTTTTTTATCATTTTTATTGAGAAATTGTAGTTTTTTTTAACTTGGAACTTTTTTTTAATGGTTTTTCTAAGGAATCTGTTAAGTTGTTTTTAACTTAGATCATTTTTTGTGGTTTTTATAGTGAAAATGTTGAGTTTTCTAACATGGAACTTTTTTTATGCTTTTAATAGTGAAAGTGTTGAGTTTTTTTAACTTGGAACTTTTTTTTATCATTTTTATTCAGAAATTGTTGAATTTTTTAACTTGAAACTTTTTTATGCTTTTTATAGTTAAATTGTTAGGTTTTTAAATTAGTAACTTGTATTCTTAATGGTTTTTATAGTGAAATTGTTGAATTTTTAACTTGGTACTTTTTTATGCTTATTATTGTTAAATTGTTGGGTTTTTAAAATAGGAACTTTTTTATATCATTTTTTTTGATAAATTGTAGATTTTTTTAGATAGGAACTTTTTTATGGTTTTTCTAATGAAATTGTTGAGTTGTTTTTAACTTAGATCATATTTTTTAACTTGGATCATTTTTTTGTGGTTTTTATAGTGAAATTGTTGAGTTTATTAACTTGGAATTTTTTTTATGCCTTTATTAGTGAAAGTGTTGAGTTTTTAATTATGGAACTTTTTTTTATCATTTTTATTGAGAAACTGTAGTTTTTTTAACTTGGAACTTTTTTTTAATGGTTTTTCTAAGGAATCTGTTAAGTTGTTTTTAACTTAGATCATTTTTTGTGGTTTTTATAGTGAAAATGTTGAGTTTTCTAACATGGAACTTTTTTTATGCTTTTATTAGTGAAAGTGTTGAGTTTTTTTTAACTTGGAACTTTTTTTTATCATTTTTATTGAGAAACTGTAGTTTTTTTAACTTGGAACTTTTTTATGCTTTTTATAGTTAAATTGTTAGGTTTTTAAATTAGTAACTTGTATTCTTAATGGTTTTTATAGTGAAATTGTGACTTTTTTAACTTGGTACTTTTTTATGCTTATTATTGTTAAATTGTTGGGTTTTTAAACTAGGAACTTTTTTATATCATTTTTTTGAGAAATTGTAGATTTTTTTAGATAGGAAATTTTTTTATGGTTTTTCTAATGAAATTGTTGAGTTGTTTTTAACTTAGATCATATTTTGTGGTTTTTATAGTGAAATTGTTGAGTTGTTTTTAACTTAGATCTTTTTTTGTGGTTTTTATAGTGAAATTGTAAAGTTTAGTAACATGGAACTTTTTTAATGCTTTTATTTGTGAAAGTGTTGAGTTTTTTTAACTTGGAACTTTTTTATCCTTTTTTTTCCAGAAATTGTTGAATTTTTTAACTTTGATTTTTTTATAGGTTTTATAATGAAATTGTTGAGTTGTTTTTAACTTGGATCATTTTATTGTGGTTTTAATTGTGAAATTATTGAGTTTTTTAACTTGGAACTTATTTATCCTTTTTATTCAAAAATTGTTGAATTTTTTAACTTGGATTTTTTTATAGTATTTATAATGAAATTGTTGAGTTGTTTTTAACTTGGATCATTTTTATGGTTTTTATAGTGAAATTGTTGAGTTTTTTAACTTTGAACATTTTTTTTATGGTTTTTATAGTAAAATTCTTCAATTTTTTCACATGGGACATTTTTTATTTTTTTTAAAGTAAAAATGCAAAGTGGTTTTAGACTTGGTTCTTGTTTTATCATTTTTATTTTGAAATTGTTGAATTTTTTAACTTGAAACTTTTTCTATGCTTTTTAAGTTAAATTTTTTGGTTTTTAAACTAGGAACTTTTATTCTAAATGATTTTTATTACGAAATTGTTGATTTTTTTAACTTGAAACTTATTTTATGCTTTTATTAGTGAATGTGTTAAGTTTTTAATCATGGATCTCATTTTTAATCATTTTTATTGAAAAATTGTAGATTTTTTTTTAACTTGGATCATTTTTTTGTGGTTTTTATAGTGAAATTGTTGAGTTTATTAACTTGGAATTTTTTTTATGCCTTTATTAGTGAAAGTGTTGAGTTTTTAATCATGGAACTTTTTTTTATCATTTTTATTGAGAAATTGTAGTTTTTTTAAACTTGGAACTTTTTTTTAATGGTTTTTCTAAGGAATCTGTTAAGTTGTTTTTAACTTAGATCATTTTTTGTGGTTTTTATAGTGAAAATGTTGAGTTTTCTAACATGGAACTTTTTTTATGCTTTTAATAGTGAAAGTGTTGAGTTTTTTTAACTTGGAACTTTTTTTTATCATTTTTATTCAGAAATTGTTGAATTTTTTAACTTGAAACTTTTTTATGCTTTTTATAGTTAAATTGTTAGGTTTTTAAATTAGTAACTTGTATTCTTAATGGTTTTTATAGTGAAATTGTTGAATTTTTAACTTGGTACTTTTTTATGCTTATTATTGTTAAATTGTTGGGTTTTTAAAATAGGAACTTTTTTATATCATTTTTTTTGATAAATTGTAGATTTTTTTAGATAGGAACTTTTTTATGGTTTTTCTAATGAAATTGTTGAGTTGTTTTTAACTTAGATCATATTTTTTAACTTGGATCATTTTTTTGTGGTTTTTATAGTGAAATTGTTGAGTTTATTAACTTGGAATTTTTTTTATGCCTTTATTAGTGAAAGTGTTGAGTTTTTAATTATGGAACTTTTTTTTATCATTTTTATTGAGAAACTGTAGTTTTTTTAACTTGGAACTTTTTTTTAATGGTTTTTCTAAGGAATCTGTTAAGTTGTTTTTAACTTAGATCATTTTTTGTGGTTTTTATAGTGAAAATGTTGAGTTTTCTAACATGGAACTTTTTTTATGCTTTTATTAGTGAAAGTGTTGAGTTTTTTTTAACTTGGAACTTTTTTTTATCATTTTTATTGAGAAACTGTAGTTTTTTTAACTTGGAACTTTTTTATGCTTTTTATAGTTAAATTGTTAGGTTTTTAAATTAGTAACTTGTATTCTTAATGGTTTTTATAGTGAAATTGTGACTTTTTTAACTTGGTACTTTTTTATGCTTATTATTGTTAAATTGTTGGGTTTTTAAACTAGGAACTTTTTTATATCATTTTTTTGAGAAATTGTAGATTTTTTTAGATAGGAAATTTTTTTATGGTTTTTCTAATGAAATTGTTGAGTTGTTTTTAACTTAGATCATATTTTGTGGTTTTTATAGTGAAATTGTTGAGTTGTTTTTAACTTAGATCTTTTTTTGTGGTTTTTATAGTGAAATTGTAAAGTTTAGTAACATGGAACTTTTTTAATGCTTTTATTTGTGAAAGTGTTGAGTTTTTTTAACTTGGAACTTTTTTATCCTTTTTTTTCCAGAAATTGTTGAATTTTTTAACTTTGATTTTTTTATAGGTTTTATAATGAAATTGTTGAGTTGTTTTTAACTTGGATCATTTTATTGTGGTTTTAATTGTGAAATTATTGAGTTTTTTAACTTGGAACTTATTTATCCTTTTTATTCAAAAATTGTTGAATTTTTTAACTTGGATTTTTTTATAGTATTTATAATGAAATTGTTGAGTTGTTTTTAACTTGGATCATTTTTATGGTTTTTATAGTGAAATTGTTGAGTTTTTTAACTTTGAACATTTTTTTTATGGTTTTTATAGTAAAATTCTTCAATTTTTTCACATGGGACATTTTTTATTTTTTTTAAAGTAAAAATGCAAAGTGGTTTTAGACTTGGTTCTTGTTTTATCATTTTTATTTTGAAATTGTTGAATTTTTTAACTTGAAACTTTTTCTATGCTTTTTAAGTTAAATTGTTGGGTTTTTAAACTAGGAACTTTTATTCTAAATGATTTTTATTACGAAATTGTTGATTTTTTTAACTTGAAACTTATTTTATGCTTTTATTAGTGAATGTGTTAAGTTTTTAATCATGGATCTCATTTTTAATCATTTTTATTGAAAAATTGTAGATTTTTTTTTAACTTGGATCATTTTTTTGTGGTTTTTATAGTGAAATTGTTGAGTTTATTAACTTGGAATTTTTTTTATGCCTTTATTAGTGAAAGTGTTGAGTTTTTAATCATGGAACTTTTTTTTATCATTTTTATTGAGAAATTGTAGTTTTTTTTAACTTGGAACTTTTTTTTAATGGTTTTTCTAAGGAATCTGTTAAGTTGTTTTTAACTTAGATCATTTTTTGTGGTTTTTATAGTGAAAATGTTGAGTTTTCTAACATGGAACTTTTTTTATGCTTTTAATAGTGAAAGTGTTGAGTTTTTTTTAACTTGGAACTTTTTTTTATCATTTTTATTCAGAAATTGTTGAATTTTTTAACTTGAAACTTTTTTATGCTTTTTATAGTTAAATTGTTAGGTTTTTAAATTAGTAACTTGTATTCTTAATGGTTTTTATAGTGAAATTGTTGAATTTTTAACTTGGTACTTTTTTATGCTTATTATTGTTAAATTGTTGGGTTTTTAAAATAGGAACTTTTTTATATCATTTTTTTTGATAAATTGTAGATTTTTTTAGATAGGAACTTTTTTATGGTTTTTCTAATGAAATTGTTGAGTTGTTTTTAACTTAGATCATATTTTTTAACTTGGATCATTTTTTTGTGGTTTTTATAGTGAAATTGTTGAGTTTATTAACTTGGAATTTTTTTTATGCCTTTATTAGTGAAAGTGTTGAGTTTTTAATTATGGAACTTTTTTTTATCATTTTTATTGAGAAACTGTAGTTTTTTTAACTTGGAACTTTTTTTTAATGGTTTTTCTAAGGAATCTGTTAAGTTGTTTTTAACTTAGATCATTTTTTGTGGTTTTTATAGTGAAAATGTTGAGTTTTCTAACATGGAACTTTTTTTATGCTTTTATTAGTGAAAGTGTTGAGTTTTTTTTAACTTGGAACTTTTTTTTATCATTTTTATTGAGAAACTGTAGTTTTTTTAACTTGGAACTTTTTTATGCTTTTTATAGTTAAATTGTTAGGTTTTTAAATTAGTAACTTGTATTCTTAATGGTTTTTATAGTGAAATTGTGACTTTTTTAACTTGGTACTTTTTTATGCTTATTATTGTTAAATTGTTGGGTTTTTAAACTAGGAACTTTTTTATATCATTTTTTTGAGAAATTGTAGATTTTTTTAGATAGGAAATTTTTTTATGGTTTTTCTAATGAAATTGTTGAGTTGTTTTTAACTTAGATCATATTTTGTGGTTTTTATAGTGAAATTGTTGAGTTGTTTTTAACTTAGATCTTTTTTTGTGGTTTTTATAGTGAAATTGTAAAGTTTAGTAACATGGAACTTTTTTAATGCTTTTATTTGTGAAAGTGTTGAGTTTTTTTAACTTGGAACTTTTTTATCCTTTTTTTTCCAGAAATTGTTGAATTTTTTAACTTTGATTTTTTTATAGGTTTTATAATGAAATTGTTGAGTTGTTTTTAACTTGGATCATTTTATTGTGGTTTTAATTGTGAAATTATTGAGTTTTTTAACTTGGAACTTATTTATCCTTTTTATTCAAAAATTGTTGAATTTTTTAACTTGGATTTTTTTATAGTATTTATAATGAAATTGTTGAGTTGTTTTTAACTTGGATCATTTTTATGGTTTTTATAGTGAAATTGTTGAGTTTTTTAACTTTGAACATTTTTTTTATGGTTTTTATAGTAAAATTCTTCAATTTTTTCACATGGGACATTTTTTATTTTTTTTAAAGTAAAAATGCAAAGTGGTTTTAGACTTGGTTCTTGTTTTATCATTTTTATTTTGAAATTGTTGAATTTTTTAACTTGAAACTTTTTCTATGCTTTTTAAGTTAAATTTTTTGGTTTTTAAACTAGGAACTTTTATTCTAAATGATTTTTATTACGAAATTGTTGATTTTTTTAACTTGAAACTTATTTTATGCTTTTATTAGTGAATGTGTTAAGTTTTTAATCATGGATCTCATTTTTAATCATTTTTATTGAAAAATTGTAGATTTTTTTTTAACTTGGATCATTTTTTTGTGGTTTTTATAGTGAAATTGTTGAGTTTATTAACTTGGAATTTTTTTTATGCCTTTATTAGTGAAAGTGTTGAGTTTTTAATCATGGAACTTTTTTTTATCATTTTTATTGAGAAATTGTAGTTTTTTTTAACTTGGAACTTTTTTTTAATGGTTTTTCTAAGGAATCTGTTAAGTTGTTTTTAACTTAGATCATTTTTTGTGGTTTTTATAGTGAAAATGTTGAGTTTTCTAACATGGAACTTTTTTTATGCTTTTAATAGTGAAAGTGTTGAGTTTTTTTAACTTGGAACTTTTTTTTATCATTTTTATTCAGAAATTGTTGAATTTTTTAACTTGAAACTTTTTTATGCTTTTTATAGTTAAATTGTTAGGTTTTTAAATTAGTAACTTGTATTCTTAATGGTTTTTATAGTGAAATTGTTGAATTTTTAACTTGGTACTTTTTTATGCTTATTATTGTTAAATTGTTGGGTTTTTAAAATAGGAACTTTTTTATATCATTTTTTTTGATAAATTGTAGATTTTTTTAGATAGGAACTTTTTTATGGTTTTTCTAATGAAATTGTTGAGTTGTTTTTAACTTAGATCATATTTTTTAACTTGGATCATTTTTTTGTGGTTTTTATAGTGAAATTGTTGAGTTTATTAACTTGGAATTTTTTTTATGCCTTTATTAGTGAAAGTGTTGAGTTTTTAATTATGGAACTTTTTTTTATCATTTTTATTGAGAAACTGTAGTTTTTTTAACTTGGAACTTTTTTTTAATGGTTTTTCTAAGGAATCTGTTAAGTTGTTTTTAACTTAGATCATTTTTTGTGGTTTTTATAGTGAAAATGTTGAGTTTTCTAACATGGAACTTTTTTTATGCTTTTATTAGTGAAAGTGTTGAGTTTTTTTTAACTTGGAACTTTTTTTTATCATTTTTATTGAGAAACTGTAGTTTTTTTAACTTGGAACTTTTTTATGCTTTTTATAGTTAAATTGTTAGGTTTTTAAATTAGTAACTTGTATTCTTAATGGTTTTTATAGTGAAATTGTGACTTTTTTAACTTGGTACTTTTTTATGCTTATTATTGTTAAATTGTTGGGTTTTTAAACTAGGAACTTTTTTATATCATTTTTTTGAGAAATTGTAGATTTTTTTAGATAGGAAATTTTTTTATGGTTTTTCTAATGAAATTGTTGAGTTGTTTTTAACTTAGATCATATTTTGTGGTTTTTATAGTGAAATTGTTGAGTTGTTTTTAACTTAGATCTTTTTTTGTGGTTTTTATAGTGAAATTGTAAAGTTTAGTAACATGGAACTTTTTTAATGCTTTTATTTGTGAAAGTGTTGAGTTTTTTTAACTTGGAACTTTTTTATCCTTTTTTTTCCAGAAATTGTTGAATTTTTTAACTTTGATTTTTTTATAGGTTTTATAATGAAATTGTTGAGTTGTTTTTAACTTGGATCATTTTATTGTGGTTTTAATTGTGAAATTGTTGAGTTTTTTAACTTGGAACTTATTTATCCTTTTTATTCAGAAATTGTTGAATTTTTTAACTTGGATTTTTTTATAGTATTTGTAATGAAATTGTTGAGTTGTTTTTAACTTGGATCATTTTTATGGTTTTTATAGTGAAATTGTTGAGTTTTTTAACTTTGAACATTTTTTTATGGTTTTTATAGTAAAATTCTTCAATTTTTTCACATGGGACATTTTTTATTTTTTTTAAAGTAATTATGCAAAGTGGTTTTAGACTTGGTTCTTGTTTTATCATTTTTATTTAGAAATTGTTGAATTTTTTAACTTGAAACTTTTTCTATGCTTTTTAAGTTAAATTGTTGGGTTTTTAAACTAGGAACTTTTATTCTAAATGATTTTTATTATGAAATTGTTGATTTTTTTAACTTGAAACTTATTTTATGCTTTTATTAGTGAATGTGTTGAGTTTTTAATCATGGATCTCTTTTTTAATCATTTTTATTGAAAAATTGTAGATTTTTTTTAACTTGGATCATTTTTTTGTGGTTTTTATAGTGAAATTGTTGAGTTTTTTAACTTGGAATTTTTTTTATGCCTTTATTAGTGAAAGTGTTGAGTTTTTAATCATGGAACTTTTTTTTTATCATTTTTATTGAGAAATTGTAGTTTTTTTAACTTGGAACATTTTTTTAATGGTTTTTCTAAGGAATCTGTTAAGTTGTTTTTAACTTAGATCATTTTTTGTGGTTTTTATAGTGAAAATGTTGAGTTTTCTAACATGGAACTTTTTTTTATGCTTTTAATAATGAAAGTGTTGAGTTTTTTTTAACTTGGAACTTTTTTTTATCATTTTTATTCAGAAATTGTTGAATTTTTTAACTTGAAACTTTTTTATGCTTTTTATAGTTAAATTGTTAGGTTTTTAAATTAGTAACTTGTATTCTTAATGGTTTTTATAGTGAAATTGTTGAATTTTTAACTTGGTACCTATTTATGCTTATTATTGTTAAATTGTTGGGTTTTTAAAATAGGAACTTTTTTATATCATTTTTTTTGATAAATTGTAGATTTTTTTAGATAGGAACTTTTTTATGGTTTTTCTAATGAAATTGTTGAGTTGTTTTTAACTTAGATCATATTTTTTAACTTGGATCATTTTTTTGTGGTTTTTATAGTGAAATTGTTGAGTTTATTAACTTGGAATTTTTTTTATGCCTTTATTAGTGAAAGTGTTGAGTTTTTAATTATGGAACTTTTTTTTATCATTTTTATTGAGAAACTGTAGTTTTTTTAACTTGGAACTTTTTTTTAATGGTTTTTCTAAGGAATCTGTTAAGTTGTTTTTAACTTAGATGATTTTTTGTGGTTTTTATAGTGAAAATGTTGAGTTTTCTAACATGGAACTTTTTTTATGCTTTTATTAGTGAAAGTGTTGAGTTTTTTTTAACTTGGAACTTTTTTTTATCATTTTTATTCAGAAATTGTTGAATTTTTTAACTTGAAACTTTTTTATGCTTTTTATAGTTAAATTGTTAGGTTTTTAAATTAGTAACTTGTATTCTTAATGGTTTTTATAGTGAAATTGTTGACTTTTTTAACTTGGTACTTTTTTATGCTTATTATTGTTAAATTGTTGGGTTTTTAAACTAGGAACTTTTTTATATCATTTTTTTGAGAAATTGTAGATTTTTTTAGATAGGAAATTTTTTATGGTTTTTCTAATGAAATTGTTGAGTTGTTTTTAACTTAGATCATATTTTGTGGTTTTTATAGTGAAATTGTTGAGTTGTTTTTAACTTAGATCTTTTTTTGTGGTTTTTATAGTGAAATTGTAAAGTTTAGTAACATGGAACTTTTTTAATGCTTTTATTTGTGAAAGTGTTGAGTTTTTTTAACTTGGAACTTTTTTATCCTTTTTTTTCCAGAAATTGTTGAATTTTTTAACTTTGATTTTTTTATAGGTTTTATAATGAAATTGTTGAGTAGTTTTTAACTTGGATCATTTTATTGTGGTTTTAATTGTGAAATTGTTGAGTTTTTTAACTTGGAACTTATTTATCCTTTTTATTCAGAAATTGTTGAATTTTTTAACTTGGATTTTTTGATAGTATTTATAATGAAATTGTTGAGTTGTTTTTAACTTGGATCATTTTTATGGTTTTTATAGTGAAATTGTTGAGTTTTTTAACTTTGAACATTTTTTTTATGGTTTTTATAGTAAAATTCTTCAATTTTTTCACATGGGACATTTTTTATTTTTTTAAAGTGAAAATGCAAAGTGGTTTTAGACTTGGTTCTTGTTTTATCATTTTTATTTAGAAATTGTTGAATTTTTTAACTTGAAACTTTTTCTATGCTTTTGAAGTTAAATTGTTGGGTTTTTAAACTAGGAACTTTTATTCTAAATGATTTTTATTACGAAATTGTTGATTTTTTTAACTTGAAACTTATTTTATGCTTTTATTAGTGAATGTGTTGAGTTTTTAATCATGGATCTCTTTTTTAATCATTTTTATTGAAAAATTGTAGATTTTTTTTTAACTTGGATCATTTTTTTCTGGTTTTTATAGTTAAATTGTTGAGTTTATTAACTTGGAACTTTGTTTATGCCTTTATTAGTGAAAGTGTTGAGTTTTTAATCATGGAACTTTTTTGTTATCATTTTTATTGAGAAATTGTAGTTTTTTTAACTTGGAACTTTTTTTTATGGTTTTTCTAATGAATCTGTTAAGTTGTTTTTAACTTAGATCATTTTTTGTGGTTTTTATAGTGAAAATGTTGAGTTTTCTAACATGGAACTTTTTTTATGCTTTTATTAGTGAAAGTGTTGAGTTTTTTTTAACTTGGAACTTTTTTTTATCATTTTTATTCAGAAATTGTTGAATTTTTTAACTTGAAACTTTTTTATGCTTTTTATAGTTAAATTGTTAGGTTTTTAAATTAGTAACTTGTATTCTTAACTGTTTTTATAGTGAAATTGTTGACTTTTTTAACTTGGTACTTTTTTATGCTTATTATTGTTAAATTGTTGGGTTTTTAAAATAGGAACTTTTTTATATCATTTTTTTTGAGAAATTGTAGATTTTTTTAGATAGGAACTTTTTTATGGTTTTTCTAATGAAATTGTTGAGTTGTTTTTAACTTAGATCATATTTTGTGGTTTTTATAGTGAAATTGTTGAGTTGTTTTTAACTTAGATCATTTTTTGTGGTTTTTATAGTGAAATTGTAAAGTTTAGTAACATGGAACTTTTTTAATGCTTTTATTTGTGAAAGTGTTGAGTTTTTTTAACTTGGAACTTTTTTATCCTTTTTTTTCCAGAAATTGTTGAATTTTTTAACTTTGATTTTTTTATAGGTTTTATAAAGAAATTGTTGAGTAGTTTTTAACTTGGAACATTTTATTGTGGTTTTAATTGTTTAATTGTTGAGTTTATTAACTTGGAACATTTTTTATGTTTTATTAGTGAGAGTGTTGAGTTTTTTAACTTGGAACTTATTTATCCTTTTTATTCAAAACTTGTTGAATTTTTTAACTTGGATTTTTTTATAGTTTTTATAATGAAATTGTTGAGTTGTTTTTAAATTGGAACATTTTTATGGTTTTTATAGTGAAATTGTTGAGTTTTTTAACTTTGAACATTTTTTTATAGTTTTTATAGTAAAATTCTTCAATTTTTTCACATGGGAAATTTTTTATTTTTTTTATAGTAAAAATGCAAAGTGTTTTTAGACTTGGTTCTTGTTTTATCATTTTTATTGAGAAATTGTTGAATTTTTTAACTTGAAACTTTTTATTTGCTTTTTAAGTTAAATTGTTGGGTTTTTAAACTAGGAACATTTTTTCTAAATGATTTTTATTACGAAATTGTTGAGTTTTTTAACTTGAAACTTATTTTATGCTTTTATTAGTGAATGTGTTGAGTTTTTAATCATGGATCTCTTTTTTAATCATTTTTATTGAAAAATTGTAGTTTTTTTTTAACTTGGATCATTTTTTTCTGGTTTTTATAGTTAAATTGTTGAGTTTATTAACTTGGAACTTTGTTTATGCCTTTATTAGTGAAAGTGTTGAGTTTTTAATCATGGAACTTTTTTGTTATCATTTTTATTGAGAAATTGTAGTTTTTTTAACTTGGAACTTTTTTTTATGGTTTTTCTAATGAATCTGTTAAGTTGTTTTTAACTTAGATCATTTTTTGTGGTTTTTATAGTGAAAGTGTTGAGTTTTTTTTAACTTGGAACTTTTTTTTATCATTTTTATTCAGAAATTGTTGAATTTTTTAACTTGAAACTTTTTTATGCTTTTTATAGTTAAATTGTTAGGTTTTTAAATTAGTAACTTGTATTCTTAATGGTTTTTATAGTGAAATTGTTGACTTTTTTAACTTGGTACTTTTTTATGCTTATTATTGTTAAATTGTTGGGTTTTTAAACAAGGAACTTTTTTATATCATTTTTTTGAGAAATTGTAGATTTTTTTAGATAGGAAATTTTTTATGGTTTATCTAATGAAATTGTTGAGTTGTTTTTAACTTAGATCATATTTTGTGGTTTTTATAGTCAAATTGTTGAGTTGTTTTTAACTTAGATCTTTTTTTGTGGTTTTTATAGTGAAATTGTAAAGTTTAGTAACATGGAACTTTTTTAATGCTTTTATTTGTGAAAGTGTTGAGTTTTTTTAACTTGGAACTTTTTTATCCTTTTTTTTTCCAGAAATTGTTGAATTTTTTAACTTTGATTTTTTTATAGGTTTTATAAAGAAATTGTTGAGTAGTTTTTAACTTGGAACATTTTATTGTGGTTTTAATTGTTTAATTGTTGAGTTTATTAACTTGGAACATTTTTTATGTTTTATTAGTGAGAGTGTTGAGTTTTTTAACTTGGAACTTATTTATCCTTTTTATTCAAAAATTGTTGAATTTTTTAACTTGGATTTTTTTTTAGTTTTTATAATGAAATTGTTGAGTTGTTTTTAACTAGGATCATTTTTATGGTTTTTATAGTGAAATTGTTGAGTTTTTTAACTTTGAACATTTTTTTTATTGTTTTTATAGTAAAATTCTTCAATTTTTTCACATGGGACATTTTTTATTTTTTTTATAGTAAAAATGAAAAGTGTTTTTTAACTTGGTTCTTGTTTTATCATTTTTATTGAGAAATTGTTGAATTTTTTAACTTGAAACTTTTTCTATGCTTTTTAAGTTAAATTGTTGGGTTTTTAAACTAGGAACTTTTACTCTAAATGATTTTTATTACGAAATTGTTGAGTTTTTTAACTTGAAACTTATTTTATGCTTTTATTAGTGAATGTGTTGAGTTTTTAATCATGGATCTCTTTTTTAATCATTTTTATTGAAAAATTGTAGATTTTTTTTAACTTGGATCATTTTTTTGTGGTTTTTATGGTGAAATTGTTGAGTTTATTAACTTGGAACTTTTTTTATGCCTTTATTAGTGAAAGTGTTGAGTTTTTAATCATGGAATTTTTTTTAATCATTTTTGTTGAGAAATTGTAGTTTTTTTAACTTGGAACTTTTTTTAATGGTTTTTCTAAGGAATCTGTTAAGTTGTTTTTAACTTAGATTATTTTTTGTGGTTTTTATAGTGAAAATATTGAGTTTTCTAACATGGAACTTTTTTTATGCTTTTATTAGTGAAAGTGTTGAGTTTTTTTTTAACTTGGAACTTTTTTTATCATTTTTATTCAGAAATTGTTGAATTTTTTAACTTGAAACTTTTTTATGCTTTTTATAGTTAAATAGTTAGGTTTTTAAACAAGTAACTTGTATTCTTAATGGTTTTTATAGTGAAATTGTTGAATTTTTTAACTTGGTACTTTTTTATGCTTATTATTGTTAAATTGTTGGGTTTTTAAACTAGGAACTTTTTTATATCATTTTTTTTGAGAAATTGTAGATTTTTTTAAATAGGAACTTTTTTATGGTTTTTCTAATGAAATTGTTGAGTTGTTTTTAACTTAGATCATATTTTGTGGTTTTTATAGTGAAATTGTTGAGTTGTTTTTAACTTAGATCATTTTTTGTGGTTTTTATAGTGAAATTGTAAAGTTTAGTAACATGGATCTTTTTTAATGCTTTTATTTGTTAAAGTGTTGAGTTTTTTTAACTTGGAACTTTTTTATCCTTTTTTTCCAGAAATTGTTGGATTTTTTAACTTACATTTTTTTATAGGTTTTATAATGAAATTGTTGAGTAGTTTTTAACTTGGATCATTTTATTGTGTTTTTAATTGTGAAATTGTTGAGTTTATTAACTTGGAACATTTTTTATGTTTTATTAGTGAGAGTGTTGAGTTTTTTAACTTGGAACTTATTTATCCTTTTTATTCAGAAATTGTTGAATTTTTTAACTTGGATTTTTTTTTAGTTTTTATAATGAAATTGTTGAGTTGTTTTTAACTAGGATCATTTTTATGGTTTTTATAGTGAAATTGTTGAGTTTTTTAACTTTGAACATTTTTTTATGGTTTTTATAGTAAAATTCTACAATTTTTTCACATGGGACATTTTTTATTTTTTTATAGTAAAAATGCAAAGTGTTTTTAGACTTGGTTCTTGTTTTATCATTTTTATTGAGAAATTGTTGAATTTTCTAACTTGAAACTTTTTCTATGCTTTTTAAGTTAAATTGTTGGGTTTTTTAAATTAGGAACTTTTATTCTTAATGATTTTTATTGCGAAATTGTTTAGTTATTTAACTTGAAACTTTTTTATGCTTTTATTAGTGAATGTGTTGAATTTTTAATCGTGGATCTTTTTTTTAATCATTTTTATTGAAAAATTGTAGTTTTTTTTTAACTTGGATCATTTTTTTTGTGGTTTTTATAGTGAAATTGTTGAGTTTATTAACTTGGAACTTTTTTTATGCCTTTATTAGTGAAAGTGTTGAGTTTTTAATCATGGAACTATTTTTTTATCATTTTTATTGAGAAATTGTAGTTTTTTTAACTTGGACTTTTTTTTAATGGTTTTTCTAAGGAATCTGTTAAGTTGTTTTTAACTTAGATTATTTTTTGTGGTTTTTATAGTGAAAATGTTGAGTTTTCTAACATGAAACTTTTTTTATGCTTTTATTAGTGAAAGTGTTGAGTTTTTTTTAACTTGGAAGTTTTTTTATCATTTTTATTCAGAAATTGTTGAATTTTTTAACTTGAAACTTTTTTATGCTTTTTATAGTTAAATTGTTAGGTTTTTAAACTAGTAACTTGTATTCTTAATGGTTTTTATAGTGAAATTGTTGAATTTTTTAACTTGGTACTTTTTTATGCTTATTATTGTTAAATTGTTGGGTTTTTAAACTAGGAACTTTTTTATATCATTTTTTTTTTGAGAAATTGTAGATTTTTTTAGATATGAACTTTTTTATGGTTTTTCTAATGAAATTGTTGAGTTGTTTTTAACTTAGATCATATTTTGTGGTTTTTATAGTGAAATTGTTGAGTTGTTTTTAACTTAGATCATTTTTTGTGGTTTTTATAGTGAAATTGTAAAGTTTAGTAACATGGAACTTTTTTAATGCTTTTATTTGTGAAAGTGTTTAGTTTTTTTAACTTGGAACTTTTTTATCCTTTTTTTCCAGATATTGTTGAATTTTTTAACTTAGATTTTTTTATAGGTTTTATAATGAAATTGTTGAGTAGTTTTTAACTTGGATCATTTTATTGTGGTTTTAATTGTGAAATTGTTGAGTTTATTAACTTAGAACATTTTTTATGTTTTATTAGTGAGAATGTTGAGTTTTTTAACTTAGAACTTATTTATCCTTTTTATTCAAAAATTGTTGAATTTTTTAACTTGGATTTTTTTTTAGTTTTTATAATGAAATTGTTGAGTTGTTTTTAACTAGGATCATTTTTATGGTTTTTATAGTGAAATTGTTGAGTTTTTTAACTTTGAACATTTTTTTTATTGTTTTTATAGTAAAATTCTTCAATTTTTTCACATGGGACATTTTTTATTTTTTTTATAGTAAAAATGCAAAGTGTTTTTTAACTTGGTTCTTGTTTTATCATTTTTATTGAGAAATTGTTGAATTTTTTAACTTGAAACTTTTTCTATGCTTTTTAAGTTAAATTGTTGGGTTTTTAAACTAGGAACTTTTACTCTAAATGATTTTTATTACGAAATTGTTGAGTTTTTTAACTTGAAACTTATTTTATGCTTTTATTAGTGAATGTGTTGAGTTTTTAATCATGGATCTCTTTTTTAATCATTTTTATTGAAAAATTGTAGATTTTTTTTAACTTGGATCATTTTTTTGTGGTTTTTATGGTGAAATTGTTAAGTTTATTAACTTGGAACTTTTTTTATGCCTTTATTAGTGAAAGTGTTGAGTTTTTAATCATGGAATTTTTTTTAATCATTTTTGTTGAGAAATTATAGTTTTTTTAACTTGGAACTTTTTTTAATGGTTTTTCTAAGGAATCTGTTAAGTTGTTTTTAACTTAGATTATTTTTTGTGGTTTTTATAGTGAAAATGTTGAGTTTTCTAACATGGAACTTTTTTTATGCTTTTATTAGTGAAAGTGTTGAGTTTTTTTTTTAACTTGGAACTTTTTTTATCATTTTTATTCAGAAATTGTTGAATTTTTTAACTTGAAACTTTTTTATGCTTTTTATAGTTAAATAGTTAGGTTTTTAAACAAGTAACTTGTATTCTTAATGGTTTTTATAGTGAAATTGTTGAATTTTTTAACTTGGTACTTTTTTATGCTTATTATTGTTAAATTGTTGGGTTTTTAAACTAGGAACTTTTTTATGGTTTTTCTAATGAAATTGTTGAGTTGTTTTTATTGTTTTTATATCATTTTTTTTGAGAAATTGTAGATTTTTTTAAATAGGAACTTTTTTATGGTTTTTCTAATGAAATTGTTGAGTTGTTTTTAACTTAGATCATATTTTGTGGTTTTTATAGTGAAATTGTTGAGTTGTTTTTAACTTAGATCATTTTTTGTGGTTTTTATAGTGAAATTGTAAAGTTTAGTAACATGGAACTTTTTTAATGCTTTTATTTGTTAAAGTGTTGAGTTTTTTTAACTTGGAACTTTTTTATCCTTTTTTTTCCAGAAATTGTTGGATTTTTTAACTTACATTTTTTTATAGGTTTTATAATGAAATTGTTGAGTAGTTTTTAACTTGGATCATTTTATTGTGTTTTTAATTGTGAAATTGTTGAGTTTATTAACTTGGAACATTTTTTATGTTTTATTAGTGAGAGTGTTGAGTTTTTTAACTTGGAACTTATTTATCCTTTTTATTCAGAAATTGTTGAATTTTTTAACTTGGATTTTTTTTTAGTTTTTATAATGAAATTGTTGAGTTGTTTTTAACTAGGATCATTTTTATGGTTTTTATAGTGAAATTGTTGAGTTTTTTAACTTTGAACATTTTTTTATGGTTTTTATAGTAAAATTCTACAATTTTTTCACATGGGACATTTTTTATTTTTTTATAGTAAAAATGCAAAGTGTTTTTAGACTTGGTTCTTGTTTTATCATTTTTATTGAGAAATTGTTGAATTTTCTAACTTGAAAGTTTTTCTATGCTTTTTAAGTTAAATTGTTGGGTTTTTTAAATTAGGAACTTTTATTCTTAATGATTTTTATTGCGAAATTGTTTAGTTTTTTAACTTGAAACTTTTTTATGCTTTTATTAGTGAATGTGTTGAATTTTTAATCGTGGATCTTTTTTTTAATCATTTTTATTGAAAAATTGTAGTTTTTTTTAACTTGGATCATTTTTTTTGTGGTTTTTATAGTGAAATTGTTGAGTTTATTAACTTGGAACTTTTTTTATGCCTTTATTAGTGAAAGTGTTGAGTTTTTAATCATGGAACTATTTTTTTATCATTTTTATTGAGAAATTGTAGTTTTTTTAACTTGGACTTTTTTTTAATGGTTTTTCTAAGGAATCTGTTAAGTTGTTTTTAACTTAGATTATTTTTTGTGGTTTTTATAGTGAAAATGTTGAGTTTTCTAACATGAAACTTTTTTTATGCTTTTATTAGTGAAAGTGTTGAGTTTTTTTTAACTTGGAAGTTTTTTTATCATTTTTATTCAGAAATTGTTGAATTTTTTAACTTGAAACTTTTTTATGCTTTTTATAGTTAAATTGTTAGGTTTTTAAACTAGTAACTTGTATTCTTAATGGTTTTTATAGTGAAATTGTTGAATTTTTTAACTTGGTACTTTTTTATGCTTATTATTGTTAAATTGTTGGGTTTTTAAACTAGGAACTTTTTTATATCATTTTTTTTTGAGAAATTGTAGATTTTTTTAGATATGAACTTTTTTATGGTTTTTCTAATGAAATTGTTGAGTTGTTTTTAACTTAGATCATATTTTGTGGTTTTTATAGTGAAATTGTTGAGTTGTTTTTAACTTAGATCATTTTTTGTGGTTTTTATAGTGAAATTGTAAAGTTTAGTAACATGGAACTTTTTTAATGCTTTTATTTGTGAAAGTGTTTAGTTTTTTTAACTTGGAACTTTTTTATCCTTTTTTTCCAGATATTGTTGAATTTTTTAACTTAGATTTTTTTATAGGTTTTATAATGAAATTGTTGAGTAGTTTTTAACTTGGATCATTTTATTGTGGTTTTAATTGTGAAATTGTTGAGTTTATTAACTTAGAACATTTTTTATGTTTTATTAGTGAGAGTGTTGAGTTTTTTAACTTAGAACTTATTTATCCTTTTTATTCAAAAATTGTTGAATTTTTTAACTTGGATTTTTTTTTAGTTTTTATAATGAAATTGTTGAGTTGTTTTTAACTAGGATCATTTTTATGGTTTTTATAGTGAAATTGTTGAGTTTTTTAACTTTGAACATTTTTTTTTATTGTTTTTATAGTAAAATTCTTCAATTTTTTCACATGGGACATTTTTTATTTTTTTATAGTAAAAATGCAAAGTGTTTTTTAACTTGGTTCTTGTTTTATCATTTTTATTGAGAAATTGTTGAATTTTTTAACTTGAAACTTTTTCTATGCTTTTTAAGTTAAATTGTTGGGTTTTTAAACTAGGAACTTTTACTCTAAATGATTTTTATTACGAAATTGTTGAGTTTTTTAACTTGAAACTTATTTTATGCTTTTATTAGTGAATGTGTTGAGTTTTTAATCATGGATCTCTTTTTTAATCATTTTTATTGAAAAATTGTAGATTTTTTTTAACTTGGATCATTTTTTTGTGGTTTTTATGGTGAAATTGTTGAGTTTATTAACTTGGAACTTTTTTTATGCCTTTATTAGTGAAAGTGTTGAGTTTTTAATCATGGAATTTTTTTTAATCATTTTTGTTGAGAAATTGTAGTTTTTTTAACTTGGAACTTTTTTTAATGGTTTTTCTAAGGAATCTGTTAAGTTGTTTTTAACTTAGATTATTTTTTGTGGTTTTTATAGTGAAAATGTTGAGTTTTCTAACATGGAACTTTTTTTATGCTTTTATTAGTGAAAGTGTTGAGTTTTTTTTTAACTTGGAAGTTTTTTTATCATTTTTATTCAGAAATTGTTGAATTTTTTAACTTGAAACTTTTTTATGCTTTTTATAGTTAAATAGTTAGGTTTTTAAACAAGTAACTTGTATTCTTAATGGTTTTTATAGTGAAATTGTTGAATTTTTTAACTTGGTACTTTTTTATGCTTATTATTGTTAAATTGTTGGGTTTTTAAACTAGGAACTTATATATATCCTTTTTTTTGAGAAATTGTAGATTTTTTTAAATACGAACTTTTTTATGGTTTTTCTAATGAAATTGTTGAGTTGTTTTTAACTTAGATCATATTTTGTGGTTTTTATAGTGAAATTGTTGAGTTGTTTTTAACTTAGATCATTTTTTGTGGTTTTTATAGTGAAATTGTAAAGTTTAGTAACATGGAACTTTTTTAATGCTTTTATTTGTTAAAGTGTTGAGTTTTTTTAACTTGGAACTTTTTTATCCTTTTTTTTCCAGAAATTGTTGGATTTTTTAACTTACATTTTTTTATAGGTTTTATAATGAAATTGTTGAGTAGTTTTTAACTTGGATCATTTTATTGTGTTTTTAATTGTGAAATTGTTGAGTTTATTAACTTGGAACATTTTTTATGTTTTATTAGTGAGAGTGTTGAGTTTTTTAACTTGGAACTTATTTATCCTTTTTATTCAGAAATTGTTGAATTTTTTAACTTGGATTTTTTTTTAGTTTTTATAATGAAATTGTTGAGTTGTTTTTAACTAGGATCATTTTTATGGTTTTTATAGTGAAATTGTTGAGTTTTTTAACTTTGAACATTTTTTTTATTGTTTTTATAGTAAAATTCTTCAATTTTTTCACATGGGACATTTTTTATTTTTTTTATAGTAAAAATGCAAAGTGTTTTTTAACTTGGTTCTTGTTTTATCATTTTTATTGAGAAATTGTTGAATTTTTTAACTTGAAACTTTTTCTATGCTTTTTAAGTTAAATTGTTGGGTTTTTAAACTAGGAACTTTTACTCTAAATGATTTTTATTACGAAATTGTTGAGTTTTTTAACTTGAAACTTATTTTATGCTTTTATTAGTGAATGTGTTGAGTTTTTAATCATGGATCTCTTTTTTAATCATTTTTATTGAAAAATTGTAGATTTTTTTTAACTTGGATCATTTTTTTGTGGTTTTTATGGTGAAATTGTTAAGTTTATTAACTTGGAACTTTTTTTATGCCTTTATTAGTGAAAGTGTTGAGTTTTTAATCATGGAATTTTTTTTAATCATTTTTGTTGAGAAATTATAGTTTTTTTAACTTGGAACTTTTTTTAATGGTTTTTCTAAGGAATCTGTTAAGTTGTTTTTAACTTAGATTATTTTTTGTGGTTTTTATAGTGAAAATGTTGAGTTTTCTAACATGGAACTTTTTTTATGCTTTTATTAGTGAAAGTGTTGAGTTTTTTTTTAACTTGGAACTTTTTTTATCATTTTTATTCAGAAATTGTTGAATTTTTTAACTTGAAACTTTTTTATGCTTTTTATAGTTAAATAGTTAGGTTTTTAAACAAGTAACTTGTATTCTTAATGGTTTTTATAGTGAAATTGTTGAATTTTTTAACTTGGTACTTTTTTATGCTTATTATTGTTAAATTGTTGGGTTTTTAAACTAGGAACTTTTTTATGGTTTTTCTAATGAAATTGTTGAGTTGTTTTTATTGTTTTTATATCATTTTTTTTTGAGAAATTGTAGATTTTTTTAAATAGGAACTTTTTTATGGTTTTTCTAATGAAATTGTTGAGTTGTTTTTAACTTAGATCATATTTTGTGGTTTTTATAGTGAAATTGTTGAGTTGTTTTTAACTTAGATCATTTTTTGTGGTTTTTATAGTGAAATTGTAAAGTTTAGTAACATGGAACTTTTTTAATGCTTTTATTTGTTAAAGTGTTGAGTTTTTTTAACTTGGAACTTTTTTATCCTTTTTTTTCCAGAAATTGTTGGATTTTTTAACTTACATTTTTTTATAGGTTTTATAATGAAATTGTTGAGTAGTTTTTAACTTGGATCATTTTATTGTGTTTTTAATTGTAAAATTGTTGAGTTTATTAACTTGGAACATTTTTTATGTTTTATTAGTGAGAGTGTTGAGTTTTTTAACTTGGAACTTATTTATCCTTTTTATTCAGAAATTGTTGAATTTTTTAACTTGGATTTTTTTTTAGTTTTTATAATGAAATTGTTGAGTTGTTTTTAACTAGGATCATTTTTATGGTTTTTATAGTGAAATTGTTGAGTTTTTTAACTTTGAACATTTTTTTATGGTTTTTATAGTAAAATTCTACAATTTTTTCACATGGGACATTTTTTATTTTTTTATAGTAAAAATGCAAAGTGTTTTTAGACTTGGTTCTTGTTTTATCATTTTTATTGAGAAATTGTTGAATTTTCTAACTTGAAAGTTTTTCTATGCTTTTTAAGTTAAATTGTTGGGTTTTTTAAATTAGGAACTTTTATTCTTAATGATTTTTATTGCGAAATTGTTTAGTTTTTTAACTTGAAACTTTTTTATGCTTTTATTAGTGAATGTGTTGAATTTTTAATCGTGGATCTTTTTTTTAATCATTTTTATTGAAAAATTGTAGTTTTTTTTAACTTGGATCATTTTTTTTGTGGTTTTTATAGTGAAATTGTTGAGTTTATTAACTTGGAACTTTTTTTATGCCTTTATTAGTGAAAGTGTTGAGTTTTTAATCATGGAACTATTTTTTTATCATTTTTATTGAGAAATTGTAGTTTTTTTAACTTGGACTTTTTTTTAATGGTTTTTCTAAGGAATCTGTTAAGTTGTTTTTAACTTAGATTATTTTTTGTGGTTTTTATAGTGAAAATGTTGAGTTTTCTAACATGAAACTTTTTTTATGCTTTTATTAGTGAAAGTGTTGAGTTTTTTTTAACTTGGAAGTTTTTTTATCATTTTTATTCAGAAATTGTTGAATTTTTTAACTTGAAACTTTTTTATGCTTTTTATAGTTAAATTGTTAGGTTTTTAAACTAGTAACTTGTATTCTTAATGGTTTTTATAGTGAAATTGTTGAATTTTTTAACTTGGTACTTTTTTATGCTTATTATTGTTAAATTGTTGGGTTTTTAAACTAGGAACTTTTTTATATCATTTTTTTTTGAGAAATTGTAGATTTTTTTAGATATGAACTTTTTTATGGTTTTTCTAATGAAATTGTTGAGTTGTTTTTAACTTAGATCATATTTTGTGGTTTTTATAGTGAAATTGTTGAGTTGTTTTTAACTTAGATCATTTTTTGTGGTTTTTATAGTGAAATTGTAAAGTTTAGTAACATGGAACTTTTTTAATGCTTTTATTTGTGAAAGTGTTTAGTTTTTTTAACTTGGAACTTTTTTATCCTTTTTTTCCAGATATTGTTGAATTTTTTAACTTAGATTTTTTTATAGGTTTTATAATGAAATTGTTGAGTAGTTTTTAACTTGGATCATTTTATTGTGGTTTTAATTGTGAAATTGTTGAGTTTATTAACTTAGAACATTTTTTATGTTTTATTAGTGAGAGTGTTGAGTTTTTTAACTTAGAACTTATTTATCCTTTTTATTCAAAAATTGTTGAATTTTTTAACTTGGATTTTTTTTTAGTTTTTATAATGAAATTGTTGAGTTGTTTTTAACTAGGATCATTTTTATGGTTTTTATAGTGAAATTGTTGAGTTTTTTAACTTTGAACATTTTTTTTTATTGTTTTTATAGTAAAATTCTTCAATTTTTTCACATGGGACATTTTTTATTTTTTTATAGTAAAAATGCAAAGTGTTTTTTAACTTGGTTCTTGTTTTATCATTTTTATTGAGAAATTGTTGAATTTTTTAACTTGAAACTTTTTCTATGCTTTTTAAGTTAAATTGTTGGGTTTTTAAACTAGGAACTTTTACTCTAAATGATTTTTATTACGAAATTGTTGAGTTTTTTAACTTGAAACTTATTTTATGCTTTTATTAGTGAATGTGTTGAGTTTTTAATCATGGATCTCTTTTTTAATCATTTTTATTGAAAAATTGTAGATTTTTTTTAACTTGGATCATTTTTTTGTGGTTTTTATGGTGAAATTGTTGAGTTTATTAACTTGGAACTTTTTTTATGCCTTTATTAGTGAAAGTGTTGAGTTTTTAATCATGGAATTTTTTTTAATCATTTTTGTTGAGAAATTGTAGTTTTTTTAACTTGGAACTTTTTTTAATGGTTTTTCTAAGGAATCTGTTAAGTTGTTTTTAACTTAGATTATTTTTTGTGGTTTTTATAGTGAAAATGTTGAGTTTTCTAACATGGAACTTTTTTTATGCTTTTATTAGTGAAAGTGTTGAGTTTTTTTTTAACTTGGAAGTTTTTTTATCATTTTTATTCAGAAATTGTTGAATTTTTTAACTTGAAACTTTTTTATGCTTTTTATAGTTAAATAGTTAGGTTTTTAAACAAGTAACTTGTATTCTTAATGGTTTTTATAGTGAAATTGTTGAATTTTTTAACTTGGTACTTTTTTATGCTTATTATTGTTAAATTGTTGGGTTTTTAAACTAGGAACTTATATATATCATTTTTTTTGAGAAATTGTAGATTTTTTTAAATACGAACTTTTTTATGGTTTTTCTAATGAAATTGTTGAGTTGTTTTTAACTTAGATCATATTTTGTGGTTTTTATAGTGAAATTGTTGAGTTGTTTTTAACTTAGATCATTTTTTGTGGTTTTTATAGTGAAATTGTAAAGTTTAGTAACATGGAACTTTTTTAATGCTTTTATTTGTTAAAGTGTTGAGTTTTTTTAACTTGGAACTTTTTTATCCTTTTTTTTCCAGAAATTGTTGGATTTTTTAACTTACATTTTTTTATAGGTTTTATAATGAAATTGTTGAGTAGTTTATAACTTGGATCATTTTATTGTGTTTTTAATTGTGAAATTGTTGAGTTTATTAACTTGGAACATTTTTTATGTTTTATTAGTGAGAGTGTTGAGTTTTTTAACTTGGAACTTATTTATCCTTTTTATTCAGAAATTGTTGAATTTTTTAACGTGGATTTTTTTTTAGTTTTTATAATGAAATTGTTGAGTTGTTTTTAACTAGGATCATTTTTATGGTTTTTATAGTGAAATTGTTGAGTTTTTTAACTTTGAACATTTTTTTTATGGTTTTTATAGTAAAATTCTACAATTTTTTCACATGGGACATTTTTTATTTTTTTTATAGTAAAAATGCAAAGTGTTTTTAGACTTGGTTCTTGTTTTATCATTTTTATTGAGAAATTGTTGAATTTTCTAACTTGAAAGTTTTTCTATGCTTTTTAAGTTAAATTGTTGGGTTTTTTAAATTAGGAACTTTTATTCTTAATGATTTTTATTGCGAAATTGTTTAGTTTTTTAACTTGAAACTTTTTTATGCTTTTATTAGTGAATGTGTTGAATTTTTAATCGTGGATCTTTTTTTTAATCATTTTTATTGAAAAATTGTAGTTTTTTTTAACTTGGATCATTTTTTTTGTGGTTTTTATAGTGAAATTGTTGAGTTTATTAACTTGGAACTTTTTTTATGCCTTTATTAGTGAAAGTGTTGAGTTTTTAATCATGGAACTATTTTTTTATCATTTTTATTGAGAAATTGTAGTTTTTTTAACTTGGACTTTTTTTTAATGGTTTTTCTAAGGAATCTGTTAAGTTGTTTTTAACTTAGATTATTTTTTGTGGTTTTTATAGTGAAAATGTTGAGTTTTCTAACATGAAACTTTTTTTATGCTTTTATTAGTGAAAGTGTTGAGTTTTTTTTAACTTGGAAGTTTTTTTATCATTTTTATTCAGAAATTGTTGAATTTTTTAACTTGAAACTTTTTTATGCTTTTTATAGTTAAATTGTTAGGTTTTTAAACTAGTAACTTGTATTCTTAATGGTTTTTATAGTGAAATTGTTGAATTTTTTAACTTGGTACTTTTTTATGCTTATTATTGTTAAATTGTTGGGTTTTTAAACTAGGAACTTTTTTATATCATTTTTTTTTGAGAAATTGTAGATTTTTTTAGATATGAACTTTTTTATGGTTTTTCTAATGAAATTGTTGAGTTGTTTTTAACTTAGATCATATTTTGTGGTTTTTATAGTGAAATTGTTGAGTTGTTTTTAACTTAGATCATTTTTTGTGGTTTTTATAGTGAAATTGTAAAGTTTAGTAACATGGAACTTTTTTAATGCTTTTATTTGTGAAAGTGTTTAGTTTTTTTAACTTGGAACTTTTTTATCCTTTTTTTCCAGATATTGTTGAATTTTTTAACTTAGATTTTTTTATAGGTTTTATAATGAAATTGTTGAGTAGTTTTTAACTTGGATCATTTTATTGTGGTTTTAATTGTGAAATTGTTGAGTTTATTAACTTAGAACATTTTTTATGTTTTATTAGTGAGAGTGTTGAGTTTTTTAACTTAGAACTTATTTATCCTTTTTATTCAAAAATTGTTGAATTTTTTAACTTGGATTTTTTTTTAGTTTTTATAATGAAATTGTTGAGTTGTTTTTAACTAGGATCATTTTTATGGTTTTTATAGTGAAATTGTTGAGTTTTTTAACTTTGAACATTTTTTTTTATTGTTTTTATAGTAAAATTCTTCAATTTTTTCACATGGGACATTTTTTATTTTTTTATAGTAAAAATGCAAAGTGTTTTTTAACTTTGTTCTTGTTTTATCATTTTTATTGAGAAATTGTTGAATTTTTTAACTTGAAACTTTTTCTATGCTTTTTAAGTTAAATTGTTGGGTTTTTAAACTAGGAACTTTTACTCTAAATGATTTTTATTACGAAATTGTTGAGTTTTTTAACTTGAAACTTATTTTATGCTTTTATTAGTGAATGTGTTGAGTTTTTAATCATGGATCTCTTTTTTAATCATTTTTATTGAAAAATTGTAGATTTTTTTTAACTTGGATCATTTTTTTGTGGTTTTTATGGTGAAATTGTTGAGTTTATTAACTTGGAACTTTTTTTATGCCTTTATTAGTGAAAGTGTTGAGTTTTTAATCATGGAATTTTTTTTAATCATTTTTGTTGAGAAATTGTAGTTTTTTTAACTTGGAACTTTTTTTAATGGTTTTTCTAAGGAATCTGTTAAGTTGTTTTTAACTTAGATTATTTTTTGTGGTTTTTATAGTGAAAATGTTGAGTTTTCTAACATGGAACTTTTTTTATGCTTTTATTAGTGAAAGTGTTGAGTTTTTTTTTAACTTGGAAGTTTTTTTATCATTTTTATTCAGAAATTGTTGAATTTTTTAACTTGAAACTTTTTTATGCTTTTTATAGTTAAATAGTTAGGTTTTTAAACAAGTAACTTGTATTCTTAATGGTTTTTATAGTGAAATTGTTGAATTTTTTAACTTGGTACTTTTTTATGCTTATTATTGTTAAATTGTTGGGTTTTTAAACTAGGAACTTATATATATCATTTTTTTTGAGAAATTGTAGATTTTTTTAAATACGAACTTTTTTATGGTTTTTCTAATGAAATTGTTGAGTTGTTTTTAACTTAGATCATATTTTGTGGTTTTTATAGTGAAATTGTTGAGTTGTTTTTAACTTAGATCATTTTTTGTGGTTTTTATAGTGAAATTGTAAAGTTTAGTAACATGGAACTTTTTTAATGCTTTTATTTGTTAAAGTGTTGAGTTTTTTTAACTTGGAACTTTTTTATCCTTTTTTTTCCAGAAATTGTTGGATTTTTTAACTTACATTTTTTTATAGGTTTTATAATGAAATTGTTGAGTAGTTTTTAACTTGGATCATTTTATTGTGTTTTTAATTGTGAAATTGTTGAGTTTATTAACTTGGAACATTTTTTATGTTTTATTAGTGAGAGTGTTGAGTTTTTTAACTTGGAACTTATTTATCCTTTTTATTCAGAAATTGTTGAATTTTTTAACTTGGATTTTTTTTTAGTTTTTATAATGAAATTGTTGAGTTGTTTTTAACTAGGATCATTTTTATGGTTTTTATAGTGAAATTGTTGAGTTTTTTAACTTTGAACATTTTTTTTATGGTTTTTATAGTAAAATTCTACAATTTTTTCACATGGGACATTTTTTATTTTTTTTATAGTAAAAATGCAAAGTGTTTTTAGACTTGGTTCTTGTTTTATCATTTTTATTGAGAAATTGTTGAATTTTCTAACTTGAAAGTTTTTCTATGCTTTTTAAGTTAAATTGTTGGGTTTTTTAAATTAGGAACTTTTATTCTTAATGATTTTTATTGCGAAATTGTTTAGTTTTTTAACTTGAAACTTTTTTATGCTTTTATTAGTGAATGTGTTGAATTTTTAATCGTGGATCTTTTTTTTAATCATTTTTATTGAAAAATTGTAGTTTTTTTTAACTTGGATCATTTTTTTTGTGGTTTTTATAGTGAAATTGTTGAGTTTATTAACTTGGAACTTTTTTTATGCCTTTATTAGTGAAAGTGTTGAGTTTTTAATCATGGAACTATTTTTTTATCATTTTTATTGAGAAATTGTAGTTTTTTTAACTTGGACTTTTTTTTAATGGTTTTTCTAAGGAATCTGTTAAGTTGTTTTTAACTTAGATTATTTTTTGTGGTTTTTATAGTGAAAATGTTGAGTTTTCTAACATGAAACTTTTTTTATGCTTTTATTAGTGAAAGTGTTGAGTTTTTTTTAACTTGGAAGTTTTTTTATCATTTTTATTCAGAAATTGTTGAATTTTTTAACTTGAAACTTTTTTATGCTTTTTATAGTTAAATTGTTAGGTTTTTAAACTAGTAACTTGTATTCTTAATGGTTTTTATAGTGAAATTGTTGAATTTTTTAACTTGGTACTTTTTTATGCTTATTATTGTTAAATTGTTGGGTTTTTAAACTAGGAACTTTTTTATATCATTTTTTTTTGAGAAATTGTAGATTTTTTTAGATATGAACTTTTTTATGGTTTTTCTAATGAAATTGTTGAGTTGTTTTTAACTTAGATCATATTTTGTGGTTTTTATAGTGAAATTGTTGAGTTGTTTTTAACTTAGATCATTTTTTGTGGTTTTTATAGTGAAATTGTAAAGTTTAGTAACATGGAACTTTTTTAATGCTTTTATTTGTGAAAGTGTTTAGTTTTTTTAACTTGGAACTTTTTTATCCTTTTTTTCCAGATATTGTTGAATTTTTTAACTTAGATTTTTTTATAGGTTTTATAATGAAATTGTTGAGTAGTTTTTAACTTGGATCATTTTATTGTGGTTTTAATTGTGAAATTGTTGAGTTTATTAACTTAGAACATTTTTTATGTTTTATTAGTGAGAGTGTTGAGTTTTTTAACTTAGAACTTATTTATCCTTTTTATTCAAAAATTGTTGAATTTTTTAACTTGGATTTTTTTTTAGTTTTTATAATGAAATTGTTGAGTTGTTTTTAACTAGGATCATTTTTATGGTTTTTATAGTGAAATTGTTGAGTTTTTTAACTTTGAACATTTTTTTTTATTGTTTTTATAGTAAAATTCTTCAATTTTTTCACATGGGACATTTTTTATTTTTTTATAGTAAAAATGCAAAGTGTTTTTTAACTTTGTTCTTGTTTTATCATTTTTATTGAGAAATTGTTGAATTTTTTAACTTGAAACTTTTTCTATGCTTTTTAAGTTAAATTGTTGGGTTTTTAAACTAGGAACTTTTACTCTAAATGATTTTTATTACGAAATTGTTGAGTTTTTTAACTTGAAACTTATTTTATGCTTTTATTAGTGAATGTGTTGAGTTTTTAATCATGGATCTCTTTTTTAATCATTTTTATTGAAAAATTGTAGATTTTTTTTAACTTGGATCATTTTTTTGTGGTTTTTATGGTGAAATTGTTGAGTTTATTAACTTGGAACTTTTTTTATGCCTTTATTAGTGAAAGTGTTGAGTTTTTAATCATGGAATTTTTTTTAATCATTTTTGTTGAGAAATTGTAGTTTTTTTAACTTGGAACTTTTTTTAATGGTTTTTCTAAGGAATCTGTTAAGTTGTTTTTAACTTAGATTATTTTTTGTGGTTTTTATAGTGAAAATGTTGAGTTTTCTAACATGGAACTTTTTTTATGCTTTTATTAGTGAAAGTGTTGAGTTTTTTTTTAACTTGGAAGTTTTTTTATCATTTTTATTCAGAAATTGTTGAATTTTTTAACTTGAAACTTTTTTATGCTTTTTATAGTTAAATAGTTAGGTTTTTAAACAAGTAACTTGTATTCTTAATGGTTTTTATAGTGAAATTGTTGAATTTTTTAACTTGGTACTTTTTTATGCTTATTATTGTTAAATTGTTGGGTTTTTAAACTAGGAACTTATATATATCATTTTTTTTGAGAAATTGTAGATTTTTTTAAATACGAACTTTTTTATGGTTTTTCTAATGAAATTGTTGAGTTGTTTTTAACTTAGATCATATTTTGTGGTTTTTATAGTGAAATTGTTGAGTTGTTTTTAACTTAGATCATTTTTTGTGGTTTTTATAGTGAAATTGTAAAGTTTAGTAACATGGAACTTTTTTAATGCTTTTATTTGTTAAAGTGTTGAGTTTTTTTAACTTGGAACTTTTTTATCCTTTTTTTTCCAGAAATTGTTGGATTTTTTAACTTACATTTTTTTATAGGTTTTATAATGAAATTGTTGAGTAGTTTTTAACTTGGATCATTTTATTGTGTTTTTAATTGTGAAATTGTTGAGTTTATTAACTTGGAACATTTTTTATGTTTTATTAGTGAGAGTGTTGAGTTTTTTAACTTGGAACTTATTTATCCTTTTTATTCAGAAATTGTTGAATTTTTTAACTTGGATTTTTTTTTAGTTTTTATAATGAAATTGTTGAGTTGTTTTTAACTAGGATCATTTTTATGGTTTTTATAGTGAAATTGTTGAGTTTTTTAACTTTGAACATTTTTTTTATGGTTTTTATAGTAAAATTCTACAATTTTTTCACATGGGACATTTTTTATTTTTTTTATAGTAAAAATGCAAAGTGTTTTTAGACTTGGTTCTTGTTTTATCATTTTTATTGAGAAATTGTTGAATTTTCTAACTTGAAAGTTTTTCTATGCTTTTTAAGTTAAATTGTTGGGTTTTTTAAATTAGGAACTTTTATTCTTAATGATTTTTATTGCGAAATTGTTTAGTTTTTTAACTTGAAACTTTTTTATGCTTTTATTAGTGAATGTGTTGAATTTTTAATCGTGGATCTTTTTTTTAATCATTTTTATTGAAAAATTGTAGTTTTTTTTAACTTGGATCATTTTTTTTGTGGTTTTTATAGTGAAATTGTTGAGTTTATTAACTTGGAACTTTTTTTATGCCTTTATTAGTGAAAGTGTTGAGTTTTTAATCATGGAACTATTTTTTTATCATTTTTATTGAGAAATTGTAGTTTTTTTAACTTGGACTTTTTTTTAATGGTTTTTCTAAGGAATCTGTTAAGTTGTTTTTAACTTAGATTATTTTTTGTGGTTTTTATAGTGAAAATGTTGAGTTTTCTAACATGAAACTTTTTTTATGCTTTTATTAGTGAAAGTGTTGAGTTTTTTTTAACTTGGAAGTTTTTTTATCATTTTTATTCAGAAATTGTTGAATTTTTTAACTTGAAACTTTTTTATGCTTTTTATAGTTAAATTGTTAGGTTTTTAAACTAGTAACTTGTATTCTTAATGGTTTTTATAGTGAAATTGTTGAATTTTTTAACTTGGTACTTTTTTATGCTTATTATTGTTAAATTGTTGGGTTTTTAAACTAGGAACTTTTTTATATCATTTTTTTTTGAGAAATTGTAGATTTTTTTAGATATGAACTTTTTTATGGTTTTTCTAATGAAATTGTTGAGTTGTTTTTAACTTAGATCATATTTTGTGGTTTTTATAGTGAAATTGTTGAGTTGTTTTTAACTTAGATCATTTTTTGTGGTTTTTATAGTGAAATTGTAAAGTTTAGTAACATGGAACTTTTTTAATGCTTTTATTTGTGAAAGTGTTTAGTTTTTTTAACTTGGAACTTTTTTATCCTTTTTTTCCAGATATTGTTGAATTTTTTAACTTAGATTTTTTTATAGGTTTTATAATGAAATTGTTGAGTAGTTTTTAACTTGGATCATTTTATTGTGGTTTTAATTGTGAAATTGTTGAGTTTATTAACTTAGAACATTTTTTATGTTTTATTAGTGAGAGTGTTGAGTTTTTTAACTTAGAACTTATTTATCCTTTTTATTCAAAAATTGTTGAATTTTTTAACTTGGATTTTTTTTTAGTTTTTATAATGAAATTGTTGAGTTGTTTTTAACTAGGATCATTTTTATGGTTTTTATAGTGAAATTGTTGAGTTTTTTAACTTTGAACATTTTTTTTTATTGTTTTTATAGTAAAATTCTTCAATTTTTTCACATGGGACATTTTTTATTTTTTTATAGTAAAAATGCAAAGTGTTTTTTAACTTTGTTCTTGTTTTATCATTTTTATTGAGAAATTGTTGAATTTTTTAACTTGAAACTTTTTCTATGCTTTTTAAGTTAAATTGTTGGGTTTTTAAACTAGGAACTTTTACTCTAAATGATTTTTATTACGAAATTGTTGAGTTTTTTAACTTGAAACTTATTTTATGCTTTTATTAGTGAATGTGTTGAGTTTTTAATCATGGATCTCTTTTTTAATCATTTTTATTGAAAAATTGTAGATTTTTTTTAACTTGGATCATTTTTTTGTGGTTTTTATGGTGAAATTGTTGAGTTTATTAACTTGGAACTTTTTTTATGCCTTTATTAGTGAAAGTGTTGAGTTTTTAATCATGGAATTTTTTTTAATCATTTTTGTTGAGAAATTGTAGTTTTTTTAACTTGGAACTTTTTTTAATGGTTTTTCTAAGGAATCTGTTAAGTTGTTTTTAACTTAGATTATTTTTTGTGGTTTTTATAGTGAAAATGTTGAGTTTTCTAACATGGAACTTTTTTTATGCTTTTATTAGTGAAAGTGTTGAGTTTTTTTTTAACTTGGAAGTTTTTTTATCATTTTTATTCAGAAATTGTTGAATTTTTTAACTTGAAACTTTTTTATGCTTTTTATAGTTAAATAGTTAGGTTTTTAAACAAGTAACTTGTATTCTTAATGGTTTTTATAGTGAAATTGTTGAATTTTTTAACTTGGTACTTTTTTATGCTTATTATTGTTAAATTGTTGGGTTTTTAAACTAGGAACTTATATATATCATTTTTTTTGAGAAATTGTAGATTTTTTTAAATACGAACTTTTTTATGGTTTTTCTAATGAAATTGTTGAGTTGTTTTTAACTTAGATCATATTTTGTGGTTTTTATAGTGAAATTGTTGAGTTGTTTTTAACTTAGATCATTTTTTGTGGTTTTTATAGTGAAATTGTAAAGTTTAGTAACATGGAACTTTTTTAATGCTTTTATTTGTTAAAGTGTTGAGTTTTTTTAACTTGGAACTTTTTTATCCTTTTTTTCCAGAAATTGTTGGATTTTTTAACTTACATTTTTTTATAGGTTTTATAATGAAATTGTTGAGTAGTTTTTAACTTGGATCATTTTATTGTGTTTTTAATTGTGAAATTGTTGAGTTTATTAACTTGGAACATTTTTTATGTTTTATTAGTGAGAGTGTTGAGTTTTTTAACTTGGAACTTATTTATCCTTTTTATTCAGAAATTGTTGAATTTTTTAACTTGGATTTTTTTTTAGTTTTTATAATGAAATTGTTGAGTTGTTTTTAACTAGGATCATTTTTATGGTTTTTATAGTGAAATTGTTGAGTTTTTTAACTTTGAACATTTTTTTATGGTTTTTATAGTAAAATTCTACAATTTTTTCACATGGGACATTTTTTATTTTTTTATAGTAAAAATGCAAAGTGTTTTTAGACTTGGTTCTTGTTTTATCATTTTTATTGAGAAATTGTTGAATTTTCTAACTTGAAAGTTTTTCTATGCTTTTTAAGTTAAATTGTTGGGTTTTTTAAATTAGGAACTTTTATTCTTAATGATTTTTATTGCGAAATTGTTTAGTTTTTTAACTTGAAACTTTTTTATGCTTTTATTAGTGAATGTGTTGAATTTTTAATCGTGGATCTTTTTTTTAATCATTTTTATTGAAAAATTGTAGTTTTTTTTAACTTGGATCATTTTTTTTGTGGTTTTTATAGTGAAATTGTTGAGTTTATTAACTTGGAACTTTTTTTATGCCTTTATTAGTGAAAGTGTTGAGTTTTTAATCATGGAACTATTTTTTTATCATTTTTATTGAGAAATTGTAGTTTTTTTAACTTGGACTTTTTTTTAATGGTTTTTCTAAGGAATCTGTTAAGTTGTTTTTAACTTAGATTATTTTTTGTGGTTTTTATAGTGAAAATGTTGAGTTTTCTAACATGAAACTTTTTTTATGCTTTTATTAGTGAAAGTGTTGAGTTTTTTTTAACTTGGAAGTTTTTTTATCATTTTTATTCAGAAATTGTTGAATTTTTTAACTTGAAACTTTTTTATGCTTTTTATAGTTAAATTGTTAGGTTTTTAAACTAGTAACTTGTATTCTTAATGGTTTTTATAGTGAAATTGTTGAATTTTTTAACTTGGTACTTTTTTATGCTTATTATTGTTAAATTGTTGGGTTTTTAAACTAGGAACTTTTTTATATCATTTTTTTTTGAGAAATTGTAGATTTTTTTAGATATGAACTTTTTTATGGTTTTTCTAATGAAATTGTTGAGTTGTTTTTAACTTAGATCATATTTTGTGGTTTTTATAGTGAAATTGTTGAGTTGTTTTTAACTTAGATCATTTTTTGTGGTTTTTATAGTGAAATTGTAAAGTTTAGTAACATGGAACTTTTTTAATGCTTTTATTTGTGAAAGTGTTTAGTTTTTTTAACTTGGAACTTTTTTATCCTTTTTTTCCAGATATTGTTGAATTTTTTAACTTAGATTTTTTTATAGGTTTTATAATGAAATTGTTGAGTAGTTTTTAACTTGGATCATTTTATTGTGGTTTTAATTGTGAAATTGTTGAGTTTATTAACTTAGAACATTTTTTATGTTTTATTAGTGAGAATGTTGAGTTTTTTAACTTAGAACTTATTTATCCTTTTTATTCAAAAATTGTTGAATTTTTTAACTTGGATTTTTTTTTAGTTTTTATAATGAAATTGTTGAGTTGTTTTTAACTAGGATCATTTTTATGGTTTTTATAGTGAAATTGTTGAGTTTTTTAACTTTGAACATTTTTTTTATTGTTTTTATAGTAAAATTCTTCAATTTTTTCACATGGGACATTTTTTATTTTTTTTATAGTAAAAATGCAAAGTGTTTTTTAACTTGGTTCTTGTTTTATCATTTTTATTGAGAAATTGTTGAATTTTTTAACTTGAAACTTTTTCTATGCTTTTTAAGTTAAATTGTTGGGTTTTTAAACTAGGAACTTTTACTCTAAATGATTTTTATTACGAAATTGTTGAGTTTTTTAACTTGAAACTTATTTTATGCTTTTATTAGTGAATGTGTTGAGTTTTTAATCATGGATCTCTTTTTTAATCATTTTTATTGAAAAATTGTAGATTTTTTTTAACTTGGATCATTTTTTTGTGGTTTTTATGGTGAAATTGTTAAGTTTATTAACTTGGAACTTTTTTTATGCCTTTATTAGTGAAAGTGTTGAGTTTTTAATCATGGAATTTTTTTTAATCATTTTTGTTGAGAAATTATAGTTTTTTTAACTTGGAACTTTTTTTAATGGTTTTTCTAAGGAATCTGTTAAGTTGTTTTTAACTTAGATTATTTTTTGTGGTTTTTATAGTGAAAATGTTGAGTTTTCTAACATGGAACTTTTTTTATGCTTTTATTAGTGAAAGTGTTGAGTTTTTTTTTAACTTGGAACTTTTTTTATCATTTTTATTCAGAAATTGTTGAATTTTTTAACTTGAAACTTTTTTATGCTTTTTATAGTTAAATAGTTAGGTTTTTAAACAAGTAACTTGTATTCTTAATGGTTTTTATAGTGAAATTGTTGAATTTTTTAACTTGGTACTTTTTTATGCTTATTATTGTTAAATTGTTGGGTTTTTAAACTAGGAACTTTTTTATGGTTTTTCTAATGAAATTGTTGAGTTGTTTTTATTGTTTTTATATCATTTTTTTTGAGAAATTGTAGATTTTTTTAAATAGGAACTTTTTTATGGTTTTTCTAATGAAATTGTTGAGTTGTTTTTAACTTAGATCATATTTTGTGGTTTTTATAGTGAAATTGTTGAGTTGTTTTTAACTTAGATCATTTTTTGTGGTTTTTATAGTGAAATTGTAAAGTTTAGTAACATGGAACTTTTTTAATGCTTTTATTTGTTAAAGTGTTGAGTTTTTTTAACTTGGAACTTTTTTATCCTTTTTTTTCCAGAAATTGTTGGATTTTTTAACTTACATTTTTTTATAGGTTTTATAATGAAATTGTTGAGTAGTTTTTAACTTGGATCATTTTATTGTGTTTTTAATTGTGAAATTGTTGAGTTTATTAACTTGGAACATTTTTTATGTTTTATTAGTGAGAGTGTTGAGTTTTTTAACTTGGAACTTATTTATCCTTTTTATTCAGAAATTGTTGAATTTTTTAACTTGGATTTTTTTTTAGTTTTTATAATGAAATTGTTGAGTTGTTTTTAACTAGGATCATTTTTATGGTTTTTATAGTGAAATTGTTGAGTTTTTTAACTTTGAACATTTTTTTTATGGTTTTTATAGTAAAATTCTATAATTTTTTCACATGGGACATTTTTTATTTTTTTTATAGTAAAAATGCAAAGTGTTTTTAGACTTGGTTCTTGTTTTATCATTTTTATTGAGAAATTGTTGAATTTTCTAACTTGAAACTTTTTCTATGCTTTTTAAGTTAAATTGTTGGGTTTTTTAAATTAGGAACTTTTATTCTTAATGATTTTTATTGCGAAATTGTTTAGTTTTTTAACTTGAAACTTTTTTATGCTTTTATTAGTGAATGTGTTGAATTTTTAATCGTGGATCTTTTTTTTAATCATTTTTATTGAAAAATTGTAGTTTTTTTTTAACTTGGATCATTTTTTTTGTGGTTTTTATAGTGAAATTGTTGAGTTTATTAACTTGGAACTTTTTTTATGCCTTTATTAGTGAAAGTGTTGAGTTTTTAATCATGGAACTATTTTTTTATCATTTTTATTGAGAAATTGTAGTTTTTTTAACTTGGACTTTTTTTTAATGGTTTTTCTAAGGAATCTGTTAAGTTGTTTTTAACTTAGATTATTTTTTGTGGTTTTTATAGTGAAAATGTTGAGTTTTCTAACATGAAACTTTTTTTATGCTTTTATTAGTGAAAGTGTTGAGTTTTTTTTAACTTGGAAGTTTTTTTATCATTTTTATTCAGAAATTGTTGAATTTTTTAACTTGAAACTTTTTTATGCTTTTTATAGTTAAATTGTTAGGTTTTTAAACTAGTAACTTGTATTCTTAATGGTTTTTATAGTGAAATTGTTGAATTTTTTAACTTGGTACTTTTTTATGCTTATTATTGTTAAATTGTTGGGTTTTTAAACTAGGAACTTTTTTATATCATTTTTTTTTTGAGAAATTGTAGATTTTTTTAGATATGAACTTTTTTATGGTTTTTCTAATGAAATTGTTGAGTTGTTTTTAACTTAGATCATATTTTGTGGTTTTTATAGTGAAATTGTTGAGTTGTTTTTAACTTAGATCATTTTTTGTGGTTTTTATAGTGAAATTGTAAAGTTTAGTAACATGGAACTTTTTTAATGCTTTTATTTGTGAAAGTGTTTAGTTTTTTTAACTTGGAACTTTTTTATCCTTTTTTTTTCCAGATATTGTTGAATTTTTTAACTTAGATTTTTTTATAGGTTTTATAATGAAATTGTTGAGTAGTTTTTAACTTGGATCATTTTATTGTGGTTTTAATTGTGAAATTGTTGAGTTTATTAACTTAGAACATTTTTTATGTTTTATTAGTGAGAGTGTTGAGTTTTTTAACTTAGAACTTATTTATCCTTTTTATTCAAAAATTGTTGAATTTTTTAACTTGGATTTTTTTTTAGTTTTTATAATGAAATTGTTGAGTTGTTTTTAACTAGGATCATTTTTATGGTTTTTATAGTGAAATTGTTGAGTTTTTTAACTTTGAACATTTTTTTTTATTGTTTTTATAGTAAAATTCTTCAATTTTTTCACATGGGACATTTTTTATTTTTTTATAGTAAAAATGCAAAGTGTTTTTTAACTTGGTTCTTGTTTTATCATTTTTATTGAGAAATTGTTGAATTTTTTAACTTGAAACTTTTTCTATGCTTTTTAAGTTAAATTGTTGGGTTTTTAAACTAGGAACTTTTACTCTAAATGATTTTTATTACGAAATTGTTGAGTTTTTTAACTTGAAACTTATTTTATGCTTTTATTAGTGAATGTGTTGAGTTTTTAATCATGGATCTCTTTTTTAATCATTTTTATTGAAAAATTGTAGATTTTTTTTAACTTGGATCATTTTTTTGTGGTTTTTATGGTGAAATTGTTGAGTTTATTAACTTGGAACTTTTTTTATGCCTTTATTAGTGAAAGTGTTGAGTTTTTAATCATGGAATTTTTTTTAATCATTTTTGTTGAGAAATTGTAGTTTTTTTAACTTGGAACTTTTTTTAATGGTTTTTCTAAGGAATCTGTTAAGTTGTTTTTAACTTAGATTATTTTTTGTGGTTTTTATAGTGAAAATGTTGAGTTTTCTAACATGGAACTTTTTTTATGCTTTTATTAGTGAAAGTGTTGAGTTTTTTTTTAACTTGGAACTTTTTTTATCATTTTTATTCAGAAATTGTTGAATTTTTTAACTTGAAACTTTTTTATGCTTTTTATAGTTAAATAGTTAGGTTTTTAAACAAGTAACTTGTATTCTTAATGGTTTTTATAGTGAAATTGTTGAATTTTTTAACTTGGTACTTTTTTATGCTTATTATTGTTAAATTGTTGGGTTTTTAAACTAGGAACTTTTTTATATCATTTTTTTTGAGAAATTGTAGATTTTTTTAAATAGGAACTTTTTTATGGTTTTTCTAATGAAATTGTTGAGTTGTTTTTAACTTAGATCATATTTTGTGGTTTTTATAGTGAAATTGTTGAGTTGTTTTTAACTTAGATCATTTTTTGTGGTTTTTATAGTGAGATTGTAAAGTTTAGTAACGTGGAACTTTTTTAATGCTTTTATTTGTGAAAGTGTTGAGTTTTTTTAACTTGGAACTTTTTTATCCTTTTTTTCCAGAAATTGTTGAATTTTTTAACTTACATTTTTTATAGGTTTTATAATGAAATTGTTGAGTAGTTTTTAACTTGGATCATTTTATTGTGTTTTTAATTGTGAAATTGTTGAGTTTATTAACTTGGAACATTTTTTATGTTTTATTAGTGAGAGTGTTGAGTTTTTTAACTTGGAACTTATTTATCATTTTTATTTAGATATTGTTGAATTTTTTAACTTGGATTTTTTTATAGTTTTTATAATGAAATTGTTGAGTTGTTTTTAACTTGGATCATTTTTATGGTTTTTATAGTGAAATTGTTGAGTTTTTTAATTTGAACATTTTTTTTTATGGTTTTTATAGAAAAATTCTACAATTTTTTCACATGGGACATTTTTTATTTTTTTTATAGTAAAAATGCAAAGTGTTTTTAGACTTGGTTCTTGTTTTATCATTTTTATTGAGAAATTGTTGAATTTTTTAACTTGAAACTTTTTCTATGCTTTTTAAGTTAAATTGTTGGGTTATAAAACTAGGAACTTTTACTCTAAATGATTTTTATTACGAAATTGTTGAGTTTTTTAACTTGAAACTTATTTTATGCTTTTATTAGTGAATGTGTTGAGTTTTTAATCATGGATCTCTTTTTTAATCATTTTTATTGAAAAATTGTAGATTTTTTTTAACTTGGATCATTTTTTTGTGGTTTTTATGGTGAAATTGTTAAGTTTATTAACTTGGAACTTTTTTTATGCCTTTATTAGTGAAAGTGTTGAGTTTTTAATCATGGAATTTTTTTTAATCATTTTTGTTGAGAAATTATAGTTTTTTTAACTTGGAACTTTTTTTAATGGTTTTTCTAAGGAATCTGTTAAGTTGTTTTTAACTTAGATTATTTTTTGTGGTTTTTATAGTGAAAATGTTGAGTTTTCTAACATGGAACTTTTTTTATGCTTTTATTAGTGAAAGTGTTGAGTTTTTTTTTAACTTGGAACTTTTTTTATCATTTTTATTCAGAAATTGTTGAATTTTTTAACTTGAAACTTTTTTATGCTTTTTATAGTTAAATAGTTAGGTTTTTAAACAAGTAACTTGTATTCTTAATGGTTTTTATAGTGAAATTGTTGAATTTTTTAACTTGGTACTTTTTTATGCTTATTATTGTTAAATTGTTGGGTTTTTAAACTAGGAACTTTTTTATGGTTTTTCTAATGAAATTGTTGAGTTGTTTTTATTGTTTTTATATCATTTTTTTTGAGAAATTGTAGATTTTTTTAAATAGGAACTTTTTTATGGTTTTTCTAATGAAATTGTTGAGTTGTTTTTAACTTAGATCATATTTTGTGGTTTTTATAGTGAAATTGTTGAGTTGTTTTTAACTTAGATCATTTTTTGTGGTTTTTATAGTGAAATTGTAAAGTTTAGTAACATGGAACTTTTTTAATGCTTTTATTTGTTAAAGTGTTGAGTTTTTTTAACTTGGAACTTTTTTATCCTTTTTTTTTCAGAAATTGTTGGATTTTTTAACTTACATTTTTTTATAGGTTTTATAATGAAATTGTTGAGTAGTTTTTAACTTGGATCATTTTATTGTGTTTTTAATTGTGAAATTGTTGAGTTTATTAACTTGGAACATTTTTTATGTTTTATTAGTGAGAGTGTTGAGTTTTTTAACTTGGAACTTATTTATCCTTTTTATTCAGAAATTGTTGAATTTTTTAACTTGGATTTTTTTTTAGTTTTTATAATGAAATTGTTGAGTTGTTTTTAACTAGGATCATTTTTATGGTTTTTATAGTGAAATTGTTGAGTTTTTTAACTTTGAACATTTTTTTTATGGTTTTTATAGTAAAATTCTACAATTTTTTCACATGGGACATTTTTTATTTTTTTTATAGTAAAAATGCAAAGTGTTTTTAGACTTGGTTCTTGTTTTATCATTTTTATTGAGAAATTGTTGAATTTTCTAACTTGAAACTTTTTCTATGCTTTTTAAGTTAAATTGTTGGGTTTTTTAAATTAGGAACTTTTATTCTTAATGATTTTTATTGCGAAATTGTTTAGTTTTTTAACTTGAAACTTTTTTATGCTTTTATTAGTGAATGTGTTGAATTTTTAATCGTGGATCTTTTTTTTAATCATTTTTATTGAAAAATTGTAGTTTTTTTTTAACTTGGATCATTTTTTTTGTGGTTTTTATAGTGAAATTGTTGAGTTTATTAACTTGGAACTTTTTTTATGCCTTTATTAGTGAAAGTGTTGAGTTTTTAATCATGGAACTATTTTTTTATCATTTTTATTGAGAAATTGTAGTTTTTTTAACTTGGACTTTTTTTTAATGGTTTTTCTAAGGAATCTGTTAAGTTGTTTTTAACTTAGATTATTTTTTGTGGTTTTTATAGTGAAAATGTTGAGTTTTCTAACATGAAACTTTTTTTATGCTTTTATTAGTGAAAGTGTTGAGTTTTTTTTAACTTGGAAGTTTTTTTATCATTTTTATTCAGAAATTGTTGAATTTTTTAACTTGAAACTTTTTTATGCTTTTTATAGTTAAATTGTTAGGTTTTTAAACTAGTAACTTGTATTCTTAATGGTTTTTATAGTGAAATTGTTGAATTTTTTAACTTGGTACTTTTTTATGCTTATTATTGTTAAATTGTTGGGTTTTTAAACTAGGAACTTTTTTATATCATTTTTTTTTGAGAAATTGTAGATTTTTTTAGATATGAACTTTTTTATGGTTTTTCTAATGAAATTGTTGAGTTGTTTTTAACTTAGATCATATTTTGTGGTTTTTATAGTGAAATTGTTGAGTTGTTTTTAACTTAGATCATTTTTTGTGGTTTTTATAGTGAAATTGTAAAGTTTAGTAACATGGAACTTTTTTAATGCTTTTATTTGTGAAAGTGTTTAGTTTTTTTAACTTGGAACTTTTTTATCCTTTTTTTTTCCAGATATTGTTGAATTTTTTAACTTAGATTTTTTTATAGGTTTTATAATGAAATTGTTGAGTAGTTTTTAACTTGGATCATTTTATTGTGGTTTTAATTGTGAAATTGTTGAGTTTATTAACTTGGAACATTTTTAATGTTTTATTAGTGAGAGTGTTGAGTTTTTTAACTTGGAACTTATTTATCATTTTTATTTAGATATTGTTGAATTTTTTAACTTGGATTTTTTTTATAGTTTTTATAATGAAATTGTTGAGTTGTTTTTAACTTGGATAATTTTTATGGTTTTTATAGTGAAATTGTTGAGTTTTTTAACTTTGAACATTTTTTTTATGGTTTTTATAAAAAAATTCTACAATTTTTTCACATGGGACATTTTTTATTTTTTTTATAGTAAAAATGCAAAGTGTTTTTAGACTTGGTTCTTGTTTTATCATTTTTATTGAGAAATTGTTGAATTTTTTAACTTGAAACTTTTTCTATGCTTTTTAAGTTAAATTGTTGGGTTTTTAAACTAGGAACTTTTATTCTAAATGATTTTTACTACGAAATTGTTGAGTTTTTTAACTTGAAACTTATTTTATGCTTTTATTAGTGAATGTGTTGAGTTTTTAATCATGGATCTCTTTTTTAATCATTTTTATTGAAAAATTGTAGATTTTTTTTAACTTGGATCATTTTTTTTGTGGTTTTTATGGTGAAATTGTTGAGTTTATTAACTTGGAACTTTTTTTATGCCTTTATTAGTGAAAGTGTTGAGTTTTTAATCATGGAACTTTTTTTTTATCATTTTTATTGAGAAATTGTAGTTTTTTTAACTTGGAACCTTTTTTTAATGGTTTTTCTAAGGAATCTGTTAAGTTGTTTTTAACTTAGATCATTTTTTGCGGTTTTTATAGTGAAAGTGTTGAGTTTTCTAACATTGAACTTTTTTTATGCTTTTATTAGTGAAAGTGTTGAGTTTTTTAACCTGGAACTTTTTTTTATCATTTTTATTCAGAAATTGTTGAATTTTTTAACTTGAAACTTTTTTATGCTTTTTAAAGTTAAATTGTTAGGTTTTTAAACTAGTAACTTGTATTCTTAATGGTTTTTATAGTGAAATTGTTGAATTTTTTAACTTGGTACTTTTTTATGCTTATTATTGTTAAATTGTTGGGTTTTTAAACTAGGAACTTTTTTATATCATTTTTTTTGAGAAATTGTAGATTTTATTAGATAGGAACTTTTTTTTATGGTTTTTCTAATGAAATTGTTGAGTTGTTTTTAACTTAGATCATATTTTGTGGTTTTTATAATGAAATTGTTGAGTTGTTTTTAACTTAGATCATTTTTTGTGGTTTTTATAGTGAAATTGTAAAGTTTAGTAACATGGAACTTTTTTAATGCTTTTATTTGTGAAAGTGTTGAGTTTTTTTAACTTGGAACTTTTTTATCCTTTTTTTTCCAGAAATTGTTGAATTTTTTAACTTAGATTTTTTTATAGGTTTTATAATGAAATTGTTGAGTAGTTTTTAACTTGGATCATTTTATTGTGGTTTTAATTGTGAAATTGTTGAGTTTATTAACTTGGAACATTTTTAATGTTTTATTAGTGAGAGTGTTGAGTTTTTTAACTTGGAACTTATTTATCATTTTTATTTAGATATTGTTGAATTTTTTAACTTGGATTTTTTTATAGTTTTTATAATGAAATTGTTGAGTTGTTTTTAACTTGGATCATTTTTATGGTTTTTATAGTGAAATTGTTGAGTTTTTTAATTTGAACATTTTTTTATGGTTTTTATAGTAAAATTCTTCAATTTTTTCACATGGGACATTTTTTATTTTTTTTATAGTAAAAATGCAAAGTGTTTTTTAACTTGGTTCTTATTTTATCATTTTTATTGAGAAATTGTTGAATTTTTTATATTGAAACTTTTTCTATGCTTTTTAAGTTAAATTGTTGGGTTATTAAACTAGGAACTTTTATTCTAAATGATTTTTATTACGAAATTGTTGAGTTTTTTAACTTGAAACTTATTTTATGCTTTTATTAGTGAATGTGTTGAGTTTTTAATCATGGATCTCTTTTTTAATCATTTTTATTGAAAAATTGTAGATTTTTTTTAACTTGGATCAATTTTTTTGTGGTTTTTATGGTGAAATTGTTGAGTTTATTAACTTGGAACTTTTTTTATGCCTTTATTAGTGAAAGTGTTGAGTTTTTAATCATGGAACTTTTTTTTTATCATTTTTATTGAGAAATTGTAGTTTTTTTAACTTGGAACCTTTTTTTAATGGTTTTTCTAAGGAATCTGTTAAGTTGTTTTTAACTTAGATCATTTTTTGCGGTTTTTATAGTGAAAGTGTTGAGTTTTCTAACATTGAACTTTTTTTATGCTTTTATTAGTGAAAGTGTTGAGTTTTTTAACCTGGAACTTTTTTTTATCATTTTTATTCAGAAATTGTTGAATTTTTTAACTTGAAACTTTTTTATGCTTTTTAAAGTTAAATTGTTAGGTTTTTAAACTAGTAACTTGTATTCTTAATGGTTTTTATAGTGAAATTGTTGAATTTTTTAACTTGGTACTTTTTTATGCTTATTATTGTTAAATTGTTGGGTTTTTAAACTAGGAACTTTTTTATATCATTTTTTTTGAGAAATTGTAGATTTTTTTAGATAGGAACTTTTTTATGGTTTTTCTAATGAAATTGTTGAGTTATTTTTAACTTAGATCATATTTTGTGGTTTTTATAGTGAAATTGTTGAGTTGTTTTTAACTTAGATCATTTTTTGTGGTTTTTATAGTGAAATTGTAAAGTTTAGTAACATGGAACTTTTTTAATGCTTTTATTTGTGAAAGTGTTGAGTTTTTTTAACTTGGAACTTTTTTATCCTTTTTTTTCCAGAAATTGTTGAATTTTTTAACTTAGATTTTTTTATAGGTTTTATAATGAAATTGTTGAGTAGTTTTTAACTTGGATCCTTTTATTGTGGTTTTAATTGTGAAATTGTTGAGTTTATTAACTTGGAACATTTTTAATGTTTTATTAGTGAGAGTGTTGAGTTTTTTAACTTGGAACTTATTTATCATTTTTATTTAGATATTGTTGAATTTTTTAACTTGGATTTTTTTATAGTTTTTATAATGAAATTGTTGAGTTGTTTTTAACTTGGATCATTTTTATGGTTTTTATAGTGAAATTGTTGAGTTTTTTAACTTTGAACATTTTTTTATGGTTTTTATAGTAAAATTCTTCAATTTTTTCACATGGGACATTTTTTATTTTTTTTATAGTAAAAATGCAAAGTGTTTTTTAACTTGGTTATTGTTTTATCATTTTTATTGAGAAATTGTTGAATTTTGTAACTTGAAACTTTTTCTATGTTTTTTAAGTTAAATTGTTGGGTTTTTAAATTAGGAACTTTTATTCTTAATGATTTTTATTGCGAAATTGTTGACTTTTTTAACTTGAAACTTATTTTATGCTTTTATTAGTGAATGTGTTGAGTTTTTAATCGTGGATCTCTTTTTTAATCATTTTTATTGAAAAATTGTAGATTTTTTTTAACTTGGATCATTTTTTTGTGGTTTTTATGGTCAAATTGTTGAGTTTATTAACTTGGAACTTTTTTTATGCCTTTATTAGTGAAAGTGTTGAGTTTTTAATCATGGAACTTTTTTTTTATCATTTTTATTGAGAAATTGTAGTTTTTTTAACTTGGAACTTTTTTTTAATGGTTTTTCTAAGGAATCTGTTAAGTTGTTTTTAACTTAGATCATTTTTTGTTGTTTTTATAGTGAAAATGTTGAGTTTTCTAACATGGAACTTTTTTTATGCTTTTATTAGTGAAAGTGTTGAGTATTTTTTAACCTGAAACTTTTTTTATCATTTTTATTCAGAAATTGTTGAATTTTTTAACTTGAAACTTTTTTATGCTTTTTATAGTTAAATTGTTAGGTTTTTAAACTAGTAACTTGTATTCTTAAAGGTTTTTATAGTGAAATTGTTGAATTTTTTAACTTGGTACTTTTTTATGCTTATTATTGTTAAATTGTTGGGTTTTTAAACTAGGAAATTTTTTATATCATATTTTTTAAGAAATTGTAGATTTTTTTAGATAGGAACTTTTTTATGGTTTTTCTAATGAAATTGTTGAGTTGTTTTTAACTTAGATCATATTTTGTGGTTTTTATAGTGAAATTGTTGAGTTGTTTTTAACTTAGATCATTTTTTGTGGTTTTTATAGTGAAATTGTAAAGTTTAGTAACATGGAACTTTTATAATGCTTTTATTTGTGAAAGTGTTGAGTTTTTTTAACTTGGAACTTTTTTAACATTTTTTTTCCAGAAATTGTTGAATTTTTTAACTTAGATTTTTTTATAGGTTTTAATTGTGAAATTGTTGAGTTTATTAACTTGGAACATTTTTTATGTTTTATTAGTGAGAGTGTTGAGTTTTTTAACTTGGAACTTATTTATCATTTTTATTTAGATATTGTTGAATTTTTTAACTTGGATTTTTTTATAGTTTTTATAATGAAATTGTTGAGTTGTTTTTAACTTGGATCATTTTTATGGTTTTTATAGTGAAATTGTTGAGTTTTTTAATTTGAACATTTTTTTATGGTTTTTATAGTAAAATTCTTCAATTTTTTCACATGGGACATTTTTTATTTTTTTTATAGTAAAAATGCAAAGTGTTTTTTAACTTGGTTCTTATTTTATCATTTTTATTGAGAAATTGTTGAATTTTTTATATTGAAACTTTTTCTATGCTTTTTAAGTTAAATTGATGGGTTATTAAACTAGGAACTTTTATTCTAAATGATTTTTATTACGAAATTGTTGAGTTTTTTAACTTGAAACTTATTTTATGCTTTTATTAGTGAATGTGTTGAGTTTTTAATCATGGATCTCTTTTTTAATCATTTTTATTGAAAAATTGTAGATTTTTTTTAACTTGGATCAATTTTTTTGTGGTTTTTATGGTGAAATTGTTGAGTTTATTAACTTGGAACTTTTTTTATGCCTTTATTAGTGAAAGTGTTGAGTTTTTAATCATGGAACTTTTTTTTTATCATTTTTATTGAGAAATTGTAGTTTTTTTAACTTGGAACCTTTTTTTAATGGTTTTTCTAAGGAATCTGTTAAGTTGTTTTTAACTTAGATCATTTTTTGCGGTTTTTATAGTGAAAGTGTTGAGTTTTCTAACATTGAACTTTTTTTATGCTTTTATTAGTGAAAGTGTTGAGTTTTTTAACCTGGAACTTTTTTTTATCATTTTTATTCAGAAATTGTTGAATTTTTTAACTTGAAACTTTTTTATGCTTTTTAAAGTTAAATTGTTAGGTTTTTAAACTAGTAACTTGTATTCTTAATGGTTTTTATAGTGAAATTGTTGAATTTTTTAACTTGGTACTTTTTTATGCTTATTATTGTTAAATTGTTGGGTTTTTAAACTAGGAACTTTTTTATATCATTTTTTTTGAGAAATTGTAGATTTTTTTAGATAGGAACTTTTTTATGGTTTTTCTAATGAAATTGTTGAGTTATTTTTAACTTAGATCATATTTTGTGGTTTTTATAGTGAAATTGTTGAGTTGTTTTTAACTTAGATCATTTTTTGTGGTTTTTATAGTGAAATTGTAAAGTTTAGTAACATGGAACTTTTTTAATGCTTTTATTTGTGAAAGTGTTGAGTTTTTTTAACTTGGAACTTTTTTATCCTTTTTTTTCCAGAAATTGTTGAATTTTTTAACTTAGATTTTTTTATAGGTTTTATAATGAAATTGTTGAGTAGTTTTTAACTTGGATCCTTTTATTGTGGTTTTAATTGTGAAATTGTTGAGTTTATTAACTTGGAACATTTTTAATGTTTTATTAGTGAGAGTGTTGAGTTTTTTAACTTGGAACTTATTTATCATTTTTATTTAGATATTGTTGAATTTTTTAACTTGGATTTTTTTATAGTTTTTATAATGAAATTGTTGAGTTGTTTTTAACTTGGATCATTTTTATGGTTTTTATAGTGAAATTGTTGAGTTTTTTAACTTTGAACATTTTTTTATGGTTTTTATAGTAAAATTCTTCAATTTTTTCACATGGGACATTTTTTATTTTTTTTATAGTAAAAATGCAAAGTGTTTTTTAACTTGGTTATTGTTTTATCATTTTTATTGAGAAATTGTTGAATTTTGTAACTTGAAACTTTTTCTATGTTTTTTAAGTTAAATTGTTGGGTTTTTAAATTAGGAACTTTTATTCTTAATGATTTTTATTGCGAAATTGTTGACTTTTTTAACTTGAAACTTATTTTATGCTTTTATTAGTGAATGTGTTGAGTTTTTAATCGTGGATCTCTTTTTTAATCATTTTTATTGAAAAATTGTAGATTTTTTTTAACTTGGATCATTTTTTTGTGGTTTTTATGGTCAAATTGTTGAGTTTATTAACTTGGAACTTTTTTTATGCCTTTATTAGTGAAAGTGTTGAGTTTTTAATCATGGAACTTTTTTTTTATCATTTTTATTGAGAAATTGTAGTTTTTTTAACTTGGAACTTTTTTTTAATGGTTTTTCTAAGGAATCTGTTAAGTTGTTTTTAACTTAGATCATTTTTTGTTGTTTTTATAGTGAAAATGTTGAGTTTTCTAACATGGAACTTTTTTTATGCTTTTATTAGTGAAAGTGTTGAGTATTTTTTAACCTGAAACTTTTTTTATCATTTTTATTCAGAAATTGTTGAATTTTTTAACTTGAAACTTTTTTATGCTTTTTATAGTTAAATTGTTAGGTTTTTAAACTAGTAACTTGTATTCTTAAAGGTTTTTATAGTGAAATTGTTGAATTTTTTAACTTGGTACTTTTTTATGCTTATTATTGTTAAATTGTTGGGTTTTTAAACTAGGAAATTTTTTATATCATATTTTTTAAGAAATTGTAGATTTTTTTAGATAGGAACTTTTTTATGGTTTTTCTAATGAAATTGTTGAGTTGTTTTTAACTTAGATCATATTTTGTGGTTTTTATAGTGAAATTGTTGAGTTGTTTTTAACTTAGATCATTTTTTGTGGTTTTTATAGTGAAATTGTAAAGTTTAGTAACATGGAACTTTTATAATGCTTTTATTTGTGAAAGTGTTGAGTTTTTTTAACTTGGAACTTTTTTAACCTTTTTTTTCCAGAAATTGTTGAATTTTTTAACTTAGATTTTTTTATAGGTTTTATAATGAAATTGTTGAGTAGTTTTAAACTTGGATCATTTTATTATGGTTTTAATTGTGAAATTGTTGAGTTTATTAACTTGGAACATTTTTTATGTTTTATTAGTGAGAGTGTTGAGTTTTTTAACTTGGAACTTATTTATCCTTTTTATTTAGAAATTGTTGAATTTTTTAACTTGGATTTTTTTATAGTTTTTATAATGAAATTGTTGAGTTGTTTTTAACTTGGATCATTTTTATGGTTTTTATAGTGAAATTGTTGAGTTTTTTTAACTTTGAACATTTTTTTATGGTTTTTATAGTAAAATTCTTCAATTTTTTCACATGGGACATTTTTTATTTTTTTTTATAGTAAAAATGCAAAGTGTTTTTAGACTTGGTTCTTGTTTTATCATTTTTATTGAGAAATTGTTGAATTTTGTAACTTGAAACTTTTTCTATGCTTTTTAAGTTAAATTGTTGGTTTTTTTAAATTAGGAACTTTTATTCTTAATGATTTTTATTGCGAAATTGTTTAGTTTTTTAACTTGAAACTTTTTTATGCTTTTATTAGTGAATGTGTTGAGTTTTTAATCGTGGATCTTTTTTTTAATCATTTTTATTGAAAAATTGTAGATTTCTTTTTAACTTGGATCATTTTTTGTGTGTTTTTTATAGTGAAATTGTTGAGTTTATTAACTTGGAACTTTTTTTATGCCTTTATTAGTGAAAGTGTTGAGTTTTTAATCATGGAACTTTTTTTTTTAATCATTTTTATTGAGAAATTGTAGTTTTTTTAACTTGGAACTTTTTTTTAATGGTTTTTCTAAGGAATCTGTTAAGTTGTTTTTAACTTAGATCATTTTTTGTGGTTTTTATAGTGAAAATGTTGAGTTTTCTAACATGGAACTTTTTTTATGCTTTTATTAGTGAAAGTGTTTTGTTTTTTTTAACTTGGAACTTTTTTTATCATTTTTATTCAGAAATTGTTGAATTTTTTAAATTGAAACTTTTTTATGCTTTTTATAGTTAAATTGTTAGGTTTTTAAACTAGTAACTTGTATTCTTAATGGTTTTTATAGTGAAATTGTTGAATTTTTTAACTTGGTACTTTTTTATGCTTATTATTGTTAAATTGTTGGGTTTTTAAACTAGGAACTTTTTTATATCATTTTTTTTTGAGAAATTGTAGATTTTTTAATATAGGAACTTTTTTATGGTTTTTCTAATGAAATTGTTGATTTGTTTTTAACTTAGATCATATTTTTTGGTTTTTATAGTGAAATTGTTGAGTTGTTTTTAACTTAGATCATTTTTTGTGGTTTTTATAGTGAAATTGTAAAGTTTAGTAACATGAAACTTTTTTAATGCTTTTATTTGTGAAAGTGTTGAGTTTTTTTAACTTGGAACTTTTTTATCCTTTTTTTTTCCAGAAATTGTTTAATTTTTAAACTTAGATTTTTTTATAGGTTTTATAATGAAATTGTTGAGTAGTTTTTAACTTGGATCATTTTATTGTGGTTTTAATTGTGAAATTGTTGAGTTTATTAACTTGGAACATTTTTTATGTTTTATTAGTGAGAGTGTTGAGTTTTTTAACTTGGAACTTATTTATCCTTTTTATTCAGAAATTGTTGAATTTTTTAACTTGGATTTTTTTATAGTTTTTATAATGAAATTGTTGAGTTGTTTTTAACTTGGATCATTTTTATGGTTTTTATAGTGAAATTGTTGAGTTTTTTAACTTTGAACATTTTTTTATGGTTTTTATAGTAAAATTCTTCAATTTTTTCACATGGGACATTTTTTATTTTTTTTATAGTAAAAATGCAAAGTGTTTTTTAACTTGGTTCTTGTTTTATCATTTTTATTGAGAAATTGTTGAATTTTGTAACTTGAAACTTTTTCTATGCTTTTTAAGTTAAATTGTTGGGTTTTTAAATTAGGAACTTTTATTCTTAATGATTTTTATTGCGAAATTATTGAGTTTTTTAACTTGAAACTTATTTTATGCTTTTATTAGTGAATGTGTTGAGTTTTTAATCGTGGATCTCTTTTTTAATCATTTTTATTGAAAAATTGTAGATTTTTTTTAACTTGGATCATTTTTTTGTGGTTTTTATGGTGAAATTGTTGAGTTTATTAACTTGGAACTTTTTTTATGCCTTTATTAGTGAAAGTGTTGAGTTTTTAATCATGGAACTTTTTTTTATCATTTTTATTGAGAAATTGTAGTTTTTTTAACTTGGAACTTTTTTTTAATGGTTTTTCTAAGGAATCTGTTAAGTTGTTTTTAACTTAGATCATTTTTTGTGGTTTTTATAGTGAAAATGTTGAGTTTTCTAACATGGAACTTTTTTTATGCTTTTATTAGTGAAAGTGTTTTGTTTTTTTTAACTTGGAACTTTTTTTATCATTTTTATTCAGAAATTGTTGAATTTTTTAAATTGAAACTTTTTTATGCTTTTTATAGTTAAATTGTTAGGTTTTTAAACTAGTAACTTGTATTCTTAATGGTTTTTATAGTGAAATTGTTGAATTTTTTAACTTGGTACTTTTTTATGCTTATTATTGTTAAATTGTTGGGTTTTTAAACTAGGAACTTTTTTATATCATTTTTTTTTGAGAAATTGTAGATTTTTTAATATAGGAACTTTTTTATGGTTTTTCTAATGAAATTGTTGATTTGTTTTTAACTTAGATCATATTTTTTGGTTTTTATAGTGAAATTGTTGAGTTGTTTTTAACTTAGATCATTTTTTGTGGTTTTTATAGTGAAATTGTAAAGTTTAGTAACATGAAACTTTTTTAATGCTTTTATTTGTGAAAGTGTTGAGTTTTTTTAACTTGGAACTTTTTTATCCTTTTTTTTTCCAGAAATTGTTTAATTTTTAAACTTAGATTTTTTTATAGGTTTTATAATGAAATTGTTGAGTAGTTTTTAACTTGGATCATTTTATTGTGGTTTTAATTGTGAAATTGTTGAGTTTATTAACTTGGAACATTTTTTATGTTTTATTAGTGAGAGTGTTGAGTTTTTTAACTTGGAACTTATTTATCCTTTTTATTCAGAAATTGTTGAATTTTTTAACTTGGATTTTTTTATAGTTTTTATAATGAAATTGTTGAGTTGTTTTTAACTTGGATCATTTTTATGGTTTTTATAGTGAAATTGTTGAGTTTTTTAACTTTGAACATTTTTTTATGGTTTTTATAGTAAAATTCTTCAATTTTTTCACATGGGACATTTTTTATTTTTTTTATAGTAAAAATGCAAAGTGTTTTTTAACTTGGTTCTTGTTTTATCATTTTTATTGAGAAATTGTTGAATTTTGTAACTTGAAACTTTTTCTATGCTTTTTAAGTTAAATTGTTGGGTTTTTAAATTAGGAACTTTTATTCTTAATGATTTTTATTGCGAAATTATTGAGTTTTTTAACTTGAAACTTATTTTATGCTTTTATTAGTGAATGTGTTGAGTTTTTAATCGTGGATCTCTTTTTTAATCATTTTTATTGAAAAATTGTAGATTTTTTTTAACTTGGATCATTTTTTTGTGGTTTTTATGGTGAAATTGTTGAGTTTATTAACTTGGAACTTTTTTTATGCCTTTATTAGTGAAAGTGTTGAGTTTTTAATCATGGAACTTTTTTTTTATCATTTTTATTGAGAAATTGTAGTTTTTTTAACTTGGAACTTTTTTTTAATGGTTTTTCTAAGGAATCTGTTAAGTTGTTTTAAACTTAGATCATTTTTTGTGGTTTTTATAGTGAAAATGTTGAGTTTTCTAACATGGAACTTTTTTTATGCTTTTATTAGTGAAAGTGTTGAGTTTTTTTTAACCTGAAACTTTTTTTATCATTTTTATTCAGAAATTGTTGAATTTTTTAACTTGAAACTTTTTTATGCTTTTTATAGTTAAATTGTTAGGTTTTTAAACTAGTAACTTGTATTCTTAAAGGTTTTTATAGTGAAATTGTTGAATTTTTTAACTTGGTACTTTTTTATGCTTATTATTGTTAAATTGTTGGGTTTTTAAACTAGGAACTTTTTTATATCATTTTTTTTTGAGAAATTGTAGATTTTTTTAGATAGGAACTTTTTTATGGTTTTTCTAATGAAATTGTTGAGTTGTTTTTAACTTAGATCATATTTTGTGGTTTTTATAGTGAAATTGTTGAGTTGTTTTTAACTTAGATCATTTTTTGTGGTTTTTATAGTGAAATTATAAAGTTTAGTAACATGGAACTTTTATAATGCTTTTATTTGTGAAAGTGTTGAGTTTTTTTAACTTGGAACTTTTTTATCCTTTTTTTTCCAGAAATTGTTGAATTTTTTAACTTAGATTTTTTTATAGGTTTTATAATGAAATTGTTGAGTAGTTTTTAACTTGGATCATTTTATTGTGGTTTTAATTGTGAAATTGTTGAGTTTATTAACTTGGAACATTTTTTATGTTTTATTAATGAGAGTGTTGAGTTTTTTAACTTGGAACTTATTTATCCTTTTTATTTAGAAATTGTTGAATTTTTTAACTTGGATTTTTTTATAGTTTTTATAATGAAATTGTTGAGTTGTTTTTAACTTGGATCATTTTTATGGTTTTTATAGTGAAATTGTTGAGTTTTTTAACTTTGAACATTTTTTTATGTTTTTTATAGTAAAATTCTTCAATTTTTTCACATGGGACATTTCTTATTTTTTTAATAGTAAAAATGCAAAGTGTTTTTTAACTTGGTTCTTGTTTTATCATTTTTATTGAGAAATTGTTGAATTTTGTAACTTGAAACTTTTTCTATGCTTTTTAAGTTAAATTGTTGGGTTTTTAAATTAGGAACTTTTATTCTTAATGATTTTTATTGCGAAATTGTTGAGTTTTTTAACTTGAAACTTATTTTATGCTTTTATTAGTGAATGTGTTGAGTTTTTAATCGTGGATCTCTTTTTTAATCATTTTTATTGAAAAATTGTAGATTTTTTTTAACTTGGATAATATTTTTGTGGTTTTTATGGTGAAATTGTTGAGTTTATTAACTTGGAACTTTTTTTATGCCTTTATTAGTGAAAGTGTTGAGTTTTTAATCATGGAACTTTTTTTTTATCATTTTTATTGAGAAATTGTAGTTTTTTTAACTTGGAACTTTTTTTTAATGGTTTTTCTAAGGAATCTGTTAAGTTGTTTTTAACTTAGATTATTTTTTGTGGTTTTTATAGTGAAAATGTTGAGTTTTCTAACATGGAACTTTTTTTATGCTTTTATTAGTGAAAGTGTTGAGTTTTTTTTTAACCTGGAACTTTTTTTTATCATTTTTATTCAGAAATTGTTGAATTTTTTAACTTGAAACTTTTTTATGCTTTTTATAGTTAAATTGTTAGGTTTTTAAACTAGTAACTTGTATTCTTAAAGGTTTTTATAGTGAAATTGTTGAATTTTTTAACTTGGTACTTTTTTATGCTTATTATTGTTAAATTGTTGTGTTTTTAAACTAGGAAATTTTTTATATCATATTTTTTGAGAAATTGTAGATTTTTTTAGATAGGAACTTTTTTATGGTTTTTCTACTGAAATTGTTGAGTTGTTTTTAACTTAGATCATATTTTGTGGTTTTTATAGTGAAATTGTTGAGTTGTTTTTAACTTAGATCATTTTTTGTGGTTTTTATAGTGAAATTGTAAAGTTTAGTAACATGGAACTTTTATAATGCTTTTATTTGTGAAAGTGTTGAGTTTTTTTAACTTGGAACTTTTTTATCCTTTTTTTTTCCAGAAATTGTTGAATTTTTTAACTTAGATTTTTTATAGGTTTTATAATGAAATTGTTGAGTAGTTTTTAACTTGGATCATTTTATTGTGGTTTTAATTGTGAAATTGTTGAGTTTATTAACTTGGAACATTTTTTATGTTTTATTAGTGAGAGTGTTGAGTTTTTTAACTTGGAACTTATTTATCCTTTTTATTCAGAAATTGTTGAATTTTTTAACTTGGATTTTTTTATAGTTTTTATAATGAAATTGTTGAGTTGTTTTTAACTTGGATCATTTTTATGGTTTTTATAGTGAAATTGTTGAGTTTTTTAACTTTGAACATTTTTTTATGGTTTTTATAGTAAAATTCTTCAATTTTTTCACATGGGACATTTTTTTATTTTTTTTATAGTAAAAATGCAAAGTGTTTTTTAACTTGGTTCTTGTTTTATCATTTTTATTGAGAAATTGTTGAATTTTGTAACTTGAAACTTTTTCTATGCTTTTTAAGTTAAATTGTTGGGTTTTTAAATTAGGAACTTTTATTCTTAATGATTTTTATTGCGAAATTGTTGAGTTTTTTAACTTGAAACTTATTTTATGCTTTTATTAGTGAATGTGTTGAGTTTTTAATCGTGGATCTCTTTTTTAATCATTTTTATTGAAAAATTGTAGATTTTTTTTAACTTGGATCATTTTTTTGTGGTTTTTATGGTGAAATTGTTGAGTATAACTTGGAACTTTTTTTATGCCTTTATTAGTGAAAGTGTTGAGTTTTTAATCATGGAACTTTTTTTTTATCATTTTTATTAAGAAATTGTAGTTTTTTTAACTTGGAACTTTTTTTTAATGGTTTTTCTAAGGAATCTGTTAAGTTGTTTTTAACTTAGATTATTTTTTGTGGTTTTTATAGTTAAAATGTTGAGTTTTCTAACATGGAACTTTTTTTATGCTTTTATTAGTGAAAGTGTTGAGGTTTTTTTTAACCTGGAACTTTTTTTTATCATTTTTATTCAGAAATTGTTGAATTTTTTAACTTGAAACTTTTTTATGCTTTTTATAGTTAAATTGTTAGGTTTTTAAACTAGTAACTTGTATTCTTAAAGGTTTTTATAGTGAAATTGTTGAATTTTTTAACTTGGTACTTTTTTATGCTTATTATTGTTAAATTGTTGTGTTTTTAAACTAGGAAATTTTTTATATCATATTTTTTGAGAAATTGTAGATTTTTTTAGATAGGAACTTTTTTATGGTTTTTCTAATGAAATTGTTGAGTTGTTTTTAACTTAGATCATATTTTGTGGTTTTTATAGTGAAATTGTTGAGTTGTTTTTAACTTAGATCATTTTTTGTGGTTTTTATAGTGAAATTGTAAAGTTTAGTAACATGGAACTTTTATAATGCTTTTATTTGTGAAAGTGTTGAGTTTTTTTAACTTGGAACTTTTTTATCCTTTTTTTTTCCAGAAATTGTTGAATTTTTTAACTTAGATTTTTTATAGGTTTTATAATGAAATTATTGAGTAGTTTTTAACTTGGATCATTTTATTGTGGTTTTAATTGTGAAATTGTTGAGTTTATTAACTTGGAACATATTTTATGTTTTATTAGTGAGAGTGTTGAGTTTTTTAACTTGGAACTTATTTATCCTTTTTATTCAGAAATTGTTGAATTTTTTAACTTGGATTTTTTTATAGTTTTTATAATGAAATTGTTGAGTTGTTTTTAACTTGGATCATTTTTATGGTTTTTATAGTGAAATTGTTGAGTTTTTTAACTTTGAACATTTTTTTATGGTTTTTATAGTAAAATTCTTCAATTTTTTCACATGGGACATTTTTTTATTTTTTTTATAGTAAAAATGCAAAGTGTTTTTTAACTTGGTTCTTGTTTTATCATTTTTATTGAGAAATTGTTGAATTTTGTAACTTGAAACTTTTTCTATGCTTTTTAAGTTAAATTGTTGGGTTTTTAAATTAGGAACTTTTATTCTTAATGATTTTTATTGCGAAATTGTTGAGTTTTTTAACTTGAAACTTATTTTATGCTTTTATTAGTGAATGTGTTGAGTTTTTAATCGTGGATCTCTTTTTTAATCATTTTTATTGAAAAATTGTAGATTTTTTTTAACTTGGATCATTTTTTTGTGGTTTTTATGGTGAAATTGTTGAGTATAACTTGGAACTTTTTTTATGCCTTTATTAGTGAAAGTGTTGAGTTTTTAATCATGGAACTTTTTTTTTATCATTTTTATTGAGAAATTGTAGTTTTTTTAACTTGGAACTTTTTTTTAATGGTTTTTCTAAGGAATCTGTTAAGTTGTTTTTAACTTAGATCATTTTTTGTGGTTTTTATAGTGAAAATGTTGAGTTTTCTAACATGGAACTTTTTTTATGCTTTTATTAGTGAAAGTGTTGAGTTTTTTTTAACCTGAAACTTTTTTTATCATTTTTATTCAGAAATTGTTGAATTTTTTAACTTGAAACTTTTTTATGCTTTTTATAGTTAAATTGTTAGGTTTTTAAACTAGTAACTTGTATTCTTAAAGGTTTTTATAGTGAAATTGTTGAATTTTTTAACTTGGTACTTTTTTATGCTTATTATTGTTAAATTGTTGTGTTTTTAAACTAGGAAATTTTTTATATCATATTTTTTGAGAAATTGTAGATTTTTTTAGATAGGAACTTTTTTATGGTTTTTCTAATGAAATTGTTGAGTTGTTTTTAACTTAGATCATATTTTGTGGTTTTTATAGTGAAATTGTTGAGTTGTTTTTAACTTAGATCATTTTTTGTGGTTTTTATAGTGAAATTGTAAAGTTTAGTAACATGAAACTTTTTTAATGCTTTTATTTGTGAAAGTGTTGAGTTTTTTTAACTTGGAACTTTTTTATCCTTTTTTTTTCCAGAAATTGTTTAATTTTTAAACTTAGATTTTTTTATAGGTTTTATAATGAAATTGTTGAGTAGTTTTTAACTTGGATCATTTTATTGTGGTTTTAATTGTGAAATTGTTGAGTTTATTAACTTGGAACATTTTTTATGTTTTATTAGTGAGAGTGTTGAGTTTTTTAACTTGGAACTTATTTATCCTTTTTATTCAGAAATTGTTGAATTTTTTAACTTGGATTTTTTTATAGTTTTTATAATGAAATTGTTAAGTTGTTTTTAACTTGGATCATTTTTATGGTTTTTATAGTGAAATTGTTGAGTTTTTTAACTTTGAACATTTTTTTATGGTTTTTATAGTAAAATTCTTCAATTTTTTCACATGGGACATTTTTTATTTTTTTTATAGTAAAAATGCAAAGTGTTTTTTAACTTGGTTCTTGTTTTATCATTTTTATTGAGAAATTGTTGAATTTTGTAACTTGAAACTTTTTCTATGCTTTTTAAGTTAAATTGTTGGGTTTTTAAATTAGGAACTTTTATTCTTAATGATTTTTATTGCGAAATTATTGAGTTTTTTAACTTGAAACTTATTTTATGCTTTTATTAGTGAATGTGTTGAGTTTTTAATCGTGGATCTCTTTTTTAATCATTTTTATTGAAAAATTGTAGATTTTTTTTAACTTGGATCATTTTTTTGTGGTTTTTATGGTGAAATTGTTGAGTTTATTAACTTGGAACTTTTTTTATGCCTTTATTAGTGAAAGTGTTGAGTTTTTAATCATGGAACTTTTTTTTTATCATTTTTATTGAGAAATTGTAGTTTTTTTAACTTGGAACTTTTTTTTAATGGTTTTTCTAAGGAATCTGTTAAGTTGTTTTTAACTTAGATCATTTTTTGTGGTTTTTATAGTGAAAATGTTGAGTTTTCTAACATGGAACTTTTTTTATGCTTTTATTAGTGAAAGTGTTGAGTTTTTTTTAACCTGAAACTTTTTTTATCATTTTTATTCAGAAATTGTTGAATTTTTTAACTTGAAACTTTTTTATGCTTTTTATAGTTAAATTGTTAGGTTTTTAAACTAGTAACTTGTATTCTTAAAGGTTTTTATAGTGAAATTGTTGAATTTTTTAACTTGGTACTTTTTTATGCTTATTATTGTTAAATTGTTGTGTTTTTAAACTAGGAAATTTTTTATATCATATTTTTTGAGAAATTGTAGATTTTTTTAGATAGGAACTTTTTTATGGTTTTTCTAATGAAATTGTTGAGTTGTTTTTAACTTAGATCATATTTTGTGGTTTTTATAGTGAAATTGTTGAGTTGTTTTTAACTTAGATCATTTTTTGTGGTTTTTATAGTGAAATTGTAAAGTTTAGTAACATGAAACTTTTTTAATGCTTTTATTTGTGAAAGTGTTGAGTTTTTTTAACTTGGAACTTTTTTATCCTTTTTTTTTCCAGAAATTGTTTAATTTTTAAACTTAGATTTTTTTATAGGTTTTATAATGAAATTGTTGAGTAGTTTTTAACTTGGATCATTTTATTGTGGTTTTAATTGTGAAATTGTTGAGTTTATTAACTTGGAACATTTTTTATGTTTTATTAATGAGAGTGTTGAGTTTTTTAACTTGGAACTTATTTATCCTTTTTATTTAGAAATTGTTGAATTTTTTAACTTGGATTTTTTTATAGTTTTTATAATGAAATTGTTGAGTTGTTTTTAACTTGGATCATTTTTATGGTTTTTATAGTGAAATTGTTGAGTTTTTTAACTTTGAACATTTTTTTATGTTTTTTATAGTAAAATTCTTCAATTTTTTCACATGGGACATTTCTTATTTTTTTAATAGTAAAAATGCAAAGTGTTTTTTAACTTGGTTCTTGTTTTATAATTTTTATTGAGAAATTGTTGAATTTTGTAACTTGAAACTTTTTCTATGCTTTTTAAGTTAAATTGTTGGGTTTTTAAATTAGGAACTTTTATTCTTAATGATTTTTATTGCGAAATTGTTGAGTTTTTTAACTTGAAACTTATTTTATGCTTTTATTAGTGAATGTGTTGAGTTTTTAATCGTGGATCTCTTTTTTAATCATTTTTATTGAAAAATTGTAGATTTTTTTTAACTTGGATAATATTTTTGTGGTTTTTATGGTGAAATTGTTGAGTTTATTAACTTGGAACTTTTTTTATGCCTTTATTAGTGAAAGTGTTGAGTTTTTAATCATGGAACTTTTTTTTTATCATTTTTATTGAGAAATTGTAGTTTTTTTAACTTGGAACTTTTTTTTAATGGTTTTTCTAAGGAATCTGTTAAGTTGTTTTTAACTTAGATTATTTTTTGTGGTTTTTATAGTGAAAATGTTGAGTTTTCTAACATGGAACTTTTTTTATGCTTTTATTAGTGAAAGTGTTGAGTTTTTTTTTAACCTGGAACTTTTTTTTATCATTTTTATTCAGAAATTGTTGAATTTTTTAACTTGAAACTTTTTTATGCTTTTTATAGTTAAATTGTTAGGTTTTTAAACTAGTAACTTGTATTCTTAAAGGTTTTTATAGTGAAATTGTTGAATTTTTTAACTTGGTACTTTTTTATGCTTATTATTGTTAAATTGTTGGGTTTTTAAACTAGGAAATTTTTTATATCATATTTTTTGAGAAATTGTAGATTTTTTTAGATAGGAACTTTTTTATGGTTTTTCTACTGAAATTGTTGAGTTGTTTTTAACTTAGATCATATTTTGTGGTTTTTATAGTGAAATTGTTGAGTTGTTTTTAACTTAGATCATTTTTTGTGGTTTTTATAGTGAAATTGTAAAGTTTAGTAACATGGAACTTTTATAATGCTTTTATTTGTGAAAGTGTTGAGTTTTTTTAACTTGGAACTTTTTTATCCTTTTTTTTTCCAGAAATTGTTGAATTTTTTAACTTAGATTTTTTATAGGTTTTATAATGAAATTGTTGAGTAGTTTTTAACTTGGATCATTTTATTGTGGTTTTAATTGTGAAATTGTTGAGTTTATTAACTTGGAACATTTTTTATGTTTTATTAGTGAGAGTGTTGAGTTTTTTAACTTGGAACTTATTTATCCTTTTTATTCAGAAATTGTTGAATTTTTTAACTTGGATTTTTTTATAGTTTTTATAATGAAATTGTTGAGTTGTTTTTAACTTGGATCATTTTTATGGTTTTTATAGTGAAATTGTTGAGTTTTTTAACTTTGAACATTTTTTTATGGTTTTTATAGTAAAATTCTTCAATTTTTTCACATGGGACATTTTTTTATTTTTTTTATAGTAAAAATGCAAAGTGTTTTTTAACTTGGTTCTTGTTTTATCATTTTTATTGAGAAATTGTTGAATTTTGTAACTTGAAACTTTTTCTATGCTTTTTAAGTTAAATTGTTGGGTTTTTAAATTAGGAACTTTTATTCTTAATGATTTTTATTGCGAAATTGTTGAGTTTTTTAACTTGAAACTTATTTTATGCTTTTATTAGTGAATGTGTTGAGTTTTTAATCGTGGATCTCTTTTTTAATCATTTTTATTGAAAAATTGTAGATTTTTTTTAACTTGGATCATTTTTTTGTGGTTTTTATGGTGAAATTGTTGAGTATAACTTGGAACTTTTTTTATGCCTTTATTAGTGAAAGTGTTGAGTTTTTAATCATGGAACTTTTTTTTTATCATTTTTATTGAGAAATTGTAGTTTTTTTAACTTGGAACTTTTTTTTAATGGTTTTTCTAAGGAATCTGTTAAGTTGTTTTTAACTTAGATCATTTTTTGTGGTTTTTATAGTGAAAATGTTGAGTTTTCTAACATGGAACTTTTTTTATGCTTTTATTAGTGAAAGTGTTGAGTTTTTTTTAACCTGAAACTTTTTTTATCATTTTTATTCAGAAATTGTTGAATTTTTTAACTTGAAACTTTTTTATGCTTTTTATAGTTAAATTGTTAGGTTTTTAAACTAGTAACTTGTATTCTTAAAGGTTTTTATAGTGAAATTGTTGAATTTTTTAACTTGGTACTTTTTTATGCTTATTATTGTTAAATTGTTGGGTTTTTAAACTAGGAAATTTTTTATATCATATTTTTTGAGAAATTGTAGATTTTTTTAGATAGGAACTTTTTTATGGTTTTTCTAATGAAATTGTTGAGTTGTTTTTAACTTAGATCATATTTTGTGGTTTTTATAGTGAAATTGTTGAGTTGTTTTTAACTTAGATCATTTTTTGTGGTTTTTATAGTGAAATTGTAAAGTTTAGTAACATGGAACTTTTATAATGCTTTTATTTGTGAAAGTGTTGAGTTTTTTTAACTTGGAACTTTTTTATCCTTTTTTTTTCCAGAAATTGTTGAATTTTTTAACTTAGATTTTTTATAGGTTTTATAATGAAATTGTTGAGTAGTTTTTAACTTGGATCATTTTATTGTGGTTTTAATTGTGAAATTGTTGAGTTTATTAACTTGGAACATTTTTTATGTTTTATTAGTGAGAGTGTTGAGTTTTTTAACTTGGAACTTATTTATCCTTTTTATTCAGAAATTGTTGAATTTTTTAACTTGGATTTTTTTATAGTTTTTATAATGAAATTGTTGAGTTGTTTTTAACTTGGATCATTTTTATGGTTTTTATAGTGAAATTGTTGAGTTTTTTAACTTTGAACATTTTTTTATGGTTTTTATAGTAAAATTCTTCAATTTTTTCACATGGGACATTTTTTTATTTTTTTTATAGTAAAAATGCAAAGTGTTTTTTAACTTGGTTCTTGTTTTATCATTTTTATTGAGAAATTGTTGAATTTTGTAACTTGAAACTTTTTCTATGCTTTTTAAGTTAAATTGTTGGGTTTTTAAATTAGGAACTTTTATTCTTAATGATTTTTATTGCGAAATTGTTGAGTTTTTTAACTTGAAACTTATTTTATGCTTTTATTAGTGAATGTGTTGAGTTTTTAATCGTGGATCTCTTTTTTAATCATTTTTATTGAAAAATTGTAGATTTTTTTTAACTTGGATCATTTTTTTGTGGTTTTTATGGTGAAATTGTTGAGTATAACTTGGAACTTTTTTTATGCCTTTATTAGTGAAAGTGTTGAGTTTTTAATCATGGAACTTTTTTTTTATCATTTTTATTGAGAAATTGTAGTTTTTTTAACTTGGAACTTTTTTTTAATGGTTTTTCTAAGGAATCTGTTAAGTTGTTTTTAACTTAGATCATTTTTTGTGGTTTTTATAGTGAAAATGTTGAGTTTTCTAACATGGAACTTTTTTTATGCTTTTATTAGTGAAAGTGTTGAGTTTTTTTTAACCTGAAACTTTTTTTATCATTTTTATTCAGAAATTGTTGAATTTTTTAACTTGAAACTTTTTTATGCTTTTTATAGTTAAATTGTTAGGTTTTTAAACTAGTAACTTGTATTCTTAAAGGTTTTTATAGTGAAATTGTTGAATTTTTTAACTTGGTACTTTTTTATGCTTATTATTGTTAAATTGTTGTGTTTTTAAACTAGGAAATTTTTTATATCATATTTTTTGAGAAATTGTAGATTTTTTTAGATAGGAACTTTTTTATGGTTTTTCTAATGAAATTGTTGAGTTGTTTTTAACTTAGATCATATTTTGTGGTTTTTATAGTGAAATTGTTGAGTTGTTTTTAACTTAGATCATTTTTTGTGGTTTTTATAGTGAAATTGTAAAGTTTAGTAACATGGAACTTTTATAATGCTTTTATTTGTGAAAGTGTTGAGTTTTTTTAACTTGGAACTTTTTTATCCTTTTTTTTTCCAGAAATTGTTGAATTTTTTAACTTAGATTTTTTATAGGTTTTATAATGAAATTGTTGAGTAGTTTTAAACTTGGATCATTTTATTGTGGTTTTAATTGTGAAATTGTTGAGTTTATTAACTTGGAACATTTTTTATGTTTTATTAGTGAGAGTGTTGAGTTTTTTAACTTGGAACTTATTTATCCTTTTTATTCAGAAATTGTTGAATTTTTTAACTTGGATTTTTTTATAGTTTTTATAATGAAATTGTTGAGTTGTTTTTAACTTGGATCATTTTTATGGTTTTTATAGTGAAATTGTTGAGTTTTTTAACTTTGAACATTTTTTTTATGTTTTTTATAGTAAAATTCTTCAATTTTTTCACATGGGACATTTTTTTATTTTTTTTATAGTAAAAATGCAAAGTGTTTTTTAACTTGGTTCTTGTTTTATCATTTTTATTGAGAAATTGTTGAATTTTGTAACTTGAAACTTTTTCTATGCTTTTTAAGTTAAATTGTTGGGTTTTTAAATTAGGAACTTTTATTCTTAATGATTTTTATTGCGAAATTGTTGAGTTTTTTAACTTGAAACTTATTTTATGCTTTTATTAGTGAATGTGTTGAGTTTTTAATCGTGGATCTCTTTTTTAATCATTTTTATTGAAAAATTGTAGATTTTTTTTAACTTGGATCATTTTTTTGTGGTTTTTATGGTGAAATTGTTGAGTATAACTTGGAACTTTTTTTATGCATTTATTAGTGAAAGTGTTGAGTTTTTAATCATGGAACTTTTTTTTTATCATTTTTATTGAGAAATTGTAGTTTTTTTAACTTGGAACTTTTTTTTAATGGTTTTTCTAAGGAATCTGTTAAGTTGTTTTTAACTTAGATCATTTTTTGTGGTTTTTATAGTGAAAATGTTGAGTTTTCTAACATGGAACTTTTTTTATGCTTTTATTAGTGAAAGTGTTGAGTTTTTTTTAACCTGAAACTTTTTTTATCATTTTTATTCAAAAATTGTTGAATTTTTTAACTTCAAACTTTTTTATGCTTTTTATAGTTAAATTGTTAGGTTTTTAATCTAGTAACTTGTATTCTTAAAGGTTTTTATAGTGAAATTGTTGAATTTTTTAACTTGGTACTTTTTTATGCTTATTATTGTTAAATTGTTGGGTTTTTAAACTAGGAACTTTTTTATATCATTTTTTTTTAGAAATTGTAGATTTTTTTAGATAGGAACTTTTTTATGGTTTTTCTAATGAAATTGTTGAGTTGTTTTTAACTTAGATCATATTTTGTGGTTTTTATAGTGAAATTGTTGAGTTGTTTTTAACTTAGATCATTTTTTGTGGTTTTTATAGTGAAATTGTAAAGTTTAGTAACATGGAACTTTTATAATGCTTTTATTTGTGAAAGTGTTGAGTTTTTTTAACTTGGAACTTTTTTATCCTTTTTTTTCCAGAAATTGTTGAATTTTTTAACTTAGATTTTTTTATAGGTTTTATAATGAAATTGTTGAGTAGTTTTAAACTTGGATCATTTTATTGTGGTTTTAATTGTGAAATTGTTGAGTTTATTAACTTGGAACATTTTTTATGTTTCATTAGTGAGAGTGTTGAGTTTTTTAACTTGGAACTTATTTATCCTTTTTATTCAGAAATTGTTGAATTTTTTAACTTGGATTTTTTTTATAGTTTTTATAATGAAATTGTTGAGTTGTTTTTAACTTGGATCATTTTTATGGTTTTTATAGTGAAATTGTTGAGTTTTTTAACTTTGAACATTTTTTTTATGTTTTTTATAGTAAAATTCTTCAATTTTTTCACATGGGACATTTTTTATTTTTTTAATAGTAAAAATGCAAAGTGTTTTTTAACTTGGTTCTTGTTTTATCATTTTTATTGAGAAATTGTTGAATTTTGTAACTTGAAACTTTTTCTATGCTTTTTAAGTTAAATTGTTGGGTTTTTAAATTAGGAACTTTTATTCTTAATGATTTTTATTGCGAAATTGTTGAGTTTTTTAACTTGAAACTTATTTTATGCTTTTATTAGTGAATGTGTTGAGTTTTTAATCGTGGATCTCTTTTTTAATCATTTTTATTGAAAAATTGTAGATTTTTTTTAACTTGAATAATATTTTTGTGGTTTTTATGGTGAAATTGTTGAGTTTATTAACTTGGAACTTTTTTTATGCCTTTATTAGTGAAAGTGTTGAGTTTTTAATCATGGAACTTTTTTTTTATCATTTTTATTGAGAAATTGTAGTTTTTTTAACTTGGAACTTTTTTTAATTATTTTTCTAAGGAATCTGTTAAGTTGTTTTTAACTTAGATCATTTTTTGTGGTTTTTATAGTGAAAATGTTGAGTTTTCTAACATGGAACTTTTTTTATGCTTTTATTAGTGAAAGTGTTGAGTTTTTTTTAACCTGAAACTTTTTTTATCATTTTTATTCAGAAATTGTTGAATTTTTTAACTTGAAACTTTTTTATGCTTTTTATAGTTAAATTGTTAGGTTTTTAATCTAGTAACTTGTATTCTTAAAGGTTTTTATAGTGAAATTGTTGAATTTTTTAACTTGGTACTTTTTTATGCTTATTATTGTTAAATTGTTGGGTTTTTAAACTAGGAACTTTTTTATATCATTTTTTTTGAGAAATTGTAGATTTTTTTAGATAGGAACTTTTTTATGGTTTTTCTAATGAAATTGTTGAGTTGTTTTTAACTTAGATCATATTTTGTGGTTTTTATAGTGAAATTGTTGAGTTGTTTTTAACTTAGATCATTTTTTGTGGTTTTTATAGTGAAATTGTAAAGTTTAGTAACATGGAACTTTTATAATGCTTTTATTTGTGAAAGTGTTGAGTTTTTTAACTTGGAACTTTTTTATCCTTTTTTTTCCAGAAATTGTTGAATTTTTTAACTTAGATTTTTTTATAGGTTTTATAATGAAATTGTTGAGTAGTTTTAAACTTGGATCATTTTATTGTGGTTTTAATTGTGAAATTGTTGAGTTTATTAACTTGGAACATTTTTTATGTTTCATTAGTGAGAGTGTTGAGTTTTTTAACTTGGAACTTATTTATCCTTTTTATTCAGAAATTGTTGAATTTTTTAACTTGGATTTTTTTTATAGTTTTTATAATGAAATTGTTGAGTTGTTTTTAACTTGGATCATTTTTATGGTTTTTATAGTGAAATTGTTGAGTTTTTTAACTTTGAACATTTTTTTTATGTTTTTTATAGTAAAATTCTTCAATTTTTTCACATGGGACATTTTTTATTTTTTTAATAGTAAAAATGCAAAGTGTTTTTTAACTTGGTTCTTGTTTTATCATTTTTATTGAGAAATTGTTGAATTTTGTAACTTGAAACTTTTTCTATGCTTTTTAAGTTAAATTGTTGGGTTTTTAAATTAGGAACTTTTATTCTTAATGATTTTTATTGCGAAATTGTTGAGTTTTTTAACTTGAAACTTATTTTATGCTTTTATTAGTGAATGTGTTGAGTTTTTAATCGTGGATCTCTTTTTTAATCATTTTTATTGAAAAATTGTAGATTTTTTTTAACTTGAATAATATTTTTGTGGTTTTTATGGTGAAATTGTTGAGTTTATTAACTTGGAACTTTTTTTATGCCTTTATTAGTGAAAGTGTTGAGTTTTTAATCATGGAACTTTTTTTTTATCATTTTTATTGAGAAATTGTAATTTTTTTAACTTGGAACTTTTTTTTAATGGTTTTTCTAAGGAATCTGTTAAGTTGTTTTTAACTTAGATTATTTTTTGTGGTTTTTATAGTGAAAATGTTGAGTTTTCTAACATGGAACTTTTTTTATGCTTTTATTAGTGAAAGTGATGAGTTTTTTTTAACCTGAAACTTTTTTTTATCATTTTTATTCAGAAATTGTTGAATTTTTTAACTTGAAACTTTTTTATGCTTTTTATAGTTAAATTGTTAGGTTTTTAAACTAGTAACTTGTATTCTTAATGGTTTTTATAGTGAAATTGTTGAATTTTTTAACTTGGTACTTTTTTATGCTTATTATTGTTAAATTGTTGGGTTTTTAAACTAGGAACTTTTTTATATCATTTTTTTTTGAGAAATTGTAGATTTTTTTAGATAGGAACTTTTTTATGGTTTTTCTAATGAAATTGTTGAGTTGTTTTTAACTTAGATCATATTTTTTTGTTTTTATAGTGAAATTGTTGAGTTGTTTTTAACTTAGATCATTTTTTGTGGTTTTTATAGTGAAATTGTAAAGTTTAGTAACATGAAACTTTTTTAATGCTTTTATTTGTGAAAGTGTTGAGTTTTTTTAACTTGGAACTTTTTTATCCTTTTTTTTTCCAGAAATTGTTTAATTTTTAAACTTAGATTTTTTTATAGGTTTTATAATGAAATTGTTGAGTAGTTTTTAACTTGGATCATTTTATTGTGGTTTTAATTGTGAAATTGTTGAGTTTATTAACTTGGAACATTTTTAATGTTTTATTAGTGAGAGTGTTGAGTTTTTTAACTTGGAACTTATTTATCCTTTTTATTCAGAAATTGTTGAATTTTTTAACTTGGATTTTCTTATAGTTTTTATAATGAAATTGTTGAGTTGTTTTTAACTTGGATCATTTTTACGGTTTTTATAGTGAAATTGTTGAGTTTTTTTTTTTAACTTTGAACATTTTTTTATGGTTTTTATAGTAAAATTCTTCAATTTTTTCACATGGGACATTTTTTATTTTTTTTATAGTAAAAATGCAAAGTGTTTTTTAACTTGGTTCTTATTTTATCATTTTTATTGAGAAATTGTTGAATTTTGTAACTTGAAACTTTTTCTATGCTTTTTAAGTTAAATTGTTGGGTTTTTAAATTAGGAACTTTTATTCTTAATGATTTTTATTGCGAAATTGTTGAGTTTTTTAACTTGAAACTTATTTTATGCTTTTATTAGTGAATGTGTTGAGTTTTTAATCGTGGATCTCTTTTTTAATCATTTTTATTGAAAAATTGTAGATTTTTTTTAACTTGGATCATTTTTTTGTGGTTTTTATGGTGAAATTGTTGAGTTTATTAACTTGGAACTTTTTTTATGCCTTTATTAGTGAAAGTGTTGAGTTTTTAATCATGGAACTTTTTTTTTATCATTTTTATTGAGAAATTGTAGTTTTTTTAACTTGGAACTTTTTTTTAATGGTTTTTCTAAGGAATCTGTTAAGTTGTTTTTAACTTAGATCATTTTTTGTGGTTTTTATAGTGAAAATGTTGAGTTTTCTAACATGGAACTTTTTTATGCTTTAATTAGTGAAAGTGTTGAGTTTTTTTTAACCTGAAACTTTTTTTATCATTTTTATTCAGAAATTGTTGAATTTTTTAACTTGAAACTTTTTTATGCTTTTTATAGTTAAATTGTTAGGTTTTTAAACTAGTAACTTGTATTCTTAAAGGTTTTTATAGTGAAATTGTTGAATTTTTTAACTTGGTACTTTTTTATGCTTATTATTGTTAAATTGTTGGGTTTTTAAACTAGGAAATTTTTTATATCATATTTTTTGAGAAATTGTAGATTTTTTTAGATAGGAACTTTTTTATGGTTTTTCTAATGAAATTGTTGAGTTGTTTTTAACTTAGATCATATTTTGTGGTTTTTATAGTGAAATTGTTGAGTTGTTTTTAACTTAGATCATTTTTTGTGGTTTTTATAGTGAAATTGTAAAGTTTAGTAACATGGAACTTTTATAATGCTTTTATTTGTGAAAGTGTTGAGTTTTTTTAACTTGGAACTTTTTTATCCTTTTTTTTCAGAAATTGTTGAATTTTTTAACTTAGATTTTTTTATAGGTTTTATAATGAAATTGTTGAGTAGTTTTAAACTTGGATCATTTTATTGTGGTTTTAATTGTGAAATTGTTGAGTTTATTAACTTGGAACATTTTTTATTTTTTATTAGTGAGAGTGTTGAGTTTTTTAACTTGGAACTTATTTATCCTTTTTATTCAGAAATTGTTGAATTTTTTAACTTGGATTTTTTTATAGTTTTTATAATGAAATTGTTGAGTTGTTTTTAACTTGGATCATTTTTATGGTTTTTATAGTGAAATTGTTGAGTTTTTTAACTTTGAACATTTTTTTATGGTTTTTATAGTAAAATTCTTCAATTTTTTCACATGGGACATTTTTTATTTTTTTTATAGTAAAAATGCAAAGTGTTTTTTAACTTGGTTCTTGTTTTATCATTTTTATTGAGAAATTGTTGAATTTTGTAACTTGAAACTTTTTCTATGCTTTTTAAGTTAAATTGTTGTGTTTTTAAATTAGGAACTTTTATTCTTAATGATTTTTATTGCGAAATTTGTGAGTTTTTTAACTTGAAACTTATTTTATGCTTTTATTAGTGAATGTGTTGAGTTTTTAATCGTGGATCTCTTTTTTAATCATTTTTATTGAAAAATTGTAGATTTTTTTTAACTTGGATCATTTTTTTGTGGTTTTTATGGTGAAATTGTTGAGTTTATTAACTTGGAACTTTTTTTATGCCTTTATTAGTGAAAGTGTTGAGTTTTTAATCATGGAATTTTTTTTAATCATTTTTGTTGAGAAATTGTAGTTTTTTTAACTTGGAACTATTTTAATGGTTTTTCTAAGGAATCTGTTAAGTTGTTTTTAACTTAGATTATTTTTTGTGGTTTTTATAGTGAAAATGTTGAGTTTTCTAACATGGAACTTTTTTTATGCTTTTATTAGTGAAAGTGTTGAGTTTTTTTTTAACTTGGAAGTTTTTTTATCATTTTTATTCAGAAATTGTTGAATTTTTTAACTTGAAACTTTTTTATGCTTTTTATAGTTAAATAGTTAGGTTTTTAAACAAGTAACTTGTATTCTTAATGGTTTTTATAGTGAAATTGTTGAATTTTTTAACTTGGTACTTTTTTATGCTTATTATTGTTAAATTGTTGGGTTTTTAAACTAGGAACTTATATATATCATTTTTTTTGAGAAATTGTAGATTTTTTTAAATAGGAACTTTTTTATGGTTTTTCTAATGAAATTGTTGAGTTGTTTTTAACTTAGATCATATTTTGTGGTTTTTATAGTGAAATTGTTGAGTTGTTTTTAACTTAGATCATTTTTTGTGGTTTTTATAGTGAAATTGTAAAGTTTAGTAACATGGATCTTTTTTAATGCTTTTATTTGTTAAAGTGTTGAGTTTTTTTAACTTGGAACTTTTTTATCCTTTTTTTCCAGAAATTGTTGGATTTTTTAACTTACATTTTTTTATAGGTTTTATAATGAAATTGTTGAGTAGTTTTTAACTTGGATCATTTTATTGTGTTTTTAATTGTGAAATTGTTGAGTTTATTAACTTGGAACATTTTTTATGTTTTATTAGTGAGAGTGTTGAGTTTTTTAACTTGGAACTTATTTATCCTTTTTATTCAGAAATTGTTGAATTTTTTAACTTGGATTTTTTTTTAGTTTTTATAATGAAATTGTTGAGTTGTTTTTAACTAGGATCATTTTTATGGTTTTTATAGTGAAATTGTTGAGTTTTTTAACTTTGAACATTTTTTTATGGTTTTTATAGTAAAATTCTACAATTTTTTCACATGGGACATTTTTTATTTTTTTATAGTAAAAATGCAAAGTGTTTTTAGACTTGGTTCTTGTTTTATCATTTTTATTGAGAAATTGTTGAATTTTCTAACTTGAAACTTTTTCTATGCTTTTTAAGTTAAATTGTTGGGTTTTTTAAATTAGGAACTTTTATTCTTAATGATTTTTATTGCGAAATTGTTTAGTTATTTAACTTGAAATTTTTTATGCTTTTATTAGTGAATGTGTTGAATTTTTAATCGTGGATCTTTTTTTTAATCATTTTTATTGAAAAATTGTAGTTTTTTTTTAACTTGGATCATTTTTTTTGTGGTTTTTATAGTGAAATTGTTGAGTTTATTAACTTGGAACTTTTTTTATGCCTTTATTAGTGAAAGTGTTGAGTTTTTAATCATGGAACTATTTTTTTATCATTTTTATTGAGAAATTGTAGTTTTTTTAACTTGGACTTTTTTTTAATGGTTTTTCTAAGGAATCTGTTAAGTTGTTTTTAACTTAGATTATTTTTTGTGGTTTTTATAGTGAAAATGTTGAGTTTTCTAACATGAAACTTTTTTTATGCTTTTATTAGTGAAAGTGTTGAGTTTTTTTTAACCTGAAACTTTTTTTATCATTTTTATTCAGAAATTGTTGAATTTTTTAACTTGAAACTTTTTTATGCTTTTTATAGTTAAATTGTTAGGTTTTTAATCTAGTAACTTGTATTCTTAAAGGTTTTTATAGTGAAATTGTTGAATTTTTTAACTTGGTACTTTTTTATGCTTATTATTGTTAAATTGTTGGGTTTTTAAACTAGGAACTTTTTTATATCATTTTTTTTTTGAGAAATTGTAGATTTTTTTAGATATGAACTTTTTTATGGTTTTTCTAATGAAATTGTTGAGTTGTTTTTAACTTAGATCATATTTTGTGGTTTTTATAGTGAAATTGTTGAGTTGTTTTTAACTTAGATCATTTTTTGTGGTTTTTATAGTGAAATTGTAAAGTTTAGTAACATGGAACTTTTTTAATGCTTTTATTTGTGAAAGTGTTTAGTTTTTTTAACTTGGAACTTTTTTATCCTTTTTTTCCAGATATTGTTGAATTTTTTAACTTAGATTTTTTTATAGGTTTTATAATGAAATTGTTGAGTAGTTTTTAACTTGGATCATTTTATTGTGGTTTTAATTGTGAAATTGTTGAGTTTATTAACTTAGAACATTTTTTATGTTTTATTAGTGAGAATGTTGAGTTTTTTAACTTAGAACTTATTTATCCTTTTTATTCAAAAATTGTTGAATTTTTTAACTTGGATTTTTTTTTAGTTTTTATAATGAAATTGTTGAGTTGTTTTTAACTAGGATCATTTTTATGGTTTTTATAGTGAAATTGTTGAGTTTTTTAACTTTGAACATTTTTTTTATTGTTTTTATAGTAAAATTCTTCAATTTTTTCACATGGGACATTTTTTATTTTTTTTATAGTAAAAATGCAAAGTGTTTTTTAACTTGGTTCTTGTTTTATCATTTTTATTGAGAAATTGTTGAATTTTTTAACTTGAAACTTTTTCTATGCTTTTTAAGTTAAATTGTTGGGTTTTTAAACTAGGAACTTTTACTCTAAATGATTTTTATTACGAAATTGTTGAGTTTTTTAACTTGAAACTTATTTTATGCTTTTATTAGTGAATGTGTTGAGTTTTTAATCATGGATCTCTTTTTTAATCATTTTTATTGAAAAATTGTAGATTTTTTTTAACTTGGATCATTTTTTTGTGGTTTTTATGGTGAAATTGTTAAGTTTATTAACTTGGAACTTTTTTTATGCCTTTATTAGTGAAAGTGTTGAGTTTTTAATCATGGAATTTTTTTTAATCATTTTTGTTGAGAAATTATAGTTTTTTTAACTTGGAACTTTTTTTAATGGTTTTTCTAAGGAATCTGTTAAGTTGTTTTTAACTTAGATTATTTTTTGTGGTTTTTATAGTGAAAATGTTGAGTTTTCTAACATGGAACTTTTTTTATGCTTTTATTAGTGAAAGTGTTGAGTTTTTTTTTAACTTGTAACTTTTTTTATCATTTTTATTCAGAAATTGTTGAATTTTTTAACTTGAAACTTTTTTATGCTTTTTATAGTTAAATAGTTAGGTTTTTAAACAAGTAACTTGTATTCTTAATGGTTTTTATAGTGAAATTGTTGAATTTTTTAACTTGGTACTTTTTTATGCTTATTATTGTTAAATTGTTGGGTTTTTAAACTAGGAACTTTTTTATGGTTTTTCTAATGAAATTGTTGAGTTGTTTTTATTGTTTTTATATCATTTTTTTTGAGAAATTGTAGATTTTTTTAAATAGGAACTTTTTTATGGTTTTTCTACTGAAATTGTTGAGTTGTTTTTAACTTAGATCATATTTTGTGGTTTTTATAGTGAAATTGTTGAGTTGTTTTTAACTTAGATCATTTTTTGTGGTTTTTATAGTGAAATTGTAAAGTTTAGTAACATGGAACTTTTTTAATGCTTTTATTTGTTAAAGTGTTGAGTTTTTTTAACTTGGAACTTTTTTATCCTTTTTTTTCCAGAAATTGTTGGATTTTTTAACTTACATTTTTTTATAGGTTTTATAATGAAATTGTTGAGTAGTTTTTAACTTGGATCATTTTATTGTGTTTTTAATTGTGAAATTGTTGAGTTTATTAACTTGGAACATTTTTTATGTTTTATTAGTGAGAGTGTTGAGTTTTTTAACTTGGAACTTATTTATCCTTTTTATTCAGAAATTGTTGAATTTTTTAACTTGGATTTTTTTTTAGTTTTTATAATGAAATTGTTGAGTTGTTTTTAACTAGGATCATTTTTATGGTTTTTATAGTGAAATTGTTGAGTTTTTTAACTTTGAACATTTTTTTATGGTTTTTATAGTAAAATTCTACAATTTTTTCACATGGGACATTTTTTATTTTTTTATAGTAAAAATGCAAAGTGTTTTTAGACTTGGTTCTTGTTTTATCATTTTTATTGAGAAATTGTTGAATTTTCTAACTTGAAAGTTTTTCTATGCTTTTTAAGTTAAATTGTTGGGTTTTTTAAATTAGGAACTTTTATTCTTAATGATTTTTATTGCGAAATTGTATAGTTTTTTAACTTGAAACTTTTTTATGCTTTTATTAGTGAATGTGTTGAATTTTTAATCGTGGATCTTTTTTTTAATCATTTTTATTGAAAAATTGTAGTTTTTTTTAACTTGGATCATTTTTTTTGTGGTTTTTATAGTGAAATTGTTGAGTTTATTAACTTGGAACTTTTTTTATGCCTTTATTAGTGAAAGTGTTGAGTTTTTAATCATGGAACTATTTTTTTATCATTTTTATTGAGAAATTGTAGTTTTTTTAACTTGGACTTTTTTTTAATGGTTTTTCTAAGGAATCTGTTAAGTTGTTTTTAACTTAGATTATTTTTTGTGGTTTTTATAGTGAAAATGTTGAGTTTTCTAACATGAAACTTTTTTTATGCTTTTATTAGTGAAAGTGTTGAGTTTTTTTTAACTTGGAAGTTTTTTTATCATTTTTATTCAGAAATTGTTGAATTTTTTAACTTGAAACTTTTTTATGCTTTTTATAGTTAAATTGTTAGGTTTTTAAACTAGTAACTTGTATTCTTAATGGTTTTTATAGTGAAATTGTTGAATTTTTTAACTTGGTACTTTTTTATGCTTATTATTGTTAAATTGTTGGGTTTTTAAACTAGGAACTTTTTTATATCATTTTTTTTTGAGAAATTGTAGATTTTTTTAGATATGAACTTTTTTATGGTTTTTCTAATGAAATTGTTGAGTTGTTTTTAACTTAGATCATATTTTGTGGTTTTTATAGTGAAATTGTTGAGTTGTTTTTAACTTAGATCATTTTTTGTGGTTTTTATAGTGAAATTGTAAAGTTTAGTAACATGGAACTTTTTTAATGCTTTTATTTGTGAAAGTGTTTAGTTTTTTTAACTTGGAACTTTTTTATCCTTTTTTTCCAGATATTGTTGAATTTTTTAACTTAGATTTTTTTATAGGTTTTATAATGAAATTGTTGAGTAGTTTTTAACTTGGATCATTTTATTGTGGTTTTAATTGTGAAATTGTTGAGTTTATTAACTTAGAACATTTTTTATGTTTTATTAGTGAGAGTGTTGAGTTTTTTAACTTAGAACTTATTTATCCTTTTTATTCAAAAATTGTTGAATTTTTTAACTTGGATTTTTTTTTAGTTTTTATAATGAAATTGTTGAGTTGTTTTTAACTAGGATCATTTTTATGGTTTTTATAGTGAAATTGTTGAGTTTTTTAACTTTGAACATTTTTTTTTATTGTTTTTATAGTAAAATTCTTCAATTTTTTCACATGGGACATTTTTTATTTTTTTATAGTAAAAATGCAAAGTGTTTTTTAACTTGGTTCTTGTTTTATCATTTTTATTGAGAAATTGTTGAATTTTTTAACTTGAAACTTTTTCTATGCTTTTTAAGTTAAATTGTTGGGTTTTTAAACTAGGAACTTTTACTCTAAATGATTTTTATTACGAAATTGTTGAGTTTTTTAACTTGAAACTTATTTTATGCTTTTATTAGTGAATGTGTTGAGTTTTTAATCATGGATCTCTTTTTTAATCATTTTTATTGAAAAATTGTAGATTTTTTTTAACTTGGATCATTTTTTTGTGGTTTTTATGGTGAAATTGTTGAGTTTATTAACTTGGAACTTTTTTTATGCCTTTATTAGTGAAAGTGTTGAGTTTTTAATCATGGAATTTTTTTTAATCATTTTTGTTGAGAAATTGTAGTTTTTTTAACTTGGAACTTTTTTTAATGGTTTTTCTAAGGAATCTGTTAAGTTGTTTTTAACTTAGATTATTTTTTGTGGTTTTTATAGTGAAAATGTTGAGTTTTCTAACATGGAACTTTTTTTATGCTTTTATTAGTGAAAGTGTTGAGTTTTTTTTTAACTTGGAAGTTTTTTTATCATTTTTATTCAGAAATTGTTGAATTTTTTAACTTGAAACTTTTTTATGCTTTTTATAGTTAAATAGTTAGGTTTTTAAACAAGTAACTTGTATTCTTAATGGTTTTTATAGTGAAATTGTTGAATTTTTTAACTTGGTACTTTTTTATGCTTATTATTGTTAAATTGTTGGGTTTTTAAACTAGGAACTTATATATATCATTTTTTTTGAGAAATTGTAGATTTTTTTAAATACGAACTTTTTTATGGTTTTTCTAATGAAATTGTTGAGTTGTTTTTAACTTAGATCATATTTTGTGGTTTTTATAGTGAAATTGTTGAGTTGTTTTTAACTTAGATCATTTTTTGTGGTTTTTATAGTGAAATTGTAAAGTTTAGTAACATGGAACTTTTTTAATGCTTTTATTTGTTAAAGTGTTGAGTTTTTTTAACTTGGAACTTTTTTATCCTTTTTTTTCCAGAAATTGTTGGATTTTTTAACTTACATTTTTTTATAGGTTTTATAATGAAATTGTTGAGTAGTTTTTAACTTGGATCATTTTATTGTGTTTTTAATTGTGAAATTGTTGAGTTTATTAACTTGGAACATTTTTTATGTTTTATTAGTGAGAGTGTTGAGTTTTTTAACTTGGAACTTATTTATCCTTTTTATTCAGAAATTGTTGAATTTTTTAACTTGGATTTTTTTTTAGTTTTTATAATGAAATTGTTGAGTTGTTTTTAACTAGGATCATTTTTATGGTTTTTATAGTGAAATTGTTGAGTTTTTTAACTTTGAACATTTTTTTTATTGTTTTTATAGTAAAATTCTTCAATTTTTTCACATGGGACATTTTTTATTTTTTTTATAGTAAAAATGCAAAGTGTTTTTTAACTTGGTTCTTGTTTTATCATTTTTATTGAGAAATTGTTGAATTTTTTAACTTGAAACTTTTTCTATGCTTTTTAAGTTAAATTGTTGGGTTTTTAAACTAGGAACTTTTACTCTAAATGATTTTTATTACGAAATTGTTGAGTTTTTTAACTTGAAACTTATTTTATGCTTTTATTAGTGAATGTGTTGAGTTTTTAATCATGGATCTCTTTTTTAATCATTTTTATTGAAAAATTGTAGATTTTTTTTAACTTGGATCAATTTTTTGTGGTTTTTATGGTGAAATTGTTAAGTTTATTAACTTGGAACTTTTTTTATGCCTTTATTAGTGAAAGTGTTGAGTTTTTAATCATGGAATTTTTTTTAATCATTTTTGTTGAGAAATTATAGTTTTTTTAACTTGGAACTTTTTTTAATGGTTTTTCTAAGGAATCTGTTAAGTTGTTTTTAACTTAGATTATTTTTTGTGGTTTTTATAGTGAAAATGTTGAGTTTTCTAACATGGAACTTTTTTTATGCTTTTATTAGTGAAAGTGTTGAGTTTTTTTTTAACTTGGAACTTTTTTTATCATTTTTATTCAGAAATTGTTGAATTTTTTAACTTGAAACTTTTTTATGCTTTTTATAGTTAAATAGTTAGGTTTTTAAACAAGTAACTTGTATTCTTAATGGTTTTTATAGTGAAATTGTTGAATTTTTTAACTTGGTACTTTTTTATGCTTATTATTGTTAAATTGTTGGGTTTTTAAACTAGGAACTTTTTTATGGTTTTTCTAATGAAATTGTTGAGTTGTTTTTATTGTTTTTATATCATTTTTTTTGAGAAATTGTAGATTTTTTTAAATAGGAACTTTTTTATGGTTTTTCTAATGAAATTGTTGAGTTGTTTTTAACTTAGATCATATTTTGTGGTTTTTATAGTGAAATTGTTGAGTTGTTTTTAACTTAGATCATTTTTTGTGGTTTTTATAGTGAAATTGTAAAGTTTAGTAACATGGAACTTTTTTAATGCTTTTATTTGTTAAAGTGTTGAGTTTTTTTAACTTGGAACTTTTTTATCCTTTTTTTTCCAGAAATTGTTGGATTTTTTAACTTACATTTTTTTATAGGTTTTATAATGAAATTGTTGAGTAGTTTTTAACTTGGATCATTTTATTGTGTTTTTAATTGTGAAATTGTTGAGTTTATTAACTTGGAACATTTTTTATGTTTTATTAGTGAGAGTGTTGAGTTTTTTAACTTGGAACTTATTTATCCTTTTTATTCAGAAATTGTTGAATTTTTTAACTTGGATTTTTTTTTAGTTTTTATAATGAAATTGTTGAGTTGTTTTTAACTAGGATCATTTTTATGGTTTTTATAGTGAAATTGTTGAGTTTTTTAACTTTGAACATTTTTTTATGGTTTTTATAGTAAAATTCTACAATTTTTTCACATGGGACATTTTTTATTTTTTTATAGTAAAAATGCAAAGTGTTTTTAGACTTGGTTCTTGTTTTATCATTTTTATTGAGAAATTGTTGAATTTTCTAACTTGAAAGTTTTTCTATGCTTTTTAAGTTAAATTGTTGGGTTTTTTAAATTAGGAACTTTTATTCTTAATGATTTTTATTGCGAAATTGTTTAGTTTTTTAACTTGAAACTTTTTTATGCTTTTATTAGTGAATGTGTTGAATTTTTAATCGTGGATCTTTTTTTTAATCATTTTTATTGAAAAATTGTAGTTTTTTTTAACTTGGATCATTTTTTTTGTGGTTTTTATAGTGAAATTGTTGAGTTTATTAACTTGGAACTTTTTTTATGCCTTTATTAGTGAAAGTGTTGAGTTTTTAATCATGGAACTATTTTTTTATCATTTTTATTGAGAAATTGTAGTTTTTTTAACTTGGACTTTTTTTTAATGGTTTTTCTAAGGAATCTGTTAAGTTGTTTTTAACTTAGATTATTTTTTGTGGTTTTTATAGTGAAAATGTTGAGTTTTCTAACATGAAACTTTTTTTATGCTTTTATTAGTGAAAGTGTTGAGTTTTTTTTAACTTGGAAGTTTTTTTATCATTTTTATTCAGAAATTGTTGAATTTTTTAACTTGAAACTTTTTTATGCTTTTTATAGTTAAATTGTTAGGTTTTTAAACTAGTAACTTGTATTCTTAATGGTTTTTATAGTGAAATTGTTGAATTTTTTAACTTGGTACTTTTTTATGCTTATTATTGTTAAATTGTTGGGTTTTTAAACTAGGAACTTTTTTATATCATTTTTTTTTGAGAAATTGTAGATTTTTTTAGATATGAACTTTTTTATGGTTTTTCTAATGAAATTGTTGAGTTGTTTTTAACTTAGATCATATTTTGTGGTTTTTATAGTGAAATTGTTGAGTTGTTTTTAACTTAGATCATTTTTTGTGGTTTTTATAGTGAAATTGTAAAGTTTAGTAACATGGAACTTTTTTAATGCTTTTATTTGTGAAAGTGTTTAGTTTTTTTAACTTGGAACTTTTTTATCCTTTTTTTCCAGATATTGTTGAATTTTTTAACTTAGATTTTTTTATAGGTTTTATAATGAAATTGTTGAGTAGTTTTTAACTTGGATCATTTTATTGTGGTTTTAATTGTGAAATTGTTGAGTTTATTAACTTAGAACATTTTTTATGTTTTATTAGTGAGAGTGTTGAGTTTTTTAACTTAGAACTTATTTATCCTTTTTATTCAAAAATTGTTGAATTTTTTAACTTGGATTTTTTTTTAGTTTTTATAATGAAATTGTTGAGTTGTTTTTAACTAGGATCATTTTTATGGTTTTTATAGTGAAATTGTTGAGTTTTTTAACTTTGAACATTTTTTTTTATTGTTTTTATAGTAAAATTCTTCAATTTTTTCACATGGGACATTTTTTATTTTTTTATAGTAAAAATGCAAAGTGTTTTTTAACTTGGTTCTTGTTTTATCATTTTTATTGAGAAATTGTTGAATTTTTTAACTTGAAACTTTTTCTATGCTTTTTAAGTTAAATTGTTGGGTTTTTAAACTAGGAACTTTTACTCTAAATGATTTTTATTACGAAATTGTTGAGTTTTTTAACTTGAAACTTATTTTATGCTTTTATTAGTGAATGTGTTGAGTTTTTAATCATGGATCTCTTTTTTAATCATTTTTATTGAAAAATTGTAGATTTTTTTTAACTTGGATCATTTTTTTGTGGTTTTTATGGTGAAATTGTTGAGTTTATTAACTTGGAACTTTTTTTATGCCTTTATTAGTGAAAGTGTTGAGTTTTTAATCATGGAATTTTTTTTAATCATTTTTGTTGAGAAATTGTAGTTTTTTTAACTTGGAACTTTTTTTAATGGTTTTTCTAAGGAATCTGTTAAGTTGTTTTTAACTTAGATTATTTTTTGTGGTTTTTATAGTGAAAATGTTGAGTTTTCTAACATGGAACTTTTTTTATGCTTTTATTAGTGAAAGTGTTGAGTTTTTTTTTAACTTGGAAGTTTTTTTATCATTTTTATTCAGAAATTGTTGAATTTTTTAACTTGAAACTTTTTTATGCTTTTTATAGTTAAATAGTTAGGTTTTTAAACAAGTAACTTGTATTCTTAATGGTTTTTATAGTGAAATTGTTGAATTTTTTAACTTGGTACTTTTTTATGCTTATTATTGTTAAATTGTTGGGTTTTTAAACTAGGAACTTATATATATCATTTTTTTTGAGAAATTGTAGATTTTTTTAAATACGAACTTTTTTATGGTTTTTCTAATGAAATTGTTGAGTTGTTTTTAACTTAGATCATATTTTGTGGTTTTTATAGTGAAATTGTTGAGTTGTTTTTAACTTAGATCATTTTTTGTGGTTTTTATAGTGAAATTGTAAAGTTTAGTAACATGGAACTTTTTTAATGCTTTTATTTGTTAAAGTGTTGAGTTTTTTTAACTTGGAACTTTTTTATCCTTTTTTTTCCAGAAATTGTTGGATTTTTTAACTTACATTTTTTTATAGGTTTTATAATGAAATTGTTGAGTAGTTTTTAACTTGGATCATTTTATTGTGTTTTTAATTGTGAAATTGTTGAGTTTATTAACTTGGAACATTTTTTATGTTTTATTAGTGAGAGTGTTGAGTTTTTTAACTTGGAACTTATTTATCCTTTTTATTCAGAAATTGTTGAATTTTTTAACTTGGATTTTTTTTTAGTTTTTATAATGAAATTGTTGAGTTGTTTTTAACTAGGATCATTTTTATGGTTTTTATAGTGAAATTGTTGAGTTTTTTAACTTTGAACATTTTTTTTATGGTTTTTATAGTAAAATTCTACAATTTTTTCACATGGGACATTTTTTATTTTTTTTATAGTAAAAATGCAAAGTGTTTTTAGACTTGGTTCTTGTTTTATCATTTTTATTGAGAAATTGTTGAATTTTCTAACTTGAAAGTTTTTCTATGCTTTTTAAGTTAAATTGTTGGGTTTTTTAAATTAGGAACTTTTATTCTTAATGATTTTTATTGCGAAATTGTTTAGTTTTTTAACTTGAAACTTTTTTATGCTTTTATTAGTGAATGTGTTGAATTTTTAATCGTGGATCTTTTTTTTAATCATTTTTATTGAAAAATTGTAGTTTTTTTTAACTTGGATCATTTTTTTTGTGGTTTTTATAGTGAAATTGTTGAGTTTATTAACTTGGAACTTTTTTTATGCCTTTATTAGTGAAAGTGTTGAGTTTTTAATCATGGAATTTTTTTTAATCATTTTTGTTGAGAAATTGTAGTTTTTTTAACTTGGAACTTTTTTTAATGGTTTTTCTAAGGAATCTGTTAAGTTGTTTTTAACTTAGATTATTTTTTGTGGTTTTTATAGTGAAAATGTTGAGTTTTCTAACATGGAACTTTTTTTATGCTTTTATTAGTGAAAGTGTTGAGTTTTTTTTTAACTTGGAAGTTTTTTTATCATTTTTATTCAGAAATTGTTGAATTTTTTAACTTGAAACTTTTTTATGCTTTTTATAGTTAAATAGTTAGGTTTTTAAACAAGTAACTTGTATTCTTAATGGTTTTTATAGTGAAATTGTTGAATTTTTTAACTTGGTACTTTTTTATGCTTATTATTGTTAAATTGTTGGGTTTTTAAACTAGGAACTTATATATATCATTTTTTTTGAGAAATTGTAGATTTTTTTAAATACGAACTTTTTTATGGTTTTTCTAATGAAATTGTTGAGTTGTTTTTAACTTAGATCATATTTTGTGGTTTTTATAGTGAAATTGTTGAGTTGTTTTTAACTTAGATCATTTTTTGTGGTTTTTATAGTGAAATTGTAAAGTTTAGTAACATGGAACTTTTTTAATGCTTTTATTTGTTAAAGTGTTGAGTTTTTTTAACTTGGAACTTTTTTATCCTTTTTTTTCCAGAAATTGTTGGATTTTTTAACTTACATTTTTTTATAGGTTTTATAATGAAATTGTTGAGTAGTTTTTAACTTGGATCATTTTATTGTGTTTTTAATTGTGAAATTGTTGAGTTTATTAACTTGGAACATTTTTTATGTTTTATTAGTGAGAGTGTTGAGTTTTTTAACTTGGAACTTATTTATCCTTTTTATTCAGAAATTGTTGAATTTTTTAACTTGGATTTTTTTTTAGTTTTTATAATGAAATTGTTGAGTTGTTTTTAACTAGGATCATTTTTATGGTTTTTATAGTGAAATTGTTGAGTTTTTTAACTTTGAACATTTTTTTTATGGTTTTTATAGTAAAATTCTACAATTTTTTCACATGGGACATTTTTTATTTTTTTTATAGTAAAAATGCAAAGTGTTTTTAGACTTGGTTCTTGTTTTATCATTTTTATTGAGAAATTGTTGAATTTTCTAACTTGAAAGTTTTTCTATGCTTTTTAAGTTAAATTGTTGGGTTTTTTAAATTAGGAACTTTTATTCTTAATGATTTTTATTGCGAAATTGTTTAGTTTTTTAACTTGAAACTTTTTTATGCTTTTATTAGTGAATGTGTTGAATTTTTAATCGTGGATCTTTTTTTTAATCATTTTTATTGAAAAATTGTAGTTTTTTTTAACTTGGATCATTTTTTTTGTGGTTTTTATAGTGAAATTGTTGAGTTTATTAACTTGGAACTTTTTTTATGCCTTTATTAGTGAAAGTGTTGAGTTTTTAATCATGGAACTATTTTTTTATCATTTTTATTGAGAAATTGTAGTTTTTTTAACTTGGACTTTTTTTTAATGGTTTTTCTAAGGAATCTGTTAAGTTGTTTTTAACTTAGATTATTTTTTGTGGTTTTTATAGTGAAAATGTTGAGTTTTCTAACATGAAACTTTTTTTATGCTTTTATTAGTGAAAGTGTTGAGTTTTTTTTAACTTGGAAGTTTTTTTATCATTTTTATTCAGAAATTGTTGAATTTTTTAACTTGAAACTTTTTTATGCTTTTTATAGTTAAATTGTTAGGTTTTTAAACTAGTAACTTGTATTCTTAATGGTTTTTATAGTGAAATTGTTGAATTTTTTAACTTGGTACTTTTTTATGCTTATTATTGTTAAATTGTTGGGTTTTTAAACTAGGAACTTTTTTATATCATTTTTTTTTGAGAAATTGTAGATTTTTTTAGATATGAACTTTTTTATGGTTTTTCTAATGAAATTGTTGAGTTGTTTTTAACTTAGATCATATTTTGTGGTTTTTATAGTGAAATTGTTGAGTTGTTTTTAACTTAGATCATTTTTTGTGGTTTTTATAGTGAAATTGTAAAGTTTAGTAACATGGAACTTTTTTAATGCTTTTATTTGTTAAAGTGTTGAGTTTTTTTAACTTGGAACTTTTTTATCCTTTTTTTTCCAGAAATTGTTGGATTTTTTAACTTACATTTTTTTATAGGTTTTATAATGAAATTGTTGAGTAGTTTTTAACTTGGATCATTTTATTGTGTTTTTAATTGTGAAATTGTTGAGTTTATTAACTTGGAACATTTTTTATGTTTTATTAGTGAGAGTGTTGAGTTTTTTAACTTGGAACTTATTTATCCTTTTTATTCAGAAATTGTTGAATTTTTTAACTTGGATTTTTTTTTAGTTTTTATAATGAAATTGTTGAGTTGTTTTTAACTAGGATCATTTTTATGGTTTTTATAGTGAAATTGTTGAGTTTTTTAACTTTGAACATTTTTTTTATGGTTTTTATAGTAAAATTCTACAATTTTTTCACATGGGACATTTTTTATTTTTTTTATAGTAAAAATGCAAAGTGTTTTTAGACTTGGTTCTTGTTTTATCATTTTTATTGAGAAATTGTTGAATTTTCTAACTTGAAAGTTTTTCTATGCTTTTTAAGTTAAATTGTTGGGTTTTTTAAATTAGGAACTTTTATTCTTAATGATTTTTATTGCGAAATTGTTTAGTTTTTTAACTTGAAACTTTTTTATGCTTTTATTAGTGAATGTGTTGAATTTTTAATCGTGGATCTTTTTTTTAATCATTTTTATTGAAAAATTGTAGTTTTTTTTAACTTGGATCATTTTTTTTGTGGTTTTTATAGTGAAATTGTTGAGTTTATTAACTTGGAACTTTTTTTATGCCTTTATTAGTGAAAGTGTTGAGTTTTTAATCATGGAACTATTTTTTTATCATTTTTATTGAGAAATTGTAGTTTTTTTAACTTGGACTTTTTTTTAATGGTTTTTCTAAGGAATCTGTTAAGTTGTTTTTAACTTAGATTATTTTTTGTGGTTTTTATAGTGAAAATGTTGAGTTTTCTAACATGAAACTTTTTTTATGCTTTTATTAGTGAAAGTGTTGAGTTTTTTTTAACTTGGAAGTTTTTTTATCATTTTTATTCAGAAATTGTTGAATTTTTTAACTTGAAACTTTTTTATGCTTTTTATAGTTAAATTGTTAGGTTTTTAAACTAGTAACTTGTATTCTTAATGGTTTTTATAGTGAAATTGTTGAATTTTTTAACTTGGTACTTTTTTATGCTTATTATTGTTAAATTGTTGGGTTTTTAAACTAGGAACTTTTTTATATCATTTTTTTTTGAGAAATTGTAGATTTTTTTAGATATGAACTTTTTTATGGTTTTTCTAATGAAATTGTTGAGTTGTTTTTAACTTAGATCATATTTTGTGGTTTTTATAGTGAAATTGTTGAGTTGTTTTTAACTTAGATCATTTTTTGTGGTTTTTATAGTGAAATTGTAAAGTTTAGTAACATGGAACTTTTTTAATGCTTTTATTTGTGAAAGTGTTTAGTTTTTTTAACTTGGAACTTTTTTATCCTTTTTTTCCAGATATTGTTGAATTTTTTAACTTAGATTTTTTTATAGGTTTTATAATGAAATTGTTGAGTAGTTTTTAACTTGGATCATTTTATTGTGGTTTTAATTGTGAAATTGTTGAGTTTATTAACTTAGAACATTTTTTATGTTTTATTAGTGAGAGTGTTGAGTTTTTTAACTTAGAACTTATTTATCCTTTTTATTCAAAAATTGTTGAATTTTTTAACTTGGATTTTTTTTAGTTTTTATAATGAAATTGTTGAGTTGTTTTTAACTAGGATCATTTTTATGGTTTTTATAGTGAAATTGTTGAGTTTTTTAACTTTGAACATTTTTTTTTATTGTTTTTATAGTAAAATTCTTCAATTTTTTCACATGGGACATTTTTTATTTTTTTATAGTAAAAATGCAAAGTGTTTTTTAACTTTGTTCTTGTTTTATCATTTTTATTGAGAAATTGTTGAATTTTTTAACTTGAAACTTTTTCTATGCTTTTTAAGTTAAATTGTTGGGTTTTTAAACTAGGAACTTTTACTCTAAATGATTTTTATTACGAAATTGTTGAGTTTTTTAACTTGAAACTTATTTTATGCTTTTATTAGTGAATGTGTTGAGTTTTTAATCATGGATCTCTTTTTTAATCATTTTTATTGAAAAATTGTAGATTTTTTTTAACTTGGATCATTTTTTTGTGGTTTTTATGGTGAAATTGTTGAGTTTATTAACTTGGAACTTTTTTTATGCCTTTATTAGTGAAAGTGTTGAGTTTTTAATCATGGAATTTTTTTTAATCATTTTTGTTGAGAAATTGTAGTTTTTTTAACTTGGAACTTTTTTTAATGGTTTTTCTAAGGAATCTGTTAAGTTGTTTTTAACTTAGATTATTTTTTGTGGTTTTTATAGTGAAAATGTTGAGTTTTCTAACATGGAACTTTTTTTATGCTTTTATTAGTGAAAGTGTTGAGTTTTTTTTTAACTTGGAAGTTTTTTTATCATTTTTATTCAGAAATTGTTGAATTTTTTAACTTGAAACTTTTTTATGCTTTTTATAGTTAAATAGTTAGGTTTTTAAACAAGTAACTTGTATTCTTAATGGTTTTTATAGTGAAATTGTTGAATTTTTTAACTTGGTACTTTTTTATGCTTATTATTGTTAAATTGTTGGGTTTTTAAACTAGGAACTTATATATATCATTTTTTTTGAGAAATTGTAGATTTTTTTAAATACGAACTTTTTTATGGTTTTTCTAATGAAATTGTTGAGTTGTTTTTAACTTAGATCATATTTTGTGGTTTTTATAGTGAAATTGTTGAGTTGTTTTTAACTTAGATCATTTTTTGTGGTTTTTATAGTGAAATTGTAAAGTTTAGTAACATGGAACTTTTTTAATGCTTTTATTTGTTAAAGTGTTGAGTTTTTTTAACTTGGAACTTTTTTATCCTTTTTTTCCAGAAATTGTTGGATTTTTTAACTTACATTTTTTTATAGGTTTTATAATGAAATTGTTGAGTAGTTTTTAACTTGGATCATTTTATTGTGTTTTTAATTGTGAAATTGTTGAGTTTATTAACTTGGAACATTTTTTATGTTTTATTAGTGAGAGTGTTGAGTTTTTTAACTTGGAACTTATTTATCCTTTTTATTCAGAAATTGTTGAATTTTTTAACTTGGATTTTTTTTTAGTTTTTATAATGAAATTGTTGAGTTGTTTTTAACTAGGATCATTTTTATGGTTTTTATAGTGAAATTGTTGAGTTTTTTAACTTTGAACATTTTTTTATGGTTTTTATAGTAAAATTCTACAATTTTTTCACATGGGACATTTTTTATTTTTTTATAGTAAAAATGCAAAGTGTTTTTAGACTTGGTTCTTGTTTTATCATTTTTATTGAGAAATTGTTGAATTTTCTAACTTGAAACTTTTTCTATGCTTTTTAAGTTAAATTGTTGGGTTTTTTAAATTAGGAACTTTTATTCTTAATGATTTTTATTGCGAAATTGTTTAGTTATTTAACTTGAAACTTTTTTATGCTTTTATTAGTGAATGTGTTGAATTTTTAATCGTGGATCTTTTTTTTAATCATTTTTATTGAAAAATTGTAGTTTTTTTTTAACTTGGATCATTTTTTTTGTGGTTTTTATAGTGAAATTGTTGAGTTTATTAACTTGGAACTTTTTTTATGCCTTTATTAGTGAAAGTGTTGAGTTTTTAATCATGGAACTATTTTTTTATCATTTTTATTGAGAAATTGTAGTTTTTTTAACTTGGACTTTTTTTTAATGGTTTTTCTAAGGAATCTGTTAAGTTGTTTTTAACTTAGATTATTTTTTGTGGTTTTTATAGTGAAAATGTTGAGTTTTCTAACATGAAACTTTTTTTATGCTTTTATTAGTGAAAGTGTTGAGTTTTTTTTAACTTGGAAGTTTTTTTATCATTTTTATTCAGAAATTGTTGAATTTTTTAACTTGAAACTTTTTTATGCTTTTTATAGTTAAATTGTTAGGTTTTTAAACTAGTAACTTGTATTCTTAATGGTTTTTATAGTGAAATTGTTGAATTTTTTAACTTGGTACTTTTTTATGCTTATTATTGTTAAATTGTTGGGTTTTTAAACTAGGAACTTTTTTATATCATTTTTTTTTGAGAAATTGTAGATTTTTTTAGATATGAACTTTTTTATGGTTTTTCTAATGAAATTGTTGAGTTGTTTTTAACTTAGATCATATTTTGTGGTTTTTATAGTGAAATTGTTGAGTTGTTTTTAACTTAGATCATTTTTTGTGGTTTTTATAGTGAAATTGTAAAGTTTAGTAACATGGAACTTTTTTAATGCTTTTATTTGTGAAAGTGTTTAGTTTTTTTAACTTGGAACTTTTTTATCCTTTTTTTCCAGATATTGTTGAATTTTTTAACTTACATTTTTTTATAGGTTTTATAATGAAATTGTTGAGTAGTTTTTAACTTGGATCATTTTATTGTGTTTTTAATTGTGAAATTGTTGAGTTTATTAACTTGGAACATTTTTTATGTTTTATTAGTGAGAGTGTTGAGTTTTTTAACTTGGAACTTATTTATCCTTTTTATTCAGAAATTGTTGAATTTTTTAACTTGGATTTTTTTTTAGTTTTTATAATGAAATTGTTGAGTTGTTTTTAACTAGGATCATTTTTATGGTTTTTATAGTGAAATTGTTGAGTTTTTTAACTTTGAACATTTTTTTTATTGTTTTTATAGTAAAATTCTTCAATTTTTTCACATGGGACATTTTTTATTTTTTTTATAGTAAAAATGCAAAGTGTTTTTTAACTTGGTTCTTGTTTTATCATTTTTATTGAGAAATTGTTGAATTTTTTAACTTGAAACTTTTTCTATGCTTTTTAAGTTAAATTGTTGGGTTTTTAAACTAGGAACTTTTACTCTAAATGATTTTTATTACGAAATTGTTGAGTTTTTTAACTTGAAACTTATTTTATGCTTTTATTAGTGAATGTGTTGAGTTTTTAATCATGGATCTCTTTTTTAAACATTTTTATTGAAAAATTGTAGATTTTTTTTAACTTGGATCATTTTTTTGTGGTTTTTATGGTGAAATTGTTAAGTTTATTAACTTGGAACTTTTTTTATGCCTTTATTAGTGAAAGTGTTGAGTTTTTAATCATGGAATTTTTTTTAATCATTTTTGTTGAGAAATTATAGTTTTTTTAACTTGGAACTTTTTTTAATGGTTTTTCTAAGGAATCTGTTAAGTTGTTTTTAACTTAGATTATTTTTTGTGGTTTTTATAGTGAAAATGTTGAGTTTTCTAACATGGAACTTTTTTTATGCTTTTATTAGTGAAAGTGTTGAGTTTTTTTTTAACTTGGAACTTTTTTTTATCATTTTTATTCAGAAATTGTTGAATTTTTTAACTTGAAACTTTTTTATGCTTTTTATAGTTAAATAGTTAGGTTTTTAAACAAGTAACTTGTATTCTTAATGGTTTTTATAGTGAAATTGTTGAATTTTTTAACTTGGTACTTTTTTATGCTTATTATTGTTAAATTGTTGGGTTTTTAAACTAGGAACTTTTTTATGGTTTTTCTAATGAAATTGTTGAGTTGTTTTTATTGTTTTTATATCATTTTTTTTGAGAAATTGTAGATCTTTTTAAATAGGAACTTTTTTATGGTTTTTCTAATGAAATTGTTGAGTTGTTTTTAACTTAGATCATATTTTGTGGTTTTTATAGTGAAATTGTTGAGTTGTTTTTAACTTAGATCATTTTTTGTGGTTTTTATAGTGAAATTGTAAAGTTTAGTAACATGGAACTTTTTTAATGCTTTTATTTGTTAAAGTGTTGAGTTTTTTTAACTTGGAACTTTTTTATCCTTTTTTTTCCATAAATTGTTGGATTTTTTAACTTACATTTTTTTATAGGTTTTATAATGAAATTGTTGAGTAGTTTTTAACTTGGATCATTTTATTGTGTTTTTAATTGTGAAATTGTTGAGTTTATTAACTTGGAACATTTTTTATGTTTTATTAGTGAGAGTGTTGAGTTTTTTAACTTGGAACTTATTTATCCTTTTTATTCAGAAATTGTTGAATTTTTTAACTTGGATTTTTTTTTAGTTTTTATAATGAAATTGTTGAGTTGTTTTTAACTAGGATCATTTTTATGGTTTTTATAGTGAAATTGTTGAGTTTTTTAACTTTGAACATTTTTTTTATGGTTTTTATAGTAAAATTCTACAATTTTTTCACATGGGACATTTTTTATTTTTTTTATAGTAAAAATGCAAAGTGTTTTTAGACTTGGTTCTTGTTTTATCATTTTTATTGAGAAATTGTTGAATTTTCTAACTTGAAACTTTTTCTATGCTTTTTAAGTTAAATTGTTGGGTTTTTTAAATTAGGAACTTTTATTCTTAATGATTTTTATTGCGAAATTGTTTAGTTTTTTAACTTGAAACTTTTTTATGCTTTTATTAGTGAATGTGTTGAATTTTTAATCGTGGATCTTTTTTTTAATCATTTTTATTGAAAAATTGTAGTTTTTTTTTAACTTGGATCATTTTTTTTGTGGTTTTTATAGTGAAATTGTTGAGTTTATTAACTTGGAACTTTTTTTATGCCTTTATTAGTGAAAGTGTTGAGTTTTTAATCATGGAACTATTTTTTTATCATTTTTATTGAGAAATTGTAGTTTTTTTAACTTGGACTTTTTTTTAATGGTTTTTCTAAGGAATCTGTTAAGTTGTTTTTAACTTAGATTATTTTTTGTGGTTTTTATAGTGAAAATGTTGAGTTTTCTAACATGAAACTTTTTTTATGCTTTTATTAGTGAAAGTGTTGAGTTTTTTTTAACTTGGAAGTTTTTTTATCATTTTTATTCAGAAATTGTTGAATTTTTTAACTTGAAACTTTTTTATGCTTTTTATAGTTAAATTGTTAGGTTTTTAAACTAGTAACTTGTATTCTTAATGGTTTTTATAGTGAAATTGTTGAATTTTTTAACTTGGTACTTTTTTATGCTTATTATTGTTAAATTGTTGGGTTTTTAAACTAGGAACTTTTTTATATCATTTTTTTTTTGAGAAATTGTAGATTTTTTTAGATATGAACTTTTTTATGGTTTTTCTAATGAAATTGTTGAGTTGTTTTTAACTTAGATCATATTTTGTGGTTTTTATAGTGAAATTGTTGAGTTGTTTTTAACTTAGATCATTTTTTGTGGTTTTTATAGTGAAATTGTAAAGTTTAGTAACATGGAACTTTTTTAATGCTTTTATTTGTGAAAGTGTTGAGTTTTTTTAACTTGGAACTTTTTTATCCTTTTTTTTCTGAAATTGTTGAATTTTTTAACTTATATTTTTTTATAGGTTTTATAATGAAATTGTTGAGTAGTTTTTAACTTGGATCATTTTATTGTGGTTTTAATTGTGAAATTGTTGAGTTTATTAACTTGGAACATTTTTTATGTTTTATAAGTGAGAGTGTTGAGTTTTTTAACTTGGAACTTATTTATCCTTTTTATTCAGAAATTGTTGAATTTTTTAACTTGGATTTTTTTATAGTTTTTATAATGAAATTGTTGAGTTGTTTTTAACTAGGATCATTTTTATGGTTTTTATAGTGAAATTGTTGAGTTTTTTAACTTTGAACATTTTTTTTTATTGTTTTTATAGTAAAATTCTTCAATTTTTTCACATGGGACATTTTTTATTTTTTTATAGTAAAAATGCAAAGTGTTTTTTAACTTGGTTCTTGTTTTATCATTTTTATTGAGAAATTGTTGAATTTTTTAACTTGAAACTTTTTCTATGCTTTTTAAGTTAAATTGTTGGGTTTTTAAACTAGGAACTTTTACTCTAAATGATTTTTATTACGAAATTGTTGAGTTTTTTAACTTGAAACTTATTTTATGCTTTTATTAGTGAATGTGTTGAGTTTTTAATCATGGATCTCTTTTTTAATCATTTTTATTGAAAAATGTAGATTTTTTTTAACTTGGATCATTTTTTTGTGGTTTTTATGGTGAAATTGTTGAGTTTATTAACTTGGAACTTTTTTTATGCCTTTATTAGTGAAAGTGTTGAGTTTTTAATCATGGAATTTTTTTAAATCATTTTTGTTGAGAAATTGTAGTTTTTTTAACTTGGAACTTTTTTTAATGGTTTTTCTAAGGAATCTGTTAAGTTGTTTTTAACTTAGATTATTTTTTGTGGTTTTTATAGTGAAAATGTTGAGTTTTCTAACATGGAACTTTTTTTATGCTTTTATTAGTGAAAGTGTTGAGTTTTTTTTTAACTTGGAAGTTTTTTTATCATTTTTATTCAGAAATTGTTGAATTTTTTAACTTGAAACTTTTTTATGCTTTTTATAGTTAAATAGTTAGGTTTTTAAACAAGTAACTTGTATTCTTAATGGTTTTTATAGTGAAATTGTTGAATTTTTTAACTTGGTACTTTTTTATGCTTATTATTGTTAAATTGTTGGGTTTTTAAACTAGGAACTTTTTTATATCATTTTTTTTGAGAAATTGTAGATTTTTTTAAATAGGAACTTTTTTATGGTTTTTCTAATGAAATTGTTGAGTTGTTTTTAACTTAGATCATATTTTGTGGTTTTTATAGTGAAATTGTTGAGTTGTTTTTAACTTAGATCATTTTTTGTGGTTTTTATAGTGAGTTTGTAAAGTTTAGTAACGTGGAACTTTTTTAATGCTTTTATTTGTGAAAGTGTTGAGTTTTTTTAACTTGGAACTTTTTTATCCTTTTTTTCCAGAAATTGTTGAATTTTTTAACTTACATTTTTTATAGGTTTTATAATGAAATTGTTGAGTAGTTTTTAACTTGGATCATTTTATTGTGTTTTTAATTGTGAAATTGTTGAGTTTATTAACTTGGAACATTTTTTATGTTTTATTAGTGAGAGTGTTGAGTTTTTTAACTTGGAACTTATTTATCATTTTTATTTAGATATTGTTGAATTTTTTAACTTGGATTTTTTTATAGTTTTTATAATGAAATTGTTGAGTTGTTTTTAACTTGGATCATTTTTATGGTTTTTATAGTGAAATTGTTGAGTTTTTTAATTTGAACATTTTTTTTATGGTTTTTATAGAAAAATTCTACAATTTTTTCACATGGGACATTTTTTATTTTTTTTATAGTAAAAATGCAAAGTGTTTTTAGACTTGGTTCTTGTTTTATCATTTTTATTGAGAAATTGTTGAATTTTTTAACTTGAAACTTTTTCTATGCTTTTTAAGTTAAATTGTTGGGTTATAAAACTAGGAACTTTTACTCTAAATGATTTTTATTACGAAATTGTTGAGTTTTTTAACTTGAAACTTATTTTATGCTTTTATTAGTGAATGTGTTGAGTTTTTAATCATGGATCTCTTTTTTAATCATTTTTATTGAAAAATTGTAGATTTTTTTTAACTTGGATCATTTTTTTGTGGTTTTTATGGTGAAATTGTTAAGTTTATTAACTTGGAACTTTTTTTATGCCTTTATTAGTGAAAGTGTTGAGTTTTTAATCATGGAATTTTTTTTAATCATTTTTGTTGAGAAATTATAGTTTTTTTAACTTGGAACTTTTTTTAATGGTTTTTCTAAGGAATCTGTTAAGTTGTTTTTAACTTAGATTATTTTTTGTGGTTTTTATAGTGAAAATGTTGAGTTTTCTAACATGGAACTTTTTTTATGCTTTTATTAGTGAAAGTGTTGAGTTTTTTTTTAACTTGGAACTTTTTTTATCATTTTTATTCAGAAATTGTTGAATTTTTTAACTTGAAACTTTTTTATGCTTTTTATAGTTAAATAGTTAGGTTTTTAAACAAGTAACTTGTATTCTTAATGGTTTTTATAGTGAAATTGTTGAATTTTTTAACTTGGTACTTTTTTATGCTTATTATTGTTAAATTGTTGGGTTTTTAAACTAGGAACTTTTTTATGGTTTTTCTAATGAAATTGTTGAGTTGTTTTTATTGTTTTTATATCATTTTTTTTGAGAAATTGTAGATTTTTTTAAATAGGAACTTTTTTATGGTTTTTCTAATGAAATTGTTGAGTTGTTTTTAACTTAGATCATATTTTGTGGTTTTTATAGTGAAATTGTTGAGTTGTTTTTAACTTAGATCATTTTTTGTGGTTTTTATAGTGAAATTGTAAAGTTTAGTAACATGGAACTTTTTTAATGCTTTTATTTGTTAAAGTGTTGAGTTTTTTTAACTTGGAACTTTTTTATCCTTTTTTTTTCAGAAATTGTTGGATTTTTTAACTTACATTTTTTTATAGGTTTTATAATGAAATTGTTGAGTAGTTTTTAACTTGGATCATTTTATTGTGTTTTTAATTGTGAAATTGTTGAGTTTATTAACTTGGAACATTTTTTATGTTTTATTAGTGAGAGTGTTGAGTTTTTTAACTTGGAACTTATTTATCCTTTTTATTCAGAAATTGTTGAATTTTTTAACTTGGATTTTTTTTTAGTTTTTATAATGAAATTGTTGAGTTGTTTTTAACTAGGATCATTTTTATGGTTTTTATAGTGAAATTGTTGAGTTTTTTAACTTTGAACATTTTTTTTATGGTTTTTATAGTAAAATTCTACAATTTTTTCACATGGGACATTTTTTATTTTTTTTATAGTAAAAATGCAAAGTGTTTTTAGACTTGGTTCTTGTTTTATCATTTTTATTGAGAAATTGTTGAATTTTCTAACTTGAAACTTTTTCTATGCTTTTTAAGTTAAATTGTTGGGTTTTTTAAATTAGGAACTTTTATTCTTAATGATTTTTATTGCGAAATTGTTTAGTTTTTTAACTTGAAACTTTTTTATGCTTTTATTAGTGAATGTGTTGAATTTTTAATCGTGGATCTTTTTTTTAATCATTTTTATTGAAAAATTGTAGTTTTTTTTTAACTTGGATCATTTTTTTTGTGGTTTTTATAGTGAAATTGTTGAGTTTATTAACTTGGAACTTTTTTTATGCCTTTATTAGTGAAAGTGTTGAGTTTTTAATCATGGAACTATTTTTTTATCATTTTTATTGAGAAATTGTAGTTTTTTTAACTTGGACTTTTTTTTAATGGTTTTTCTAAGGAATCTGTTAAGTTGTTTTTAACTTAGATTATTTTTTGTGGTTTTTATAGTGAAAATGTTGAGTTTTCTAACATGAAACTTTTTTTATGCTTTTATTAGTGAAAGTGTTGAGTTTTTTTTAACTTGGAAGTTTTTTTATCATTTTTATTCAGAAATTGTTGAATTTTTTAACTTGAAACTTTTTTATGCTTTTTATAGTTAAATTGTTAGGTTTTTAAACTAGCAACTTGTATTCTTAATGGTTTTTATAGTGAAATTGTTGAATTTTTTAACTTGGTACTTTTTTATGCTTATTATTGTTAAATTGTTGGGTTTTTAAACTAGGAACTTTTTTATATCATTTTTTTTTGAGAAATTGTAGATTTTTTTAGATATGAACTTTTTTATGGTTTTTCTAATGAAATTGTTGAGTTGTTTTTAACTTAGATCATATTTTGTGGTTTTTATAGTGAAATTGTTGAGTTGTTTTTAACTTAGATCATTTTTTGTGGTTTTTATAGTGAAATTGTAAAGTTTAGTAACATGGAACTTTTTTAATGCTTTTATTTGTGAAAGTGTTTAGTTTTTTTAACTTGGAACTTTTTTATCCTTTTTTTTTCCAGATATTGTTGAATTTTTTAACTTAGATTTTTTTATAGGTTTTATAATGAAATTGTTGAGTAGTTTTTAACTTGGATCATTTTATTGTGGTTTTAATTGTGAAATTGTTGAGTTTATTAACTTGGAACATTTTTAATGTTTTATTAGTGAGAGTGTTGAGTTTTTTAACTTGGAACTTATTTATCATTTTTATTTAGATATTGTTGAATTTTTTAACTTGGATTTTTTTTATAGTTTTTATAATGAAATTGTTGAGTTGTTTTTAACTTGGATAATTTTTATGGTTTTTATAGTGAAATTGTTGAGTTTTTTAACTTTGAACATTTTTTTTATGGTTTTTATAAAAAAATTCTACAATTTTTTCACATGGGACATTTTTTATTTTTTTTATAGTAAAAATGCAAAGTGTTTTTAGACTTGGTTCTTGTTTTATCATTTTTATTGAGAAATTGTTGAATTTTTTAACTTGAAACTTTTTCTATGCTTTTTAAGTTAAATTGTTGGGTTTTTAAACTAGGAACTTTTATTCTAAATGATTTTTACTACGAAATTGTTGAGTTTTTTAACTTGAAACTTATTTTATGCTTTTATTAGTGAATGTGTTGAGTTTTTAATCATGGATCTCTTTTTTAATCATTTTTATTGAAAAATTGTAGATTTTTTTTAACTTGGATCATTTTTTTTGTGGTTTTTATGGTGAAATTGTTGAGTTTATTAACTTGGAACTTTTTTTATGCCTTTATTAGTGAAAGTGTTGAGTTTTTAATCATGGAACTTTTTTTTTATCATTTTTATTGAGAAATTGTAGTTTTTTTAACTTGGAACCTTTTTTTAATGGTTTTTCTAAGGAATCTGTTAAGTTGTTTTTAACTTAGATCATTTTTTGCGGTTTTTATAGTGAAAGTGTTGAGTTTTCTAACATTGAACTTTTTTTATGCTTTTATTAGTGAAAGTGTTGAGTTTTTTAACCTGGAACTTTTTTTTATCATTTTTATTCAGAAATTGTTGAATTTTTTAACTTGAAACTTTTTTATGCTTTTTAAAGTTAAATTGTTAGGTTTTTAAACTAGTAACTTGTATTCTTAATGGTTTTTATAGTGAAATTGTTGAATTTTTTAACTTGGTACTTTTTTATGCTTATTATTGTTAAATTGTTGGGTTTTTAAACTAGGAACTTTTTTATATCATTTTTTTTGAGAAATTGTAGATTTTATTAGATAGGAACTTTTTTTTATGGTTTTTCTAATGAAATTGTTGAGTTGTTTTTAACTTAGATCATATTTTGTGGTTTTTATAATGAAATTGTTGAGTTGTTTTTAACTTAGATCATTTTTTGTGGTTTTTATAGTGAAATTGTAAAGTTTAGTAACATGGAACTTTTTTAATGCTTTTATTTGTGAAAGTGTTGAGTTTTTTTAACTTGGAACTTTTTTATCCTTTTTTTTCCAGAAATTGTTGAATTTTTTAACTTAGATTTTTTTATAGGTTTTATAATGAAATTGTTGAGTAGTTTTTAACTTGGATCATTTTATTGTGGTTTTAATTGTGAAATTGTTGAGTTTATTAACTTGGAACATTTTTAATGTTTTATTAGTGAGAGTGTTGAGTTTTTTAACTTGGAACTTATTTATCATTTTTATTTAGATATTGTTGAATTTTTTAACTTGGATTTTTTTATAGTTTTTATAATGAAATTGTTGAGTTGTTTTTAACTTGGATCATTTTTATGGTTTTTATAGTGAAATTGTTGAGTTTTTTAATTTGAACATTTTTTTATGGTTTTTATAGTAAAATTCTTCAATTTTTTCACATGGGACATTTTTTATTTTTTTTATAGTAAAAATGCAAAGTGTTTTTTAACTTGGTTCTTATTTTATCATTTTTATTGAGAAATTGTTGAATTTTTTATATTGAAACTTTTTGTATGCTTTTTAAGTTAAATTGTTGGGTTATTAAACTAGGAACTTTTATTCTAAATGATTTTTATTACGAAATTGTTGAGTTTTTTAACTTGAAACTTATTTTATGCTTTTATTAGTGAATGTGTTGAGTTTTTAATCATGGATCTCTTTTTTAATCATTTTTATTGAAAAATTGTAGATTTTTTTTTAACTTGGATCAATTTTTTTGTGGTTTTTATGGTGAAATTGTTGAGTTTATTAACTTGGAACTTTTTTTATGCCTTTATTAGTGAAAGTGTTGAGTTTTTAATCATGGAACTTTTTTTTTATCATTTTTATTGAGAAATTGTAGTTTTTTTAACTTGGAACCTTTTTTTAATGGTTTTTCTAAGGAATCTGTTAAGTTGTTTTTAACTTAGATCATTTTTTGCGGTTTTTATAGTGAAAGTGTTGAGTTTTCTAACATTGAACTTTTTTTATGCTTTTATTAGTGAAAGTGTTGAGTTTTTTAACCTGGAACTTTTTTTTATCATTTTTATTCAGAAATTGTTGAATTTTTTAACTTGAAACTTTTTTATGCTTTTTAAAGTTAAATTGTTAGGTTTTTAAACTAGTAACTTGTATTCTTAATGGTTTTTATAGTGAAATTGTTGAATTTTTTAACTTGGTACTTTTTTATGCTTATTATTGTTAAATTGTTGGGTTTTTAAACTAGGAACTTTTTTATATCATTTTTTTTGAGAAATTGTAGATTTTTTTAGATAGGAACTTTTTTATGGTTTTTCTAATGAAATTGTTGAGTTATTTTTAACTTAGATCATATTTTGTGGTTTTTATAGTGAAATTGTTGAGTTGTTTTTAACTTAGATCATTTTTTGTGGTTTTTATAGTGAAATTGTAAAGTTTAGTAACATGGAACTTTTTTAATGCTTTTATTTGTGAAAGTGTTGAGTTTTTTTAACTTGGAACTTTTTTATCCTTTTTTTTCCAGAAATTGTTGAATTTTTTAACTTAGATTTTTTTATAGGTTTTATAATGAAATTGTTGAGTAGTTTTTAACTTGGATCCTTTTATTGTGGTTTTAATTGTGAAATTGTTGAGTTTATTAACTTGGAACATTTTTAATGTTTTATTAGTGAGAGTGTTGAGTTTTTTAACTTGGAACTTATTTATCATTTTTATTTAGATATTGTTGAATTTTTTAACTTGGATTTTTTTATAGTTTTTATAATGAAATTGTTGAGTTGTTTTTAACTTGGATCATTTTTATGGTTTTTATAGTGAAATTGTTGAGTTTTTTAACTTTGAACATTTTTTTATGGTTTTTATAGTAAAATTCTTCAATTTTTTCACATGGGACATTTTTTATTTTTTTTATAGTAAAAATGCAAAGTGTTTTTTAACTTGGTTATTGTTTTATCATTTTTATTGAGAAATTGTTGAATTTTGTAACTTGAAACTTTTTCTATGCTTTTTAAGTTAAATTGTTGGGTTTTTAAATTAGGAACTTTTATTCTTAATGATTTTTATTGCGAAATTGTTGACTTTTTTAACTTGAAACTTATTTTATGCTTTTATTAGTGAATGTGTTGAGTTTTTAATCGTGGATCTCTTTTTTAATCATTTTTATTGAAAAATTGTAGATTTTTTTTAACTTGGATCATTTTTTTGTGGTTTTTATGGTCAAATTGTTGAGTTTATTAACTTGGAACTTTTTTTATGCCTTTATTAGTGAAAGTGTTGAGTTTTTAATCATGGAACTTTTTTTTTATCATTTTTATTGAGAAATTGTAGTTTTTTTAACTTGGAACTTTTTTTTAATGGTTTTTCTAAGGAATCTGTTAAGTTGTTTTTAACTTAGATCATTTTTTGTTGTTTTTATAGTGAAAATGTTGAGTTTTCTAACATGGAACTTTTTTTATGCTTTTATTAGTGAAAGTGTTGAGTATTTTTTAACCTGAAACTTTTTTTATCATTTTTATTCAGAAATTGTTGAATTTTTTAACTTGAAACTTTTTTATGCTTTTTAAAGTTAAATTATTAGGTTTTTAAACTAGTAACTTGTATTCTTAATGGTTTTTATAGTGAAATTGTTGAATTTTTTAACTTGGTACTTTTTTATGCTTATTATTGTTAAATTGTTGGGTTTTTAAACTAGGAACTTTTTTATATCATTTTTTTTGAGAAATTGTAGATTTTTTTAGATAGGAACTTTTTTATGGTTTTTCTAATGAAATTGTTGAGTTGTTTTTAACTTAGATCATATTTTGTGGTTTTTATAGTGAAATTGTTGAGTTGTTTTTAACTTAGATCATTTTTTGTGGTTTTTATAGTGAAATTGTAAAGTTTAGTAACATGGAACTTTTTTAATGCTTTTATTTGTGAAAGTGTTTAGTTTTTTTAACTTGGAACTTTTTTATCCTTTTTTTTTCCAGATATTGTTGAATTTTTTAACTTAGATTTTTTTATAGGTTTTATAATGAAATTGTTGAGTAGTTTTTAACTTGGATCCTTTTATTGTGGTTTTAATTGTGAAATTGTTGAGTTTATTAACTTGGAACATTTTTAATGTTTTATTAGTGAGAGTGTTGAGTTTTTTAACTTGGAACTTATTTATCATTTTTATTTAGATATTGTTGAATTTTTTAACTTGGATTTTTTTTATAGTTTTTATAATGAAATTGTTGAGTTGTTTTTAACTTGGATAATTTTTATGGTTTTTATAGTGAAATTGTTGAGTTTTTTAACTTTGAACATTTTTTTTATGGTTTTTATAAAAAAATTCTACAATTTTTTCACATGGGACATTTTTTATTTTTTTTATAGTAAAAATGCAAAGTGTTTTTAGACTTGGTTCTTGTTTTATCATTTTTATTGAGAAATTGTTGAATTTTTTAACTTGAAACTTTTTCTATGCTTTTTAAGTTAAATTGTTGGGTTTTTAAACTAGGAACTTTTATTCTAAATGATTTTTACTACGAAATTGTTGAGTTTTTTAACTTGAAACTTATTTTATGCTTTTATTAGTGAATGTGTTGAGTTTTTAATCATGGATCTCTTTTTTAATCATTTTTATTGAAAAATTGTAGATTTTTTTTAACTTGGATCATTTTTTTTGTGGTTTTTATGGTGAAATTGTTGAGTTTATTAACTTGGAACTTTTTTTATGCCTTTATTAGTGAAAGTGTTGAGTTTTTAATCATGGAACTTTTTTTTTTATCATTTTTATTGAGAAATTGTAGTTTTTTTAACTTGGAACCTTTTTTTAATGGTTTTTCTAAGGAATCTGTTAAGTTGTTTTTAACTTAGATCATTTTTTGCGGTTTTTATAGTGAAAGTGTTGAGTTTTCTAACATTGAACTTTTTTTATGCTTTTATTAGTGAAAGTGTTGAGTTTTTTAACCTGGAACTTTTTTTTATCATTTTTATTCAGAAATTGTTGAATTTTTTAACTTGAAACTTTTTTATGCTTTTTAAAGTTAAATTGTTAGGTTTTTAAACTAGTAACTTGTATTCTTAATGGTTTTTATAGTGAAATTGTTGAATTTTTTAACTTGGTACTTTTTTATGCTTATTATTGTTAAATTGTTGGGTTTTTAAACTAGGAACTTTTTTATATCATTTTTTTTGAGAAATTGTAGATTTTATTAGATAGGAACTTTTTTTTATGGTTTTTCTAATGAAATTGTTGAGTTGTTTTTAACTTAGATCATATTTTGTGGTTTTTATAATGAAATTGTTGAGTTGTTTTTAACTTAGATCATTTTTTGTGGTTTTTATAGTGAAATTGTAAAGTTTAGTAACATGGAACTTTTTTAATGCTTTTATTTGTGAAAGTGTTGAGTTTTTTTAACTTGGAACTTTTTTATCCTTTTTTTTCCAGAAATTGTTGAATTTTTTAACTTAGATTTTTTTATAGGTTTTATAATGAAATTGTTGAGTAGTTTTTAACTTGGATCATTTTATTGTGGTTTTAATTGTGAAATTGTTGAGTTTATTAACTTGGAACATTTTTAATGTTTTATTAGTGAGAGTGTTGAGTTTTTTAACTTGGAACTTATTTATCATTTTTATTTAGATATTGTTGAATTTTTTAACTTGGATTTTTTTATAGTTTTTATAATGAAATTGTTGAGTTGTTTTTAACTTGGATCATTTTTATGGTTTTTATAGTGAAATTGTTGAGTTTTTTAATTTGAACATTTTTTTATGGTTTTTATAGTAAAATTCTTCAATTTTTTCACATGGGACATTTTTTATTTTTTTTATAGTAAAAATGCAAAGTGTTTTTTAACTTGGTTCTTATTTTATCATTTTTATTGAGAAATTGTTGAATTTTTTATATTGAAACTTTTTGTATGCTTTTTAAGTTAAATTGTTGGGTTATTAAACTAGGAACTTTTATTCTAAATGATTTTTATTACGAAATTGTTGAGTTTTTTAACTTGAAACTTATTTTATGCTTTTATTAGTGAATGTGTTGAGTTTTTAATCATGGATCTCTTTTTTAATCATTTTTATTGAAAAATTGTAGATTTTTTTTAACTTGGATCAATTTTTTTGTGGTTTTTATGGTGAAATTGTTGAGTTTATTAACTTGGAACTTTTTTTATGCCTTTATTAGTGAAAGTGTTGAGTTTTTAATCATGGAACTTTTTTTTTATCATTTTTATTGAGAAATTGTAGTTTTTTTAACTTGGAACCTTTTTTTAATGGTTTTTCTAAGGAATCTGTTAAGTTGTTTTTAACTTAGATCATTTTTTGCGGTTTTTATAGTGAAAGTGTTGAGTTTTCTAACATTGAACTTTTTTTATGCTTTTATTAGTGAAAGTGTTGAGTTTTTTAACCTGGAACTTTTTTTTATCATTTTTATTCAGAAATTGTTGAATTTTTTAACTTGAAACTTTTTTATGCTTTTTAAAGTTAAATTGTTAGGTTTTTAAACTAGTAACTTGTATTCTTAATGGTTTTTATAGTGAAATTGTTGAATTTTTTAACTTGGTACTTTTTTATGCTTATTATTGTTAAATTGTTGGGTTTTTAAACTAGGAACTTTTTTATATCATTTTTTTTGAGAAATTGTAGATTTTTTTAGATAGGAACTTTTTTATGGTTTTTCTAATGAAATTGTTGAGTTATTTTTAACTTAGATCATATTTTGTGGTTTTTATAGTGAAATTGTTGAGTTGTTTTTAACTTAGATCATTTTTTGTGGTTTTTATAGTGAAATTGTAAAGTTTAGTAACATGGAACTTTTTTAATGCTTTTATTTGTGAAAGTGTTGAGTTTTTTTAACTTGGAACTTTTTTATCCTTTTTTTTCCAGAAATTGTTGAATTTTTTAACTTAGATTTTTTTATAGGTTTTATAATGAAATTGTTGAGTAGTTTTTAACTTGGATCCTTTTATTGTGGTTTTAATTGTGAAATTGTTGAGTTTATTAACTTGGAACATTTTTAATGTTTTATTAGTGAGAGTGTTGAGTTTTTTAACTTGGAACTTATTTATCATTTTTATTTAGATATTGTTGAATTTTTTAACTTGGATTTTTTTATAGTTTTTATAATGAAATTGTTGAGTTGTTTTTAACTTGGATCATTTTTATGGTTTTTATAGTGAAATTGTTGAGTTTTTTAACTTTGAACATTTTTTTATGGTTTTTATAGTAAAATTCTTCAATTTTTTCACATGGGACATTTTTTATTTTTTTTATAGTAAAAATGCAAAGTGTTTTTTAACTTGGTTATTGTTTTATCATTTTTATTGAGAAATTGTTGAATTTTGTAACTTGAAACTTTTTCTATGCTTTTTAAGTTAAATTGTTGGGTTTTTAAATTAGGAACTTTTATTCTTAATGATTTTTATTGCGAAATTGTTGACTTTTTTAACTTGAAACTTATTTTATGCTTTTATTAGTGAATGTGTTGAGTTTTTAATCGTGGATCTCTTTTTTAATCATTTTTATTGAAAAATTGTAGATTTTTTTTAACTTGGATCATTTTTTTGTGGTTTTTATGGTCAAATTGTTGAGTTTATTAACTTGGAACTTTTTTTATGCCTTTATTAGTGAAAGTGTTGAGTTTTTAATCATGGAACTTTTTTTTTATCATTTTTATTGAGAAATTGTAGTTTTTTTAACTTGGAACTTTTTTTTAATGGTTTTTCTAAGGAATCTGTTAAGTTGTTTTTAACTTAGATCATTTTTTGTTGTTTTTATAGTGAAAATGTTGAGTTTTCTAACATGGAACTTTTTTTATGCTTTTATTAGTGAAAGTGTTGAGTATTTTTTAACCTGAAACTTTTTTTATCATTTTTATTCAGAAATTGTTGAATTTTTTAACTTGAAACTTTTTTATGCTTTTTATAGTTAAATTGTTAGGTTTTTAAACTAGTAACTTGTATTCTTAAAGGTTTTTATAGTGAAATTGTTGAATTTTTTAACTTGGTACTTTTTTATGCTTATTATTGTTAAATTGTTGGGTTTTTAAACTAGGAAATTTTTTATATCATATTTTTTAAGAAATTGTAGATTTTTTTAGATAGGAACTTTTTTATGGTTTTTCTAATGAAATTGTTGAGTTGTTTTTAACTTAGATCATATTTTGTGGTTTTTATAGTGAAATTGTTGAGTTGTTTTTAACTTAGATCATTTTTTGTGGTTTTTATAGTGAAATTGTAAAGTTTAGTAACATGGAACTTTTTTAATGCTTTTATTTGTGAAAGTGTTTAGTTTTTTTAACTTGGAACTTTTTTATCCTTTTTTTTTCCAGATATTGTTGAATTTTTTAACTTAGATTTTTTTATAGGTTTTATAATGAAATTGTTGAGTAGTTTTTAACTTGGATCATTTTATTGTGGTTTTAATTGTGAAATTGTTGAGTTTATTAACTTGGAACATTTTTAATGTTTTATTAGTGAGAGTGTTGAGTTTTTTAACTTGGAACTTATTTATCATTTTTATTTAGATATTGTTGAATTTTTTAACTTGGATTTTTTTTATAGTTTTTATAATGAAATTGTTGAGTTGTTTTTAACTTGGATACTTTTTATGGTTTTTATAGTGAAATTGTTGAGTTTTTTAACTTTGAACATTTTTTTTATGGTTTTTATAAAAAAATTCTACAATTTTTTCACATGGGACATTTTTTATTTTTTTTATAGTAAAAATGCAAAGTGTTTTTAGACCTGGTTCTTGTTTTATCATTTTTATTGAGAAATTGTTGAATTTTTTAACTTGAAACTTTTTCTATGCTTTTTAAGTTAAATTGTTGGGTTTTTAAACTAGGAACTTTTATTCTAAATGATTTTTACTACGAAATTGTTGAGTTTTTTAACTTGAAACTTATTTTATGCTTTTATTAGTGAATGTGTTGAGTTTTTAATCATGGATCTCTTTTTTAATCATTTTTATTGAAAAATTGTAGATTTTTTTTAACTTGGATCATTTTTTTTGTGGTTTTTATGGTGAAATTGTTGAGTTTATTAACTTGGAACTTTTTTTATGCCTTTATTAGTGAAAGTGTTGAGTTTTTAATCATGGAACTTTTTTTTAATCATTTTTATTGAGAAATTGTAGTTTTTTTAACTTGGAACCTTTTTTTAATGGTTTTTCTAAGGAATCTGTTAAGTTGTTTTTAACTTAGATCATTTTTTGCGGTTTTTATAGTGAAAGTGTTGAGTTTTCTAACATTGAACTTTTTTTATGCTTTTATTAGTGAAAGTGTTGAGTTTTTTAACCTGGAACTTTTTTTTATCATTTTTATTCAGAAATTGTTGAATTTTTTAACTTGAAACTTTTTTATGCTTTTTAAAGTTAAATTGTTAGGTTTTTAAACTAGTAACTTGTATTCTTAATGGTTTTTATAGTGAAATTGTTGAATTTTTTAACTTGGTACTTTTTTATGCTTATTATTGTTAAATTGTTGGGTTTTTAAACTAGGAACTTTTTTATATCATTTTTTTTGAGAAATTGTAGATTTTATTAGATAGGAACTTTTTTTTATGGTTTTTCTAATGAAATTGTTGAGTTGTTTTTAACTTAGATCATATTTTGTGGTTTTTATAATGAAATTGTTGAGTTGTTTTTAACTTAGATCATTTTTTGTGGTTTTTATAGTGAAATTGTAAAGTTTAGTAACATGGAACTTTTTTAATGCTTTTATTTGTGAAAGTGTTGAGTTTTTTTAACTTGGAACTTTTTTATCCTTTTTTTTCCAGAAATTGTTGAATTTTTTAACTTAGATTTTTTTATAGGTTTTATAATGAAATTGTTGAGTAGTTTTTAACTTGGATCATTTTATTGTGGTTTTAATTGTGAAATTGTTGAGTTTATTAACTTGGAACATTTTTAATGTTTTATTAGTGAGAGTGTTGAGTTTTTTAACTTGGAACTTATTTATCATTTTTATTTAGATATTGTTGAATTTTTTAACTTGGATTTTTTTATAGTTTTTATAATGAAATTGTTGAGTTGTTTTTAACTTGGATCATTTTTATGGTTTTTATAGTGAAATTGTTGAGTTTTTTAATTTGAACATTTTTTTATGGTTTTTATAGTAAAATTCTTCAATTTTTTCACATGGGACATTTTTTATTTTTTTTATAGTAAAAATGCAAAGTGTTTTTTAACTTGGTTCTTATTTTATCATTTTTATTGAGAAATTGTTGAATTTTTTATATTGAAACTTTTTGTATGCTTTTTAAGTTAAATTGTTGGGTTATTAAACTAGGAACTTTTATTCTAAATGATTTTTATTACGAAATTGTTGAGTTTTTTAACTTGAAACTTATTTTATGCTTTTATTAGTGAATGTGTTGAGTTTTTAATCATGGATCTCTTTTTTAATCATTTTTATTGAAAAATTGTAGATTTTTTTTAACTTGGATCAATTTTTTTGTGGTTTTTATGGTGAAATTGTTGAGTTTATTAACTTGGAACTTTTTTTATGCCTTTATTAGTGAAAGTGTTGAGTTTTTAATCATGGAACTTTTTTTTTATCATTTTTATTGAGAAATTGTAGTTTTTTTAACTTGGAACCTTTTTTTAATGGTTTTTCTAAGGAATCTGTTAAGTTGTTTTTAACTTAGATCATTTTTTGCGGTTTTTATAGTGAAAGTGTTGAGTTTTCTAACATTGAACTTTTTTTATGCTTTTATTAGTGAAAGTGTTGAGTTTTTTAACCTGGAACTTTTTTTTATCATTTTTATTCAGAAATTGTTGAATTTTTTAACTTGAAACTTTTTTATGCTTTTTAAAGTTAAATTGTTAGGTTTTTAAACTAGTAACTTGTATTCTTAATGGTTTTTATAGTGAAATTGTTGAATTTTTTAACTTGGTACTTTTTTATGCTTATTATTGTTAAATTGTTGGGTTTTTAAACTAGGAACTTTTTTATATCATTTTTTTTGAGAAATTGTAGATTTCTTTAGATAGGAACTTTTTTATGGTTTTTCTAATGAAATTGTTGAGTTATTTTTAACTTAGATCATATTTTGTGGTTTTTATAGTGAAATTGTTGAGTTGTTTTTAACTTAGATCATTTTTTGTGGTTTTTATAGTGAAATTGTAAAGTTTAGTAACATGGAACTTTTTTAATGCTTTTATTTGTGAAAGTGTTGAGTTTTTTTAACTTGGAACTTTTTTATCCTTTTTTTTCCAGAAATTGTTGAATTTTTTAACTTAGATTTTTTTATAGGTTTTATAATGAAATTGTTGAGTAGTTTTTAACTTGGATCCTTTTATTGTGGTTTTAATTGTGAAATTGTTGAGTTTATTAACTTGGAACATTTTTAATGTTTTATTAGTGAGAGTGTTGAGTTTTTTAACTTGGAACTTATTTATCATTTTTATTTAGATATTGTTGAATTTTTTAACTTGGATTTTTTTATAGTTTTTATAATGAAATTGTTGAGTTGTTTTTAACTTGGATCATTTTTATGGTTTTTATAGTGAAATTGTTGAGTTTTTTAACTTTGAACATTTTTTTATGGTTTTTATAGTAAAATTCTTCAATTTTTTCACATGGGACATTTTTTATTTTTTTTATAGTAAAAATGCAAAGTGTTTTTTAACTTGGTTATTGTTTTATCATTTTTATTGAGAAATTGTTGAATTTTGTAACTTGAAACTTTTTCTATGCTTTTTAAGTTAAATTGTTGGGTTTTTAAATTAGGAACTTTTATTCTTAATGATTTTTATTGCGAAATTGTTGACTTTTTTAACTTGAAACTTATTTTATGCTTTTATTAGTGAATGTGTTGAGTTTTTAATCGTGGATCTCTTTTTTAATCATTTTTATTGAAAAATTGTAGATTTTTTTTAACTTGGATCATTTTTTTGTGGTTTTTATGGTCAAATTGTTGAGTTTATTAACTTGGAACTTTTTTTATGCCTTTATTAGTGAAAGTGTTGAGTTTTTAATCATGGAACTTTTTTTTTATCATTTTTATTGAGAAATTGTAGTTTTTTTAACTTGGAACTTTTTTTTAATGGTTTTTCTAAGGAATCTGTTAAGTTGTTTTTAACTTAGATCATTTTTTGTGGTTTTTATAGTGAAAATGTTGAGTTTTCTAACATGGAACTTTTTTTATGCTTTTATTAGTGAAAGTGTTGAGTTTTTTTTAACCTGAAACTTTTTTTATCATTTTTATTCAGAAATTGTTGAATTTTTTAACTTGAAACTTTTTTATGCTTTTTATAGTTAAATTGTTAGGTTTTTAAACTAGTAACTTGTATTCTTAAAGGTTTTTATAGTGAAATTGTTGAATTTTTTAACTTGGTACTTTTTTATGCTTATTATTCTTAAATTGTTGGGTTTTTAAACTAGGAACTTTTTTATATCATATTTTTTTGAGAAATTGTAGATTTTTTTAGATAGGAACTTTTTTATGGTTTTTCTAATGAAATTGTTGAGTTGTTTTTAACTTAGATCATATTTTGTGGTTTTTATAGTGAAATTGTTGAGTTGTTTTTAACTTAGATCATTTTTTGTGGTTTTTATAGTGAAATTATAAAGTTTAGTAACATGGAACTTTTATAATGCTTTTATTTGTGAAAGTGTTGAGTTTTTTTAACTTGGAACTTTTTTATCCTTTTTTTTCCAGAAATTGTTGAATTTTTTAACTTAGATTTTTTTATAGGTTTTATAATGAAATTGTTGAGTAGTTTTTAACTTGGATCATTTTATTGTGGTTTTAATTGTGAAATTGTTGAGTTTATTAACTTGGAACATTTTTTATGTTTTATTAATGAGAGTGTTGAGTTTTTTAACTTGGAACTTATTTATCCTTTTTATTCAGAAATTGTTGAATTTTTTAACTTGGATTTTTTTATAGTTTTTATAATGAAATTGTTGAGTTGTTTTTAACTTGGATCATTTTTATGGTTTTTATAGTGAAATTGTTGAGTTTTTTAACTTTGAACATTTTTTTATGTTTTTTATAGTAAAATTCTTCAATTTTTTCACATGGGACATTTCTTATTTTTTTAATAGTAAAAATGCAAAGTGTTTTTTAACTTGGTTCTTGTTTTATCATTTTTATTGAGAAATTGTTGAATTTTGTAACTTGAAACTTTTTCTATGCTTTTTAAGTTAAATTGTTGGGTTTTTAAATTAGGAACTTTTATTCTTAATGATTTTTATTGCGAAATTGTTGAGTTTTTTAACTTGAAACTTATTTTATGCTTTTATTAGTGAATGTGTTGAGTTTTTAATCGTGGATCTCTTTTTTAATCATTTTTATTGAAAAATTGTAGATTTTTTTTAACTTGGATAATATTTTTGTGGTTTTTATGGTGAAATTGTTGAGTTTATTAACTTGGAACTTTTTTTATGCCTTTATTAGTGAAAGTGTTGAGTTTTTAATCATGGAACTTTTTTTTTATCATTTTTATTGAGAAATTTTAGTTTTTTTAACTTGGAACTTTTTTTTAATGGTTTTTCTAAGGAATCTGTTAAGTTGTTTTTAACTTAGATTATTTTTTGTGGTTTTTATAGTGAAAATGTTGAGTTTTCTAACATGGAACTTTTTTTATGCTTTTATTAGTGAAAGTGTTGAGTTTTTTTTTAACCTGGAACTTTTTTTTATCATTTTTATTCAGAAATTGTTGAATTTTTTAACTTGAAACTTTTTTATGCTTTTTATAGTTAAATTGTTAGGTTTTTAAACTAGTAACTTGTATTCTTAAAGGTTTTTATAGTGAAATTGTTGAATTTTTTAACTTGGTACTTTTTTATGCTTATTATTGTTAAATTGTTGTGTTTTTAAACTAGGAAATTTTTTATATCATATTTTTTGAGAAATTGTAGATTTTTTTAGATAGGAACTTTTTTATGGTTTTTCTACTGAAATTGTTGAGTTGTTTTTAACTTAGATCATATTTTGTGGTTTTTATAGTGAAATTGTTGAGTTGTTTTTAACTTAGATCATTTTTTGTGGTTTTTATAGTGAAATTGTAAAGTTTTGTAACATGGAACTTTTATAATGCTTTTATTTGTGAAAGTGTTGAGTTTTTTTAACTTGGAACTTTTTTATCCTTTTTTTTTCCAGAAATTGTTGAATTTTTTAACTTAGATTTTTTATAGGTTTTATAATGAAATTATTGAGTAGTTTTTAACTTGGATCATTTTATTGTGGTTTTAATTGTGAAATTGTTGAGTTTATTAACTTGGAACATATTTTATGTTTTATTAGTGAGAGTGTTGAGTTTTTTAACTTGGAACTTATTTATCCTTTTTATTCAGAAATTGTTGAATTTTTTAACTTGGATTTTTTTATAGTTTTTATAATGAAATTGTTGAGTTGTTTTTAACTTGGATCATTTTTATGGTTTTTATAGTGAAATTGTTGAGTTTTTTAACTTTGAACATTTTTTTATGGTTTTTATAGTAAAATTCTTCAATTTTTTCACATGGGACATTTTTTTATTTTTTTTATAGTAAAAATGCAAAGTGTTTTTTAACTTGGTTCTTGTTTTATCATTTTTATTGAGAAATTGTTGAATTTTGTAACTTTAAACTTTTTCTATGCTTTTTAAGTTAAATTGTTGGGTTTTTAAATTAGGAACTTTTATTCTTAATGATTTTTATTGCGAAATTGTTGAGTTTTTTAACTTGAAACTTATTTTATGCTTTTATTAGTGAATGTGTTGAGTTTTTAATCGTGGATCTCTTTTTTAATCATTTTTATTGAAAAATTGTAGATTTTTTTTAACTTGGATCATTTTTTTGTGGTTTTTATGGTGAAATTGTTGAGTATAACTTGGAACTTTTTTTATGCCTTTATTAGTGAAAGTGTTGAGTTTTTAATCATGGAACTTTTTTTTTATCATTTTTATTGAGAAATTGTAGTTTTTTTAACTTGGAACTTTTTTTTAATGGTTTTTCTAAGGAATCTGTTAAGTTGTTTTTAACTTAGATCATTTTTTGTGGTTTTTATAGTGAAAATGTTGAGTTTTCTAACATGGAACTTTTTTTATGCTTTTATTAGTGAAAGTGTTGAGTTTTTTTTAACCTGAAACTTTTTTTATCATTTTTATTCAGAAATTGTTGAATTTTTTAACTTGAAACTTTTTTATGCTTTTTATAGTTAAATTGTTAGGTTTTTAAACTAGTAACTTGTATTCTTAAAGGTTTTTATAGTGAAATTGTTGAATTTTTTAACTTGGTACTTTTTTATGCTTATTATTGTTAAATTGTTGTGTTTTTAAACTAGGAAATTTTTTATATCATATTTTTTGAGAAATTGTAGATTTTTTTAGATAGGAACTTTTTTATGGTTTTTCTAATGAAATTGTTGAGTTGTTTTTAACTTAGATCATATTTTGTGGTTTTTATAGTGAAATTGTTGAGTTGTTTTTAACTTAGATCATTTTTTGTGGTTTTTATAGTGAAATTGTAAAGTTTAGTAACATGGAACTTTTATAATGCTTTTATTTGTGAAAGTGTTGAGTTTTTTTAACTTGGAACTTTTTTATCCTTTTTTTTTCCAGAAATTGTTGAATTTTTTAACTTAGATTTTTTATAGGTTTTATAATGAAATTGTTGAGTAGTTTTTAACTTGGATCATTTTATTGTGGTTTTAATTGTGAAATTGTTGAGTTTATTAACTTGGAACATTTTTTATGTTTTATTAGTGAGAGTGTTGAGTTTTTTAACTTGGAACTTATTTATCCTTTTTATTCAGAAATTGTTGAATTTTTTAACTTGGATTTTTTTATAGTTTTTATAATGAAATTGTTGAGTTGTTTTTAACTTGGATCATTTTTATGGTTTTTATAGTGAAATTGTTGAGTTTTTTAACTTTGAACATTTTTTTTATGGTTTTTATAGTAAAATTCTTCAATTTTTTCACATGGGACATTTTTTTATTTTTTTTATAGTAAAAATGCAAAGTGTTTTTTAACTTGGTTCTTGTTTTATCATTTTTATTGAGAAATTGTTGAATTTTGTAACTTGAAACTTTTTCTATGCTTTTTAAGTTAAATTGTTGGGTTTTTAAATTAGGAACTTTTATTCTTAATGATTTTTATTGCGAAATTGTTGAGTTTTTTAACTTGAAACTTATTTTATGCTTTTATTAGTGAATGTGTTGAGTTTTTAATCGTGGATCTCTTTTTTAATCATTTTTATTGAAAAATTGTAGATTTTTTTTAACTTGGATCATTTTTTTGTGGTTTTTATGGTGAAATTGTTGAGTATAACTTGGAACTTTTTTTATGCCTTTATTAGTGAAAGTGTTGAGTTTTTAATCATGGAACTTTTTTTTTATCATTTTTATTGAGAAATTGTAGTTTTTTTAACTTGGAACTTTTTTTTAATGGTTTTTCTAAGGAATCTGTTAAGTTGTTTTTAACTTAGATCATTTTTTGTGGTTTTTATAGTGAAAATGTTGAGTTTTCTAACATGGAACTTTTTTTATGCTTTTATTAGTGAAAGTGTTGAGTTTTTTTTAACCTGAAACTTTTTTTATCATTTTTATTCAGAAATTGTTGAATTTTTTAACTTGAAACTTTTTTATGCTTTTTATAGTTAAATTGTTAGGTTTTTAAACTAGTAACTTGTATTCTTAAAGGTTTTTATAGTGAAATTGTTGAATTTTTTAACTTGGTACTTTTTTATGCTTATTATTGTTAAATTGTTGGGTTTTTAAACTAGGAAATTTTTTATATCAAATTTTTTGAGAAATTGTAGATTTTTTTAGATAGGAACTTTTTTATGGTTTTTCTAATGAAATTGTTGAGTTGTTTTTAACTTAGATCATATTTTGTGGTTTTTATAGTGAAATTGTTGAGTTGTTTTTAACTTAGATCATTTTTTGTGGTTTTTATAGTGAAATTGTAAAGTTTAGTAACATGGAACTTTTATAATGCTTTTATTTGTGAAAGTGTTGAGTTTTTTTAACTTGGAACTTTTTTATCCTTTTTTTTTCCAGAAATTGTTGAATTTTTTAACTTAGATTTTTTATAGGTTTTATAATGAAATTGTTGAGTAGTTTTTAACTTGGATCATTTTATTGTGGTTTTAATTGTGAAATTGTTGAGTTTATTAACTTGGAACATTTTTTATGTTTTATTAGTGAGAGTGTTGAGTTTTTTAACTTGGAACTTGTTTATCCTTTTTATTCAGAAATTGTTGAATTTTTTAACTTGGATTTTTTTATAGTTTTTATAATGAAATTGTTGAGTTGTTTTTAACTTGGATCATTTTTATGGTTTTTATAGTGAAATTGTTGAGTTTTTTAACTTTGAACATTTTTTTATGGTTTTTATAGTAAAATTCTTCAATTTTTTCACATGGGACATTTTTTTATTTTTTTTATAGTAAAAATGCAAAGTGTTTTTTAACTTGGTTCTTGTTTTATCATTTTTATTGAGAAATTGTTGAATTTTGTAACTTGAAACTTTTTCTATGCTTTTTAAGTTAAATTGTTGGGTTTTTAAATTAGGAACTTTTATTCTTAATGATTTTTATTGCGAAATTGTTGAGTTTTTTAACTTGAAACTTATTTTATGCTTTTATTAGTGAATGTGTTGAGTTTTTAATCGTGGATCTCTTTTTTAATCATTTTTATTGAAAAATTGTAGATTTTTTTTAACTTGGATCATTTTTTTGTGGTTTTTATGGTGAAATTGTTGAGTATAACTTGGAACTTTTTTTATGCCTTTATTAGTGAAAGTGTTGAGTTTTTAATCATGGAACTTTTTTTTTATCATTTTTATTGAGAAATTGTAGTTTTTTTAACTTGGAACTTTTTTTTAATGGTTTTTCTAAGGAATCTGTTAAGTTGTTTTTAACTTAGATCATTTTTTGTGGTTTTTATAGTGAAAATGTTGAGTTTTCTAACATGGAACTTTTTTTATGCTTTTATTAGTGAAAGTGTTGAGTTTTTTTTAACCTGAAACTTTTTTTATCATTTTTATTCAGAAATTGTTGAATTTTTTAACTTGAAACTTTTTTATGCTTTTTATAGTTAAATTGTTAGGTTTTTAAACTAGTAACTTGTATTCTTAAAGGTTTTTATAGTGAAATTGTTGAATTTTTTAACTTGGTACTTTTTTATGCTTATTATTGTTAAATTGTTGTGTTTTTAAACTAGGAAATTTTTTATATCATATTTTTTGAGAAATTGTAGATTTTTTTAGATAGGAACTTTTTTATGGTTTTTCTAATGAAATTGTTGAGTTGTTTTTAACTTAGATCATATTTTGTGGTTTTTATAGTGAAATTGTTGAGTTGTTTTTAACTTAGATCATTTTTTGTGGTTTTTATAGTGAAATTGTAAAGTTTAGTAACATGGAACTTTTATAATGCTTTTATTTGTGAAAGTGTTGAGTTTTTTTAACTTGGAACTTTTTTATCCTTTTTTTTTCCAGAAATTGTTGAATTTTTTAACTTAGATTTTTTATAGGTTTTATAATGAAATTGTTGAGTAGTTTTTAACTTGGATCATTTTATTGTGGTTTTAATTGTGAAATTGTTGAGTTTATTAACTTGGAACATTTTTTATGTTTTATTAGTGAGAGTGTTGAGTTTTTTAACTTGGAACTTATTTATCCTTTTTATTCAGAAATTGTTGAATTTTTTAACTTGGATTTTTTTATAGTTTTTATAATGAAATTGTTGAGTTGTTTTTAACTTGGATCATTTTTATGGTTTTTATAGTGAAATTGTTGAGTTTTTTAACTTTGAACATTTTTTTTATGGTTTTTATAGTAAAATTCTTCAATTTTTTCACATGGGACATTTTTTTATTTTTTTTATAGTAAAAATGCAAAGTGTTTTTTAACTTGGTTCTTGTTTTATCATTTTTATTGAGAAATTGTTGAATTTTGTAACTTGAAACTTTTTCTATGCTTTTTAAGTTAAATTGTTGGGTTTTTAAATTAGGAACTTTTATTCTTAATGATTTTTATTGCGAAATTGTTGAGTTTTTTAACTTGAAACTTATTTTATGCTTTTATTAGTGAATGTGTTGAGTTTTTAATCGTGGATCTCTTTTTTAATCATTTTTATTGAAAAATTGTAGATTTTTTTTAACTTGGATCATTTTTTTGTGGTTTTTATGGTGAAATTGTTGAGTATAACTTGGAACTTTTTTTATGCCTTTATTAGTGAAAGTGTTGAGTTTTTAATCATGGAACTTTTTTTTTATCATTTTTATTGAGAAATTGTAGTTTTTTTAACTTGGAACTTTTTTTTAATGGTTTTTCTAAGGAATCTGTTAAGTTGTTTTTAACTTAGATCATTTTTTGTGGTTTTTATAGTGAAAATGTTGAGTTTTCTAACATGGAACTTTTTTTATGCTTTTATTAGTGAAAGTGTTGAGTTTTTTTTAACCTGAAACTTTTTTTATCATTTTTATTCAGAAATTGTTGAATTTTTTAACTTGAAACTTTTTTATGCTTTTTATAGTTAAATTGTTAGGTTTTTAAACTAGTAACTTGTATTCTTAAAGGTTTTTATAGTGAAATTGTTGAATTTTTTAACTTGGTACTTTTTTATGCTTATTATTGTTAAATTGTTGGGTTTTTAAACTAGGAAATTTTTTATATCAAATTTTTTGAGAAATTGTAGATTTTTTTAGATAGGAACTTTTTTATGGTTTTTCTAATGAAATTGTTGAGTTGTTTTTAACTTAGATCATATTTTGTGGTTTTTATAGTGAAATTGTTGAGTTGTTTTTAACTTAGATCATTTTTTGTGGTTTTTATAGTGAAATTGTAAAGTTTAGTAACATGGAACTTTTATAATGCTTTTATTTGTGAAAGTGTTGAGTTTTTTTAACTTGGAACTTTTTTATCCTTTTTTTTTCCAGAAATTGTTGAATTTTTTAACTTAGATTTTTTATAGGTTTTATAATGAAATTGTTGAGTAGTTTTTAACTTGGATCATTTTATTGTGGTTTTAATTGTGAAATTGTTGAGTTTATTAACTTGGAACATTTTTTATGTTTTATTAGTGAGAGTGTTGAGTTTTTTAACTTGGAACTTGTTTATCCTTTTTATTCAGAAATTGTTGAATTTTTTAACTTGGATTTTTTTATAGTTTTTATAATGAAATTGTTGAGTTGTTTTTAACTTGGATCATTTTTATGGTTTTTATAGTGAAATTGTTGAGTTTTTTAACTTTGAACATTTTTTTATGGTTTTTATAGTAAAATTCTTCAATTTTTTCACATGGGACATTTTTTTATTTTTTTTATAGTAAAAATGCAAAGTGTTTTTTAACTTGGTTCTTGTTTTATCATTTTTATTGAGAAATTGTTGAATTTTGTAACTTGAAACTTTTTCTATGCTTTTTAAGTTAAATTGTTGGGTTTTTAAATTAGGAACTTTTATTCTTAATGATTTTTATTGCGAAATTGTTGAGTTTTTTAACTTGAAACTTATTTTATGCTTTTATTAGTGAATGTGTTGAGTTTTTAATCGTGGATCTCTTTTTTAATCATTTTTATTGAAAAATTGTAGATTTTTTTTAACTTGGATCATTTTTTTGTGGTTTTTATGGTGAAATTGTTGAGTATAACTTGGAACTTTTTTTATGCCTTTATTAGTGAAAGTGTTGAGTTTTTAATCATGGAACTTTTTTTTTATCATTTTTATTGAGAAATTGTAGTTTTTTTAACTTGGAACTTTTTTTTAATGGTTTTTCTAAGGAATCTGTTAAGTTGTTTTTAACTTAGATCATTTTTTGTGGTTTTTATAGTGAAAATGTTGAGTTTTCTAACATGGAACTTTTTTTATGCTTTTATTAGTGAAAGTGTTGAGTTTTTTTTAACCTGAAACTTTTTTTATCATTTTTATTCAGAAATTGTTGAATTTTTTAACTTGAAACTTTTTTATGCTTTTTATAGTTAAATTGTTAGGTTTTTAAACTAGTAACTTGTATTCTTAAAGGTTTTTATAGTGAAATTGTTGAATTTTTTAACTTGGTACTTTTTTATGCTTATTATTGTTAAATTGTTGTGTTTTTAAACTAGGAAATTTTTTATATCATATTTTTTGAGAAATTGTAGATTTTTTTAGATAGGAACTTTTTTATGGTTTTTCTAATGAAATTGTTGAGTTGTTTTTAACTTAGATCATATTTTGTGGTTTTTATAGTGAAATTGTTGAGTTGTTTTTAACTTAGATCATTTTTTGTGGTTTTTATAGTGAAATTGTAAAGTTTAGTAACATGGAACTTTTATAATGCTTTTATTTGTGAAAGTGTTGAGTTTTTTTAACTTGGAACTTTTTTATCCTTTTTTTTTCCAGAAATTGTTGAATTTTTTAACTTAGATTTTTTATAGGTTTTATAATGAAATTGTTGAGTAGTTTTAAACTTGGATCATTTTATTGTGGTTTTAATTGTGAAATTGTTGAGTTTATTAACTTGGAACATTTTTTATGTTTTATTAGTGAGAGTGTTGAGTTTTTTAACTTGGAACTTATTTATCCTTTTTATTCAGAAATTGTTGAATTTTTTAACTTGGATTTTTTTATAGTTTTTATAATGAAATTGTTGAGTTGTTTTTAACTTGGATCATTTTTATGGTTTTTATAGTGAAATTGTTGAGTTTTTTAACTTTGAACATTTTTTTATGTTTTTTATAGTAAAATTCTTCAATTTTTTCACATGGGACATTTTTTTATTTTTTTTATAGTAAAAATGCAAAGTGTTTTTTAACTTGGTTCTTGTTTTATCATTTTTATTGAGAAATTGTTGAATTTTGTAACTTGAAACTTTTTCTATGCTTTTTAAGTTAAATTGTTGGGTTTTTAAATTAGGAACTTTTATTCTTAATGATTTTTATTGCGAAATTGTTGAGTTTTTTAACTTGAAACTTATTTTATGCTTTTATTAGTGAATGTGTTGAGTTTTTAATCGTGGATCTCTTTTTTAATCATTTTTATTGAAAAATTGTAGATTTTTTTTAACTTGGATCATTTTTTTGTGGTTTTTATGGTGAAATTGTTGAGTATAACTTGGAACTTTTTTTATGCATTTATTAGTGAAAGTGTTGAGTTTTTAATCATGGAACTTTTTTTTTATCATTTTTATTGAGAAATTGTAGTTTTTTTAACTTGGAACTTTTTTTTAATGGTTTTTCTAAGGAATCTGTTAAGTTGTTTTTAACTTAGATCATTTTTTGTGGTTTTTATAGTGAAAATGTTGAGTTTTCTAACATGGAACTTTTTTTATGCTTTTATTAGTGAAAGTGTTGAGTTTTTTTTAACCTGAAACTTTTTTTTATCATTTTTATTCAGAAATTGTTGAATTTTTTAACTTGAAACTTTTTTATGCTTTTTATAGTTAAATTGTTAGGTTTTTAATCTAGTAACTTGTATTCTTAAAGGTTTTTATAGTGAAATTGTTGAATTTTTTAACTTGGTACTTTTTTATGCTTATTATTGTTAAATTGTTGGGTTTTTAAACTAGGAACTTTTTTATATCATTTTTTTTTAGAAATTGTAGATTTTTTTAGATAGGAACTTTTTTATGGTTTTTCTAATGAAATTGTTGAGTTGTTTTTAACTTAGATCATATTTTGTGGTTTTTATAGTGAAATTGTTGAGTTGTTTTTAACTTAGATCATTTTTTGTGGTTTTTATAGTGAAATTGTAAAGTTTAGTAACATGGAACTTTTATAATGCTTTTATTTGTGAAAGTGTTGAGTTTTTTTAACTTGGAACTTTTTTATCCTTTTTTTTCCAGAAATTGTTGAATTTTTTAACTTAGATTTTTTTATAGGTTTTATAATGAAATTGTTGAGTAGTTTTAAACTTGGATCATTTTATTGTGGTTTTAATTGTGAAATTGTTGAGTTTATTAACTTGGAACATTTTTTATGTTTCATTAGTGAGAGTGTTGAGTTTTTTAACTTGGAACTTATTTATCCTTTTATTTCAGAAATTGTTGAATTTTTTAACTTGGATTTTTTTTATAGTTTTTATAATGAAATTGTTGAGTTGTTTTTAACTTGGATCATTTTTATGGTTTTTATAGTGAAATTGTTGAGTTTTTTAACTTTGAACATTTTTTTTATGTTTTTTATAGTAAAATTCTTCAATTTTTTCACATGGGACATTTTTTATTTTTTTAATAGTAAAAATGCAAAGTGTTTTTTAACTTGGTTCTTGTTTTATCATTTTTATTGAGAAATTGTTGAATTTTGTAACTTGAAACTTTTTCTATGCTTTTTAAGTTAAATTGTTGGGTTTTTAAATTAGGAACTTTTATTCTTAATGATTTTTATTGCGAAATTGTTGAGTTTTTTAACTTGAAACTTATTTTATGCTTTTATTAGTGAATGTGTTGAGTTTTTAATCGTGGATCTCTTTTTTAATCATTTTTATTGAAAAATTGTAGATTTTTTTTAACTTGGATCATTTTTTTGTGGTTTTTATGGTGAAATTGTTGAGTATAACTTGGAACTTTTTTTATGCCTTTATTAGTGAAAGTGTTGAGTTTTTAATCATGGAACTTTTTTTTTTATCATTTTTATTGAGAAATTGTAGTTTTTTTAACTTGGAACTTTTTTTTAATGGTTTTTCTAAGGAATCTGTTAAGTTGTTTTTAACTTAGATCATTTTTTGTGGTTTTTATAGTGAAAATGTTGAGTTTTCTAACATGGAACTTTTTTTATGCTTTTATTAGTGAAAGTGTTGAGTTTTTTTTAACCTGAAACTTTTTTTATCATTTTTATTCAGAAATTGTTGAATTTTTTAACTTGAAACTTTTTTATGCTTTTTATAGTTAAATTGTTAGGTTTTTAATCTAGTAACTTGTATTCTTAAAGGTTTTTATAGTGAAATTGTTGAATTTTTTAACTTGGTACTTTTTTATGCTTATTATTGTTAAATTGTTGGGTTTTTAAACTAGGAACTTTTTTATATAATTTTTTTTGAGAAATTGTAGATTTTTTTAGATAGGAACTTTTTTATGGTTTTTCTAATGAAATTGTTGAGTTGTTTTTAACTTAGATCATATTTTGTGGTTTTTATAGTGAAATTGTTGAGTTGTTTTTAACTTAGATCATTTTTTGTGGTTTTTATAATGAAATTGTAAAGTTTAGTAACATGGAACTTTTATAATGCTTTTATTTGTGAAAGTGTTGAGTTTTTTTAACTTGGAACTTTTTTATCCTTTTTTTTCCAGAAATTGTTGAATTTTTTAACTTAGATTTTTTTATAGGTTTTATAATGAAATTGTTGAGTAGTTTTAAACTTGGATCATTTTATTGTGGTTTTAATTGTGAAATTGTTGAGTTTATTAACTTGGAACATTTTTTATGTTTCATTAGTGAGAGTGTTGAGTTTTTTAACTTGGAACTTATTTATCCTTTTTATTCAGAAATTGTTGAATTTTTTAACTTGGATTTTTTTATAGTTTTTATAATGAAATTGTTGAGTTGTTTTTAACTTGGATCATTTTTATGGTTTTTATAGTGAAATTGTTGAGTTTTTTAACTTTGAACATTTTTTTTATGTTTTTTATAGTAAAATTCTTCAATTTTTTCACATGGGACATTTTTTATTTTTTTAATAGTAAAAATGCAAAGTGTTTTTTTAACTTGGTTCTTGTTTTATCATTTTTATTGAGAAATTGTTGAATTTTGTAACTTGAAACTTTTTCTATGCTTTTTAAGTTAAATTGTTGGGTTTTTAAATTAGGAACTTTTATTCTTAATGATTTTTATTGCGAAATTGTTGAGTTTTTTAACTTGAAACTTATTTTATGCTTTTATTAGTGAATGTGTTGAGTTTTTAATCGTGGATCTCTTTTTTAATCATTTTTATTGAAAAATTGTAGATTTTTTTTAACTTGAATAATATTTTTGTGGTTTTTATGGTGAAATTGTTGAGTTTATTAACTTGGAACTTTTTTTATGCCTTTATTAGTGAAAGTGTTGAGTTTTTAATCATGGAACTTTTTTTTTATCATTTTTATTGAGAAATTGTAGTTTTTTTAACTTGGAACTTTTTTTAATTGTTTTTCTAAGGAATCTGTTAAGTTGTTTTTAACTTAGATCATTTTTTGTGGTTTTTATAGTGAAAATGTTGAGTTTTCTAACATGGAACTTTTTTTATGCTTTTATTAGTGAAAGTGTTGAGTTTTTTTTAACCTGAAACTTTTTTTATCATTTTTATTCAGAAATTGTTGAATTTTTTAACTTGAAACTTTTTTATGCTTTTTATAGTTAAATTGTTAGGTTTTTAATCTAGTAACTTGTATTCTTAAAGGTTTTTATAGTGAAATTGTTGAATTTTTTAACTTGGTACTTTTTTATGCTTATTATTGTTAAATTGTTGGGTTTTTAAACTAGGAACTTTTTTATATCATTTTTTTTGAGAAATTGTAGATTTTTTTAGATAGGAACTTTTTTATGGTTTTTCTAATGAAATTGTTGAGTTGTTTTTAACTTAGATCATATTTTGTGGTTTTTATAGTGAAATTGTTGAGTTGTTTTTAACTTAGATCATTTTTTGTGGTTTTTATAGTGAAATTGTAAAGTTTAGTAACATGGAACTTTTATAATGCTTTTATTTGTGAAAGTGTTGAGTTTTTTAACTTGGAACTTTTTTATCCTTTTTTTTCCAGAAATTGTTGAATTTTTTAACTTAGATTTTTTTATAGGTTTTATAATGAAATTGTTGAGTAGTTTTAAACTTGGATCATTTTATTGTGGGTTTAATTGTGAAATTGTTGAGTTTATTAACTTGGAACATTTTTTATGTTTCATTAGTGAGAGTGTTGAGTTTTTTAACTTGGAACTTATTTATCCTTTTTATTCAGAAATTGTTGAATTTTTTAACTTGGATTTTTTTTATAGTTTTTATAATGAAATTGTTGAGTTGTTTTTAACTTGGATCATTTTTATGGTTTTTATAGTGAAATTGTTGAGTTTTTTAACTTTGAACATTTTTTTTATGTTTTTTATAGTAAAATTCTTCAATTTTTTCACATGGGACATTTTTTATTTTTTTAATAGTAAAAATGCAAAGTGTTTTTTAACTTGGTTCTTGTTTTATCATTTTTATTGAGAAATTGTTGAATTTTGTAACTTGAAACTTTTTCTATGCTTTTTAAGTTAAATTGTTGGGTTTTTAAATTAGGAACTTTTATTCTTAATGATTTTTATTGCGAAATTGTTGAGTTTTTTAACTTGAAACTTATTTTATGCTTTTATTAGTGAATGTGTTGAGTTTTTAATCGTGGATCTCTTTTTTAATCATTTTTATTGAAAAATTGTAGATTTTTTTTAACTTGAATAATATTTTTGTGGTTTTTATGGTGAAATTGTTGAGTTTATTAACTTGGAACTTTTTTTATGCCTTTATTAGTGAAAGTGTTGAGTTTTTAATCATGGAACTTTTTTTTTATCATTTTTATTGAGAAATTGTAGTTTTTTTAACTTGGAACTTTTTTTAATTGTTTTTCTAAGGAATCTGTTAAGTTGTTTTTAACTTAGATCATTTTTTGTGGTTTTTATAGTGAAAATGTTGAGTTTTCTAACATGGAACTTTTTTTATGCTTTTATTAGTGAAAGTGTTGAGTTTTTTTTAACCTGAAACTTTTTTTATCATTTTTATTCAGAAATTGTTGAATTTTTTAACTTGAAACTTTTTTATGCTTTTTATAGTTAAATTGTTAGGTTTTTAATCTAGTAACTTGTATTCTTAAAGGTTTTTATAGTGAAATTGTTGAATTTTTTAACTTGGTACTTTTTTATGCTTATTATTGTTAAATTGTTGGGTTTTTAAACTAGGAACTTTTTTATATCATTTTTTTTGAGAAATTGTAGATTTTTTTAGATAGGAACTTTTTTATGGTTTTTCTAATGAAATTGTTGAGTTGTTTTTAACTTAGATCATATTTTGTGGTTTTTATAGTGAAATTGTTGAGTTGTTTTTAACTTAGATCATTTTTTGTGGTTTTTATAGTGAAATTGTAAAGTTTAGTAACATGGAACTTTTATAATGCTTTTATTTGTGAAAGTGTTGAGTTTTTTAACTTGGAACTTTTTTATCCTTTTTTTTCCAGAAATTGTTGAATTTTTTAACTTAGATTTTTTTATAGGTTTTATAATGAAATTGTTGAGTAGTTTTAAACTTGGATCATTTTATTGTGGGTTTAATTGTGAAATTGTTGAGTTTATTAACTTGGAACATTTTTTATGTTTCATTAGTGAGAGTGTTGAGTTTTTTAACTTGGAACTTATTTATCCTTTTTATTCAGAAATTGTTGAATTTTTTAACTTGGATTTTTTTTATAGTTTTTATAATGAAATTGTTGAGTTGTTTTTAACTTGGATCATTTTTATGGTTTTTATAGTGAAATTGTTGAGTTTTTTAACTTTGAACATTTTTTTTATGTTTTTTATAGTAAAATTCTTCAATTTTTTCACATGGGACATTTTTTATTTTTTTAATAGTAAAAATGCAAAGTGTTTTTTAACTTGGTTCTTGTTTTATCATTTTTATTGAGAAATTGTTGAATTTTGTAACTTGAAACTTTTTCTATGCTTTTTAAGTTAAATTGTTGGGTTTTTAAATTAGGAACTTTTATTCTTAATGATTTTTATTGCGAAATTGTTGAGTTTTTTAACTTGAAACTTATTTTATGCTTTTATTAGTGAATGTGTTGAGTTTTTAATCGTGGATCTCTTTTTTAATCATTTTTATTGAAAAATTGTAGATTTTTTTTAACTTGAATAATATTTTTGTGGTTTTTATGGTGAAATTGTTGAGTTTATTAACTTGGAACTTTTTTTATGCCTTTATTAGTGAAAGTGTTGAGTTTTTAATCATGGAACTTTTTTTTTATCATTTTTATTGAGAAATTGTAATTTTTTTAACTTGGAACTTTTTTTTAATGGTTTTTCTAAGGAATCTGTTAAGTTGTTTTTAACTTAGATTATTTTTTGTGGTTTTTATAGTGAAAATGTTGAGTTTTCTAACATGGAACTTTTTTTATGCTTTTATTAGTGAAAGTGATGAGTTTTTTTTAACCTGAAACTTTTTTTTATCATTTTTATTCAGAAATTGTTGAATTTTTTAACTTGAAACTTTTTTATGCTTTTTATAGTTAAATTGTTAGGTTTTTAAACTAGTAACTTGTATTCTTAATGGTTTTTATAGTGAAATTGTTGAATTTTTTAACTTGGTACTTTTTTATGCTTATTATTGTTAAATTGTTGGGTTTTTAAACTAGGAACTTTTTTATATCATTTTTTTTTTAGAAATTGTAGATTTTTTTAGATAGGAACTTTTTTATGGTTTTTCTAATGAAATTGTTGAGTTGTTTTTAACTTAGATCATATTTTTTTGTTTTTATAGTGAAATTGTTGAGTTGTTTTTAACTTAGATCATTTTTTGTGGTTTTTATAGTGAAATTGTAAAGTTTAGTAACGTGAAACTTTTTTAATGCTTTTATTTGTGAAAGTGTTGAGTTTTTTTAACTTGGAACTTTTTTATCCTTTTTTTTTCCAGAAATTGTTTAATTTTTAAACTTAGATTTTTTTATAGGTTTTATAATGAAATTGTTGAGTAGTTTTTAACTTGGATCATTTTATTGTGGTTTTAATTGTGAAATTGTTGAGTTTATTAACTTGGAACATTTTTAATGTTTTATTAGTGAGAGTGTTGAGTTTTTTAACTTGGAACTTATTTATCCTTTTTATTCAGAAATTGTTGAATTTTTTAACTTGGATTTTCTTATAGTTTTTATAATGAAATTGTTGAGTTGTTTTTAACTTGGATCATTTTTACGGTTTTTATAGTGAAATTGTTGAGTTTTTTTTTTTAACTTTGAACATTTTTTTATGGTTTTTATAGTAAAATTCTTCAATTTTTTCACATTGGACATTTTTTATTTTTTTTATAGTAAAAATGCAAAGTGTTTTTTAACTTGGTTCTTATTTTATCATTTTTATTGAGAAATTGTTGAATTTTGTAACTTGAAACTTTTTCTATGCTTTTTAAGTTAAATTGTTGGGTTTTTAAATTAGGAACTTTTATTCTTAATGATTTTTATTGCGAAATTGTTGAGTTTTTTAACTTGAAACTTATTTTATGCTTTTATTAGTGAATGTGTTGAGTTTTTAATCGTGGATCTCTTTTTTAATCATTTTTATTGAAAAATTGTAGATTTTTTTTAACTTGGATCATTTTTTTGTGGTTTTTATGGTGAAATTGTTGAGTTTATTAACTTGGAACTTTTTTTATGCCTTTATTAGTGAAAGTGTTGAGTTTTTAATCATGGAACTTTTTTTTTATCATTTTTATTGAGAAATTGTAGTTTTTTTAACTTGGAACTTTTTTTTAATGGTTTTTCTAAGGAATCTGTTAAGTTGTTTTTAACTTAGATCATTTTTTGTGGTTTTTATAGTGAAAATGTTGAGTTTTCTAACATGGAACTTTTTTATGCTTTAATTAGTGAAAGTGTTGATTTTTTTTTAACCTGAAACTTTTTTTATCATTTTTATTCAGAAATTGTTGAATTTTTTAACTTGAAACTTTTTTATGCTTTTTATAGTTAAATTGTTAGGTTTTTAAACTAGTAACTTGTATTCTTAAAGGTTTTTATAGTGAAATTGTTGAATTTTTTAACTTGGTACTTTTTTATGCTTATTATTGTTAAATTGTTGGGTTTTTAAACTAGGAAATTTTTTATATCATATTTTTTGAGAAATTGTAGATTTTTTTAGATAGGAACTTTTTTATGGTTTTTCTAATGAAATTGTTGAGTTGTTTTTAACTTAGATCATATTTTGTGGTTTTTATAGTGAAATTGTTGAGTTGTTTTTAACTTAGATCATTTTTTGTGGTTTTTATAGTGAAATTGTAAAGTTTAGTAACATGGAACTTTTATAATGCTTTTATTTGTGAAAGTGTTGAGTTTTTTTAACTTGGAACTTTTTTATCCTTTTTTTTCAGAAATTGTTGAATTTTTTAACTTAGATTTTTTTATAGGTTTTATAATGAAATTGTTGAGTAGTTTTAAACTTGGATCATTTTATTGTGGTTTTAATTGTGAAATTGTTGAGTTTATTAACTTGGAACATTTTTTATTTTTTATTAGTGAGAGTGTTGAGTTTTTTAACTTGGAACTTATTTATCCTTTTTATTCAGAAATTGTTGAATTTTTTAACTTGGATTTTTTTATAGTTTTTATAATGAAATTGTTGAGTTGTTTTTAACTTGGATCATTTTTATGGTTTTTATAGTGAAATTGTTGAGTTTTTTAACTTTGAACAATTTTTTATGGTTTTTATAGTAAAATTCTTCAATTTTTTCACATGGGACATTTTTTATTTTTTTTATAGTAAAAATGCAAAGTGTTTTTTAACTTGGTTCTTGTTTTATCATTTTTATTGAGAAATTGTTGAATTTTGTAACTTGAAACTTTTTCTATGCTTTTTAAGTTAAATTGTTGTGTTTTTAAATTAGGAACTTTTATTCTTAATGATTTTTATTGCGAAATTTGTGAGTTTTTTAACTTGAAACTTATTTTATGCTTTTATTAGTGAATGTGTTGAGTTTTTAATCGTGGATCTCTTTTTTAATCATTTTTATTGAAAAATTGTAGATTTTTTTTAACTTGGATCATTTTTTTGTGGTTTTTATGGTGAAATTGTTGAGTTTATTAACTTGGAACTTTTTTTATGCCTTTATTAGTGAAAGTGTTGAGTTTTTAATCATGGAACTTTTTTTTTATCATTTTTATTGAGAAATTGTAGTTTTTTTAACTTGGAACTTTTTTTTAATGGTTTTTCTAAGGAATCTGTTAAGTTGTTTTTAACTTAGATCATTTTTTGTGGTTTTTATAGTGAAAATGTTGAGTTTTCTAACATGGAACTTTTTTTATGCTTTTATTAGTGAAAGTGTTGAGTTTTTTTTAACCTGAAACTTTTTTTATCATTTTTATTCAGAAATTGTGGAATTTTTTAACTTGAAACTTTTTAATGCTTTTTATAGTTAAATTGTTAGGTTTTTAAACTAGTAACTTGTATTCTTAAAGGTTTTTATAGTGAAATTGTTGAATTTTTTAACTTGGTACTTTTTTATGCTTATTATTGTTAAATTGTTGGGTTTTTAAACTAGGAACTTTTTTATATCATTTTTTTTGAGAAATTGTAGATTTTTTTAGATAGGAACTTTTTTATGGTTTTTCTAATGAAATTGTTGAGTTGTTTTTAACTTAGATCATATTTTGTGGTTTTTATAGTGAAATTGTTGAGTTGTTTTTAACTTAGATCATTTTTTGAGGTTTTTATAGTGAAATTGTAAAGTTTAGTAACATGGAACTTTTATAATGCTTTTATTTGTGAAAGTGTTGAGTTTTTTTAACTTGGAACTTTTTTATCCTTTTTTTTCAGAAATTGTTGAATTTTATAACTTAGATTTTTTTATAGGTTTTATAATGAAATTGTTGAGTAGTTTTAAACTTGGATCATTTTATTGTGGTTTTAATTGTGAAATTGTTGAGTTTATTAACTTGGAACATTTTTTATGTTTTATTAGTGAGAGTGTTGAGTTTTTTAACTTGGAACTTATTTATCCTTTTTATTCAGAAATTGTTGAATTTTTTAACTTGGATTTTTTTATAGTTTTTATAATGAAATTGTTGAGTTGTTTTTAAGTTGGATCATTTTTATGGTTTTTATAGTGAAATTGTTGAGTTTTTTAACTTTGAACATTTTTTTATGGTTTTTATAGTAAAATTCTTCAATTTTTTCACATGGGACATTTTTTATTTTTTTAATAGTAAAAATGCAAAGTGTTTTTTAACTTGGTTTTTCTTTTATCATTTTTATTGAGAAATTGTTGAATTTTGTAACTTGAAACTTTTTCTATGCTTTTTAAGTTAAATTGTTGGGTTTTTAAATTAGGAACTTTTATTCTTAATGATTTTTATTGCGAAATTGTTGAGTTTTTTAACTTGAAACTTATTTTATGCTTTTATTAGTGAATGTGTTGAGTTTTTAATCGTGGATCTCTTTTTTAATCATTTTTATTGAAAAATTGTAGATTTTTTTTAACTTGAATAATATTTTTGTGGTTTTTATGGTGAAATTGTTGAGTTTATTAACTTGGAACTTTTTTTATGCCTTTATTAGTGAAAGTGTTGAGTTTTTAATCATGGAACTTTTTTTTTATCATTTTTATTGAGAAATTGTAGTTTTTTTAACTTGGAACTTTTTTTAATTGTTTTTCTAAGGAATCTGTTAAGTTGTTTTTAACTTAGATCATTTTTTGTGGTTTTTATAGTGAAAATGTTGAGTTTTCTAACATGGAACTTTTTTTATGCTTTTATTAGTGAAAGTGTTGAGTTTTTTTTAACCTGAAACTTTTTTTATCATTTTTATTCAGAAATTGTTGAATTTTTTAACTTGAAACTTTTTTATGCTTTTTATAGTTAAATTGTTAGGTTTTTAATCTAGTAACTTGTATTCTTAAAGGTTTTTATAGTGAAATTGTTGAATTTTTTAACTTGGTACTTTTTTATGCTTATTATTGTTAAATTGTTGGGTTTTTAAACTAGGAACTTTTTTATATCATTTTTTTTGAGAAATTGTAGATTTTTTTAGATAGGAACTTTTTTATGGTTTTTCTAATGAAATTGTTGAGTTGTTTTTAACTTAGATCATATTTTGTGGTTTTTATAGTGAAATTGTTGAGTTGTTTTTAACTTAGATCATTTTTTGTGGTTTTTATAGTGAAATTGTAAAGTTTAGTAACATGGAACTTTTATAATGCTTTTATTTGTGAAAGTGTTGAGTTTTTTAACTTGGAACTTTTTTATCCTTTTTTTTCCAGAAATTGTTGAATTTTTTAACTTAGATTTTTTTATAGGTTTTATAATGAAATTGTTGAGTAGTTTTAAACTTGGATCATTTTATTGTGGGTTTAATTGTGAAATTGTTGAGTTTATTAACTTGGAACATTTTTTATGTTCCATTAGTGAGAGTGTTGAGTTTTTTAACTTGGAACTTATTTATCCTTTTTATTCAGAAATTGTTGAATTTTTTAACTTGGATTTTTTTTATAGTTTTTATAATGAAATTGTTGAGTTGTTTTTAACTTGGATCATTTTTATGGTTTTTATAGTGAAATTGTTGAGTTTTTTAACTTTGAACATTTTTTTTATGTTTTTTATAGTAAAATTCTTCAATTTTTTCACATGGGACATTTTTTATTTTTTTAATAGTAAAAATGCAAAGTGTTTTTTAACTTGGTTCTTGTTTTATCATTTTTATTGAGAAATTGTTGAATTTTGTAACTTGAAACTTTTTCTATGCTTTTTAAGTTAAATTGTTGGGTTTTTAAATTAGGAACTTTTATTCTTAATGATTTTTATTGCGAAATTGTTGAGTTTTTTAACTTGAAACTTATTTTATGCTTTTATTAGTGAATGTGTTGAGTTTTTAATCGTGGATCTCTTTTTTAATCATTTTTATTGAAAAATTGTAGATTTTTTTTAACTTGAATAATATTTTTGTGGTTTTTATGGTGAAATTGTTGAGTTTATTAACTTGGAACTTTTTTTATGCCTTTATTAGTGAAAGTGTTGAGTTTTTAATCATGGAACTTTTTTTTTATCATTTTTATTGAGAAATTGTAATTTTTTTAACTTGGAACTTTTTTTTAATGGTTTTTCTAAGGAATCTGTTAAGTTGTTTTTAACTTAGATTATTTTTTGTGGTTTTTATAGTGAAAATGTTGAGTTTTCTAACATGGAACTTTTTTTATGCTTTTATTAGTGAAAGTGATGAGTTTTTTTTAACCTGAAACTTTTTTTTATCATTTTTATTCAGAAATTGTTGAATTTTTTAACTTGAAACTTTTTTATGCTTTTTATAGTTAAATTGTTAGGTTTTTAAACTAGTAACTTGTATTCTTAATGGTTTTTATAGTGAAATTGTTGAATTTTTTAACTTGGTACTTTTTTATGCTTATTATTGTTAAATTGTTGGGTTTTTAAACTAGGAACTTTTTTATATCATTTTTTTTTGAGAAATTGTAGATTTTTTTAGATAGGAACTTTTTTATGGTTTTTCTAATGAAATTGTTGAGTTGTTTTTAACTTAGATCATATTTTTTTGTTTTTATAGTGAAATTGTTGAGTTGTTTTTAACTTAGATCATTTTTTGTGGTTTTTATAGTGAAATTGTAAAGTTTAGTAACGTGAAACTTTTTTAATGCTTTTATTTGTGAAAGTGTTGAGTTTTTTTAACTTGGAACTTTTTTATCCTTTTTTTTTCCAGAAATTGTTTAATTTTTAAACTTAGATTTTTTTATAGGTTTTATAATGAAATTGTTGAGTAGTTTTTAACTTGGATCATTTTATTGTGGTTTTAATTGTGAAATTGTTGAGTTTATTAACTTGGAACATTTTTAATGTTTTATTAGTGAGAGTGTTGAGTTTTTTAACTTGGAACTTATTTATCCTTTTTATTCAGAAATTGTTGAATTTTTTAACTTGGATTTTCTTATAGTTTTTATAATGAAATTGTTGAGTTGTTTTTAACTTGGATCATTTTTACGGTTTTTATAGTGAAATTGTTGAGTTTTTTTTTTTAACTTTGAACATTTTTTTATGGTTTTTATAGTAAAATTCTTCAATTTTTTCACATGGGACATTTTTTATTTTTTTTATAGTAAAAATGCAAAGTGTTTTTTAACTTGGTTCTTATTTTATCATTTTTATTGAGAAATTGTTGAATTTTGTAACTTGAAACTTTTTCTATGCTTTTTAAGTTAAATTGTTGGGTTTTTAAATTAGGAACTTTTATTCTTAATGATTTTTATTGCGAAATTGTTGAGTTTTTTAACTTGAAACTTATTTTATGCTTTTATTAGTGAATGTGTTGAGTTTTTAATCGTGGATCTCTTTTTTAATCATTTTTATTGAAAAATTGTAGATTTTTTTTAACTTGGATCATTTTTTTGTGGTTTTTATGGTGAAATTGTTGAGTTTATTAACTTGGAACTTTTTTTATGCCTTTATTAGTGAAAGTGTTGAGTTTTTAATCATGGAACTTTTTTTTTATCATTTTTATTGAGAAATTGTAGTTTTTTTAACTTGGAACTTTTTTTTAATGGTTTTTCTAAGGAATCTGTTAAGTTGTTTTTAACTTAGATCATTTTTTGTGGTTTTTATAGTGAAAATGTTGAGTTTTCTAACATGGAACTTTTTTATGCTTTAATTAGTGAAAGTGTTGAGTTTTTTTTAACCTGAAACTTTTTTTATCATTTTTATTCAGAAATTGTTGAATTTTTTAACTTGAAACTTTTTTATGCTTTTTATAGTTAAATTGTTAGGTTTTTAAACTAGTAACTTGTATTCTTAAAGGTTTTTATAGTGAAATTGTTGAATTTTTTAACTTGGTACTTTTTTATGCTTATTATTGTTAAATTGTTGGGTTTTTAAACTAGGAAATTTTTTATATCATATTTTTTGAGAAATTGTAGATTTTTTTAGATAGGAACTTTTTTATGGTTTTTCTAATGAAATTGTTGAGTTGTTTTTAACTTAGATCATATTTTGTGGTTTTTATAGTGAAATTGTTGAGTTGTTCTTAACTTAGATCATTTTTTGTGGTTTTTATAGTGAAATTGTAAAGTTTAGTAACATGGAACTTTTATAATGCTTTTATTTGTGAAAGTGTTGAGTTTTTTTAACTTGGAACTTTTTTATCCTTTTTTTTCAGAAATTGTTGAATTTTTTAACTTAGATTTTTTTATAGGTTTTATAATGAAATTGTTGAGTAGTTTTAAACTTGGATCATTTTATTGTGGTTTTAATTGTGAAATTGTTGAGTTTATTAACTTGGAACATTTTTTATTTTTTATTAGTGAGAGTGTTGAGTTTTTTAACTTGGAACTTATTTATCCTTTTTATTCAGAAATTGTTGAATTTTTTAACTTGGATTTTTTTATAGTTTTTATAATGAAATTGTTGAGTTGTTTTTAACTTGGATCATTTTTATGGTTTTTATAGTGAAATTGTTGAGTTTTTTAACTTTGAACATTTTTTTATGGTTTTTATAGTAAAATTCTTCAATTTTTTCACATGGGACATTTTTTATTTTTTTTATAGTAAAAATGCAAAGTGTTTTTTAACTTGGTTCTTGTTTTATCATTTTTATTGAGAAATTGTTGAATTTTGTAACTTGAAACTTTTTCTATGCTTTTTAAGTTAAATTGTTGTGTTTTTAAATTAGGAACTTTTATTCTTAATGATTTTTATTGCGAAATTTGTGAGTTTTTTAACTTGAAACTTATTTTATGCTTTTATTAGTGAATGTGTTGAGTTTTTAATCGTGGATCTCTTTTTTAATCATTTTTATTGAAAAATTGTAGATTTTTTTTAACTTGGATCATTTTTTTGTGGTTTTTATGGTGAAATTGTTGAGTTTATTAACTTGGAACTTTTTTTATGCCTTTATTAGTGAAAGTGTTGAGTTTTTAATCATGGAACTTTTTTTTTATCATTTTTATTGAGAAATTGTAGTTTTTTTAACTTGGAACTTTTTTTTAATGGTTTTTCTAAGGAATCTGTTAAGTTGTTTTTAACTTAGATCATTTTTTGTGGTTTTTATAGTGAAAATGTTGAGTTTTCTAACATGGAACTTTTTTTATGCTTTTATTAGTGAAAGTGTTGAGTTTTTTTTAACCTGAAACTTTTTTTATCATTTTTATTCAGAAATTGTGGAATTTTTTAACTTGAAACTTTTTAATGCTTTTTATAGTTAAATTGTTAGGTTTTTAAACTAGTAACTTGTATTCTTAAAGGTTTTTATAGTGAAATTGTTGAATTTTTTAACTTGGTACTTTTTTATGCTTATTATTGTTAAATTGTTGGGTTTTTAAACTAGGAACTTTTTTATATCATTTTTTTTGAGAAATTGTAGATTTTTTTAGATAGGAACTTTTTTATGGTTTTTCTAATGAAATTGTTGAGTTGTTTTTAACTTAGATCATATTTTGTGGTTTTTATAGTGAAATTGTTGAGTTGTTTTTAACTTAGATCATTTTTTGAGGTTTTTATAGTGAAATTGTAAAGTTTAGTAACATGGAACTTTTATAATGCTTTTATTTGTGAAAGTGTTGAGTTTTTTTAACTTGGAACTTTTTTATCCTTTTTTTTCAGAAATTGTTGAATTTTATAACTTAGATTTTTTTATAGGTTTTATAATGAAATTGTTGAGTAGTTTTAAACTTGGATCATTTTATTGTGGTTTTAATTGTGAAATTGTTGAGTTTATTAACTTGGAACATTTTTTATGTTTTATTAGTGAGAGTGTTGAGTTTTTTAACTTGGAACTTATTTATCCTTTTTATTCAGAAATTGTTGAATTTTTTAACTTGGATTTTTTTATAGTTTTTATAATGAAATTGTTGAGTTGTTTTTAAGTTGGATCATTTTTATGGTTTTTATAGTGAAATTGTTGAGTTTTTTAACTTTGAACATTTTTTTATGGTTTTTATAGTAAAATTCTTCAATTTTTTCACATGGGACATTTTTTATTTTTTTAATAGTAAAAATGCAAAGTGTTTTTTAACTTGGTTTTTCTTTTATCATTTTTATTGAGAAATTGTTGAATTTTGTAACTTGAAACTTTTTCTATGCTTTTTAAGTTAAATTGTTGGGTTTTTAAATTAGGAACTTTTATTCTTAATGATTTTTATTGCGAAATTGTTGAGTTTTTTAACTTGAAACTTATTTTATGCTTTTATTAGTGAATGTGTTGAGTTTTTAATCGTGGATCTCTTTTTTAATCATTTTTATTGAAAAATTGTAGATTTTTTTTAACTTGGATCATTTTTTTGTGGTTTTTATGGTGAAATTGTTGAGTTTATTAACTTGGAACTTTTTTTATGCCTTTATTAGTGAAAGTGTTGAGTTTTTAATCATGGAACTTTTTTTTTATCATTTTTATTGAGAAATTGTAGTTTTTTTAACTTGGAACTTTTTTTTAATGGTTTTTCTAAGGAATCTGTTAAGTTGTTTTTAACTTAGATCATTTTTTGTGGTTTTTATAGTGAAAATGTTGAGTTTTCTAACATGGAACTTTTTTATGCTTTAATTAGTGAAAGTGTTGAGTTTTTTTTAACCTGAAACTTTTTTTATCATTTTTATTCAGAAATTGTTGAATTTTTTAACTTGAAACTTTTTTATGCTTTTTATAGTTAAATTGTTAGGTTTTTAAACTAGTAACTTGTATTCTTAAAGGTTTTTATAGTGAAATTGTTGAATTTTTTAACTTGGTACTTTTTTATGCTTATTATTGTTAAATTGTTGGGTTTTTAAACTAGGAAATTTTTTATATCATATTTTTTGAGAAATTGTAGATTTTTTTAGATAGGAACTTTTTTATGGTTTTTCTAATGAAATTGTTGAGTTGTTTTTAACTTAGATCATATTTTGTGGTTTTTATAGTGAAATTGTTGAGTTGTTCTTAACTTAGATCATTTTTTGTGGTTTTTATAGTGAAATTGTAAAGTTTAGTAACATGGAACTTTTATAATGCTTTTATTTGTGAAAGTGTTGAGTTTTTTTAACTTGGAACTTTTTTATCCTTTTTTTTCAGAAATTGTTGAATTTTTTAACTTAGATTTTTTTATAGGTTTTATAATGAAATTGTTGAGTAGTTTTAAACTTGGATCATTTTATTGTGGTTTTAATTGTGAAATTGTTGAGTTTATTAACTTGGAACATTTTTTATTTTTTATTAGTGAGAGTGTTGAGTTTTTTAACTTGGAACTTATTTATCCTTTTTATTCAGAAATTGTTGAATTTTTTAACTTGGATTTTTTTATAGTTTTTATAATGAAATTGTTGAGTTGTTTTTAACTTGGATCATTTTTATGGTTTTTATAGTGAAATTGTTGAGTTTTTTAACTTTGAACATTTTTTTATGGTTTTTATAGTAAAATTCTTCAATTTTTTCACATGGGACATTTTTTATTTTTTTTATAGTAAAAATGCAAAGTGTTTTTTAACTTGGTTCTTGTTTTATCATTTTTATTGAGAAATTGTTGAATTTTGTAACTTGAAACTTTTTCTATGCTTTTTAAGTTAAATTGTTGTGTTTTTAAATTAGGAACTTTTATTCTTAATGATTTTTATTGCGAAATTTGTGAGTTTTTTAACTTGAAACTTATTTTATGCTTTTATTAGTGAATGTGTTGAGTTTTTAATCGTGGATCTCTTTTTTAATCATTTTTATTGAAAAATTGTAGATTTTTTTTAACTTGGATCATTTTTTTGTGGTTTTTATGGTGAAATTGTTGAGTTTATTAACTTGGAACTTTTTTTATGCCTTTATTAGTGAAAGTGTTGAGTTTTTAATCATGGAACTTTTTTTTTATCATTTTTATTGAGAAATTGTAGTTTTTTTAACTTGGAACTTTTTTTTAATGGTTTTTCTAAGGAATCTGTTAAGTTGTTTTTAACTTAGATCATTTTTTGTGGTTTTTATAGTGAAAATGTTGAGTTTTCTAACATGGAACTTTTTTTATGCTTTTATTAGTGAAAGTGTTGAGTTTTTTTTAACCTGAAACTTTTTTTATCATTTTTATTCAGAAATTGTGGAATTTTTTAACTTGAAACTTTTTAATGCTTTTTATAGTTAAATTGTTAGGTTTTTAAACTAGTAACTTGTATTCTTAAAGGTTTTTATAGTGAAATTGTTGAATTTTTTAACTTGGTACTTTTTTATGCTTATTATTGTTAAATTGTTGGGTTTTTAAACTAGGAACTTTTTTATATCATTTTTTTTGAGAAATTGTAGATTTTTTTAGATAGGAACTTTTTTATGGTTTTTCTAATGAAATTGTTGAGTTGTTTTTAACTTAGATCATATTTTGTGGTTTTTATAGTGAAATTGTTGAGTTGTTTTTAACTTAGATCATTTTTTGAGGTTTTTATAGTGAAATTGTAAAGTTTAGTAACATGGAACTTTTATAATGCTTTTATTTGTGAAAGTGTTGAGTTTTTTTAACTTGGAACTTTTTTATCCTTTTTTTTCAGAAATTGTTGAATTTTATAACTTAGATTTTTTTATAGGTTTTATAATGAAATTGTTGAGTAGTTTTAAACTTGGATCATTTTATTGTGGTTTTAATTGTGAAATTGTTGAGTTTATTAACTTGGAACATTTTTTATGTTTTATTAGTGAGAGTGTTGAGTTTTTTAACTTGGAACTTATTTATCCTTTTTATTCAGAAATTGTTGAATTTTTTAACTTGGATTTTTTTATAGTTTTTATAATGAAATTGTTGAGTTGTTTTTAAGTTGGATCATTTTTATGGTTTTTATAGTGAAATTGTTGAGTTTTTTAACTTTGAACATTTTTTTATGGTTTTTATAGTAAAATTCTTCAATTTTTTCACATGGGACATTTTTTATTTTTTTAATAGTAAAAATGCAAAGTGTTTTTTAACTTGGTTTTTCTTTTATCATTTTTATTGAGAAATTGTTGAATTTTGTAACTTGAAACTTTTTCTATGCTTTTTAAGTTAAATTGTTGGGTTTTTAAATTAGGAACTTTTATTCTTAATGATTTTTATTGCGAAATTGTTGAGTTTTTTAACTTGAAACTTATTTTATGCTTTTATTAGTGAATGTGTTGAGTTTTTAATCGTGGATCTCTTTTTTAATCATTTTTATTGAAAAATTGTAGATTTTTTTTAACTTGGATCATTTTTTTGTGGTTTTTATGGTGAAATTGTTGAGTTTATTAACTTGGAACTTTTTTTATGCCTTTATTAGTGAAAGTGTTGAGTTTTTAATCATGGAACTTTTTTTTTTATCATTTTTATTGAGAAATTGTAGTTTTTTTAACTTGGATCTTTTTTTTAATGGTTTTTCTAAGGAATCTGTTAAGTTGTTTTTAACTTAGATTATTTTTTGTGGTTTTTATAGTGAAAATGTTGAGTTTTCTAACATGGAACTTTTTTTATGCTTTTATTAGTGAAAGTGTTGAGTTTTTTTTAACTTGGAACTTTTTTTTCATTTTTATTCAGAAATTGTTGAATTTTTTAACTTAAAACTTTTTTATGCTTTTTATAGTTAAATTGTTAGGTTTTTAAACTAGTAACTTGTATTCTTAATGGTTTTTATAGTGAAATTGTTGAATTTTTTAACTTGGTACTTTTTTATGCTTTTTATTGTTAAATTGTTGGGTTTTTAAACTAGGAACTTTTTTATATCATATTTTTTGAGAAATTGTAGATTTTTTTAGATAGGAACTTTTTTATGGTTTTTCTATTGAAATTGTTGAGTTGTTTTTAACTTAGATCATATTTTGTGGTTTTTATAGTGAAATTGTTGAGTTGTTTTTAACTTAGATCATTTTTTTTGGTTTTTATAGTGAAATTGTAAAGTTTAGTAACATGGAACTTTTATAATGCTTTTATTTGTGAAAGTGTTGAGTTTTTTTAACTTGGAACTTTTTTATCCTTTATTTTCAGAAATTGTTGAATTTTTTAACTTAGATTTTTTTATAGGTTTTATAATGAAATTGTTGAGTAGTTTTAAACTTGGATCATTTTATTGTGGTTTTAATTGTGAAATTGTTGAGTTTATTAACTTGGAACATTTTTTATGTTTTATTAGTGAGAGTGTTGAGTTTTTTAACTTGGAACTTATTTATCCTTTTTATTCAGAAATTGTTGAATTTTTTAACTTGGATTTTTTTATAGTTTTTATAATGAAATTGTTGAGTTGTTTTTAACTTGGATCATTTTTATGGTTTTTATAGTGAAAATGTTGAGTTTTTTTAACTTTGAACATTTTTTTATGGTTTTTATAGTAAAATTCTTCAATTTTTTCACATGGGACATTTTTTATGTTTTTTTTTATAGTAAAAATGCAAAGGTTTTTTAGACTTGGTTCTTGTTTTATCATTTTTATTGAGAAATTGTTGAATTTTGTAACTTGAAACTTTTTCTATGCTTTTTAAGTTAAATTGTTTGGTTTTTTAAATTAGGAACTTTTATTCTTAATGATTTTTATTGCGAAATTGTTTAGTTTTTTAACTTGAAACTTGTTTTATGCTTTTATTAGTTAATGTGTTGAGTTTTTAATCATGGATCTCTTTTTTAATCATTTTTATTGAAAAATTGTAGATTTTTTTTTAACTTGGATCATTTTTTTTGTGGTTTTTATGGTGAAATTGTTGAGTTTATTAACTTGGAACTTTTTTTATGCCTTTATTAGTGAAAGTGTTGAGTTTTTAATCATGGAACTTTTTTTTAATCATTTTTATTGAGAAATTGTAGTTTTTTTAACTTGAAACTTTTTTTAATGGTTTTTCTAAGGAATCTATTAAGTTGTTTTTAACTTAGATCATTTTTTGTGGTTTTTATATTGAAAATGTTGAGTTTTCTAACATGGAACTTTTTTTATGCTTTTATTAGTGAAAGTGTTGAGTTTTTTTAACTTGGAACTTTTTTTATCATTTTTATTCAGAAATTGTTGAATTTTTTAACTTGAAACTTTTTTATGCTTTTTATAGTTAAATTGTTAGGTTTTTAAACTAGTAACTTGTATTCTTAATGGTTTTTATAGTGAAATTGTTGAATTTTTTAACTTGGTGCTTTTTTATGCTTATTATTGTTAAATTGTTGGGTTTTTAAACTAGGAAGTTTTTTATATCATTTTTTTTGAGAAATTGTAGATTTTTTTAGATAGGAACTTTTTTATGGTTTTTCTAATGAAATTGTTGAGTTGTTTTTAACTTAGATCATATTTTTTGGTTTTTATAGTGAAATTGTCGAGTTGTTTTTAACTTAGATCATTTTTTGTGGTTTTTATAGTGAAATTGTAAAGTTTAGTAACATGGAACTTTTTTAATGCTTTTATTTGTGAAAGTGTTGAGTTTTTTTAACTTGGAACTTTTTTATCCTTTTTTTTCTGAAATTGTTGAATTTTTTAACTTATATTTTTTTATAGGTTTTATAATGAAATTGTTGAGTAGTTTTTAACTTGGATCATTTTATTGTGGTTTTAATTGTGAAATTGTTGAGTTTATTAACTTGGAACATTTTTTATGTTTTATAAGTGAGAGTGTTGAGTTTTTTAACTTGGAACTTATTTATCCTTTTTATTCAGAAATTGTTGAATTTTTTAACTTGGATTTTTTTATAGTTTTTATAATGAAATTGTTGAGTTGTTTTTAACTAGGATCATTTTTATGGTTTTTATAGTGAAATTGTTGAGTTTTTTTAACTTTGAACATTTTTTATGGTGTTTATAGTAAAATTCTTCAATTTTTTCACATGGGACAATTTTTATTTTTTTTATAGTAAAAATGCAAAGTGTTTTCAGACTTGGTTCTTGTTTTATCATTTTTATTGAGAAATTGTTGAATTTTTTAACTTGAAACTTTTTCTATGCTTTTTAAGTTAAATTGTTGGGTTTTTTAAATTAGGAACTTTTATTCTTAATGATTTTTATTGCGAAATTGTTTAGTTTTTTAACTTGAAACTTTTTTATGCTTTTATTAGTGAATGTGTTGAATTTTTAATCATGGATCTCTTTTTTAATCATTTTTATTGAAAAATTGCAGATTTTGTTTAACTTGGATCATTTTTTTGTGGTTTTTATAGTGAAATTGTTGAGTTTATTAACTTGGAATTTTTTTTATGCCTTTATTAGTGAAAGTGTTGAGTGTTTAATCATGGAACTTTTTTTAAATATTTTTATTGAGAAATTGTAGTTTTTTTAACTTGGATCTTTTTTTTAATGGTTTTTCTAAGGAATCTGTTAAGTTGTTTTTAACTTAGATAATTTTTTGTGGTTTTTATAGTGAAAATGTTGAGTTTTCTAACATGGAACTTTTTTTATGCTTTTATTAATGAAAGTGTTGAGTTTTTTTAACTTGGAACTTTTTTTATCATTTTTATTCAGAAATTGTTGAATTTTTTAACTTGAAACTTTTTTATGCTTTTTATAGTTAAATTGTTAGGTTTTTAAACTAGTAACTTGTATTCTTAATGGTTTTTATAGTGAAATTGTTGAATTTTTTAACTTGGTACTTTTTTATGCTTATTATTGTTAAATTGTTGGGTTTTTAAACTAGGAACTTTTTTATATCATTTTTTTTGAGAAATTGTAGATTTTTTTAGATAGGAACTTTTTTATGGTTTTTCTAATGAAATTGTTGAGTTGTTTTTAACTTAGATCATATTTTTTGGTTTTTATAGTGAAATTGTCGAGTTGTTTTTAACTTAGATCATTTTTTGTGGTTTTTATAGTAAAATTGTAAAGTTTAGTAACATGGAACTTTTTTAATGCTTTTATTTGTGAAAGTGTTGAGTTTTTTTAACTTGGAACTTTTTTATCCTTTTTTTTTCTGAAATTGTTGAATTTTTTAACTTATATTTTTTTATAGGTTTTATAATGAAATTGTTGAGTAGTTTTTAACTTGGATCATTTTATTGTGGTTTTAATTGTGAAATTGTTGAGTTTATTAACTTGGAACATTTTTTATGTTTTATAAGTGAGAGTGTTGAGTTTTTTAACTTGGAACTTATTTATCCTTTTTATTCAGAAATTGTTGAATTTTTTAACTTGGATTTTTTTATAGTTTTTATAATGAAATTGTTGAGTTGTTTTTAAGTTGGATCATTTTTATGGTTTTTATAGTGAAATTGTTGAGTTTTTTAACTTTGAACATTTTTTTATGGTTTTTATAGTAAAATTCTTCAATTTTTTCACATGGGACATTTTTTATTTTTTTAATAGTAAAAATGCAAAGTGTTTTTTAACTTGGTTTTTCTTTTATCATTTTTATTGAGAAATTGTTGAATTTTGTAACTTGAAACTTTTTCTATGCTTTTTAAGTTAAATTGTTGGGTTTTTAAATTAGGAACTTTTATTCTTAATGATTTTTATTGCGAAATTGTTGAGTTTTTTAACATGAAACTTATTTTATGCTTTTATTAGTGAATGTGTTGAGTTTTTAATCGTGGATCTCTTTTTTAATCATTTTTATTGAAAAATTGTAGATTTTTTTTAACTTGGATCATTTTTTTGTGGTTTTTATGGTGAAATTGTTGAGTTTATTAACTTGGAACTTTTTTTATGCCTTTATTAGTGAAAGTGTTGAGTTTTTAATCATGGAACTTTTTTTTTTATCATTTTTATTGAGAAATTGTAGTTTTTTTAACTTGGAACTTTTTTTTAATGGTTTTTCTAAGGAATCTGTTAAGTTGTTTTCAACTTAGATTATTTTTTGTGGTTTTTATAGTGAAAATGTTGAGTTTTCTAACATGGAACTTTTTTTATGCTTTTATTAGTGAAAGTGTTGAGTTTTTTTAACTTGGAACTTTTTTTATCATTTTTATTCAGAAATTGTTGAATTTTTTAACTTGAAACTTTTTTATGCTTTTTATAGTTAAATTGTTAGGTTTTTAAACTAGTAACTTGTATTCTTAATGGTTTTTATAGTGAAATTGTTGAATTTTTTAACTTGGTGCTTTTTTATGCTTATTATTGTTAAATTGTTGGGTTTTTAAACTAGGAAGTTTTTTATATCATTTTTTTTGAGAAATTGTAGATTTTTTTAGATAGGAACTTTTTTATGGTTTTTCTAATGAAATTGTTGAGTTGTTTTTAACTTAGATCATATTTTTTGGTTTTTATAGTGAAATTGTCGAGTTGTTTTTAACTTAGATCATTTTTTGTGGTTTTTATAGTAAAATTGTAAAGTTTAGTAACATGGAACTTTTTTAATGCTTTTATTTGTGAAAGTGTTGAGTTTTTTTAACTTGGAACTTTTTTATCCTTTTTTTTCCTGAAATTGTTGAATTTTTTAACTTATATTTTTTTATAGGTTTTATAATGAAATTGTTGAGTAGTTTTTAACTTGGATCATTTTATTGTGGTTTTAATTGTGAAATTGTTGAGTTTATTAACTTGGAACATTTTTTATGTTTTATTAGTGAGAGTGTTGAGTTTTTTAACTTGGAACTTATTTATCCTTTTTATTCAGAAATTGTTGAATTTTTTAACTTGGATTTTTTTATAGTTTTTATAATGAAATTGTTGAGTTGTTTTTAACTTGGATCATTTTTATGGTTTTTATAGTGAAAATGTTGAGTTTTTTTAACTTTGAACATTTTTTTATGGTTTTTATAGTAAAATTCTTCAATTTTTTCACATGGGACATTTTTTATGTTTTTTTTTATAGTAAAAATGCAAAGGTTTTTTAGACTTGGTTCTTGTTTTATCATTTTTATTGAGAAATTGTTGAATTTTGTAACTTGAAACTTTTTCTATGCTTTTTAAGTTAAATTGTTTGGTTTTTTAAATTAGGAACTTTTATTCTTAATGATTTTTATTGCGAAATTGTTTAGTTTTTTAACTTGAAACTTGTTTTATGCTTTTATTAGTTAATGTGTTGAGTTTTTAATCATGGATCTCTTTTTTAATCATTTTTATTGAAAAATTGTAGATTTTTTTTTAACTTGGATCATTTTTTTTGTGGTTTTTATGGTGAAATTGTTGAGTTTATTAACTTGGAACTTTTTTTATGCCTTTATTAGTGAAAGTGTTGAGTTTTTAATCATGGAACTTTTTTTTAATCATTTTTATTGAGAAATTGTAGTTTTTTTAACTTGAAACTTTTTTTAATGGTTTTTCTAAGGAATCTATTAAGTTGTTTTTAACTTAGATCATTTTTTGTGGTTTTTATATTGAAAATGTTGAGTTTTCTAACATGGAACTTTTTTTATGCTTTTATTAGTGAAAGTGTTGAGTTTTTTTAACTTGGAACTTTTTTTATCATTTTTATTCAGAAATTGTTGAATTTTTTAACTTGAAACTTTTTTATGCTTTTTATAGTTAAATTGTTAGGTTTTTAAACTAGTAACTTGTATTCTTAATGGTTTTTATAGTGAAATTGTTGAATTTTTTAACTTGGTGCTTTTTTATGCTTATTATTGTTAAATTGTTGGGTTTTTAAACTAGGAAGTTTTTTATATCATTTTTTTTGAGAAATTGTAGATTTTTTTAGATAGGAACTTTTTTATGGTTTTTCTAATGAAATTGTTGAGTTGTTTTTAACTTAGATCATATTTTTTGGTTTTTATAGTGAAATTGTCGAGTTGTTTTTAACTTAGATCATTTTTTGTGGTTTTTATAGTGAAATTGTAAAGTTTAGTAACATGGAACTTTTTTAATGCTTTTATTTGTGAAAGTGTTGAGTTTTTTTAACTTGGAACTTTTTTATCCTTTTTTTTCTGAAATTGTTGAATTTTTTAACTTATATTTTTTTATAGGTTTTATAATGAAATTGTTGAGTAGTTTTTAACTTGGATCATTTTATTGTGGTTTTAATTGTGAAATTGTTGAGTTTATTAACTTGGAACATTTTTTATGTTTTATAAGTGAGAGTGTTGAGTTTTTTAACTTGGAACTTATTTATCCTTTTTATTCAGAAATTGTTGAATTTTTTAACTTGGATTTTTTTATAGTTTTTATAATGAAATTGTTGAGTTGTTTTTAACTAGGATCATTTTTATGGTTTTTATAGTGAAATTGTTGAGTTTTTTTAACTTTGAACATTTTTTATGGTGTTTATAGTAAAATTCTTCAATTTTTTCACATGGGACAATTTTTATTTTTTTTATAGTAAAAATGCAAAGTGTTTTCAGACTTGGTTCTTGTTTTATCATTTTTATTGAGAAATTGTTGAATTTTTTAACTTGAAACTTTTTCTATGCTTTTTAAGTTAAATTGTTGGGTTTTTTAAATTAGGAACTTTTATTCTTAATGATTTTTATTGCGAAATTGTTTAGTTTTTTAACTTGAAACTTTTTTATGCTTTTATTAGTGAATGTGTTGAATTTTTAATCATGGATCTCTTTTTTAATCATTTTTATTGAAAAATTGCAGATTTTGTTTAACTTGGATCATTTTTTTGTGGTTTTTATAGTGAAATTGTTGAGTTTATTAACTTGGAATTTTTTTTATGCCTTTATTAGTGAAAGTGTTGAGTGTTTAATCATGGAACTTTTTTTAAATATTTTTATTGAGAAATTGTAGTTTTTTTAACTTGGATCTTTTTTTTAATGGTTTTTCTAAGGAATCTGTTAAGTTGTTTTTAACTTAGATAATTTTTTGTGGTTTTTATAGTGAAAATGTTGAGTTTTCTAACATGGAACTTTTTTTATGCTTTTATTAATGAAAGTGTTGAGTTTTTTTAACTTGGAACTTTTTTTATCATTTTTATTCAGAAATTGTTGAATTTTTTAACTTGAAACTTTTTTATGCTTTTTATAGTTAAATTGTTAGGTTTTTAAACTAGTAACTTGTATTCTTAATGGTTTTTATAGTGAAATTGTTGAATTTTTTAACTTGGTACTTTTTTATGCTTATTATTGTTAAATTGTTGGGTTTTTAAACTAGGAACTTTTTTATATCATTTTTTTTGAGAAATTGTAGATTTTTTTAGATAGGAACTTTTTTATGGTTTTTCTAATGAAATTGTTGAGTTGTTTTTAACTTAGATCATATTTTTTGGTTTTTATAGTGAAATTGTCGAGTTGTTTTTAACTTAGATCATTTTTTGTGGTTTTTATAGTAAAATTGTAAAGTTTAGTAACATGGAACTTTTTTAATGCTTTTATTTGTGAAAGTGTTGAGTTTTTTTAACTTGGAACTTTTTTATCCTTTTTTTTTCTGAAATTGTTGAATTTTTTAACTTATATTTTTTTATAGGTTTTATAATGAAATTGTTGAGTAGTTTTTAACTTGGATCATTTTATTGTGGTTTTAATTGTGAAATTGTTGAGTTTATTAACTTGGAACATTTTTTATGTTTTATAAGTGAGAGTGTTGAGTTTTTTAACTTGGAACTTATTTATCCTTTTTATTCAGAAATTGTTGAATTTTTTAACTTGGATTTTTTTATAGTTTTTATAATGAAATTGTTGAGTTGTTTTTAAGTTGGATCATTTTTATGGTTTTTATAGTGAAATTGTTGAGTTTTTTAACTTTGAACATTTTTTTATGGTTTTTATAGTAAAATTCTTCAATTTTTTCACATGGGACATTTTTTATTTTTTTAATAGTAAAAATGCAAAGTGTTTTTTAACTTGGTTTTTCTTTTATCATTTTTATTGAGAAATTGTTGAATTTTGTAACTTGAAACTTTTTCTATGCTTTTTAAGTTAAATTGTTGGGTTTTTAAATTAGGAACTTTTATTCTTAATGATTTTTATTGCGAAATTGTTGAGTTTTTTAACATGAAACTTATTTTATGCTTTTATTAGTGAATGTGTTGAGTTTTTAATCGTGGATCTCTTTTTTAATCATTTTTATTGAAAAATTGTAGATTTTTTTTAACTTGGATCATTTTTTTGTGGTTTTTATGGTGAAATTGTTGAGTTTATTAACTTGGAACTTTTTTTATGCCTTTATTAGTGAAAGTGTTGAGTTTTTAATCATGGAACTTTTTTTTTTATCATTTTTATTGAGAAATTGTAGTTTTTTTAACTTGGAACTTTTTTTTAATGGTTTTTCTAAGGAATCTGTTAAGTTGTTTTTAACTTAGATTATTTTTTGTGGTTTTTATAGTGAAAATGTTGAGTTTTCTAACATGGAACTTTTTTTATGCTTTTATTAGTGAAAGTGTTGAGTTTTTTTTAACTTGGAACTTTTTTTATCATTTTTACTCAGAAATTGTTGAATTTTTTAACTTGAAACTTTTTTATGCTTTTTATAGTTAAATTGTTAGGTTTTTAAACTAGTAACTTGTATTCTTAATGGTTTTTATAGTGAAATTGTTGAATTTTTTAACTTGGTACTTTTTTATGCTTATTATTGTTAAATTGTTGGGTTTTTAAACTAGGAACTTTTTTATATCATTTTTTTTGAGAAATTGTAGATTTTTTTAATAGGAACTTTTTTATGGTTTTTCTAATGAAATTGTTGAGTTGTTTTTAACTTAGATCATATTTTATGGTTTTTATAGTGAAATTGTTGAGTTGTTTTTAACTTAGATCATTTTTTGTGGTTTTTATAGTGAAATTGTAAAGTTTAGTAACATGAAACTTTTTTAATGCTTTTATTTGTGAAAGTGTTGAGTTTTTTTAACTTGGAACTTTTTTATCCTTTTTTTTCAGAAATTGTTGGATTTTTTAACTTACATTTTTTTATAGGTTTTATAATGAAATTGTTGAGTAGTTTTTAACTTGGATCATTTTATTGTGTTTTTAATTGTGAAATTGTTGAGTTTATTAACTTGGAACATTTTTTATGTTTTATTAGTGAGAGTGTTGAGTTTTTTAACTTGGAACTTATTTATCCTTTTTATTCAGAAATTGTTGAATTTTTTAACTTGGATTTTTTTATAGTTTTTATAATGAAATTGTTGAGTTGTTTTTAACTAGGATCATTTTTATGGTTTTTATAGTGAAATTGTTGAGTTTTTTAACTTTGAACATTTTTTTATGGTTTTTATAGTAAAATTCTACAATTTTTTCACATGGGACATTTTTTATTTTTTTTATAGTAAAAATGCAAAGTGTTTTTAGACTTGGTTCTTGTTTTATCATTTTTATTGAGAAATTGTTGAATTTTCTAACTTGAAACTTTTTCTATGCTTTTTAAGTTAAATTGTTGGGTTTTTTAAATTAGGAACTTTTATTCTTAATGATTTTTATTGCGAAATTGTTTAGTTTTTTAACTTGAAACTTTTTTATGCTTTTATTAGTGAATGTGTTGAATTTTTAATCGTGGATCTTTTTTTTAATCATTTTTATTGAAAAATTGTAGTTTTTTTTTTAACTTGGATCATTTTTTTTGTGGTTTTTATAGTGAAATTGTTGAGTTTATTAACTTGGAATTTTTTGATGCCTTTATTAGTGAAAGTGTTGAGTGTTTAATCATGGAACTTTTTTTAAATATTTTTATTGGGAAATTGTAGTTTTTTTAACTTGGAACTTTTTTTTAATGGTTTTTCTAAGGAATCTGTTAAGTTGTTTTTAACTTAGATCATTTTTTGTGGTTTTTATAGTGAAAATGTTGAGTTTTCTAACATGGAACTTTTTTTATGCTTTTATTAGTGAAAGTGTTGAGTTTTTTTTAACTTGGAACTTTTTTTATCATTTTTATTCAGAAATTGTTGAATTTTTTAACTTGAAACTTTTTTATGCTTTTTATAGTTAAATTGTTAGGTTTTTAAACTAGTAACTTGTATTCTTAATGGTTTTTATAGTGAAATTATTGAATTTTTTAACTTGGTACTTTTTTATGCTTTTTATTGTTAAATTGTTGGGTTTTTAAACTAGGAACTTTTTTATATCATTTTTTTGAGAAATTGTAGATTTTTTATATAGGAACTTTTTTATGGTTTTTCTACTGAAATTGTTGAGTTGTTTTTAACTTAGTTCATATATTGTGGTTTTTATAGTGAAATTGTTGAGTTGTTTTTAACTTAGATCATTTTTTTTGGTTTTTATAGTGAAATTGTAAAGTTTAGTAACATGAAACTTATTTAATGCTTTTATTTGTGAAAGTGTTGAGTTTTTTTAACTTGGAACATTTTTATCCTTTTTATTCAGAAATTGTTGAATTTTTTAACTTAGAATTTTTTATAGTTTTAATAATGAAATTATTGAGTAGTTTTTAACTTGGATCATTTTATTGTGGTTTTAATTGTGAAATTGTTGAGTTTATTAACTTGGAACATTTTTTATGTTTTAATAGTGAAAGTGTTGAGTTTTTTAACTTGGAACTTATTTATCCTTTTTATTCAGAAATTGTTGAATTTTTTAACTTGGATTTTTTTATAGTTCTTATAATGAAATTGTTGAGTTGTTTTTAACTTGGATAATTTTTATGGTTCTTATAGTGAAATTGTTTAGTTTTTTTTACTTTGAACATTTTCTTATGGTTTTTATAGTGAAATTGTTCAATGTTTTCAGATGGGACATTTTTTATTTTTTTATAGTAAAAATGTAAAGTGTTTTGAGACTTGGATCTTGTTTTATCATTTTTATTGAGAAATTGTTGAATTTTTTAACTTGAAACTTTTTCTATGCTTTTTAAGTTAAATTGTTGGGTTTTTAAACTAGGAACTTTTATTCTTTTATTGATTTTTATTGCGAAATTGTTGAGTTTTTTAACTTGAAACTTTTTTTATGCTTTTATTAGTGAATGTGTTGAGTTTTTAATCATAGATCTTTTTTTTAATCATTTTTATTGAAAAATTGTAGATTTTTTTTAACTTGGATCATTTTTGTGTGGTTTATATAGTGAAATTGTTGAGTTTATTAACTTGGAACTTTTTGATTCCTTTATTAGTGAAAGTGTTGAGTTTTTAATCATGGAACTTTTGTTTTTATCATTTTTATTGAGAAATTGTAGTTTTTTTAACTTGAAACTCTTATTTTATGGTTTTTCTAATGAAATTGTTAAGTTGTTTTTAACTTAGATCATTTTTTGTGGTTTTTATAGTGAAAATGTTGAGTTTTCTAACATGGAACATTTTTTATGCTTTTATTAGTGAAAGTGTTGAGTTTTTTTTTAACTTGGAACTTTTTTTATCATTTTTACTCAGAAATTGTTGAATTTTTTAACTTGAAACTTTTTTATGCTTTTTATAGTTAAATTGTTAGGTTTTTAAACTAGTAACTTGTATTCTTAATGGTTTTTATAGTGAAATTGTTGAATTTTTTAACTTGGTACTTTTTTATGCTTATTATTGTTAAATTGTTGGGTTTTTAAACTAGGAACTTTTTTATATCATTTTTTTTTTGAGAAATTGTCGATTTTTTTATATAGGAACTTTTTATGGCTTTTCTAATGAATGTTGAGTTGTTTTTAACTTAGATCATATATAGTGGTTTTTATAGTGAAATTGTTGAGTTGTTTTTAACTTAGATCATTTTATTTTTTGTTTTTATAGTGAAATTGTAAAGTTTAGTAACATGAAACTTTTTTAATGCTTTTATTTGTGAAAGTGTTGAGTTTTTTTAACTTGGAACTTTTTTATCCTTTTTATTCAGAAATTGATGAATTTTTTAACTTGAAACTTTTTTATGCTTTTTATAGTTAAATTGTTAGGTTTTTAAACTAGTAACTTGTATTCTTAATGGTTTTTATAGTGAAATTGTTGAATTTTTTAACTTGGTACTTTTTTATGCTTTTTATTGTTAAATTGTTGGGTTTTTAAACTAGGAACTTTTTTATATCATTTTTTTGAGAAATTGTAGATTTTTTTATATAGGATCTTTTTTATGGTTTTTCTAATGAAATTGTTGAGTTGTTTTTAACCTAGATCATATATTGTGGTTTTTATAGTGAAATTGTTGAGTTGTTTTTAACTTAGATAATTTTTTGTGGTTTTTATAGTGAAATTTTAAAGTTTAGTAACATGAAACTTTTTTAATGCTTTTATTTGTGAAGGTGTTGAGTTTTTTTAACTTGGAACTTTTTTTATCCTTTTTTTTCAGAAATTGTTGAATTATTTAACTTAGATTTTTTTATAGTTTTTATAATGAAATTTGTTGAATAGTTTTTAACTTTGATCATTTTATTGTGGTTTTAATTGTGAACTTGTTGAGTTTATTAACTTGGAACATTTTTTTATGTTTTATTAGTGAAAGTGTTGAGTTTTTTAACTTGGAACTTATTTATCCTTTTTATTCAGAAATTGTTGAATTTTCTAACTTGGATTTTTTTTATAGTTTTTATAATGAAATTGTTGAGTTGTTTTTAACTTGGATACTTTTTATGGTTCTTATAGTGAAATTGTTTAGTTTTTTAACTTTGAACATTTTTTTATGGTTTTTATAGTGAAATTGTTCAATTTTTTCAGATGGGACATTTTTTTTTTATAGTAAAAATGTAAAGTGTTTTTAGACTTGGATCTTGGTTTATCATTTTTATTGAGAAATTGCTGAATTTTTTAACTTGAAACTTTTTCTATGCTTTTTAAGTTAAATTATTGGGTTTTAAAACTAGGAACTTTTATTCTTAATGATTTTTATTGCGAAATTGTTGAGTTTTTTAACTTGAAACTTTTTTTATGTTTTTATTAGTGAATGTGTTGAGTTTTTAATCATGGATCTTTTTTTTAATCATTTTTATTGAAAAATTGTAGATTTTTTTTAACTTGGATCAATTTTTTTGTGGTTTTTATAGTGAAATAGTTGAGTTTATTAACTTGGAACTTTTTCTATGCCTTTATTAGTGAAAAGTGTTGAGTTTTTAATCATGGAACTTTTGTTTTTATCATTTTTATTGAGAAATTGTAGTTTTTTTAACTTGAAACTCTTATTTTATGGTTTTTCTAATGAAATTGTTAAGTTGTTTTTAACTTAGATCATTTTTTTGTGGTTTTTATAGTGAAAATGTTGAGTTTTCTAACTTGGAACGTTTTTTATGCTTTTATTAGTGAAAGTGTTGAGTTTTTTTTAACTTGGAACTTATTTATCCTTTTTATTCAGAAATTGTTGAATTTTTTAACTTGGATTTTTTTATAGTTCTTATAATGAAATTGTTGAGTTGTTTTTAACTTGGATAATTTTTATGGTTCTTATAGTGAAATTGTTTAGTTTTTTTTTACTTTGAACATTTTCTTATGGTTTTTATAGTGAAATTGTTCAATGTTTTCAGATGGGACATTTTTTATTTTTTTATAGTAAAAATGTAAAGTGTTTTGAGACTTGGATCTTGTTTTATCATTTTTATTGAGAAATTGTTGAATTTTTTAACTTGAAACTTTTTCTATGCTTTTTAAGTTAAATTGTTGGGTTTTTAAACTAGGAACTTTTATTCTTTTATTGATTTTTATTGCGAAATTGTTGAGTTTTTTAACTTGAAACTTTTTTTATGCTTTTATTAGTGAATGTGTTGAGTTTTTAATCATAGATCTTTTTTTTAATCATTTTTATTGAAAAATTGTAGATTTTTTTTAACTTGGATCATTTTTGTGTGGTTTTTATAGTGAAATTGTTGAGTTTATTAACTTGGAACTTTTTGATTCCTTTATTAGTGAAAGTGTTGAGTTTTTAATCATGGAACTTTTGTTTTTATCATTTTTATTGAGAAATTGTAGTTTTTTTAACTTGAAACTCTTATTTTATGGTTTTTCTAATGAAATTGTTAAGTTGTTTTTAACTTAGATCATTTTTTGTAGTTTTTATAGTGAAAATGTTGAGTTTTCTAACATGGAACATTTTTTATGCTTTTATTAGTGAAAGTGTTGAGTTTTTTTTAACTTGGAACTTTTTTTATCATTTTTACTCAGAAATTGTTGAATTTTTTAACTTGAAACTTTTTTATGCTTTTTATAGTTAAATTGTTAGGTTTTTAAACTAGTAACTTGTATTCTTAATGGTTTTTATAGTGAAATTGTTGAATTTTTTAACTTGGTACTTTTTTATGCTTATTATTGTTAAATTGTTGGGTTTTTAAACTAGGAACTTTTTTATATCATTTTTTTTTGAGAAATTGTCGATTTTTTTATATAGGAACTTTTTATGGTTTTTCTAATGAAATTGTTGAGTTGTTTTTAACTTAGATCATATATAGTGGTTTTTATAGTGAAATTGTTGAGTTGTTTTTAACTTAGATCATTTTATTTTTTGTTTTTATAGTGAAATTGTAAAGTTTAGTAACATGAAACTTTTTTAATGCTTTTATTTGTGAAAGTGTTGAGTTTTTTTAACTTGGAACTTTTTTATCCTTTTTATTCAGAAATTGATGAATTTTTTAACTTGAAACTTTTTTATGCTTTTTATAGTTAAATTGTTAGGTTTTTAAACTAGTAACTTGTATTCTTAATGGTTTTTATAGTGAAATTGTTGAATTTTTTAACTTGGTACTTTTTTATGCTTTTTATTGTTAAATTGTTGGGTTTTTAAACTAGGAACTTTTTTATATCATTTTTTTGAGAAATTGTAGATTTTTTTATATAGGATCTTTTTTATGGTTTTTCTAATGAAATTGTTGAGTTGTTTTTAACCTAGATCATATATTGTGGTTTTTATAGTGAAATTGTTGAGTTGTTTTTAACTTAGATAATTTTTTGTGGTTTTTATAGTGAAATTTTAAAGTTTAGTAACATGAAACTTTTTTAATGCTTTTATTTGTGAAGGTGTTGAGTTTTTTTAACTTGGAACTTTTTTTATCCTTTTTTTTCAGAAATTGTTGAATTATTTAACTTAGATTTTTTTATAGTTTTTATAATGAAATTTGTTGAATAGTTTTTAACTTTGATCATTTTATTGTGGTTTTAATTGTGAACTTGTTGAGTTTATTAACTTGGAACATTTTTTTATGTTTTATTAGTGAAAGTGTTGAGTTTTTTAACTTGGAACTTATTTATCCTTTTTATTCAGAAATTGTTGAATTTTCTAACTTGGATTTTTTTTATAGTTTTTATAATGAAATTGTTGAGTTGTTTTTAACTTGGATACTTTTTATGGTTCTTATAGTGAAATTGTTTAGTTTTTTAACTTTGAACATTTTTTTATGGTTTTTATAGTGAAATTGTTCAATTTTTTCAGATGGGACATTTTTTTTTTATAGTAAAAATGTAAAGTGTTTTTAGACTTGGATCTTGGTTTATCATTTTTATTGAGAAATTGCTGAATTTTTTAACTTGAAACTTTTTCTATGCTTTTTAAGTTAAATTATTGGGTTTTAAAACTAGGAACTTTTATTCTTAATGATTTTTATTGCGAAATTGTTGAGTTTTTTAACTTGAAACTTTTTTTATGTTTTTATTAGTGAATGTGTTGAGTTTTTAATCATGGATCTTTTTTTTAATCATTTTTATTGAAAAATTGTAGATTTTTTTTAACTTGGATCAATTTTTTTGTGGTTTTTATAGTGAAATAGTTGAGTTTATTAACTTGGAACTTTTTCTATGCCTTTATTAGTGAAAAGTGTTGAGTTTTTAATCATGGAACTTTTGTTTTTATCATTTTTATTGAGAAATTGTAGTTTTTTTAACTTGAAACTCTTATTTTATGGTTTTTCTAATGAAATTGTTAAGTTGTTTTTAACTTAGATCATTTTTTTGTGGTTTTTATAGTGAAAATGTTGAGTTTTCTAACTTGGAACGTTTTTTATGCTTTTATTAGTGAAAGTGTTGAGTTTTTTTTAACTTGGAACTTATTTATCCTTTTTATTCAGAAATTGTTGAATTTTTTAACTTGGATTTTTTTATAGTTCTTATAATGAAATTGTTGAGTTGTTTTTAACTTGGATAATTTTTATGGTTCTTATAGTGAAATTGTTTAGTTTTTTTTTACTTTGAACATTTTCTTATGGTTTTTATAGTGAAATTGTTCAATGTTTTCAGATGGGACATTTTTTATTTTTTTATAGTAAAAATGTAAAGTGTTTTGAGACTTGGATCTTGTTTTATCATTTTTATTGAGAAATTGTTGAATTTTTTAACTTGAAACTTTTTCTATGCTTTTTAAGTTAAATTGTTGGGTTTTTAAACTAGGAACTTTTATTCTTTTATTGATTTTTATTGCGAAATTGTTGAGTTTTTTAACTTGAAACTTTTTTTATGCTTTTATTAGTGAATGTGTTGAGTTTTTAATCATAGATCTTTTTTTTAATCATTTTTATTGAAAAATTGTAGATTTTTTTTAACTTGGATCATTTTTGTGTGGTTTTTATAGTGAAATTGTTGAGTTTATTAACTTGGAACTTTTTGATTCCTTTATTAGTGAAAGTGTTGAGTTTTTAATCATGGAACTTTTGTTTTTATCATTTTTATTGAGAAATTGTAGTTTTTTTAACTTGAAACTCTTATTTTATGGTTTTTCTAATGAAATTGTTAAGTTGTTTTTAACTTAGATCATTTTTTGTAGTTTTTATAGTGAAAATGTTGAGTTTTCTAACATGGAACATTTTTTATGCTTTTATTAGTGAAAGTGTTGAGTTTTTTTTAACTTGGAACTTTTTTTATCATTTTTACTCAGAAATTGTTGAATTTTTTAACTTGAAACTTTTTTATGCTTTTTATAGTTAAATTGTTAGGTTTTTAAACTAGTAACTTGTATTCTTAATGGTTTTTATAGTGAAATTGTTGAATTTTTTAACTTGGTACTTTTTTATGCTTATTATTGTTAAATTGTTGGGTTTTTAAACTAGGAACTTTTTTATATCATTTTTTTTTGAGAAATTGTCGATTTTTTTATATAGGAACTTTTTATGGTTTTTCTAATGAAATTGTTGAGTTGTTTTTAACTTAGATCATATATAGTGGTTTTTATAGTGAAATTGTTGAGTTGTTTTTAACTTAGATCATTTTATTTTTTGTTTTTATAGTGAAATTGTAAAGTTTAGTAACATGAAACTTTTTTAATGCTTTTATTTGTGAAAGTGTTGAGTTTTTTTAACTTGGAACTTTTTTATCCTTTTTATTCAGAAATTGATGAATTTTTTAACTTGAAACTTTTTTATGCTTTTTATAGTTAAATTGTTAGGTTTTTAAACTAGTAACTTGTATTCTTAATGGTTTTTATAGTGAAATTGTTGAATTTTTTAACTTGGTACTTTTTTATGCTTTTTATTGTTAAATTGTTGGGTTTTTAAACTAGGAACTTTTTTATATCATTTTTTTGAGAAATTGTAGATTTTTTTATATAGGATCTTTTTTATGGTTTTTCTAATGAAATTGTTGAGTTGTTTTTAACCTAGATCATATATTGTGGTTTTTATAGTGAAATTGTTGAGTTGTTTTTAACTTAGATAATTTTTTGTGGTTTTTATAGTGAAATTTTAAAGTTTAGTAACATGAAACTTTTTTAATGCTTTTATTTGTGAAGGTGTTGAGTTTTTTTAACTTGGAACTTTTTTTATCCTTTTTTTTCAGAAATTGTTGAATTATTTAACTTAGATTTTTTTATAGTTTTTATAATGAAATTTGTTGAATAGTTTTTAACTTTGATCATTTTATTGTGGTTTTAATTGTGAACTTGTTGAGTTTATTAACTTGGAACATTTTTTTATGTTTTATTAGTGAAAGTGTTGAGTTTTTTAACTTGGAACTTATTTATCCTTTTTATTCAGAAATTGTTGAATTTTCTAACTTGGATTTTTTTTATAGTTTTTATAATGAAATTGTTGAGTTGTTTTTAACTTGGATACTTTTTATGGTTCTTATAGTGAAATTGTTTAGTTTTTTAACTTTGAACATTTTTTTATGGTTTTTATAGTGAAATTGTTCAATTTTTTCAGATGGGACATTTTTTTTTTATAGTAAAAATGTAAAGTGTTTTTAGACTTGGATCTTGGTTTATCATTTTTATTGAGAAATTGCTGAATTTTTTAACTTGAAACTTTTTCTATGCTTTTTAAGTTAAATTATTGGGTTTTAAAACTAGGAACTTTTATTCTTAATGATTTTTATTGCGAAATTGTTGAGTTTTTTAACTTGAAACTTTTTTTATGTTTTTATTAGTGAATGTGTTGAGTTTTTAATCATGGATCTTTTTTTTAATCATTTTTATTGAAAAATTGTAGATTTTTTTTAACTTGGATCAATTTTTTTGTGGTTTTTATAGTGAAATAGTTGAGTTTATTAACTTGGAACTTTTTCTATGCCTTTATTAGTGAAAAGTGTTGAGTTTTTAATCATGGAACTTTTGTTTTTATCATTTTTATTGAGAAATTGTAGTTTTTTTAACTTGAAACTCTTATTTTATGGTTTTTCTAATGAAATTGTTAAGTTGTTTTTAACTTAGATCATTTTTTTGTGGTTTTTATAGTGAAAATGTTGAGTTTTCTAACTTGGAACGTTTTTTATGCTTTTATTAGTGAAAGTGTTGAGTTTTTTTTAACTTGGAACTTATTTATCCTTTTTATTCAGAAATTGTTGAATTTTTTAACTTGGATTTTTTTATAGTTCTTATAATGAAATTGTTGAGTTGTTTTTAACTTGGATAATTTTTATGGTTCTTATAGTGAAATTGTTTAGTTTTTTTTTACTTTGAACATTTTCTTATGGTTTTTATAGTGAAATTGTTCAATGTTTTCAGATGGGACATTTTTTATTTTTTTATAGTAAAAATGTAAAGTGTTTTGAGACTTGGATCTTGTTTTATCATTTTTATTGAGAAATTGTTGAATTTTTTAACTTGAAACTTTTTCTATGCTTTTTAAGTTAAATTGTTGGGTTTTTAAACTAGGAACTTTTATTCTTTTATTGATTTTTATTGCGAAATTGTTGAGTTTTTTAACTTGAAACTTTTTTTATGCTTTTATTAGTGAATGTGTTGAGTTTTTAATCATAGATCTTTTTTTTAATCATTTTTATTGAAAAATTGTAGATTTTTTTTAACTTGGATCATTTTTGTGTGGTTTTTATAGTGAAATTGTTGAGTTTATTAACTTGGAACTTTTTGATTCCTTTATTAGTGAAAGTGTTGAGTTTTTAATCATGGAACTTTTGTTTTTATCATTTTTATTGAGAAATTGTAGTTTTTTTAACTTGAAACTCTTATTTTATGGTTTTTCTAATGAAATTGTTAAGTTGTTTTTAACTTAGATCATTTTTTGTAGTTTTTATAGTGAAAATGTTGAGTTTTCTAACATGGAACATTTTTTATGCTTTTATTAGTGAAAGTGTTGAGTTTTTTTTAACTTGGAACTTTTTTTTATCATTTTTACTCAGAAATTGTTGAATTTTTTAACTTGAAACTTTTTTATGCTTTTTATAGTTAAATTGTTAGGTTTTTAAACTAGTAACTTGTATTCTTAATGGTTTTTATAGTGAAATTGTTGAATTTTTTAACTTGGTACTTTTTTATGCTTATTATTGTTAAATTGTTGGGTTTTTAAACTAGGAACTTTTTTATATCATTTTTTTTTTGAGAAATTGTCGATTTTTTTATATAGGAACTTTTTATGGTTTTTCTAATGAAATTGTTGAGTTGTTTTTAACTTAGATCATATATAGTGGTTTTTATAGTGAAATTGTTGAGTTGTTTTTAACTTAGATCATTTTATTTTTTGTTTTTATAGTGAAATTGTAAAGTTTAGTAACATGAAACTTTTTTAATGCTTTTATTTGTGAAAGTGTTGAGTTTTTTTAACTTGGAACTTTTTTATCCTTTTTATTCAGAAATTGATGAATTTTTTAACTTGAAACTTTTTTATGCTTTTTATAGTTAAATTGTTAGGTTTTTAAACTAGTAACTTGTATTCTTAATGGTTTTTATAGTGAAATTGTTGAATTTTTTAACTTGGTACTTTTTTATGCTTTTTATTGTTAAATTGTTGGGTTTTTAAACTAGGAACTTTTTTATATCATTTTTTTGAGAAATTGTAGATTTTTTTATATAGGATCTTTTTTATGGTTTTTCTAATGAAATTGTTGAGTTGTTTTTAACCTAGATCATATATTGTGGTTTTTATAGTGAAATTGTTGAGTTGTTTTTAACTTAGATAATTTTTTGTGGTTTTTATAGTGAAATTTTAAAGTTTAGTAACATGAAACTTTTTTAATGCTTTTATTTGTGAAGGTGTTGAGTTTTTTTAACTTGGAACTTTTTTTATCCTTTTTTTTCAGAAATTGTTGAATTATTTAACTTAGATTTTTTTATAGTTTTTATAATGAAATTTGTTGAATAGTTTTTAACTTTGATCATTTTATTGTGGTTTTAATTGTGAACTTGTTGAGTTTATTAACTTGGAACATTTTTTTATGTTTTATTAGTGAAAGTGTTGAGTTTTTTAACTTGGAACTTATTTATCCTTTTTATTCAGAAATTGTTGAATTTTCTAACTTGGATTTTTTTTATAGTTTTTATAATGAAATTGTTGAGTTGTTTTTAACTTGGATACTTTTTATGGTTCTTATAGTGAAATTGTTTAGTTTTTTAACTTTGAACATTTTTTTATGGTTTTTATAGTGAAATTGTTCAATTTTTTCAGATGGGACATTTTTTTTTTATAGTAAAAATGTAAAGTGTTTTTAGACTTGGATCTTGGTTTATCATTTTTATTGAGAAATTGCTGAATTTTTTAACTTGAAACTTTTTCTATGCTTTTTAAGTTAAATTATTGGGTTTTAAAACTAGGAACTTTTATTCTTAATGATTTTTATTGCGAAATTGTTGAGTTTTTTAACTTGAAACTTTTTTTATGTTTTTATTAGTGAATGTGTTGAGTTTTTAATCATGGATCTTTTTTTTAATCATTTTTATTGAAAAATTGTAGATTTTTTTTAACTTGGATCAATTTTTTTGTGGTTTTTATAGTGAAATAGTTGAGTTTATTAACTTGGAACTTTTTCTATGCCTTTATTAGTGAAAAGTGTTGAGTTTTTAATCATGGAACTTTTGTTTTTATCATTTTTATTGAGAAATTGTAGTTTTTTTAACTTGAAACTCTTATTTTATGGTTTTTCTAATGAAATTGTTAAGTTGTTTTTAACTTAGATCATTTTTTTGTGGTTTTTATAGTGAAAATGTTGAGTTTTCTAACTTGGAACGTTTTTTATGCTTTTATTAGTGAAAGTGTTGAGTTTTTTTTAACTTGGAACTTATTTATCCTTTTTATTCAGAAATTGTTGAATTTTTTAACTTGGATTTTTTTATAGTTCTTATAATGAAATTGTTGAGTTGTTTTTAACTTGGATAATTTTTATGGTTCTTATAGTGAAATTGTTTAGTTTTTTTTTACTTTGAACATTTTCTTATGGTTTTTATAGTGAAATTGTTCAATGTTTTCAGATGGGACATTTTTTATTTTTTTATAGTAAAAATGTAAAGTGTTTTGAGACTTGGATCTTGTTTTATCATTTTTATTGAGAAATTGTTGAATTTTTTAACTTGAAACTTTTTCTATGCTTTTTAAGTTAAATTGTTGGGTTTTTAAACTAGGAACTTTTATTCTTTTATTGATTTTTATTGCGAAATTGTTGAGTTTTTTAACTTGAAACTTTTTTTATGCTTTTATTAGTGAATGTGTTGAGTTTTTAATCATAGATCTTTTTTTTAATCATTTTTATTGAAAACTTGTAGATTTTTTTTAACTTGGATCATTTTTGTGTGGTTTTTATAGTGAAATTGTTGAGTTTATTAACTTGGAACTTTTTGATTCCTTTATTAGTGAAAGTGTTGAGTTTTTAATCATGGAACTTTTGTTTTTATCATTTTTATTGAGAAATTGTAGTTTTTTTAACTTGAAACTCTTATTTTATGGTTTTTCTAATGAAATTGTTAAGTTGTTTTTAACTTAGATCATTTTTTGTAGTTTTTATAGTGAAAATGTTGAGTTTTCTAACATGGAACATTTTTTATGCTTTTATTAGTGAAAGTGTTGAGTTTTTTTTAACTTGGAACTTTTTTTATCATTTTTACTCAGAAATTGTTGAATTTTTTAACTTGAAACTTTTTTATGCTTTTTATAGTTAAATTGTTAGGTTTTTAAACTAGTAACTTGTATTCTTAATGGTTTTTATAGTGAAATTGTTGAATTTTTTAACTTGGTACTTTTTTATGCTTATTATTGTTAAATTGTTGGGTTTTTAAACTAGGAACTTTTTTATATCATTTTTTTTTTGAGAAATTGTCGATTTTTTTATATAGGAACTTTTTATGGTTTTTCTAATGAAATTGTTGAGTTGTTTTTAACTTAGATCATATATAGTGGTTTTTATAGTGAAATTGTTGAGTTGTTTTTAACTTAGATCATTTTATTTTTTGTTTTTATAGTGAAATTGTAAAGTTTAGTAACATGAAACTTTTTTAATGCTTTTATTTGTGAAAGTGTTGAGTTTTTTTAACTTGGAACTTTTTTATCCTTTTTATTCAGAAATTGATGAATTTTTTAACTTGAAACTTTTTTATGCTTTTTATAGTTAAATTGTTAGGTTTTTAAACTAGTAACTTGTATTCTTAATGGTTTTTATAGTGAAATTGTTGAATTTTTTAACTTGGTACTTTTTTATGCTTTTTATTGTTAAATTGTTGGGTTTTTAAACTAGGAACTTTTTTATATCATTTTTTTGAGAAATTGTAGATTTTTTATATAGGATCTTTTTTATGGTTTTTCTAATGAAATTGTTGAGTTGTTTTTAACCTAGATCATATATTGTGGTTTTTATAGTGAAATTGTTGAGTTGTTTTTAACTTAGATAATTTTTTGTGGTTTTTATAGTGAAATTTTAAAGTTTAGTAACATGAAACTTTTTTAATGCTTTTATTTGTGAAGGTGTTGAGTTTTTTTAACTTGGAACTTTTTTTATCCTTTTTATTCAGAAATTGTTGAATTGTTTAACTTAGATTTTTTTATAGTTTTTATAATGAAATTTGTTGAATAGTTTTTAACTTTGATCATTTTATTGTGGTTTTAATTGTGAACTTGTTGAGTTTATTAACTTGGAACATTTTTTTATGTTTTATTAGTGAAAGTGTTGAGTTTTTTAACTTGGAACTTATTTATCCTTTTTATTCAGAAATTGTTGAATTTTCTAACTTGGATTTTTTTTATTGTTTTTATAATGAAATTGTTGAGTTGTTTTTAACTTGGATACTTTTTATGGTTCTTATAGTGAAATTGTTTAGTTTTTTAACTTTGAACATTTTTTTATGGTTTTTATAGTGAAATTGTTCAATTTTTTCAGATGGGACATTTTTTTTTTATAGTAAAAATGTAAAGTGTTTTTAGACTTGGATCTTGGTTTATCATTTTTATTGAGAAATTGCTGAATTTTTTAACTTGAAACTTTTTCTATGCTTTTTAAGTTAAATTATTGGGTTTTAAAACTAGGAACTTTTATTCTTAATGATTTTTATTGCGAAATTGTTGAGTTTTTTAACTTGAAACTTTTTTTATGTTTTTATTAGTGAATGTGTTGAGTTTTTAATCATGGATCTTTTTTTTAATCATTTTTATTGAAAAATTGTAGATTTTTTTTAACTTGGATCAATTTTTTTGTGGTTTTTATAGTGAAATAGTTGAGTTTATTAACTTGGAACTTTTTCTATGCCTTTATTAGTGAAAAGTGTTGAGTTTTTAATCATGGAACTTTTGTTTTTATCATTTTTATTGAGAAATTGTAGTTTTTTTAACTTGAAACTCTTATTTTATGGTTTTTCTAATGAAATTGTTAAGTTGTTTTTAACTTAGATCATTTTTTTGTGGTTTTTATAGTGAAAATGTTGAGTTTTCTAACTTGGAACGTTTTTTATGCTTTTATTAGTGAAAGTGTTGAGTTTTTTTTAACTTGGAACTTATTTATCCTTTTTATTCAGAAATTGTTGAATTTTTTAACTTGGATTTTTTTATAGTTCTTATAATGAAATTGTTGAGTTGTTTTTAACTTGGATAATTTTTATGGTTCTTATAGTGAAATTGTTTAGTTTTTTTTTACTTTGAACATTTTCTTATGGTTTTTATAGTGAAATTGTTCAATGTTTTCAGATGGGACATTTTTTATTTTTTTATAGTAAAAATGTAAAGTGTTTTGAGACTTGGATCTTGTTTTATCATTTTTATTGAGAAATTGTTGAATTTTTTAACTTGAAACTTTTTCTATGCTTTTTAAGTTAAATTGTTGGGTTTTTAAACTAGGAACTTTTATTCTTTTATTGATTTTTATTGCGAAATTGTTGAGTTTTTTAACTTGAAACTTTTTTTATGCTTTTATTAGTGAATGTGTTGAGTTTTTAATCATAGATCTTTTTTTTAATCATTTTTATTGAAAAATTGTAGATTTTTTTTAACTTGGATCATTTTTGTGTGGTTTTTATAGTGAAATTGTTGAGTTTATTAACTTGGAACTTTTTGATTCCTTTATTAGTGAAAGTGTTGAGTTTTTAATCATGGAACTTTTGTTTTTATCATTTTTATTGAGAAATTGTAGTTTTTTTAACTTGAAACTCTTATTTTATGGTTTTTCTAATGAAATTGTTAAGTTGTTTTTAACTTAGATCATTTTTTGTAGTTTTTATAGTGAAAATGTTGAGTTTTCTAACATGGAACATTTTTTATGCTTTTATTAGTGAAAGTGTTGAGTTTTTTTTAACTTGGAACTTTTTTTATCATTTTTACTCAGAAATTGTTGAATTTTTTAACTTGAAACTTTTTTATGCTTTTTATAGTTAAATTGTTAGGTTTTTAAACTAGTAACTTGTATTCTTAATGGTTTTTATAGTGAAATTGTTGAATTTTTTAACTTGGTACTTTTTTATGCTTATTATTGTTAAATTGTTGGGTTTTTAAACTAGGAACTTTTTTATATCATTTTTTTTTTGAGAAATTGTCGATTTTTTTATATAGGAACTTTTTATGGTTTTTCTAATGAAATTGTTGAGTTGTTTTTAACTTAGATCATATATAGTGGTTTTTATAGTGAAATTGTTGAGTTGCTTTTAACTTAGATCATTTTATTTTTTGTTTTTATAGTGAAATTGTAAAGTTTAGTAACATGAAACTTTTTTAATGCTTTTATTTGTGAAAGTGTTGAGTTTTTTTAACTTGGAACTTTTTTATCCTTTTTATTCAGAAATTGATGAATTTTTTAACTTGAAACTTTTTTATGCTTTTTATAGTTAAATTGTTAGGTTTTTAAACTAGTAACTTGTATTCTTAATGGTTTTTATAGTGAAATTGTTGAATTTTTTAACTTGGTACTTTTTTATGCTTTTTATTGTTAAATTGTTGGGTTTTTAAACTAGGAACTTTTTTATATCATTTTTTTGAGAAATTGTAGATTTTTTATATAGGATCTTTTTTATGGTTTTTCTAATGAAATTGTTGAGTTGTTTTTAACCTAGATCATATATTGTGGTTTTTATAGTGAAATTGTTGAGTTGTTTTTAACTTAGATAATTTTTTGTGGTTTTTATAGTGAAATTTTAAAGTTTAGTAACATGAAACTTTTTTAATGCTTTTATTTGTGAAGGTGTTGAGTTTTTTTAACTTGGAACTTTTTTTATCCTTTTTATTCAGAAATTGTTGAATTGTTTAACTTAGATTTTTTTATAGTTTTTATAATGAAATTTGTTGAATAGTTTTTAACTTTGATCATTTTATTGTGGTTTTAATTATGAACTTGTTGAGTTTATTAACTTGGAACATTTTTTTATGTTTTATTAGTGAAAGTGTTGAGTTTTTTAACTTGGAACTTATTTATCCTTTTTATTCAGAAATTGTTGAATTTTCTAACTTGGATTTTTTTTATTGTTTTTATAATGAAATTGTTGAGTTGTTTTTAACTTGGATACTTTTTATGGTTCTTATAGTGAAATTGTTTAGTTTTTTAACTTTGAACATTTTTTTATGGTTTTTATAGTGAAATTGTTCAATTTTTTCAGATGGGACATTTTTTTTTTATAGTAAAAATGTAAAGTGTTTTTAGACTTGGATCTTGGTTTATCATTTTTATTGAGAAATTGCTGAATTTTTTAACTTGAAACTTTTTCTATGCTTTTTAAGTTAAATTATTGGGTTTTAAAACTAGGAACTTTTATTCTTAATGATTTTTATTGCGAAATTGTTGAGTTTTTTAACTTGAAACTTTTTTTATGTTTTTATTAGTGAATGTGTTGAGTTTTTAATCATGGATCTTTTTTTTAATCATTTTTATTGAAAAATTGTAGATTTTTTTTAACTTGGATCAATTTTTTTGTGGTTTTTATAGTGAAATAGTTGAGTTTATTAACTTGGAACTTTTTCTATGCCTTTATTAGTGAAAAGTGTTGAGTTTTTAATCATGGAACTTTTGTTTTTATCATTTTTATTGAGAAATTGTAGTTTTTTTAACTTGAAACTCTTATTTTATGGTTTTTCTAATGAAATTGTTAAGTTGTTTTTAACTTAGATCATTTTTTTGTGGTTTTTATAGTGAAAATGTTGAGTTTTCTAACTTGGAACGTTTTTTTATGCTTTTATTAGTGAAAGTGTTGAGTTTTTTTTAACTTGGAACTTATTTATCCTTTTTATTCAGAAATTGTTGAATTTTTTAACTTGGATTTTTTTATAGTTCTTATAATGAAATTGTTGAGTTGTTTTTAACTTGGATAATTTTTATGGTTCTTATAGTGAAATTGTTTAGTTTTTTTTTACTTTGAACATTTTCTTATGGTTTTTATAGTGAAATTGTTCAATGTTTTCAGATGGGACATTTTTTATTTTTTTATAGTAAAAATGTAAAGTGTTTTGAGACTTGGATCTTGTTTTATCATTTTTATTGAGAAATTGTTGAATTTTTTAACTTGAAACTTTTTCTATGCTTTTTAAGTTAATTTGTTGGGTTTTTAAACTAGGAACTTTTATTCTTTTATTGATTTTTATTGCGAAATTGTTGAGTTTTTTAACTTGAAACTTTTTTTATGCTTTTATTAGTGAATGTGTTGAGTTTTTAATCATAGATCTTTTTTTTAATCATTTTTATTGAAAAATTGTAGATTTTTTTTAACTTGGATCATTTTTTTGTGGTTTTTATAGTGAAATTGTTGAGTTTATTAACTTGGAACTTTTTGATTCCTTTATTAGTGAAAGTGTTGAGTTTTTAATCATGGAACTTTTGTTTTTATCATTTTTATTGAGAAATTGTAGTTTTTTTAACTTGAAACTCTTATTTTATGGTTTTTCTAATGAAATTGTTAAGTTGTTTTTAACTTAGATCATTTTTTGTGGTTTTTATAGTGAAAATGTTGAGTTTTCTAACATGGAACATTTTTTATGCTTTTATTAGTGAAAGTGTTTAGTTTTTTTTAACTTGGAACTTTTTTTATCATTTTTACTCAGAAATTGTTGAATTTTTTAACTTGAAACTTTTTTATGCTTTTTATAGTTAAATTGTTAGGTTTTTAAACTAGTAACTTGTATTCTTAATGGTTTTTATAGTGAAATTGTTGAATTTTTTAACTTGGTACTTTTTTATGCTTATTATTGTTAAATTGTTGGGTTTTTAAACTAGGAACTTTTTTATATCATTTTTTTTTGAGAAATTGTCGATTTTTTTATATAGGAACTTTTTATGGTTTTTCTAATGAAATTGTTGAGTTGTTTTTAACTTAGATCATATATAGTGGTTTTTATAGTGAAATTGTTGAGTTGTTTTTAACTTAGATCATTTTATTTTTTGTTTTTATAGTGAAATTGTAAAGTTTAGTAACATGAAACTTTTTTAATGCTTTTATTTGTGAAAGTGTTGAGTTTTTTTAACTTGGAACTTTTTTATCCTTTTTATTCAGAAATTGATGAATTTTTTAACTTGAAACTTTTTTATGCTTTTTATAGTTAAATTGTTAGGTTTTTAAACTAGTAACTTGTATTCTTAATGGTTTTTATAGTGAAATTGTTGAATTTTTTAACTTGGTACTTTTTTATGCTTTTTATTGTTAAATTGTTGGGTTTTTAAACTAGGAACTTTTTTATATCATTTTTTTGAGAAATTGTAGATTTTTTATATAGGATCTTTTTTATGGTTTTTCTAATGAAATTGTTGAGTTGTTTTTAACCTAGATCATATATTGTGGTTTTTATAGTGAAATTGTTGAGTTGTTTTTAACTTAGATAATTTTTTGTGGTTTTTATAGTGAAATTTTAAAGTTTAGTAACCTGAAACTTTTTTAATGCTTTTATTTGTGAAGGTGTTGAGTTTTTTTAACTTGGAACTTTTTTTATCCTTTTTATTCAGAAATTGTTGAATTGTTTAACTTAGATTTTTTTATAGTTTTTATAATGAAATTTGTTGAATAGTTTTTAACTTTGATCATTTTATTGTGGTTTTAATTGTGAACTTGTTGAGTTTATTAACTTGGAACATTTTTTTATGTTTTATTAGTGAAAGTGTTGAGTTTTTTAACTTGGAACTTATTTATCCTTTTTATTCAGAAATTGTTGAATTTTCTAACTTGGATTTTTTTTATTGTTTTTATAATGAAATTGTTGAGTTGTTTTTAACTTGGATACTTTTTATGGTTCTTATAGTGAAATTGTTTAGTTTTTTAACTTTGAACATTTTTTTATGGTTTTTATAGTGAAATTGTTCAATTTTTTCAGATGGGACATTTTTTTTTTTATAGTAAAAATGTAAAGTGTTTTTAGACTTGGATCTTGGTTTATCATTTTTATTGAGAAATTGCTGAATTTTTTAACTTGAAACTTTTTCTATGCTTTTTAAGTTAAATTATTGGGTTTTAAAACTAGGAACTTTTATTCTTAATGATTTTTATTGCGAAATTGTTGAGTTTTTTAACTTGAAACTTTTTTTATGTTTTTATTAGTGAATGTGTTGAGTTTTTAATCATGGATCTTTTTTTTAATCATTTTTATTGAAAAATTGTAGATTTTTTTTAACTTGGATCAATTTTTGTGTGGTTTTTATAGTGAAATAGTTGAGTTTATTAACTTGGAACTTTTTCTATGCCTTTATTAGTGAAAAGTGTTGAGTTTTTAATCATGGAACTTTTGTTTTTATCATTTTTATTGAGAAATTGTAGTTTTTTTAACTTGAAACTCTTATTTTATGGTTTTTCTAATGAAATTGTTAAGTTGTTTTTAACTTAGATCATTTTTTTGTGGTTTTTATAGTGAAAATGTTGAGTTTTCTAACTTGGAACGTTTTTTATGCTTTTATTAGTGAAAGTGTTGAGTTTTTTTTAACTTGGAACTTATTTATCCTTTTTATTCAGAAATTGTTGAATTTTTTAACTTGGATTTTTTTATAGTTCTTATAATGAAATTGTTGAGTTGTTTTTAACTTGGATAATTTTTATGGTTCTTATAGTGAAATTGTTTAGTTTTTTTTTACTTTGAACATTTTCTTATGGTTTTTATAGTGAAATTGTTCAATGTTTTCAGATGGGACATTTTTTATTTTTTTATAGTAAAAATGTAAAGTGTTTTGAGACTTGGATCTTGTTTTATCATTTTTATTGAGAAATTGTTGAATTTTTTAACTTGAAACTTTTTCTATGCTTTTTAAGTTAATTTGTTGGGTTTTTAAACTAGGAACTTTTATTCTTTTATTGATTTTTATTGCGAAATTGTTGAGTTTTTTAACTTGAAACTTTTTTTATGCTTTTATTAGTGAATGTGTTGAGTTTTTAATCATAGATCTTTTTTTTAATCATTTTCATTGAAAAATTGTAGATTTTTTTTAACTTGGATCATTTTTTTGTGGTTTTTATAGTGAAATTGTTGAGTTTATTAACTTGGAACTTTTTGATTCCTTTATTAGTGAAAGTGTTGAGTTTTTAATCATGGAACTTTTGTTTTTATCATTTTTATTGAGAAATTGTAGTTTTTTTAACTTAAAACTCTTATTTTATGGTTTTTCTAATGAAATTGTTAAGTTGTTTTTAACTTAGATCATTTTTTGTGGTTTTTATAGTGAAAATGTTGAGTTTTCTAACATGGAACATTTTTTATGCTTTTATTAGTGAAAGTGTTGAGTTTTTTTTAACTTGGAACTTTTTTTATCATTTTTACTCAGAAATTGTTGAATTTTTTAACTTGAAACTTTTTTATGCTTTTTATAGTTAAATTGTTAGGTTTTTAAACTAGTAACTTGTATTCTTAATGGTTTTTATAGTGAAATTGTTGAATTTTTTAACTTGGTACTTTTTTATGCTTATTATTGTTAAATTGTTGGGTTTTTAAACTAGGAACTTTTTTATATCATTTTTTTTTGAGAAATTGTCGATTTTTTTATATAGGAACTTTTTATGGTTTTTCTAATGAAATTGTTGAGTTGTTTTTAACTTAGATCATATATAGTGGTTTTTATAGTGAAATTGTTGAGTTGTTTTTAACTTAGATCATTTTATTTTTTGTTTTTATAGTGAAATTGTAAAGTTTAGTAACATGAAACTTTTTTAATGCTTTTATTTGTGAAAGTGTTGAGTTTTTTTAACTTGGAACTTTTTTATCCTTTTTATTCAGAAATTGATGAATTTTTTAACTTGAAACTTTTTTATGCTTTTTATAGTTAAATTGTTAGGTTTTTAAACTAGTAACTTGTATTCTTAATGGTTTTTATAGTGAAATTGTTGAATTTTTTAACTTGGTACTTTTTTATGCTTTTTATTGTTAAATTGTTGGGTTTTTAAACTAGGAACTTTTTTATATCATTTTTTTGAGAAATTGTAGATTTTTTATATAGGATCTTTTTTATGGTTTTTCTAATGAAATTGTTGAGTTGTTTTTAACCTAGATCATATATTGTGGTTTTTATAGTGAAATTGTTGAGTTGTTTTTAACTTAGATAATTTTTTGTGGTTTTTATAGTGAAATTTTAAAGTTTAGTAACATGAAACTTTTTTAATGCTTTTATTTGTGAAGGTGTTGAGTTTTTTTAACTTGGAACTTTTTTATCCTTTTTATTCAGAAATTGTTGAATTATTTAACTTAGATTTTTTTATAGTTTTTATAATGAAATTTGTTGAATAGTTTTTAACTTTGATCATTTTATTGTGGTTTTAATTGTGAACTTGTTGAGTTTATTAACTTGGAACATTTTTTTATGTTTTATTAGTGAAAGTGTTGAGTTTTTTAACTTGGAACTTATTTATCCTTTTTATTCAGAAATTGTTGAATTTTCTAACTTGGATTTTTTTTATAGTTTTTATAATGAAATTGTTGAGTTGTTTTTAACTTGGATACTTTTTATGGTTCTTATAGTGAAATTGTTTAGTTTTTTAACTTTGAACATTTTTTTATGGTTTTTATAGTGAAATTGTTCAATTTTTTCAGATGGGACATTTTTTTTTTATAGTAAAAATGTAAAGTGTTTTTAGACTTGGATCTTGGTTTATCATTTTTATTGAGAAATTGCTGAATTTTTTAACTTGAAACTTTTTCTATGCTTTTTAAGTTAAATTATTGGGTTTTAAAACTAGGAACTTTTATTCTTAATGATTTTTATTGCGAAATTGTTGAGTTTTTTAACTTGAAACTTTTTTTATGTTTTTATTAGTGAATGTGTTGAGTTTTTAATCATGGATCTTTTTTTTAATCATTTTTATTGAAAAATTGTAGATTTTTTTTAACTTGGATCAATTTTTTTGTGGTTTTTATAGTGAAATAGTTGAGTTTATTAACTTGGAACTTTTTCTATGCCTTTATTAGTGAAAGTGTTGAGTTTTTAATCATGGAACTTTTGTTTTTATCATTTTTATTGAGAAATTGTAGTTTTTTTAACTTGAAACTCTTATTTTATGGTTTTTCTAATGAAATTGTTAAGTTGTTTTTAACTTAGATCATTTTTTTGTGGTTTTTATAGTGAAAATGTTGAGTTTTCTAACTTGGAACGTTTTTTATGCTTTTATTAGTGAAAGTGTTGAGTTTTTTTTAACTTGGAACTTATTTATCCTTTTTATTCAGAAATTGTTGAATTTTTTAACTTGGATTTTTTTATAGTTCTTATAATGAAATTGTTGAGTTGTTTTTAACTTGGATAATTTTTATGGTTCTTATAGTGAAATTGTTTAGTTTTTTTTACTTTGAACATTTTCTTATGGTTTTTATAGTGAAATTGTTCAATGTTTTCAGATGGGACATTTTTTATTTTTTTATAGTAAAAATGTAAAGTGTTTTGAGACTTGGATCTTGTTTTATCATTTTTATTGAGAAATTGTTGAATTTTTTAACTTGAAACTTTTTCTATGCTTTTTAAGTTAAATTGTTGGGTTTTTAAACTAGGAACTTTTATTCTTTTATTGATTTTTATTGCGAAATTGTTGAGTTTTTTAACTTGAAACTTTTTTTATGCTTTTATTAGTGAATGTGTTGAGTTTTTAATCATAGATCTTTTTTTTAATCATTTTTATTGAAAAATTGTAGATTTTTTTTAACTTGGATCATTTTTGTGTGGTTTTTATAGTGAAATTGTTGAGTTTATTAACTTGGAACTTTTTGATTCCTTTATTAGTGAAAGTGTTGAGTTTTTAATCATGGAACTTTTGTTTTTATCATTTTTATTGAGAAATTGTAGTTTTTTTAACTTGAAACTCTTATTTTATGGTTTTTCTAATGAAATTGTTAAGTTGTTTTTAACTTAGATCTTTTTTTGTGGTTTTTATAGTGAAAATGTTGAGTTTTCTAACATGGAACATTTTTTATGCTTTTATTAGTGAAAGTGTTGAGTTTTTTTTAACTTGGAACTTTTTTTATCATTTTTACTCAGAAATTGTTGAATTTTTTAACTTGAAACTTTTTTATGCTTTTTATAGTTAAATTGTTAGGTTTTTAAACTAGTAACTTGTATTCTTAATGGTTTTTATAGTGAAATTGTTGAATTTTTTAACTTGGTACTTTTTTATGCTTATTATTGTTAAATTGTTGGGTTTTTAAACTAGGAACTTTTTTATATCATTTTTTTTTTGAGAAATTGTCGATTTTTTTATATAGGAACTTTTTATGGTTTTTCTAATGAAATTGTTGAGTTGTTTTTAACTTAGATCATATATAGTGGTTTTTATAGTGAAATTGTTGAGTTGTTTTTAACTTAGATCATTTTATTTTTTGTTTTTATAGTGAAATTGTAAAGTTTAGTAACATGAAACTTTTTTAATGCTTTTATTTGTGAAAGTGTTGAGTTTTTTTAACTTGGAACTTTTTTATCCTTTTTATTCAGAAATTGATGAATTTTTTAACTTGAAACTTTTTTATGCTTTTTATAGTTAAATTGTTAGGTTTTTAAACTAGTAACTTGTATTCTTAATGGTTTTTATAGTGAAATTGTTGAATTTTTTAACTTGGTACTTTTTTATGCTTTTTATTGTTAAATTGTTGGGTTTTTAAACTAGGAACTTTTTTATATCATTTTTTTGAGAAATTGTAGATTTTTTATATAGGATCTTTTTTATGGTTTTTCTAATGAAATTGTTGAGTTGTTTTTAACCTAGATCATATATTGTGGTTTTTATAGTGAAATTGTTGAGTTGTTTTTAACTTAGATAATTTTTTGTGGTTTTTATAGTGAAATTTTAAAGTTTAGTAACATGAAACTTTTTTAATGCTTTTATTTGTGAAGGTGTTGAGTTTTTTTAACTTGGAACTTTTTTATCCTTTTTATTCAGAAATTGTTGAATTATTTAACTTAGATTTTTTTATAGTTTTTATAATGAAATTTGTTGAATAGTTTTTAACATTGATCATTTTATTGTGGTTTTAATTGTGAACTTGTTGAGTTTATTAACTTGGAACAATTTTTTATGTTTTATTAGTGAAAGTGTTGAGTTTTTTAACTTGGAACTTATTTATCCTTTTTATTCAGAAATTGTTGAATTTTCTAACTTGGATTTTTTTTATAGTTTTTATAATGAAATTGTTGAGTTGTTTTTAACTTGGATACTTTTTATGGTTCTTATAGTGAAATTGTTTAGTTTTTTAACTTTGAACATTTTTTTATGGTTTTTATAGTGAAATTGTTCAATTTTTTCAGATGGGACATTTTTTTTTTTATAGTAAAAATGTAAAGTGTTTTTAGACTTGGATCTTGGTTTATCATTTTTATTGAGAAATTGCTGAATTTTTTAACTTGAAACTTTTTCAATGCTTTTTAAGTTAAATTATTGGGTTTTAAAACTAGGAACTTTTATTCTTAATGATTTTTATTGCGAAATTGTTGAGTTTTTTAACTTGAAACTTTTTTTATGTTTTTATTAGTGAATGTGTTGAGTTTTTAATCATGGATCTTTTTTTTAATCATTTTTATTGAAAAATTGTAGATTTTTTTTAACTTGGATCAATTTTTTTGTGGTTTTTATAGTGAAATAGTTGAGTTTATTAACTTGGAACTTTTTCTATGCCTTTATTAGTGAAAGTGTTGAGTTTTTAATCATGGAACTTTTGTTTTTATCATTTTTATTGAGAAATTGTAGTTTTTTTAACTTGAAACTCTTATTTTATGGTTTTTCTAATGAAATTGTTAAGTTGTTTTTAACTTAGATCATTTTTTTGTGGTTTTTATAGTGAAAATGTTGAGTTTTCTAACTTGGAACGTTTTTTATGCTTTTATTAGTGAAAGTGTTGAGTTTTTTTTAACTTGGAACTTATTTATCCTTTTTATTCAGAAATTGTTGAATTTTTTAACTTGGATTTTTTTATAGTTCTTATAATGAAATTGTTGAGTTGTTTTTAACTTGGATAATTTTTATGGTTCTTATAGTGAAATTGTTTAGTTTTTTTTACTTTGAACATTTTCTTATGGTTTTTATAGTGAAATTGTTCAATGTTTTCAGATGGGACATTTTTTATTTTTTTATAGTAAAAATGTAAAGTGTTTTGAGACTTGGATCTTGTTTTATCATTTTTATTGAGAAATTGTTGAATTTTTTAACTTGAAACTTTTTCTATGCTTTTTAAGTTAAATTGTTGGGTTTTTAAACTAGGAACTTTTATTCTTTTATTGATTTTTATTGCGAAATTGTTGAGTTTTTTAACTTGAAACTTTTTTTATGCTTTTATTAGTGAATGTGTTGAGTTTTTAATCATAGATCTTTTTTTTAATCATTTTTATTGAAAAATTGTAGATTTTTTTTAACTTGGATCATTTTTGTGTGGTTTTTATAGTGAAATTGTTGAGTTTATTAACTTGGAACTTTTTGATTCCTTTATTAGTGAAAGTGTTGAGTTTTTAATCATGGAACTTTTGTTTTTATCATTTTTATTGAGAAATTGTAGTTTTTTTAACTTGAAACTCTTATTTTATGGTTTTTCTAATGAAATTGTTAAGTTGTTTTTAACTTAGATCTTTTTTTGTGGTTTTTATAGTGAAAATGTTGAGTTTTCTAACATGGAACATTTTTTATGCTTTTATTAGTGAAAGTGTTGAGTTTTTTTTAACTTGGAACTTTTTTTATCATTTTTACTCAGAAATTGTTGAATTTTTTAACTTGAAACTTTTTTATGCTTTTTATAGTTAAATTGTTAGGTTTTTAAACTAGTAACTTGTATTCTTAATGGTTTTTATAGTGAAATTGTTGAATTTTTTAACTTGGTACTTTTTTATGCTTATTATTGTTAAATTGTTGGGTTTTTAAACTAGGAACTTTTTTATATCATTTTTTTTTTGAGAAATTGTCGATTTTTTTATATAGGAACTTTTTATGGTTTTTCTAATGAAATTGTTGAGTTGTTTTTAACTTAGATCATATATAGTGGTTTTTATAGTGAAATTGTTGAGTTGATTTTAACTTAGATCATTTTATTTTTTGTTTTTATAGTGAAATTGTAAAGTTTAGTAACATGAAACTTTTTTAATGCTTTTATTTGTGAAAGTGTTGAGTTTTTTTAACTTGGAACTTTTTTATCCTTTTTATTCAGAAATTGATGAATTTTTTAACTTGAAACTTTTTTATGCTTTTTATAGTTAAATTGTTAGGTTTTTAAACTAGTAACTTGTATTCTTAATGGTTTTTATAGTGAAATTGTTGAATTTTTTAACTTGGTACTTTTTTATGCTTTTTATTGTTAAATTGTTGGGTTTTTAAACTAGGAACTTTTTTATATCATTTTTTTGAGAAATTGTAGATTTTTTATATAGGATCTTTTTTATGGTTTTTCTAATGAAATTGTTGAGTTGTTTTTAACCTAGATCATATATTGTGGTTTTTATAGTGAAATTGTTGAGTTGTTTTTAACTTAGATAATTTTTTGTGGTTTTTATAGTGAAATTTTAAAGTTTAGTAACATGAAACTTTTTTAATGCTTTTATTTGTGAAGGTGTTGAGTTTTTTTAACTTGGAACTTTTTTATCCTTTTTATTCAGAAATTGTTGAATTATTTAACTTAGATTTTTTTATAGTTTTTATAATGAAATTTGTTGAATAGTTTTTAACATTGATCATTTTATTGTGGTTTTAATTGTGAACTTGTTGAGTTTATTAACATGGAACAATTTTTTATGTTTTATTAGTGAAAGTGTTGAGTTTTTTAACTTGGAACTTATTTATCCTTTTTATTCAGAAATTGTTGAATTTTCTAACTTGGATTTTTTTTATAGTTTTTATAATGAAATTGTTGAGTTGTTTTTAACTTGGATACTTTTTATGGTTCTTATAGTGAAATTGTTTAGTTTTTTAACTTTGAACATTTTTTTTATGGTTTTTATAGTGAAATTGTTCAATTTTTTCAGATGGGACATTTTTTTTTTTATAGTAAAAATGTAAAGTGTTTTTAGACTTGGATCTTGGTTTATCATTTTTATTGAGAAATTGCTGAATTTTTTAACTTGAAACTTTTTCTATGCTTTTTAAGTTAAATTATTGGGTTTTAAAACTAGGAACTTTTATTCTTAATGATTTTTATTGCGAAATTGTTGAGTTTTTTAACTTGAAACTTTTTTTATGTTTTTATTAGTGAATGTGTTGAGTTTTTAATCATGGATCTTTTTTTTAATCATTTTTATTGAAAAATTGTAGATTTTTTTTAACTTGGATCAATTTTTTTGTGGTTTTTATAGTGAAATAGTTGAGTTTATTAACTTGGAACTTTTTCTATGCCTTTATTAGTGAAAGTGTTGAGTTTTTAATCATGGAACTTTTGTTTTTATCATTTTTATTGAGAAATTGTAGTTTTTTTAACTTGAAACTCTTATTTTATGGTTTTTCTAATGAAATTGTTAAGTTGTTTTTAACTTAGATCATTTTTTTGTGGTTTTTATAGTGAAAATGTTGAGTTTTCTAACTTGGAACGTTTTTTATGCTTTTCTTAGTGAAAGTGTTGAGTTTTTTTTAACTTGGAACTTATTTATCCTTTTTATTCAGAAATTGTTGAATTTTTTAACTTGGATTTTTTTATAGTTCTTATAATGAAATTGTTGAGTTGTTTTTAACTTGGATAATTTTTATGGTTCTTATAGTGAAATTGTTTAGTTTTTTTTACTTTGAACATTTTCTTATGGTTTTTATAGTGAAATTGTTCAATGTTTTCAGATGGGACATTTTTTATTTTTTTATAGTAAAAATGTAAAGTGTTTTGAGACTTGGATCTTGTTTTATCATTTTTATTGAGAAATTGTTGAATTTTTTAACTTGAAACTTTTTCTATGCTTTTTAAGTTAAATTGTTGGGTTTTTAAACTAGGAACTTTTATTCTTTTATTGATTTTTATTGCGAAATTGTTGAGTTTTTTAACTTGAAACTTTTTTTATGCTTTTATTAGTGAATGTGTTGAGTTTTTAATCATAGATCTTTTTTTTAATCATTTTTATTGAAAAATTGTAGATTTTTTTTAACTTGGATCATTTTTGTGTGGTTTTTATAGTGAAATTGTTGAGTTTATTAACTTGGAACTTTTTGATTCCTTTATTAGTGAAAGTGTTGAGTTTTTAATCATGGAACTTTTGTTTTTATCATTTTTATTGAGAAATTGTAGTTTTTTTAACTTGAAACTCTTATTTTATGGTTTTTCTAATGAAATTGTTAAGTTGTTTTTAACTTAGATCTTTTTTTGTGGTTTTTATAGTGAAAATGTTGAGTTTTCTAACATGGAACATTTTTTATGCTTTTATTAGTGAAAGTGTTGAGTTTTTTTTAACTTGGAACTTTTTTTATCATTTTTACTCAGAAATTGTTGAATTTTTTAACTTGAAACTTTTTTATGCTTTTTATAGTTAAATTGTTAGGTTTTTAAACTAGTAACTTGTATTCTTAATGGTTTTTATAGTGAAATTGTTGAATTTTTTAACTTGGTACTTTTTTATGCTTATTATTGTTAAATTGTTGGGTTTTTAAACTAGGAACTTTTTTATATCATTTTTTTTTTGAGAAATTGTCGATTTTTTTATATAGGAACTTTTTATGGTTTTTCTAATGAAATTGTTGAGTTGTTTTTAACTTAGATCATATATAGTGGTTTTTATAGTGAAATTGTTGAGTTGTTTTTAACTTAGATCATTTTATTTTTTGTTTTTATAGTGAAATTGTAAAGTTTAGTAACATGAAACTTTTTTAATGCTTTTATTTGTGAAAGTGTTGAGTTTTTTTAACTTGGAACTTTTTTATCCTTTTTATTCAGAAATTGATGAATTTTTTAACTTGAAACTTTTTTATGCTTTTTATAGTTAAATTGTTAGGTTTTTAAACTAGTAACTTGTATTCTTAATGGTTTTTATAGTGAAATTGTTGAATTTTTTAACTTGGTACTTTTTTATGCTTTTTATTGTTAAATTGTTGGGTTTTTAAACTAGGAACTTTTTTATATCATTTTTTTGAGAAATTGTAGATTTTTTATATAGGATCTTTTTTATGGTTTTTCTAATGAAATTGTTGAGTTGTTTTTAACCTAGATCATATATTGTGGTTTTTATAGTGAAATTGTTGAGTTGTTTTTAACTTAGATAATTTTTTGTGGTTTTTATAGTGAAATTTTAAAGTTTAGTAACATGAAACTTTTTTAATGCTTTTATTTGTGAAGGTGTTGAGTTTTTTTAACTTGGAACTTTTTTATCCTTTTTATTCAGAAATTGTTGAATTATTTAACTTAGATTTTTTTATAGTTTTTATAATGAAATTTGTTGAATAGTTTTTAACATTGATCATTTTATTGTGGTTTGAATTGTGAACTTGTTGAGTTTATTAACTTGGAACAATTTTTTATGTTTTATTAGTGAAAGTGTTGAGTTTTTTAACTTGGAACTTATTTATCCTTTTTATTCAGAAATTGTTGAATTTTCTAACTTGGATTTTTTTTATAGTTTTTATAATGAAATTGTTGAGTTGTTTTTAACTTGGATACTTTTTATGGTTCTTATAGTGAAATTGTTTAGTTTTTTAACTTTGAACATTTTTTTATGGTTTTTATAGTGAAATTGTTCAATTTTTTCAGATGGGACATTTTTTTTTTATAGTAAAAATGTAAAGTGTTTTTAGACTTGGATCTTGGTTTATCATTTTTATTGAGAAATTGCTGAATTTTTTAACTTGAAACTTTTTCTATGCTTTTTAAGTTAAATTATTGGGTTTTAAAACTAGGAACTTTTATTCTTAATGATTTTTATTGCGAAATTGTTGAGTTTTTTAACTTGAAACTTTTTTTATGTTTTTATTAGTGAATGTGTTGAGTTTTTAATCATGGATCTTTTTTTTAATCATTTTTATTGAAAAATTGTAGATTTTTTTTAACTTGGATCAATTTTTTTGTGGTTTTTATAGTAAAATAGTTGAGTTTATTAACTTGGAACTTTTTCTATGCCTTTATTAGTGAAAGTGTTGAGTTTTTAATCATGGAACTTTTGTTTTTATCATTTTTATTGAGAAATTGTAGTTTTTTTAACTTGAAACTCTTATTTTATGGTTTTTCTAATGAAATTGTTAAGTTGTTTTTAACTTAGATCATTTTTTTGTGGTTTTTATAGTGAAAATGTTGAGTTTTCTAACTTGGAACGTTTTTTATGCTTTTATTAGTGAAAGTGTTGAGTTTTTTTTAACTTGGAACTTATTTATCCTTTTTATTCAGAAATTGTTGAATTTTTTAACTTGGATTTTTTTATAGTTCTTATAATGAAATTGTTGAGTTGTTTTTAACTTGGATAATTTTTATGGTTCTTATAGTGAAATTGTTTAGTTTTTTTTACTTTGAACATTTTCTTATGGTTTTTATAGTGAAATTGTTCAATGTTTTCAGATGGGACATTTTTTATTTTTTTATAGTAAAAATGTAAAGTGTTTTGAGACTTGGATCTTGTTTTATCATTTTTATTGAGAAATTGTTGAATTTTTTAACTTGAAACTTTTTCTATGCTTTTTAAGTTAAATTGTTGGGTTTTTAAACTAGGAACTTTTATTCTTTTATTGATTTTTATTGCGAAATTGTTGAGTTTTTTAACTTGAAACTTTTTTTATGCTTTTATTAGTGAATGTGTTGAGTTTTTAATCATAGATCTTTTTTTTAATCATTTTTATTGAAAAATTGTAGATTTTTTTTAACTTGGATCATTTTTGTGTGGTTTTTATAGTGAAATTGTTGAGTTTATTAACTTGGAACTTTTTGATTCCTTTATTAGTGAAAGTGTTGAGTTTTTAATCATGGAACTTTTGTTTTTATCATTTTTATTGAGAAATTGTAGTTTTTTTAACTTGAAACTCTTATTTTATGGTTTTTCTAATGAAATTGTTAAGTTGTTTTTAACTTAGATCATTTTTTGTGGTTTTTATAGTGAAAATGTTGAGTTTTCTAACATGGAACATTTTTTATGCTTTTATTAGTGAAAGTGTTGAGTTTTTTTTAACTTGGAACTTTTTTTATCATTTTTACTCAGAAATTGTTGAATTTTTTAACTTGAAACTTTTTTATGCTTTTTATAGTTAAATTGTTAGGTTTTTAAACTAGTAACTTGTATTCTTAAAGGTTTTTATAGTGAAATTGTTGAATTTTTTAACTTGGTACTTTTTTATGCTTATTATTGTTAAATTGTTGGGTTTTTAAACTAGGAACTTTTTTATATCATTTTTTTTTTGAGAAATTGTCGATTTTTTTATATAGGAACTTTTTATGGTTTTTCTAATGAAATTGTTGAGTTGTTTTTAACTTAGATCATATATAGTGGTTTTTATAGTGAAATTGTTGAGTTGTTTTTAACTTAGATCATTTTATTTTTTGTTTTTATAGTGAAATTGTAAAGTTTAGTAACATGAAACTTTTTTAATGCTTTTATTTGTGAAAGTGTTGAGTTTTTTTAACTTGGAACTTTTTTATCCTTTTTATTCAGAAATTGATGAATTTTTTAACTTGAAACTTTTTTATGCTTTTTATAGTTAAATTGTTAGGTTTTTAAACTAGTAACTTGTATTCTTAATGGTTTTTATAGTGAAATTGTTGAATTTTTTAACTTGGTACTTTTTTATGCTTTTTATTGTTAAATTGTTGGGTTTTTAAACTAGGAACTTTTTTATATCATTTTTTTGAGAAATTGTAGATTTTTTATATAGGATCTTTTTTATGGTTTTTCTAATGAAATTGTTGAGTTGTTTTTAACCTAGATCATATATTGTGGTTTTTATAGTGAAATTGTTGAGTTGTTTTTAACTTAGATAATTTTTTGTGGTTTTTATAGTGAAATTTTAAAGTTTAGTAACATGAAACTTTTTTAATGCTTTTATTTGTGAAGGTGTTGAGTTTTTTTAACTTGGAACTTTTTTATCCTTTTTATTCAGAAATTGTTGAATTATTTAACTTAGATTTTTTTATAGTTTTTATAATGAAATTTGTTGAATAGTTTTTAACTTTGATCATTTTATTGTGGTTTTAATTGTGAACTTGTTGAGTTTATTAACTTGGAACATTTTTTTATGTTTTATTAGTGAAAGTGTTGAGTTTTTTAACTTGGAACTTATTTATCCTTTTTATTCAGAAATTGTTGAATTTTCTAACTTGGATTTTTTTTATAGTTTTTATAATGAAATTGTTGAGTTGTTTTTAACTTGGATACTTTTTATGGTTCTTATAGTGAAATTGTTTAGTTTTTTAACTTTGAACATTTTTTTATGGTTTTTATAGTGAAATTGTTCAATTTTTTCAGATGGGACATTTTTTTTTTTATAGTAAAAATGTAAAGTGTTTTTAGACTTGGATCTTGGTTTATCATTTTTATTGAGAAATTGCTGAATTTTTTAACTTGAAACTTTTTCTATGCTTTTTAAGTTAAATTATTGGGTTTTAAAACTAGGAACTTTTATTCTTAATGATTTTTATTGCGAAATTGTTGAGTTTTTTAACTTGAAACTTTTTTTATGTTTTTATTAGTGAATGTGTTGAGTTTTTAATCATGGATCTTTTTTTTAATCATTTTTATTGAAAAATTGTAGATTATTTTTAACTTGGATCAATTTTTTTGTGGTTTTTATAGTGAAATAGTTGAGTTTATTAACTTGGAACTTTTTCTATGCCTTTATTAGTGAAAGTGTTGAGTTTTTAATCATGGAACTTTTGTTTTTATCATTTTTATTGAGAAATTGTAGTTTTTTTAACTTGAAACTCTTATTTTATGGTTTTTCTAATGAAATTGTTAAGTTGTTTTTAACTTAGATCATTTTTTTTGTGGTTTTTATAGTGAAAATGTTGAGTTTTCTAACTTGGAACGTTTTTTATGCTTTTATTAGTGAAAGTGTTGAGTTTTTTTTAACTTGGAACTTATTTATCCTTTTTATTCAGAAATTGTTGAATTTTTTAACTTGGATTTTTTTATAGATCTTATAATGAAATTGTTGAGTTGTTTTTAACTTGGATAATTTTTATGGTTCTTATAGTGAAATTGTTTAGTTTTTTTTACTTTGAACATTTTCTTATGGTTTTTATAGTGAAATTGTTCAATGTTTTCAGATGGGACATTTTTTATTTTTTTATAGTAAAAATGTAAAGTGTTTTGAGACTTGGATCTTGTTTTATCATTTTTATTGAGAAATTGTTGAATTTTTTAACTTGAAACTTTTTCTATGCTTTTTAAGTTAAATTGTTGGGTTTTTAAACTAGGAACTTTTATTCTTTTATTGATTTTTATTGCGAAATTGTTGAGTTTTTTAACTTGAAACTTTTTTTATGCTTTTATTAGTGAATGTGTTGAGTTTTTAATCATAGATCTTTTTTTTAATCATTTTTATTGAAAAATTGTAGATTTTTTTTAACTTGGATCATTTTTGTGTGGTTTTTATAGTGAAATTGTTGAGTTTATTAACTTGGAACTTTTTGATTCCTTTATTAGTGAAAGTGTTGAGTTTTTAATCATGGAACTTTTGTTTTTATCATTTTTATTGAGAAATTGTAGTTTTTTTAACTTGAAACTCTTATTTTATGGTTTTTCTAATGAAATTGTTAAGTTGTTTATAACTTAGATCATTTTTTTTGTGGTTTTTATAGTGAAAATGTTGAGTTTTCTAACTTGGAACGTTTTTTATGCTTTTATTAGTGAAAGTGTTGAGTTTTTTTTAACTTGGAACTTATTTATCCTTTTTATTCAGAAATTGTTGAATTTTTTAACTTGGATTTTTTTATAGTTCTTATAATGAAATTGTTGAGTTGTTTTTAACTTGGATAATTTTTATGGTTCTTATAGTGAAATTGTTTAGTTTTTTTTACTTTGAACATTTTCTTATGGTTTTTATAGTGAAATTGTTCAATGTTTTCAGATGGGACATTTTTTATTTTTTTATAGTAAAAATGTAAAGTGTTTTGAGACTTGGATCTTGTTTTATCATTTTTATTGAGAAATTGTTGAATTTTTTAACTTGAAACTTTTTCTATGCTTTTTAAGTTAAATTGTTGGGTTTTTAAACTAGGAACTTTTATTCTTTTATTGATTTTTATTGCGAAATTGTTGAGTTTTTTAACTTGAAACTTTTTTTATGCTTTTATTAGTGAATGTGTTGAGTTTTTAATCATAGATCTTTTTTTTAATCATTTTTATTGAAAAATTGTAGATTTTTTTTAACTTGGATCATTTTTGTGTGGTTTTTATAGTGAAATTGTTGAGTTTATTAACTTGGAACTTTTTGATTCCTTTATTAGTGAAAGTGTTGAGTTTTTAATCATGGAACTTTTGTTTTTATCATTTTTATTGAGAAATTGTAGTTTTTTTAACTTGAAACTCTTATTTTATGGTTTTTCTAATGAAATTGTTAAGTTGTTTTTAACTTAGATCATTTTTTGTGGTTTTTATAGTGAAAATGTTGAGTTTTCTAACATGGAACATTTTTTATGCTTTTATTAGTGAAAGTGTTGAGTTTTTTTTAACTTGGAACTTTTTTTATCATTTTTACTCAGAAATTGTTGAATTTTTTAACTTGAAACTTTTTTATGCTTTTTATAGTTAAATTGTTAGGTTTTTAAACTAGTAACTTGTATTCTTAAAGGTTTTTATAGTGAAATTGTTGAATTTTTTAACTTGGTACTTTTTTATGCTTATTATTGTTAAATTGTTGGGTTTTTAAACTAGGAACTTTTTTATATCATTTTTTTTTTGAGAAATTGTCGATTTTTTTATATAGGAACTTTTTATGGTTTTTCTAATGAAATTGTTGAGTTGTTTTTAACTTAGATCATATATAGTGGTTTTTATAGTGAAATTGTTGAGTTGTTTTTAACTTAGATCATTTTATTTTTTGTTTTTATAGTGAAATTGTAAAGTTTAGTAACATGAAACTTTTTTAATGCTTTTATTTGTGAAAGTGTTGAGTTTTTTTAACTTGGAACTTTTTTATCCTTTTTATTCAGAAATTGATGAATTTTTTAACTTGAAACTTTTTTATGCTTTTTATAGTTAAATTGTTAGGTTTTTAAACTAGTAACTTGTATTCTTAATGGTTTTTATAGTGAAATTGTTGAATTTTTTAACTTGGTACTTTTTTATGCTTTTTATTGTTAAATTGTTGGGTTTTTAAACTAGGAACTTTTTTATATCATTTTTTTGAGAAATTGTAGATTTTTTATATAGGATCTTTTTTATGGTTTTTCTAATGAAATTGTTGAGTTGTTTTTAACCTAGATCATATATTGTGGTTTTTATAGTGAAATTGTTGAGTTGTTTTTAACTTAGATAATTTTTTGTGGTTTTTATAGTGAAATTTTAAAGTTTAGTAACATGAAACTTTTTTAATGCTTTTATTTGTGAAGGTGTTGAGTTTTTTTAACTTGGAACTTTTTTATCCTTTTTATTCAGAAATTGTTGAATTATTTAACTTAGATTTTTTTATAGTTTTTATAATGAAATTTGTTGAATAGTTTTTAACTTTGATCATTTTATTGTGGTTTTAATTGTGAACTTGTTGAGTTTATTAACTTGGAACATTTTTTTATGTTTTATTAGTGAAAGTGTTGAGTTTTTTAACTTGGAACTTATTTATCCTTTTTATTCAGAAATTGTTGAATTTTCTAACTTGGATTTTTTTTATAGTTTTTATAATGAAATTGTTGAGTTGTTTTTAACTTGGATACTTTTTATGGTTCTTATAGTGAAATTGTTTAGTTTTTTAACTTTGAACATTTTTTTATGGTTTTTATAGTGAAATTGTTCAATTTTTTCAGATGGGACATTTTTTTTTTATAGTAAAAATGTAAAGTGTTTTTAGACTTGGATCTTGGTTTATCATTTTTATTGAGAAATTGCTGAATTTTTTAACTTGAAACTTTTTCTATGCTTTTTAAGTTAAATTATTGGGTTTTAAAACTAGGAACTTTTATTCTTAATGATTTTTATTGCGAAATTGTTGAGTTTTTTAACTTGAAACTTTTTTTATGTTTTTATTAGTGAATGTGTTGAGTTTTTAATCATGGATCTTTTTTTTAATCATTTTTATTGAAAAATTGTAGATTTTTTTTAACTTGGATCAATTTTTTTGTGGTTTTTATAGTGAAATAGTTGAGTTTATTAACTTGGAACTTTTTCTATGCCTTTATTAGTGAAAGTGTTGAGTTTTTAATCATGGAACTTTTGTTTTTATCATTTTTATTGAGAAATTGTAGTTTTTTTAACTTGAAACTCTTATTTTATGGTTTTTCTAATGAAATTGTTAAGTTGTTTTTAACTTAGATCATTTTTTTTGTGGTTTTTATAGTGAAAATGTTGAGTTTTCTAACTTGGAACGTTTTTTATGCTTTTATTAGTGAAAGTGTTGAGTTTTTTTTAACTTGGAACTTATTTATCCTTTTTATTCAGAAATTGTTGAATTTTTTAACTTGGATTTTTTTATAGTTCTTATAATGAAATTGTTGAGTTGTTTTTAACTTGGATAATTTTTATGGTTCTTATAGTGAAATTGTTTAGTTTTTTTTACTTTGAACATTTTCTTATGGTTTTTATAGTGAAATTGTTCAATGTTTTCAGATGGGACATTTTTTATTTTTTTATAGTAAAAATGTAAAGTGTTTTGAGACTTGGATCTTGTTTTATCATTTTTATTGAGAAATTGTTGAATTTTTTAACTTGAAACTTTTTCTATGCTTTTTAAGTTAAATTGTTGGGTTTTTAAACTAGGAACTTTTATTCTTTTATTGATTTTTATTGCGAAATTGTTGAGTTTTTTAACTTGAAACTTTTTTTATGCTTTTATTAGTGAATGTGTTGAGTTTTTAATCATAGATCTTTTTTTTAATCATTTTTATTGAAAAATTGTAGATTTTTTTTAACTTGGATCATTTTTGGGTGGTTTTTATAGTGAAATTGTTGAGTTTATTAACTTGGAACTTTTTGATTCCTTTATTAGTGAAAGTGTTGAGTTTTTAATCATGGAACTTTTGTTTTTATCATTTTTATTGAGAAATTGTAGTTTTTTTAACTTGAAACTCTTATTTTATGGTTTTTCTAATGAAATTGTTAAGTTGTTTTTAACTTAGATCATTTTTTGTGGTTTTTATAGTGAAAATGTTGAGTTTTCTAACATGGAACATTTTTTATGCTTTTATTAGTGAAAGTGTTGAGTTTTTTTTAACTTGGAACTTTTTTTATCATTTTTACTCAGAAATTGTTGAATTTTTTAACTTGAAACTTTTTTATGCTTTTTATAGTTAAATTGTTAGGTTTTTAAACTAGTAACTTGTATTCTTAATGGTTTTTATAGTGAAATTGTTGAATTTTTTAACTTGGTACTTTTTTATGCTTATTATTGTTAAATTGTTGGGTTTTTAAACTAGGAACTTTTTTATATCATTTTTTTTTTTGAGAAATTGTCGATTTTTTTATATAGGAACTTTTTATGGTTTTTCTAATGAAATTGTTGAGTTGTTTTTAACTTAGATCATATATAGTGGTTTTTATAGTGAAATTGTTGAGTTGTTTTTAACTTAGATCATTTTATTTTTTGTTTTTATAGTGAAATTGTAAAGTTTAGTAACATGAAACTTTTTTAATGCTTTTATTTGTGAAAGTGTTGAGTTTTTTTAACTTGGAACTTTTTTATCCTTTTTATTCAGAAATTGATGAATTTTTTAACTTGAAACTTTTTTATGCTTTTTATAGTTAAATTGTTAGGTTTTTAAACTAGTAACTTGTATTCTTAATGGTTTTTATAGTGAAATTGTTGAATTTTTTAACTTGGTACTTTTTTATGCTTTTTATTGTTAAATTGTTGGGTTTTTAAACTAGGAACTTTTTTATATCATTTTTTTGAGAAATTGTAGATTTTTTATATAGGATCTTTTTTATGGTTTTTCTAATGAAATTGTTGAGTTGTTTTTAACCTAGATCATATATTGTGGTTTTTATAGTGAAATTGTTGAGTTGTTTTTAACTTAGATAATTTTTTGTGGTTTTTATAGTGAAATTTTAAAGTTTAGTAACATGAAACTTTTTTAATGCTTTTATTTGTGAAGGTGTTGAGTTTTTTTAACTTGGAACTTTTTTATCCTTTTTATTCAGAAATTGTTGAATTATTTAACTTAGATTTTTTTATAGTTTTTATAATGAAATTTGTTGAATAGTTTTTAACTTTGATCATTTTATTGTGGTTTTAATTGTGAACTTGTTGAGTTTATTAACTTGGAACATTTTTTTATGTTTTATTAGTGAAAGTGTTGAGTTTTTTAACTTGGAACTTATTTATCCTTTTTATTCAGAAATTGTTGAATTTTCTAACTTGGATTTTTTTTATAGTTTTTATAATGAAATTGTTGAGTTGTTTTTAACTTGGATACTTTTTATGGTTCTTATAGTGAAATTGTTTAGTTTTTTAACTTTGAACATTTTTTTATGGTTTTTATAGTGAAATTGTTCAATTTTTTCAGATGGGACATTTTTTTTTTTATAGTAAAAATGTAAAGTGTTTTTAGACTTGGATCTTGGTTTATCATTTTTATTGAGAAATTGCTGAATTTTTTAACTTGAAACTTTTTCTATGCTTTTTAAGTTAAATTATTGGGTTTTAAAACTAGGAACTTTTATTCTTAATGATTTTTATTGCGAAATTGTTGAGTTTTTTAACTTGAAACTTTTTTTATGTTTTTATTAGTGAATGTGTTGAGTTTTTAATCATGGATCTTTTTTTTAATCATTTTTATTGAAAAATTGTAGATTTTTTTTAACTTGGATCAATTTTTTTGTGGTTTTTATAGTGAAATAGTTGAGTTTATTAACTTGGAACTTTTTCTATGCCTTTATTAGTGAAAGTGTTGAGTTTTTAATCATGGAACTTTTGTTTTTATCATTTTTATTGAGAAATTGTAGTTTTTTTAACTTGAAACTCTTATTTTATGGTTTTTCTAATGAAATTGTTAAGTTGTTTTTAACTTAGATCATTTTTTTTGTGGTTTTTATAGTGAAAATGTTGAGTTTTCTAACTTGGAACGTTTTTTATGCTTTTATTAGTGAAAGTGTTGAGTTTTTTTTAACTTGGAACTTATTTATCCTTTTTATTCAGAAATTGTTGAATTTTTTAACTTGGATTTTTTTATAGTTCTTATAATGAAATTGTTGAGTTGTTTTTAACTTGGATAATTTTTATGGTTCTTATAGTGAAATTGTTTAGTTTTTTTTACTTTGAACATTTTCTTATGGTTTTTATAGTGAAATTGTTCAATGTTTTCAGATGGGACATTTTTTATTTTTTTATAGTAAAAATGTAAAGTGTTTTGAGACTTGGATCTTGTTTTATCATTTTTATTGAGAAATTGTTGAATTTTTTAACTTGAAACTTTTTCTATGCTTTTTAAGTTAAATTGTTGGGTTTTTAAACTAGGAACTTTTATTCTTTTATTGATTTTTATTGCGAAATTGTTGAGTTTTTTAACTTGAAACTTTTTTTATGCTTTTATTAGTGAATGTGTTGAGTTTTTAATCATAGATCTTTTTTTTAATCATTTTTATTGAAAAATTGTAGATTTTTTTTAACTTGGATCATTTTTGTGTGGTTTTTATAGTGAAATTGTTGAGTTTATTAACTTGGAACTTTTTGATTCCTTTATTAGTGAAAGTGTTGAGTTTTTAATCATGGAACTTTTGTTTTTATCATTTTTATTGAGAAATTGTAGTTTTTTTAACTTGAAACTCTTATTTTATGGTTTTTCTAATGAAATTGTTAAGTTGTTTTTAACTTAGATCATTTTTTGTGGTTTTTATAGTGAAAATGTTGAGTTTTCTAACATGGAACATTTTTTATGCTTTTATTAGTGAAAGTGTTGAGTTTTTTTTAACTTGGAACTTTTTTTATCATTTTTACTCAGAAATTGTTGAATTTTTTAACTTGAAACTTTTTTATGCTTTTTATAGTTAAATTGTTAGGTTTTTAAACTAGTAACTTGTATTCTTAATGGTTTTTATAGTGAAATTGTTGAATTTTTTAACTTGGTACTTTTTTATGCTTATTATTGTTAAATTGTTGGGTTTTTAAACTAGGAACTTTTTTATATCATTTTTTTTTGAGAAATTGTCGATTTTTTTATATAGGAACTTTTTATGGTTTTTCTAATGAAATTGTTGAGTTGTTTTTAACTTAGATCATATATAGTGGTTTTTATAGTGAAATTGTTGAGTTGTTTTTAACTTAGATCATTTTATTTTTTGTTTTTATAGTGAAATTGTAAAGTTTAGTAACATGAAACTTTTTTAATGCTTTTATTTGTGAAAGTGTTGAGTTTTTTTAACTTGGAACTTTTTTATCCTTTTTATTCAGAAATTGATGAATTTTTTTACTTGAAACTTTTTTATGCTTTTTATAGTTAAATTGTTAGGTTTTTAAACTAGTAACTTGTATTCTTAATGGTTTTTATAGTGAAATTGTTGAATTTTTTAACTTGGTACTTTTTTATGCTTTTTATTGTTAAATTGTTGGGTTTTTAAACTAGGAACTTTTTTATATCATTTTTTTGAGAAATTGTAGATTTTTTATATAGGATCTTTTTTATGGTTTTTCTAATGAAATTGTTGAGTTGTTTTTAACCTAGATCATATATTGTGGTTTTTATAGTGAAATTGTTGAGTTGTTTTTAACTTAGATAATTTTTTGTGGTTTTTATAGTGAAATTTTAAAGTTTAGTAACATGAAACTTTTTTAATGCTTTTATTTGTGAAGGTGTTGAGTTTTTTTAACTTGGAACTTTTTTATCCTTTTTATTCAGAAATTGTTGAATTATTTAACTTAGATTTTTTTATAGTTTTTATAATGAAATTTGTTGAATAGTTTTTAACTTTGATCATTTTATTGTGGTTTTAATTGTGAACTTGTTGAGTTTATTAACTTGGAACATTTTTTTATGTTTTATTAGTGAAAGTGTTGAGTTTTTTAACTTGGAACTTATTTATCCTTTTTATTCAGAAATTGTTGAATTTTCTAACTTGGATTTTTTTTATAGTTTTTATAATGAAATTGTTGAGTTGTTTTTAACTTGGATACTTTTTATGGTTCTTATAGTGAAATTGTTTAGTTTTTTAACTTTGAACATTTTTATATGGTTTTTATAGTGAAATTGTTCAATTTTTTCAGATGGGACATTTTTTTTTTATAGTAAAAATGTAAAGTGTTTTTAGACTTGGATCTTGGTTTATCATTTTTATTGAGAAATTGCTGAATTTTTTAACTTGAAACTTTTTCTATGCTTTTTAAGTTAAATTATTGGGTTTTAAAACTAGGAACTTTTATTCTTAATGATTTTTATTGCGAAATTGTTGAGTTTTTTAACTTGAAACTTTTTTTATGTTTTTATTAGTGAATGTGTTGAGTTTTTAATCATGGATCTTTTTTTTAATCATTTTTATTGAAAAATTGTAGATTTTTTTTAACTTGGATCAATTTTTTTGTGGTTTTTATAGTGAAATAGTTGAGTTTATTAACTTGGAACTTTTTCTATGCCTTTATTAGTGAAAGTGTTGAGTTTTTAATCATGGAACTTTTGTTTTTATCATTTTTATTGAGAAATTGTAGTTTTTTTTAACTTGAAACTCTTATTTTATGGTTTTTCTAATGAAATTGTTAAGTTGTTTTTAACTTAGATCATTTTTTTTGTGGTTTTTATAGTGAAAATGTTGAGTTTTCTAACTTGGAACGTTTTTTATGCTTTTATTAGTGAAAGTGTTGAGTTTTTTTTAACTTGGAACTTATTTATCCTTTTTATTCAGAAATTGTTGAATTTTTTAACTTGGATTTTTTTATAGTTCTTATAATGAAATTGTTGAGTTGTTTTTAACTTGGATAATTTTTATGGTTCTTATAGTGAAATTGTTTAGTTTTTTTTACTTTGAACATTTTCTTATGGTTTTTATAGTGAAATTGTTCAATGTTTTCAGATGGGACATTTTTTATTTTTTTATAGTAAAAATGTAAAGTGTTTTGAGACTTGGATCTTGTTTTATCATTTTTATTGAGAAATTGTTGAATTTTTTAACTTGAAACTTTTTCTATGCTTTTTAAGTTAAATTGTTGGGTTTTTAAACTAGGAACTTTTATTCTTTTATTGATTTTTATTGCGAAATTGTTGAGTTTTTTAACTTGAAACTTTTTTTATGCTTTTATTAGTGAATGTGTTGAGTTTTTAATCATAGATCTTTTTTTTAATCATTTTTATTGAAAAATTGTAGATTTTTTTTAACTTGGATCATTTTTGTGTGGTTTTTATAGTGAAATTGTTGAGTTTATTAACTTGGAACTTTTTGATTCCTTTATTAGTGAAAGTGTTGAGTTTTTAATCATGGAACTTTTGTTTTTATCATTTTTATTGAGAAATTGTAGTTTTTTTAACTTGAAACTCTTATTTTATGGTTTTTCTAATGAAATTGTTAAGTTGTTTTTAACTTAGATCATTTTTTGTGGTTTTTATAGTGAAAATGTTGAGTTTTCTAACATGGAACATTTTTTATGCTTTTATTAGTGAAAGTGTTGAGTTTTTTTTAACTTGGAACTTTTTTTATCATTTTTACTCAGAAATTGTTGAATTTTTTAACTTGAAACTTTTTTATGCTTTTTATAGTTAAATTGTTAGGTTTTTAAACTAGTAACTTGTATTCTTAATGGTTTTTATAGTGAAATTGTTGAATTTTTTAACTTGGTACTTTTTTATGCTTATTATTGTTAAATTGTTGGGTTTTTAAACTAGGAACTTTTTTATATCATTTTTTTTTTTGAGAAATTGTCGATTTTTTTATATAGGAACTTTTTATGGTTTTTCTAATGAAATTGTTGAGTTGTTTTTAACTTAGATCATATATAGTGGTTTTTATAGTGAAATTGTTGAGTTGTTTTTAACTTAGATCATTTTATTTTTTGTTTTTATAGTGAAATTGTAAAGTTTAGTAACATGAAACTTTTTTAATGCTTTTATTTGTGAAAGTGTTGAGTTTTTTTAACTTGGAACTTTTTTATCCTTTTTATTCAGAAATTGATGAATTTTTTAACTTGAAACTTTTTTATGCTTTTTATAGTTAAATTGTTAGGTTTTTAAACTAGTAACTTGTATTCTTAATGGTTTTTATAGTGAAATTGTTGAATTTTTTAACTTGGTACTTTTTTATGCTTTTTATTGTTAAATTGTTGGGTTTTTAAACTAGGAACTTTTTTATATCATTTTTTTGAGAAATTGTAGATTTTTTATATAGGATCTTTTTTATGGTTTTTCTAATGAAATTGTTGAGTTGTTTTTAACCTAGATCATATATTGTGGTTTTTATAGTGAAATTGTTGAGTTGTTTTTAACTTAGATAATTTTTTGTGGTTTTTATAGTGAAATTTTAAAGTTTAGTAACATGAAACTTTTTTAATGCTTTTATTTGTGAAGGTGTTGAGTTTTTTTAACTTGGAACTTTTTTATCCTTTTTATTCAGAAATTGTTGAATTATTTAACTTAGATTTTTTTATAGTTTTTATAATGAAATTTGTTGAATAGTTTTTAACTTTGATCATTTTATTGTGGTTTTAATTGTGAACTTGTTGAGTTTATTAACTTGGAACAATTTTTTATGTTTTATTAGTGAAAGTGTTGAGTTTTTTAACTTGGAACTTATTTATCCTTTTTATTCAGAAATTGTTGAATTTTCTAACTTGGATTTTTTTTATAGTTTTTATAATGAAATTGTTGAGTTGTTTTTAACTTGGATACTTTTTATGGTTCTTATAGTGAAATTGTTTAGTTTTTTAACTTTGAACATTTTTTTATGGTTTTTATAGTGAAATTGTTCAATTTTTTCAGATGGGACATTTTTTTTTTATAGTAAAAATGTAAAGTGTTTTTAGACTTGGATCTTGGTTTATCATTTTTATTGAGAAATTGCTGAATTTTTTAACTTGAAACTTTTTCTATGCTTTTTAAGTTAAATTATTGGGTTTTAAAACTAGGAACTTTTATTCTTAATGATTTTTATTGCGAAATTGTTGAGTTTTTTAACTTGAAACTTTTTTTATGTTTTTATTAGTGAATGTGTTGAGTTTTTAATCATGGATCTTTTTTTTAATCATTTTTATTGAAAAATTGTAGATTTTTTTTAACTTGGATCAATTTTTTTGTGGTTTTTATAGTGAAATAGTTGAGTTTATTAACTTGGAACTTTTTCTATGCCTTTATTAGTGAAAGTGTTGAGTTTTTAATCATGGAACTTTTGTTTTTATCATTTTTATTGAGAAATTGTAGTTTTTTTAACTTGAAACTCTTATTTTATGGTTTTTCTAATGAAATTGTTAAGTTGTTTTTAACTTAGATCATTTTTTTGTGGTTTTTATAGTGAAAATGTTGAGTTTTCTAACTTGGAACGTTTTTTATGCTTTTATTAGTGAAAGTGTTGAGTTTTTTTTAACTTGGAACTTATTTATCCTTTTTATTCAGAAATTGTTGAATTTTTTAACTTGGATTTTTTTATAGTTCTTATAATGAAATTGTTGAGTTGTTTTTAACTTGGATAATTTTTATGGTTCTTATAGTGAAATTGTTTAGTTTTTTTTTACTTTGAACATTTTCTTATGGTTTTTATAGTGAAATTGTTCAATGTTTTCAGATGGGACATTTTTTATTTTTTTATAGTAAAAATGTAAAGTGTTTTGAGACTTGGATCTTGTTTTATCATTTTTATTGAGAAATTGTTGAATTTTTTAACTTGAAACTTTTTCTATGCTTTTTAAGTTAAATTGTTGGGTTTTTAAACTAGGAACTTTTATTCTTTTATTGATTTTTATTGCGAAATTGTTGAGTTTTTTAACTTGAAACTTTTTTTATGCTTTTATTAGTGAATGTGTTGAGTTTTTAATCATAGATCTTTTTTTTAATCATTTTTATTGAAAAATTGTAGATTTTTTTTAACTTGGATCATTTTTGTGTGGTTTTTATAGTGAAATTGTTGAGTTTATTAACTTGGAACTTTTTGATTCCTTTATTAGTGAAAGTGTTGAGTTTTTAATCATGGAACTTTTGTTTTTATCATTTTTATTGAGAAATTGTAGTTTTTTTAACTTGAAACTCTTATTTTATGGTTTTTCTAATGAAATTGTTAAGTTGTTTTTAACTTAGATCATTTTTTGTGGTTTTTATAGTGAAAATGTTGAGTTTTCTAACATGGAACATTTTTTATGCTTTTATTAGTGAAAGTGTTGAGTTTTTTTTAACTTGGAACTTTTTTTATCATTTTTACTCAGAAATTGTTGAATTTTTTAACTTGAAACTTTTTTATGCTTTTTATAGTTAAATTGTTAGGTTTTTAAACTAGTAACTTGTATTCTTAATGGTTTTTATAGTGAAATTGTTGAATTTTTTAACTTGGTACTTTTTTATGCTTATTATTGTTAAATTGTTGGGTTTTTAAACTAGGAACTTTTTTATATCATTTTTTTTTTTGAGAAATTGTCGATTTTTTTATATAGGAACTTTTTATGGTTTTTCTAATGAAATTGTTGAGTTGTTTTTAACTTAGATCATATATAGTGGTTTTTATAGTGAAATTGTTGAGTTGTTTTTAACTTAGATCATTTTATTTTTTGTTTTTATAGTGAAATTGTAAAGTTTAGTAACATGAAACTTTTTTAATGCTTTTATTTGTGAAAGTGTTGAGTTTTTTTAACTTGGAACTTTTTTATCCTTTTTATTCAGAAATTGATGAATTTTTTAACTTGAAACTTTTTTATGCTTTTTATAGTTAAATTGTTAGGTTTTTAAACTAGTAACTTGTATTCTTAATGGTTTTTATAGTGAAATTGTTGAATTTTTTAACTTGGTACTTTTTTATGCTTTTTATTGTTAAATTGTTGGGTTTTTAAACTAGGAACTTTTTTATATCATTTTTTTGAGAAATTGTAGATTTTTTATATAGGATCTTTTTTATGGTTTTTCTAATGAAATTGTTGAGTTGTTTTTAACCTAGATCATATATTGTGGTTTTTATAGTGAAATTGTTGAGTTGTTTTTAACTTAGATAATTTTTTGTGGTTTTTATAGTGAAATTTTAAAGTTTAGTAACATGAAACTTTTTTAATGCTTTTATTTGTGAAGGTGTTGAGTTTTTTTAACTTGGAACTTTTTTATCCTTTTTATTCAGAAATTGTTGAATTATTTAACTTAGATTTTTTTATAGTTTTTATAATGAAATTTGTTGAATAGTTTTTAACTTTGATCATTTTATTGTGGTTTTAATTGTGAACTTGTTGAGTTTATTAACTTGGAACAATTTTTTATGTTTTATTAGTGAAAGTGTTGAGTTTTTTAACTTGGAACTTATTTATCCTTTTTATTCAGAAATTGTTGAATTTTCTAACTTGGATTTTTTTTATAGTTTTTATAATGAAATTGTTGAGTTGTTTTTAACTTGGATACTTTTTATGGTTCTTATAGTGAAATTGTTTAGTTTTTTAACTTTGAACATTTTTTTATGGTTTTTATAGTGAAATTGTTCAATTTTTTCAGATGGGACATTTTTTTTTTTATAGTAAAAATGTAAAGTGTTTTTAGACTTGGATCTTGGTTTATCATTTTTATTGAGAAATTGCTGAATTTTTTAACTTGAAACTTTTTCTATGCTTTTTAAGTTAAATTATTGGGTTTTAAAACTAGGAACTTTTATTCTTAATGATTTTTATTGCGAAATTGTTGAGTTTTTTAACTTGAAACTTTTTTTATGTTTTTATTAGTGAATGTGTTGAGTTTTTAATCATGGATCTTTTTTTTAATCATTTTTATTGAAAAATTGTAGATTTTTTTTAACTTGGATCAATTTTTTTGTGGTTTTTATAGTGAAATAGTTGAGTTTATTAACTTGGAACTTTTTCTATGCCTTTATTAGTGAAAGTGTTGAGTTTTTAATCATGGAACTTTTGTTTTTATCATTTTTATTGAGAAATTGTAGTTTTTTTAACTTGAAACTCTTATTTTATGGTTTTTCTAATGAAATTGTTAAGTTGTTTTTAACTTAGATCATTTTTTTGTGGTTTTTATAGTGAAAATGTTGAGTTTTCTAACTTGGAACGTTTTTTATGCTTTTATTAGTGAAAGTGTTGAGTTTTTTTTAACTTGGAACTTATTTATCCTTTTTATTCAGAAATTGTTGAATTTTTTAACTTGGATTTTTTTATAGTTCTTATAATGAAATTGTTGAGTTGTTTTTAACTTGGATAATTTTTATGGTTCTTATAGTGAAATTGTTTAGTTTTTTTTTACTTTGAACATTTTCTTATGGTTTTTATAGTGAAATTGTTCAATGTTTTCAGATGGGACATTTTTTATTTTTTTATAGTAAAAATGTAAAGTGTTTTGAGACTTGGATCTTGTTTTATCATTTTTATTGAGAAATTGTTGAATTTTTTAACTTGAAACTTTTTCTATGCTTTTTAAGTTAAATTGTTGGGTTTTTAAACTAGGAACTTTTATTCTTTTATTGATTTTTATTGCGAAATTGTTGAGTTTTTTAACTTGAAACTTTTTTTATGCTTTTATTAGTGAATGTGTTGAGTTTTTAATCATAGATCTTTTTTTTAATCATTTTTATTGAAAAATTGTAGATTTTTTTTAACTTGGATCATTTTTGTGTGGTTTTTATAGTGAAATTGTTGAGTTTATTAACTTGGAACTTTTTGATTCCTTTATTAGTGAAAGTGTTGAGTTTTTAATCATGGAACTTTTGTTTTTATCATTTTTATTGAGAAATTGTAGTTTTTTTAACTTGAAACTCTTATTTTATGGTTTTTCTAATGAAATTGTTAAGTTGTTTTTAACTTAGATCATTTTTTGTGGTTTTTATAGTGAAAATGTTGAGTTTTCTAACATGGAACATTTTTTATGCTTTTATTAGTGAAAGTGTTGAGTTTTTTTTAACTTGGAACTTTTTTTATCATTTTTACTCAGAAATTGTTGAATTTTTTAACTTGAAACTTTTTTATGCTTTTTATAGTTAAATTGTTAGGTTTTTAAACTAGTAACTTGTATTCTTAATGGTTTTTATAGTGAAATTGTTGAATTTTTTAACTTGGTACTTTTTTATGCTTATTATTGTTAAATTGTTGGGTTTTTAAACTAGGAACTTTTTTATATCATTTTTTTTTTTGAGAAATTGTCGATTTTTTTATATAGGAACTTTTTATGGTTTTTCTAATGAAATTGTTGAGTTGTTTTTAACTTAGATCATATATAGTGGTTTTTATAGTGAAATTGTTGAGTTGTTTTTAACTTAGATCATTTTATTTTTTGTTTTTATAGTGAAATTGTAAAGTTTAGTAACATGAAACTTTTTTAATGCTTTTATTTGTGAAAGTGTTGAGTTTTTTTAACTTGGAACTTTTTTATCCTTTTTATTCAGAAATTGATGAATTTTTTAACTTGAAACTTTTTTATGCTTTTTATAGTTAAATTGTTAGGTTTTTAAACTAGTAACTTGTATTCTTAATGGTTTTTATAGTGAAATTGTTGAATTTTTTAACTTGGTACTTTTTTATGCTTTTTATTGTTAAATTGTTGGGTTTTTAAACTAGGAACTTTTTTATATCATTTTTTTGAGAAATTGTAGATTTTTTATATAGGATCTTTTTTATGGTTTTTCTAATGAAATTGTTGAGTTGTTTTTAACCTAGATCATATATTGTGGTTTTTATAGTGAAATTGTTGAGTTGTTTTTAACTTAGATAATTTTTTGTGGTTTTTATAGTGAAATTTTAAAGTTTAGTAACATGAAACTTTTTTAATGCTTTTATTTGTGAAGGTGTTGAGTTTTTTTAACTTGGAACTTTTTTATCCTTTTTATTCAGAAATTGTTGAATTATTTAACTTAGATTTTTTTATAGTTTTTATAATGAAATTTGTTGAATAGTTTTTAACTTTGATCATTTTATTGTGGTTTTAATTGTGAACTTGTTGAGTTTATTAACTTGGAACAATTTTTTATGTTTTATTAGTGAAAGTGTTGAGTTTTTTAACTTGGAACTTATTTATCCTTTTTATTCAGAAATTGTTGAATTTTCTAACTTGGATTTTTTTTATAGTTTTTATAATGAAATTGTTGAGTTGTTTTTAACTTGGATACTTTTTATGGTTCTTATAGTGAAATTGTTTAGTTTTTTAACTTTGAACATTTTTTTATGGTTTTTATAGTGAAATTGTTCAATTTTTTCAGATGGGACATTTTTTTTTTATAGTAAAAATGTAAAGTGTTTTTAGACTTGGATCTTGGTTTATCATTTTTATTGAGAAATTGCTGAATTTTTTAACTTGAAACTTTTTCTATGCTTTTTAAGTTAAATTATTGGGTTTTAAAACTAGGAACTTTTATTCTTAATGATTTTTATTGCGAAATTGTTGAGTTTTTTAACTTGAAACTTTTTTTATGTTTTTATTAGTGAATGTGTTGAGTTTTTAATCATGGATCTTTTTTTTAATCATTTTTATTGAAAAATTGTAGATTTTTTTTAACTTGGATCAATTTTTTTGTGGTTTTTATAGTGAAATAGTTGAGTTTATTAACTTGGAACTTTTTCTATGCCTTTATTAGTGAAAGTGTTGAGTTTTTAATCATGGAACTTTTGTTTTTATCATTTTTATTGAGAAATTGTAGTTTTTTTAACTTGAAACTCTTATTTTATGGTTTTTCTAATGAAATTGTTAAGTTGTTTTTAACTTAGATCATTTTTTTGTGGTTTTTATAGTGAAAATGTTGAGTTTTCTAACTTGGAACGTTTTTTATGCTTTTATTAGTGAAAGTGTTGAGTTTTTTTTAACTTGGAACTTATTTATCCTTTTTATTCAGAAATTGTTGAATTTTTTAACTTGGATTTTTTTATAGTTCTTATAATGAAATTGTTGAGTTGTTTTTAACTTGGATAATTTTTATGGTTCTTATAGTGAAATTGTTTAGTTTTTTTTTACTTTGAACATTTTCTTATGGTTTTTATAGTGAAATTGTTCAATGTTTTCAGATGGGACATTTTTTATTTTTTTATAGTAAAAATGTAAAGTGTTTTGAGACTTGGATCTTGTTTTATCATTTTTATTGAGAAATTGTTGAATTTTTTAACTTGAAACTTTTTCTATGCTTTTTAAGTTAAATTGTTGGGTTTTTAAACTAGGAACTTTTATTCTTTTATTGATTTTTATTGCGAAATTGTTGAGTTTTTTAACTTGAAACTTTTTTTATGCTTTTATTAGTGAATGTGTTGAGTTTTTAATCATAGATCTTTTTTTTAATCATTTTTATTGAAAAATTGTAGATTTTTTTTAACTTGGATCATTTTTGTGTGGTTTTTATAGTGAAATTGTTGAGTTTATTAACTTGGAACTTTTTGATTCCTTTATTAGTGAAAGTGTTGAGTTTTTAATCATGGAACTTTTGTTTTTATCATTTTTATTGAGAAATTGTAGTTTTTTTAACTTGAAACTCTTATTTTATGGTTTTTCTAATGAAATTGTTAAGTTGTTTTTAACTTAGATCATTTTTTGTGGTTTTTATAGTGAAAATGTTGAGTTTTCTAACATGGAACATTTTTTATGCTTTTATTAGTGAAAGTGTTGAGTTTTTTTTAACTTGGAACTTTTTTTATCATTTTTACTCAGAAATTGTTGAATTTTTTAACTTGAAACTTTTTTATGCTTTTTATAGTTAAATTGTTAGGTTTTTAAACTAGTAACTTGTATTCTTAATGGTTTTTATAGTGAAATTGTTGAATTTTTTAACTTGGTACTTTTTTATGCTTATTATTGTTAAATTGTTGGGTTTTTAAACTAGGAACTTTTTTATATCATTTTTTTTTTTGAGAAATTGTCGATTTTTTTATATAGGAACTTTTTATGGTTTTTCTAATGAAATTGTTGAGTTGTTTTTAACTTAGATCATATATAGTGGTTTTTATAGTGAAATTGTTGAGTTGTTTTTAACTTAGATCATTTTATTTTTTGTTTTTATAGTGAAATTGTAAAGTTTAGTAACATGAAACTTTTTTAATGCTTTTATTTGTGAAAGTGTTGAGTTTTTTTAACTTGGAACTTTTTTATCCTTTTTATTCAGAAATTGATGAATTTTTTAACTTGAAACTTTTTTATGCTTTTTATAGTTAAATTGTTAGGTTTTTAAACTAGTAACTTGTATTCTTAATGGTTTTTATAGTGAAATTGTTGAATTTTTTAACTTGGTACTTTTTTATGCTTTTTATTGTTAAATTGTTGGGTTTTTAAACTAGGAACTTTTTTATATCATTTTTTTGAGAAATTGTAGATTTTTTATATAGGATCTTTTTTATGGTTTTTCTAATGAAATTGTTGAGTTGTTTTTAACCTAGATCATATATTGTGGTTTTTATAGTGAAATTGTTGAGTTGTTTTTAACTTAGATAATTTTTTGTGGTTTTTATAGTGAAATTTTAAAGTTTAGTAACATGAAACTTTTTTAATGCTTTTATTTGTGAAGGTGTTGAGTTTTTTTAACTTGGAACTTTTTTATCCTTTTTATTCAGAAATTGTTGAATTATTTAACTTAGATTTTTTTATAGTTTTTATAATGAAATTTGTTGAATAGTTTTTAACTTTGATCATTTTATTGTGGTTTTAATTGTGAACTTGTTGAGTTTATTAACTTGGAACAATTTTTTATGTTTTATTAGTGAAAGTGTTGAGTTTTTTAACTTGGAACTTATTTATCCTTTTTATTCAGAAATTGTTGAATTTTCTAACTTGGATTTTTTTTATAGTTTTTATAATGAAATTGTTGAGTTGTTTTTAACTTGGATACTTTTTATGGTTCTTATAGTGAAATTGTTTAGTTTTTTAACTTTGAACATTTTTTTATGGTTTTTATAGTGAAATTGTTCAATTTTTTCAGATGGGACATTTTTTTTTTATAGTAAAAATGTAAAGTGTTTTTAGACTTGGATCTTGGTTTATCATTTTTATTGAGAAATTGCTGAATTTTTTAACTTGAAACTTTTTCTATGCTTTTTAAGTTAAATTATTGGGTTTTAAAACTAGGAACTTTTATTCTTAATGATTTTTATTGCGAAATTGTTGAGTTTTTTAACTTGAAACTTTTTTTATGTTTTTATTAGTGAATGTGTTGAGTTTTTAATCATGGATCTTTTTTTTAATCATTTTTATTGAAAAATTGTAGATTTTTTTTAACTTGGATCAATTTTTTTGTGGTTTTTATAGTGAAATAGTTGAGTTTATTAACTTGGAACTTTTTCTATGCCTTTATTAGTGAAAGTGTTGAGTTTTTAATCATGGAACTTTTGTTTTTATCATTTTTATTGAGAAATTGTAGTTTTTTTAACTTGAAACTCTTATTTTATGGTTTTTCTAATGAAATTGTTAAGTTGTTTTTAACTTAGATCATTTTTTTGTGGTTTTTATAGTGAAAATGTTGAGTTTTCTAACTTGGAACGTTTTTTATGCTTTTATTAGTGAAAGTGTTGAGTTTTTTTTAACTTGGAACTTATTTATCCTTTTTATTCAGAAATTGTTGAATTTTTTAACTTGGATTTTTTTATAGTTCTTATAATGAAATTGTTGAGTTGTTTTTAACTTGGATAATTTTTATGGTTCTTATAGTGAAATTGTTTAGTTTTTTTTTACTTTGAACATTTTCTTATGGTTTTTATAGTGAAATTGTTCAATGTTTTCAGATGGGACATTTTTTATTTTTTTATAGTAAAAATGTAAAGTGTTTTGAGACTTGGATCTTGTTTTATCATTTTTATTGAGAAATTGTTGAATTTTTTAACTTGAAACTTTTTCTATGCTTTTTAAGTTAAATTGTTGGGTTTTTAAACTAGGAACTTTTATTCTTTTATTGATTTTTATTGCGAAATTGTTGAGTTTTTTAACTTGAAACTTTTTTTATGCTTTTATTAGTGAATGTGTTGAGTTTTTAATCATAGATCTTTTTTTTAATCATTTTTATTGAAAAATTGTAGATTTTTTTTAACTTGGATCATTTTTGTGTGGTTTTTATAGTGAAATTGTTGAGTTTATTAACTTGGAACTTTTTGATTCCTTTATTAGTGAAAGTGTTGAGTTTTTAATCATGGAACTTTTGTTTTTATCATTTTTATTGAGAAATTGTAGTTTTTTTAACTTGAAACTCTTATTTTATGGTTTTTCTAATGAAATTGTTAAGTTGTTTTTAACTTAGATCATTTTTTGTGGTTTTTATAGTGAAAATGTTGAGTTTTCTAACATGGAACATTTTTTATGCTTTTATTAGTGAAAGTGTTGAGTTTTTTTTAACTTGGAACTTTTTTTATCATTTTTACTCAGAAATTGTTGAATTTTTTAACTTGAAACTTTTTTATGCTTTTTATAGTTAAATTGTTAGGTTTTTAAACTAGTAACTTGTATTCTTAATGGTTTTTATAGTGAAATTGTTGAATTTTTTAACTTGGTACTTTTTTATGCTTATTATTGTTAAATTGTTGGGTTTTTAAACTAGGAACTTTTTTATATCATTTTTTTTTTTGAGAAATTGTCGATTTTTTTATATAGGAACTTTTTATGGTTTTTCTAATGAAATTGTTGAGTTGTTTTTAACTTAGATCATATATAGTGGTTTTTATAGTGAAATTGTTGAGTTGTTTTTAACTTAGATCATTTTATTTTTTGTTTTTATAGTGAAATTGTAAAGTTTAGTAACATGAAACTTTTTTAATGCTTTTATTTGTGAAAGTGTTGAGTTTTTTTAACTTGGAACTTTTTTATCCTTTTTATTCAGAAATTGATGAATTTTTTAACTTGAAACTTTTTTATGCTTTTTATAGTTAAATTGTTAGGTTTTTAAACTAGTAACTTGTATTCTTAATGGTTTTTATAGTGAAATTGTTGAATTTTTTAACTTGGTACTTTTTTATGCTTTTTATTGTTAAATTGTTGGGTTTTTAAACTAGGAACTTTTTTATATCATTTTTTTGAGAAATTGTAGATTTTTTATATAGGATCTTTTTTATGGTTTTTCTAATGAAATTGTTGAGTTGTTTTTAACCTAGATCATATATTGTGGTTTTTATAGTGAAATTGTTGAGTTGTTTTTAACTTAGATAATTTTTTGTGGTTTTTATAGTGAAATTTTAAAGTTTAGTAACATGAAACTTTTTTAATGCTTTTATTTGTGAAGGTGTTGAGTTTTTTTAACTTGGAACTTTTTTATCCTTTTTATTCAGAAATTGTTGAATTATTTAACTTAGATTTTTTTATAGTTTTTATAATGAAATTTGTTGAATAGTTTTTAACTTTGATCATTTTATTGTGGTTTTAATTGTGAACTTGTTGAGTTTATTAACTTGGAACAATTTTTTATGTTTTATTAGTGAAAGTGTTGAGTTTTTTAACTTGGAACTTATTTATCCTTTTTATTCAGAAATTGTTGAATTTTCTAACTTGGATTTTTTTTATAGTTTTTATAATGAAATTGTTGAGTTGTTTTTAACTTGGATACTTTTTATGGTTCTTATAGTGAAATTGTTTAGTTTTTTAACTTTGAACATTTTTTTATGGTTTTTATAGTGAAATTGTTCAATTTTTTCAGATGGGACATTTTTTTTTTTATAGTAAAAATGTAAAGTGTTTTTAGACTTGGATCTTGGTTTATCATTTTTATTGAGAAATTGCTGAATTTTTTAACTTGAAACTTTTTCTATGCCTTTTAAGTTAAATTATTGGGTTTTAAAACTAGGAACTTTTATTCTTAATGATTTTTATTGCGAAATTGTTGAGTTTTTTAACTTGAAACTTTTTTTATGTTTTTATTAGTGAATGTGTTGAGTTTTTAATCATGGATCTTTTTTTTAATCATTTTTATTGAAAAATTGTAGATTTTTTTTAACTTGGATCAATTTTTTTGTGGTTTTTATAGTGAAATAGTTGAGTTTATTAACTTGGAACTTTTTCTATGCCTTTATTAGTGAAAGTGTTGAGTTTTTAATCATGGAACTTTTGTTTTTATCATTTTTATTGAGAAATTGTAGTTTTTTTAACTTGAAACTCTTATTTTATGGTTTTTCTAATGAAATTGTTAAGTTGTTTTTAACTTAGATCATTTTTTTGTGGTTTTTATAGTGAAAATGTTGAGTTTTCTAACTTGGAACGTTTTTTATGCTTTTATTAGTGAAAGTGTTGAGTTTTTTTTAACTTGGAACTTATTTATCCTTTTTATTCAGAAATTGTTGAATTTTTTAACTTGGATTTTTTTATAGTTCTTATAATGAAATTGTTGAGTTGTTTTTAACTTGGATAATTTTTATGGTTCTTATAGTGAAATTGTTTAGTTTTTTTTTACTTTGAACATTTTCTTATGGTTTTTATAGTGAAATTGTTCAATGTTTTCAGATGGGACATTTTTTATTTTTTTATAGTAAAAATGTAAAGTGTTTTGAGACTTGGATCTTGTTTTATCATTTTTATTGAGAAATTGTTGAATTTTTTAACTTGAAACTTTTTCTATGCTTTTTAAGTTAAATTGTTGGGTTTTTAAACTAGGAACTTTTATTCTTTTATTGATTTTTATTGCGAAATTGTTGAGTTTTTTAACTTGAAACTTTTTTTATGCTTTTATTAGTGAATGTGTTGAGTTTTTAATCATAGATCTTTTTTTTAATCATTTTTATTGAAAAATTGTAGATTTTTTTTAACTTGGATCATTTTTGTGTGGTTTTTATAGTGAAATTGTTGAGTTTATTAACTTGGAACTTTTTGATTCCTTTATTAGTGAAAGTGTTGAGTTTTTAATCATGGAACTTTTGTTTTTATCATTTTTATTGAGAAATTGTAGTTTTTTTAACTTGAAACTCTTATTTTATGGTTTTTCTAATGAAATTGTTAAGTTGTTTTTAACTTAGATCATTTTTTGTGGTTTTTATAGTGAAAATGTTGAGTTTTCTAACATGGAACATTTTTTATGCTTTTATTAGTGAAAGTGTTGAGTTTTTTTTAACTTGGAACTTTTTTTATCATTTTTACTCAGAAATTGTTGAATTTTTTAACTTGAAACTTTTTTATGCTTTTTATAGTTAAATTGTTAGGTTTTTAAACTAGTAACTTGTATTCTTAATGGTTTTTATAGTGAAATTGTTGAATTTTTTAACTTGGTACTTTTTTATGCTTATTATTGTTAAATTGTTGGGTTTTTAAACTAGGAACTTTTTTATATCATTTTTTTTGTTGAGAAATTGTCGATTTTTTTATATAGGAACTTTTTATGGTTTTTCTAATGAAATTGTTGAGTTGTTTTTAACTTAGATCATATATAGTGGTTTTTATAGTGAAATTGTTGAGTTGTTTTTAACTTAGATCATTTTATTTTTTGTTTTTATAGTGAAATTGTAAAGTTTAGTAACATGAAACTTTTTTAATGCTTTTATTTGTGAAAGTGTTGAGTTTTTTTAACTTGGAACTTTTTTATCCTTTTTATTCAGAAATTGATGAATTTTTTAACTTGAAACTTTTTTATGCTTTTTATAGTTAAATTGTTAGGTTTTTAAACTAGTAACTTGTATTCTTAATGGTTTTTATAGTGAAATTGTTGAATTTTTTAACTTGGTACTTTTTTATGCTTTTTATTGTTAAATTGTTGGGTTTTTAAACTAGGAACTTTTTTATATCATTTTTTTGAGAAATTGTAGATTTTTTATATAGGATCTTTTTTATGGTTTTTCTAATGAAATTGTTGAGTTGTTTTTAACCTAGATCATATATTGTGGTTTTTATAGTGAAATTGTTGAGTTGTTTTTAACTTAGATAATTTTTTGTGGTTTTTATAGTGAAATTTTAAAGTTTAGTAACATGAAACTTTTTTAATGTTTTTATTTGTGAAGGTGTTGAGTTTTTTTAACTTGGAACTTTTTTATCCTTTTTATTCAGAAATTGTTGAATTATTTAACTTAGATTTTTTTATAGTTTTTATAATGAAATTTGTTGAATAGTTTTTAACTTTGATCATTTTATTGTGGTTTTAATTGTGAACTTGTTGAGTTTATTAACTTGGAACATTTTTTTATGTTTTATTAGTGAAAGTGTTGAGTTTTTTAACTTGGAACTTATTTATCCTTTTTATTCAGAAATTGTTGAATTTTCTAACTTGGATTTTTTTTATAGTTTTTATAATGAAATTGTTGAGTTGTTTTTAACTTGGATACTTTTTATGGTTCTTATAGTGAAATTGTTTAGTTTATTAACTTTGAACATTTTTTTATGGTTTTTATAGTGAAATTATTCAATTTTTTCAGATGGGACATTTTTTTTTTATAGTAAAAATGTAAAGTGTTTTTAGACATGGATCTTGGTTTATCATTTTTATTGAGAAATTGCTGAATTTTTTAACTTGAAACTTTTTCTATGCTTTTTAAGTTAAATTATTGGGTTTTAAAACTAGGAACTTTTATTCTTAATGATTTTTATTGCGAAATTGTTGAGTTTTTTAACTTGAAACTTTTTTTATGTTTTTATTAGTGAATGTGTTGAGTTTTTAATCATGGATCTTTTTTTTAATCATTTTTATTGAAAAATTGTAGATTTTTTTTTAACTTGGATCAATTTTTTTGTGGTTTTTATAGTGAAATAGTTGAGTTTATTAACTTGGAACTTTTTCTATGCCTTTATTAGTGAAAGTGTTGAGTTTTTAATCATGGAACTTTTTTTTTTATCATTTTTATTGAGAAATTGTAGTTTTTTTAACTTGAAACTCTTATTTTATGGTTTTTCTAATGAAATTGTTAAGTTGTTTTTAACTTAGATCATTTTTTTGTGGTTTTTATTGTGAAAATGTTGAGTTTTCTAACATGGAACGTTTTTTATGCTTTTATTAGTGAAAGTGTTGAGTTTTTTTTAACTTGGAACTTTTTTTATCATTTTTACTCAGAAATTGTTGAATTTTTTAACTTGAAACTTTTTTATGCTTTTTATAGTTAAATTGTTAGGTTTTTAAACTAGTAACTTGTATTCTTAATGGTTTTTATAGTGAAATTGTTGAATTTTTTAACTTGGTACTTTTTTATGCTTATTATTGTTAAATTGTTGGGTTTTTAAACTAGGAACTTTTTTATATCATTTTTTTTTTGAGAAATTGTCGATTTTTTTATATAGGAACTTTTTATGGTTTTTCTAATGAAATTGTTGAGTTGTTTTTAACTTAGATCATATATAGTGGTTTTTATAGTGAAATTGTTGAGTTGTTTTTAACTTAGATCATTTTATTTTTTGTTTTTATAGTGAAATTGTGAAGTTTAGTAACATGAAACTTTTTTAATGCTTTTATTTATGAAAGTGTTGAGTTTTTTTAACTTGGAACTTTTTTATCCTTTTTATTCAGAAATTGTTGAATTTTTTAACTTGAAACTTTTTTATGCTTTTTATAGTTAAATTGTTAGGTTTTTAAACTAGTAACTTGTATTCTTAATGGTTTTTATAGTGAAATTATTGAATTTTTTAACTTGGTACTTTTTTTATGCTTTTTATTGTTAAATTGTTGGGTTTATAAACTAGGAGCTTTTTTATATCATTTTTTTGAGAAATTGTAGATTTTTTATATAGGAACTTTTTTATGGTTTTTCTAATGAAATTGTTAAGTTGTTTTTAACTTAGATCATATATTGTGGTTTTTATAGTGAAATTGTTGAGTTGTTTTTAACTTAGATCATTTTTTTTTGGTTTTTATAGTGAAATTGTAAAGTTCAGTAACATGAAACTTATTTAATGCTTTTATTTGTGAAAGTGTTGAGTTTTTTTAACTTGGAACATTTTTATCCTTTTTATTCAGAAATTGTTGAATTTTTTAACTTAGATTTTTTTATAGTTTTAATAATGAAATTGTTGAGTAGTTTTTAACTTGGATCATTTTATTGTGGTTTTAATTGTGAAATTGTTGAGTTTATTAACTTGGAACATTTTTTATGTTTAAATCGTGAAAGTGTTGAGTTTTTTAACTTTGAACTTATTTATCCTTTTTATTCAGAAATTGTTGAATTTTTTAACTTGGATTTTTTTATAGTTTTTATAATGAAATTGTTGAGTTGTTTTTAACTTGGATAATTTTTATGGTTCTTATAGTGAAATTGTTTAGTTTTTTTTACTTTGAACATTTTCTTATGGTTTTTATAGTGAAATTGTTCAATGTTTATTAACTTGGAACTTTTTTTATGCCTTTATTAGTGAAAGTGTTGAGTTTTTAATCATGGAACTTTTTTATTATCATTTTTATTGAGAAATTGTAGTTTTTTTAACTTGAAGCTTTTTTTTATGGTTTTTCTAATCAAATTGTTAGGGTCTTTTTAACTTAGATCATTTTTTGTGGTTTTTATAGTGAAAATGTTGAGTTTTCTAACATGGAACATTTTTTATGCTTTTATTAGTGAAAGTGTTGAGTTTTTTTTAACTTGGAACTTTTTTTTCATTTTTATTCAGAAATTGTTGAATTTTTTAACTTAAAAGTTTTTTATGCTTTTTATAGTTAAATTGTTAGGTTTTTAAACTAGTAACTTGTATTCTTAATGGTTTTTATAGTGAAATTGTTGAATTTTTTAACTTGGTACTTTTTTATGCTTTTTATTGTTAAATTGTTGGGTTTTTAAACTAGGAACTTTTTTATATCATTTTTTTGAGAAATTGTAGATTTTTTATATAGGATCTTTTTTATGGTTTTTCTAATGAAATTGTTGAGTTGTTTTTAACCTAGATCATATATTGTGGTTTTATAGTGAAATTGTTGAGTTGTTTTTAACTTAGATAATTTTTTGTGGTTTTTATAGTGAAATTTTAAAGTTTAGTAACATGAAACTTTTTTAATGCTTTTATTTGTGAAGGTGTTGAGTTTTTTTAACTTGGAACTTTTTTATCCTTTTTATTCAGAAATTGTTGAATTATTTAACTTAGATTTTTTTATAGTTTTTATAATGAAATTTGTTGAATAGTTTTTAACTTTGATCATTTTATTGTGGTTTTAATTGTGAACTTGTTGAGTTTATTAACTTGGAACATTTTTTTATGTTTTATTAGTGAAAGTATTGAGTTTTTTAACTTGGAACTTATTTATCCTTTTTATTCAGAAATTGTTGAATTTTCTAACTTGGATTTTTTTTATAGTTCTTATAATGAAATTGTTGAGTTGTTTTTAACTTGGATAATTTTTATGGTTCTTATAGTGAAATTGTTTAGTTTTTTTTTACTTTGAACATTTTCTTATGGTTTTTATAGTGAAATTGTTCAATGTTTTCAGATGGGACATTTTTTATTTTTTTATAGTAAAAATGTAAAGTGTTTTGAGACTTGGATCTTGTTTTATCATTTTTATTGAGAAATTGTTGAATTTTTTAACTTGAAACTTTTTCTATGCTTTTTAAGTTAAATTGTTGGGTTTTTAAACTAGGAACTTTTATTCTTTTATTGATTTTTATTGCGAAATTGTTGAGTTTTTTAACTTGAAACTTTTTTTATGCTTTTATTAGTGAATGTGTTGAGTTTTTAATCATAGATCTTTTTTTTAATCATTTTTATTGAAAAATTGTAGATTTTTTTTAACTTGGATCATTTTTGTGTGGTTTTTATAGTGAAATTGTTGAGTTTATTAACTTGGAACTTTTTGATTCCTTTATTAGTGAAAGTGTTGAGTTTTTAATCATGGAACTTTTGTTTTTATCATTTTTATTGAGAAATTGTAGTTTTTTTAACTTGAAACTCTTATTTTATGGTTTTTCTAATGAAATTGTTAAGTTGTTTTTAACTTAGATCATTTTTTGTGGTTTTTATAGTGAAAATGTTGAGTTTTCTAACATGGAACATTTTTTATGCTTTTATTAGTGAAAGTGTTGAGTTTTTTTTAACTTGGAACTTTTTTTATCATTTTTACTCAGAAATTGTTGAATTTTTTAACTTGAAACTTTTTTATGCTTTTTATAGTTAAATTGTTAGGTTTTTAAACTAGTAACTTGTATTCTTAATGGTTTTTATAGTGAAATTGTTGAATTTTTTAACTTGGTACTTTTTTATGCTTATTATTGTTAAATTGTTGGGTTTTTAAACTAGGAACTTTTTTATATCATTTTTTTTTTTGAGAAATTGTCGATTTTTTTATATAGGAACTTTTTATGGTTTTTCTAATGAAATTGTTGAGTTGTTTTTAACTTAGATCATATATAGTGGTTTTTATAGTGAAATTGTTGAGTTGTTTTTAACTTATATCATTTTATTTTTGGTTTTTATAGTGAAATTGTAAAGTTTAGTAACATGAAACTTTTTTAATGCTTTTATTTGTGAAAGTGTTGAGTTTTTTTAACTTGGAACTTTTTTATCCTTTTTATTCAGAAATTGATGAATTTTTTAACTTGAAACTTTTTTATGCTTTTTATAGTTAAATTGTTAGGTTTTTAAACTAGTAACTTGTATTCTTAATGGTTTTTATAGTGAAATTGTTGAATTTTTTAACTTGGTACTTTTTTATGCTTTTTATTGTTAAATTGTTGGGTTTTTAAACTAGGAACTTTTTTATATCATTTTTTTGAGAAATTGTAGATTTTTTATATAGGATCTTTTTTATGGTTTTTCTAATGAAATTGTTGAGTTGTTTTTAACCTAGATCATATATTGTGGTTTTTATAGTGAAATTGTTGAGTTGTTTTTAACTTAGATAATTTTTTGTGGTTTTTATAGTGAAATTTTAAAGTTTAGTAACATGAAACTTTTTTAATGCTTTTATTTGTGAAGGTGTTGAGTTTTTTTAACTTGGAACTTTTTTATCCTTTTTATTCAGAAATTGTTGAATTATTTAACTTAGATTTTTTTATAGTTTTTATAATGAAATTTGTTGAATAGTTTTTAACTTTGATCATTTTATTGTGGTTTTAATTGTGAACTTGTTGAGTTTATTAACTTGGAACAATTTTTTATGTTTTATTAGTGAAAGTGTTGAGTTTTTTAACTTGGAACTTATTTATCCTTTTTATTCAGAAATTGTTGAATTTTCTAACTTGGATTTTTTTTATAGTTTTTATAATGAAATTGTTGAGTTGTTTTTAACTTGGATACTTTTTATGGTTCTTATAGTGAAATTGTTTAGTTTTTTAACTTTGAACATTTTTTTATGGTTTTTATAGTGAAATTGTTCAATTTTTTCAGATGGGACATTTTTTTTTTTATAGTAAAAATGTAAAGTGTTTTTAGACTTGGATCTTGGTTTATCATTTTTATTGAGAAATTGCTGAATTTTTTAACTTGAAACTTTTTCTATGCTTTTTAAGTTAAATTATTGGGTTTTAAAACTAGGAACTTTTATTCTTAATGATTTTTATTGCGAAATTGTTGAGTTTTTTAACTTGAAACTTTTTTTATGTTTTTATTAGTGAATGTGTTGAGTTTTTAATCATGGATCTTTTTTTTAATCATTTTTATTGAAAAATTGTAGATTTTTTTTAACTTGGATCAATTTTTTTGTGGTTTTTATAGTGAAATAGTTGAGTTTATTAACTTGGAACTTTTTCTATGCCTTTATTAGTGAAAGTGTTGAGTTTTTAATCATGGAACTTTTGTTTTTATCATTTTTATTGAGAAATTGTAGTTTTTTTAACTTGAAACTCTTATTTTATGGTTTTTCTAATGAAATTGTTAAGTTGTTTTTAACTTAGATCATTTTTTTGTGGTTTTTATAGTGAAAATGTTGAGTTTTCTAACTTGGAACGTTTTTTATGCTTTTATTAGTGAAAGTGTTGAGTTTTTTTTAACTTGGAACTTATTTATCCTTTTTATTCAGAAATTGTTGAATTTTTTAACTTGGATTTTTTTATAGTTCTTATAATGAAATTGTTGAGTTGTTTTTAACTTGGATAATTTTTATGGTTCTTATAGTGAAATTGTTTAGTTTTTTTTTACTTTGAACATTTTCTTATGGTTTTTATAGTGAAATTGTTCAATGTTTTCAGATGGGACATTTTTTATTTTTTTATAGTAAAAATGTAAAGTGTTTTGAGACTTGGATCTTGTTTTATCATTTTTATTGAGAAATTGTTGAATTTTTTAACTTGAAACTTTTTCTATGCTTTTTAAGTTAAATTGTTGGGTTTTTAAACTAGGAACTTTTATTCTTTTATTGATTTTTATTGCGAAATTGTTGAGTTTTTTAACTTGAAACTTTTTTTATGCTTTTATTAGTGAATGTGTTGAGTTTTTAATCATAGATCTTTTTTTTAATCATTTTTATTGAAAAATTGTAGATTTTTTTTAACTTGGATCATTTTTGTGTGGTTTTTATAGTGAAATTGTTGAGTTTATTAACTTGGAACTTTTTGATTCCTTTATTAGTGAAAGTGTTGAGTTTTTAATCATGGAACTTTTGTTTTTATCATTTTTATTGAGAAATTGTAGTTTTTTTAACTTGAAACTCTTATTTTATGGTTTTTCTAATGAAATTGTTAAGTTGTTTTTAACTTAGATCATTTTTTGTGGTTTTTATAGTGAAAATGTTGAGTTTTCTAACATGGAACATTTTTTATGCTTTTATTAGTGAAAGTGTTGAGTTTTTTTTAACTTGGAACTTTTTTTATCATTTTTACTCAGAAATTGTTGAATTTTTTAACTTGAAACTTTTTTATGCTTTTTATAGTTAAATTGTTAGGTTTTTAAACTAGTAACTTGTATTCTTAATGGTTTTTATAGTGAAATTGTTGAATTTTTTAACTTGGTACTTTTTTATGCTTATTATTGTTAAATTGTTGGGTTTTTAAACTAGGAACTTTTTTATATCATTTTTTTTTTTGAGAAATTGTCGATTTTTTTATATAGGAACTTTTTATGGTTTTTCTAATGAAATTGTTGAGTTGTTTTTAACTTAGATCATATATAGTGGTTTTTATAGTGAAATTGTTGAGTTGTTTTTAACTTAGATCATTTTATTTTTTGTTTTTATAGTGAAATTGTAAAGTTTAGTAACATGAAACTTTTTTAATGCTTTTATTTGTGAAAGTGTTGAGTTTTTTTAACTTGGAACTTTTTTATCCTTTTTATTCAGAAATTGATGAATTTTTTAACTTGAAACTTTTTTATGCTTTTTATAGTTAAATTGTTAGGTTTTTAAACTAGTAACTTGTATTCTTAATGGTTTTTATAGTGAAATTGTTGAATTTTTTAACTTGGTACTTTTTTATGCTTTTTATTGTTAAATTGTTGGGTTTTTAAACTAGGAACTTTTTTATATCATTTTTTTGAGAAATTGTAGATTTTTTATATAGGATCTTTTTTATGGTTTTTCTAATGAAATTGTTGAGTTGTTTTTAACCTAGATCATATATTGTGGTTTTTATAGTGAAATTGTTGAGTTGTTTTTAACTTAGATAATTTTTTGTGGTTTTTATAGTGAAATTTTAAAGTTTAGTAACATGAAACTTTTTTAATGTTTTTATTTGTGAAGGTGTTGAGTTTTTTTAACTTGGAACTTTTTTATCCTTTTTATTCAGAAATTGTTGAATTATTTAACTTAGATTTTTTTATAGTTTTTATAATGAAATTTGTTGAATAGTTTTTAACTTTGATCATTTTATTGTGGTTTTAATTGTGAACTTGTTGAGTTTATTAACTTGGAACATTTTTTTTATGTTTTATTAGTGAAAGTGTTGAGTTTTTTAACTTGGAACTTATTTATCCTTTTTATTCAGAAATTGTTGAATTTTCTAACTTGGATTTTTTTTATAGTTTTTATAATGAAATTGTTGAGTTGTTTTTAACTTGGATACTTTTTATGGTTCTTATAGTGAAATTGTTTAGTTTATTAACTTTGAACATTTTTTTATGGTTTTTATAGTGAAATTATTCAATTTTTTCAGATGGGACATTTTTTTTTTATAGTAAAAATGTAAAGTGTTTTTAGACATGGATCTTGGTTTATCATTTTTATTGAGAAATTGCTGAATTTTTTAACTTGAAACTTTTTCTATGCTTTTTAAGTTAAATTATTGGGTTTTAAAACTAGGAACTTTTATTCTTAATGATTTTTATTGCGAAATTGTTGAGTTTTTTAACTTGAAACTTTTTTTATGTTTTTATTAGTGAATGTGTTGAGTTTTTAATCATGGATCTTTTTTTTAATCATTTTTATTGAAAAATTGTAGATTTTTTTTTAACTTGGATCAATTTTTTTGTGGTTTTTATAGTGAAATAGTTGAGTTTATTAACTTGGAACTTTTTCTATGCCTTTATTAGTGAAAGTGTTGAGTTTTTAATCATGGAACTTTTTTTTTTATCATTTTTATTGAGAAATTGTAGTTTTTTTAACTTGAAACTCTTATTTTATGGTTTTTCTAATGAAATTGTTAAGTTGTTTTTAACTTAGATCATTTTTTTGTGGTTTTTATTGTGAAAATGTTGAGTTTTCTAACATGGAACGTTTTTTATGCTTTTATTAGTGAAAGTGTTGAGTTTTTTTTAACTTGGAACTTTTTTTATCATTTTTACTCAGAAATTGTTGAATTTTTTAACTTGAAACTTTTTTATGCTTTTTATAGTTAAATTGTTAGGTTTTTAAACTAGTAACTTGTATTCTTAATGGTTTTTATAGTGAAATTGTTGAATTTTTTAACTTGGTACTTTTTTATGCTTATTATTGTTAAATTGTTGGGTTTTTAAACTAGGAACTTTTTTATATCATTTTTTTTTTGAGAAATTGTCGATTTTTTTATATAGGAACTTTTTATGGTTTTTCTAATGAAATTGTTGAGTTGTTTTTAACTTAGATCATATATAGTGGTTTTTATAGTGAAATTGTTGAGTTGTTTTTAACTTAGATCATTTTATTTTTTGTTTTTATAGTGAAATTGTGAAGTTTAGTAACATGAAACTTTTTTAATGCTTTTATTTATGAAAGTGTTGAGTTTTTTTAACTTGGAACTTTTTTATCCTTTTTATTCAGAAATTGTTGAATTTTTTAACTTGAAACTTTTTTATGCTTTTTATAGTTAAATTGTTAGGTTTTTAAACTAGTAACTTGTATTCTTAATGGTTTTTATAGTGAAATTATTGAATTTTTTAACTTGGTACTTTTTTTATGCTTTTTATTGTTAAATTGTTGGGTTTATAAACTAGGAGCTTTTTTATATCATTTTTTTGAGAAATTGTAGATTTTTTATATAGGAACTTTTTTATGGTTTTTCTAATGAAATTGTTAAGTTGTTTTTAACTTAGATCATATATTGTGGTTTTTATAGTGAAATTGTTGAGTTGTTTTTAACTTAGATCATTTTTTTTGGTTTTTATAGTGAAATTGTAAAGTTTAGTAACATGAAACTTATTTAATGCTTTTATTTGTGAAAGTGTTGAGTTTTTTTAACTTGGAACATTTTTATCCTTTTTATTCAGAAATTGTTGAATTTTTTAACTTAGATTTTTTTATAGTTTTAATAATGAAATTGTTGAGTAGTTTTTAACTTGGATCATTTTATTGTGGTTTTAATTGTGAAATTGTTGAGTTTATTAACTTGGAACATTTTTTATGTTTAAATCGTGAAAGTGTTGAGTTTTTTAACTTTGAACTTATTTATCCTTTTTATTCAGAAATTGTTGAATTTTTTAACTTGGATTTTTTTATAGTTTTTATAATGAAATTGTTGAGTTGTTTTTAACTTGGATAATTTTTATGGTTCTTATAGTGAAATTGTTTAGTTTTTTTTACTTTGAACATTTTCTTATGGTTTTTATAGTGAAATTGTTCAATGTTTATTAACTTGGAACTTTTTTTATGCCTTTATTAGTGAAAGTGTTGAGTTTTTAATCATGGAACTTTTTTATTATCATTTTTATTGAGAAATTGTAGTTTTTTTAACTTGAAGCTTTTTTTTATGGTTTTTCTAATCAAATTGTTAGGGTCTTTTTAACTTAGATCATTTTTTGTGGTTTTTATAGTGAAAATGTTGAGTTTTCTAACATGGAACATTTTTTATGCTTTTATTAGTGAAAGTGTTGAGTTTTTTTTAACTTGGAACTTTTTTTTCATTTTTATTCAGAAATTGTTGAATTTTTTAACTTAAAACTTTTTTATGCTTTTTATAGTTAAATTGTTAGGTTTTTAAACTAGTAACTTGTATTCTTAATGGTTTTTATAGTGAAATTGTTGAATTTTTTAACTTGGTACTTTTTTATGCTTTTTATTGTTAAATTGTTGGGTTTTTAAACTAGGAACTTTTTTATATCATTTTTTTGAGAAATTGGAGATTTTTTATATAGGAACTTTTTTATGGTTTTTCTAATGAAATTGTTGAGTTGTTTTTAACCTAGATCATATATTGTGGTTTTTATAGTGAAATTGTTGAGTTGTTATTAACTTAGATAATTTTTTGTGGTTTTTATAGTGAAATTTTAAAGTTTAGTAACATGAAACTTTTTTAATGCTTTTATTTGTGAAGGTGTTGAGTTTTTTTAACTTGGAACTTTTTTATCCTTTTTATTCAGAAATTGTTGAATTATTTAACTTAGATTTTTTTATAGTTTTTATAATGAAATTTGTTGAATAGTTTTTAACTTTGATCATTTTATTGTGGTTTTAATTGTGAACTTGTTGAGTTTATTAACTAGGAACATTTTTTTATGTTTTATTAGTGAAAGTGTTGAGTTTTTTAACTTGGAACTTATTTATCCTTTTTATTCAGAAATTGTTGAATTTTCTAACTTGGATTTTTTTTATAGTTTTTATAATGAAATTGTTGAGTTGTTTTTAACTTGGATACTTTTTATGGTTCTTATAGTGAAATTGTTTAGTTTTTTAACTTTGAACATTTTTTTATGGTTTTTATAGTGAAATTGTTCAATTTTTTCAGATGGGACATTTTTTTTTTATAGTAAAAATGTAAAGTGTTTTTAGACTTGGATCTTGGTTTATCATTTTTATTGAGAAATTGCTGAATTTTTTAACTTGAAACTTTTTCTATGCTTTTTAAGTTAAATTATTGGGTTTTAAAACTAGGAACTTTTATTCTTAATGATTTTTATTGCGAAATTGTTGAGTTTTTTAACTTGAAACTTTTTTTATGTTTTTATTAGTGAATGTGTTGAGTTTTTAATCATGGATCTTTTTTTTAATCATTTTTATTGAAAAATTGTAGATTTTTTTTTAACTTGGATCAATTTTTTTGTGGTTTTTATAGTGAAATAGTTGAGTTTATTAACTTGGAACTTTTTCTATGCCTTTATTAGTGAAAGTGTTGAGTTTTTAATCATGGAACTTTTGTTTTTATCATTTTTATTGAGAAATTGTAGTTTTTTTAACTTGAAACTCTTATTTTATGGTTTTTCTAATGAAATTGTTAAGTTGTTTTTAACTTAGATCATTTTTTTGTGGTTTTTATAGTGAAAATGTTGAGTTTTCTAACTTGGAACGTTTTTTATGCTTTTATTAGTGAAAGTGTTGAGTTTTTTTTAACTTGGAACTTATTTATCCTTTTTATTCAGAAATTGTTGAATTTTTTAACTTGGATTTTTTTATAGTTCTTATAATGAAATTGTTGAGTTGTTTTTAACTTGGATAATTTTTATGGTTCTTATAGTGAAATTGTTTAGTTTTTTTTTACTTTGAACATTTTCTTATGGTTTTTATAGTGAAATTGTTCAATGTTTTCAGATGGGACATTTTTTATTTTTTTATAGTAAAAATGTAAAGTGTTTTGAGACTTGGATCTTGTTTTATCATTTTTATTGAGAAATTGTTGAATTTTTTAACTTGAAACTTTTTCTATGCTTTTTAAGTTAAATTGTTGGGTTTTTAAACTAGGAACTTTTATTCTTTTATTGATTTTTATTGCGAAATTGTTGAGTTTTTTAACTTGAAACTTTTTTTATGCTTTTATTAGTGAATGTGTTGAGTTTTTAATCATAGATCTTTTTTTTAATCATTTTTATTGAAAAATTGTAGATTTTTTTTAACTTGGATCATTTTTGTGTGGTTTTTATAGTGAAATTGTTGAGTTTATTAACTTGGAACTTTTTGATTCCTTTATTAGTGAAAGTGTTGAGTTTTTAATCATGGAACTTTTGTTTTTATCATTTTTATTGAGAAATTGTAGTTTTTTTAACTTGAAACTCTTATTTTATGGTTTTTCTAATGAAATTGTTAAGTTGTTTTTAACTTAGATCATTTTTTGTGGTTTTTATAGTGAAAATGTTGAGTTTTCTAACATGGAACATTTTTTATGCTTTTATTAGTGAAAGTGTTGAGTTTTTTTTAACTTGGAACTTTTTTTATCATTTTTACTCAGAAATTGTTGAATTTTTTAACTTGAAACTTTTTTATGCTTTTTATAGTTAAATTGTTAGGTTTTTAAACTAGTAACTTGTATTCTTAATGGTTTTTATAGTGAAATTGTTGAATTTTTTAACTTGGTACTTTTTTATGCTTATTATTGTTAAATTGTTGGGTTTTTAAACTAGGAACTTTTTTATATCATTTTTTTTTTTGAGAAATTGTCGATTTTTTTATATAGGAACTTTTTATGGTTTTTCTAATGAAATTGTTGAGTTGTTTTTAACTTAGATCATATATAGTGGTTTTTATAGTGAAATTGTTGAGTTGTTTTTAACTTAGATCATTTTATTTTTTGTTTTTATAGTGAAATTGTAAAGTTTAGTAACATGAAACTTTTTTAATGCTTTTATTTGTGAAAGTGTTGAGTTTTTTTAACTTGGAACTTTTTTATCCTTTTTATTCAGAAATTGATGAATTTTTTAACTTGAAACTTTTTTATGCTTTTTATAGTTAAATTGTTAGGTTTTTAAACTAGTAACTTGTATTCTTAATGGTTTTTATAGTGAAATTGTTGAATTTTTTAACTTGGTACTTTTTTATGCTTATTATTGTTAAATTGTTTGGTTTTTAAACTAGGAACTTTTTTATATCTTTTGTTTTTTAGAAATTGTCGATTTTTTTATATAGGAACTTTTTATGGTTTTTCTAATGAAATTGTTGAGTTGTTTTTAACCTAGATCATATATAGTGGTTTTTATAGTGAAATTGTTGAGTTGTTTTTAACTTAGATCATTTTATTTTTTGTTTTTATAGTGAAATTGTAAAGTTTAGTAACATGAAACTTTTTTAATGCTTTTATTTGTGAAAGTGTTGAGTTTTTTTAACTTGGAACTTTTTTATCCTTTTTATTCAGAAATTGTTGAATTTTTTAACTTAGATTTTTTTATAGTTTTAATAATGAAATTGTTGAGTAGTTTTTAACTTGGATCATTTTATTGTGGTTTTAATTGTGAAATTGTTGAGTTTATTAACTTGGAACATTTTTTATGTTTAAATCGTGAAAGTGTTGAGTTTTTTAACTTTGAACTTATTTATCCTTTTTATTCAGAAATTGTTGAATTTTTTAACTTGGATTTTTTTATAGTTTTATAATGAAATTGTTGAGTTGTTTTTAACTTGGATAATTTTTATGGTTCTTATAGTGAAATTGTTTAGTTTTTTTTACTTTGAACATTTTCTTATGGTTTTTATAGTGAAATTGTTCAATGTTTATTAACTTGGAACTTTTTTTATGCCTTTATTAGTGAAAGTGTTGAGTTTTTAATCATGGAACTTTTTTATTATCATTTTTATTGAGAAATTGTAGTTTTTTTAACTTGAAGCTTTTATTATGGTTTTTCTAATCAAATTGTTAGGGTCTTTTTAACTTAGATCATTTTTTGTGGTTTTTATAGTGAAAATGTTGAGTTTTCTAACATGGAACATTTTTTATGCTTTTATTAGTGAAAGTGTTGAGTTTTTTTTAACTTGGAACTTTTTTTTATCATTTTTACTCAGAAATTGTTGAATTTTTTAACTTGAAACTTTTTTATGCTTTTTATAGTTAAATTGTTAGGTTTTTAAACTAGTAACTTGTATTCTTAATGGTTTTTATAGTGAAATTGTTGAATTTTTTAACTTGGTACTTTTTTATGCTTATTATTGTTAAATTGTTGGGTTTTTAAACTAGGAACTTTTTTATATCATTTTTTTTTTGAGAAATTGTCGATTTTTTTATATAGGAACTTTTTATGGTTTTTCTAATGAAATTGTTGAGTTGTTTTTAACTTAGATCATATATAGTGGTTTTTATAGTGAAATTGTTGAGTTGTTTTTAACTTAGATCATTTTATTTTTTGTTTTTATAGTGAAATTGTAAAGTTTAGTAACATGAAACTTTTTTAATGCTTTTATTTGTGAAAGTGTTGAGTTTTTTTAACTTGGAACTTTTTTATCCTTTTTATTCAGAAATTGTTGAATTTTTTAACTTAGATTTTTTTATAGTTTTAATAATGAAATTGTTGAGTAGTTTTTTACTTGGATCATTTTATTGTGGTTTTAATTGTGAAATTGTTGAGTTTATTAACTTGGAACATTTTTTATGTTTAAATCGTGAAAGTGTTGAGTTTTTTAACTTTGAACTTATTTATCCTTTTTATTCAGAAATTGTTGAATTTTTTAACTTGGATTTTTTTATAGTTTTTATAATGAAATTGTTGAGTTGTTTTTAACTTGGATAATTTTTATGGTTCTTATAGTGAAATTGTTTAGTTTTTTTTACTTTGAACATTTTCTTATGGTTTTTATAGTGAAATTGTTCAATGTTTATTAACTTGGAACTTTTTTTATGCCTTTATTAGTGAAAGTGTTGAGTTTTTAATCATGGAACTTTTTTATTATCATTTTTATTGAGAAATTGTAGTTTTTTTAACTTGAAGCTTTTTTTTATGGTTTTTCTAATCAAATTGTTAGGGTCTTTTTAACTTAGATCATTTTTTGTGGTTTTTATAGTGAAAATGTTGAGTTTTCTAACATGGAACATTTTTTATGCTTTTATTAGTGAAAGTGTTGAGTTTTTTTTAACTTGGAACTTTTTTTTCATTTTTATTCAGAAATTGTTGAATTTTTTAACTTAAAACTTTTTATGCTTTTTATAGTTAAATTGTTAGGTTTTTAAACTAGTAACTTGTATTCTTAATGGTTTTTATAGTGAAATTGTTGAATTTTTTAACTTGGTACTTTTTTATGCTTTTTATTGTTAAATTGTTGGGTTTTTAAACTAGGAACTTTTTTATATCATTTTTTTGAGAAATTGGAGATTTTTTATATAGGATCTTTTTTATGGTTTTTCTAATGAAATTGTTGAGTTGTTTTTAACCTAGATCATATATTGTGGTTTTTATAGTGAAATTGTTGAGTTGTTTTTAACTTAGATAATTTTTTGTGGTTTTTATAGTGAAATTTTAAAGTTTAGTAACATGAAACTTTTTTAATGCTTTTATTTGTGAAAGTGTTGAGTTTTTTTAACTTGGAACTTTTTTATCCTTTTTATTCAGAAATTGTTGAATTATTTAACTTAGATTTTTTTATAGTTTTTATAATGAAATTTGTTGAATAGTTTTTAACTTTGATCATTTTATTGTGGTTTTAATTGTGAACTTGTTGAGTTTATTAACTTGGAACATTTTTTTATGTTTTATTAGTGAAAGTGTTGAGTTTTTTAACTTGGAACTTATTTATCCTTTTTATTCAGAAATTGTTGAATTTTCTAACTTGGATTTTTTTTATAGTTTTTATAATGAAATTGTTGAGTTGTTTTTAACTTGGATACTTTTTATGGTTCTTATAGTGAAATTGTTTAGTTTTTTAACTTTGAACATTTTTTTATGGTTTTTATAGTGAAATTGTTCAATTTTTTTAGATGGGACATTTTTTGTTTTTTTTATAGTAAAAATGTAAAGTGTTTTTAGACTTGGATCTTGGTTTATCATTTTTATTGAGAAATTGCTGAATTTTTTAACTTGAAACTTTTTCTATGCTTTTTAAGTTAAATTATTGGGTTTTAAAACTAGGAACTTTTATTCTTAATGATTTTTATTGCGAAATTGTTGAGTTTTTTTACTTGAAACTTTTTTTATGTTTTTATTAGTGAATGAGTTGAGTTTTTAATCATGGATCTTTTTTTTAATCATTTTTATTGAAAAATTGTAGATTTTTTTTAACTTGGATCAATTTTTTTGTGGTTTTTATAGTGAAATAGTTGAGTTTATTAACTTGGAACTTTTTCTATGCCTTTATTAGTGAAAGTGTTGAGTTTTTAATCATGGAACTTTTTTTTTAATCATTTTTATTGAGAAATTGTAGTTTTTTTAACTTGGTACTTTTTTTATGGTTTTTCTAATGAAATTGTTAAGTTGTTTTTAACTTAGATCATTTTTTGCGGTTTTTATAGTGAAAATGTTGAGTTTTCTAACATGGAACTTTTTTTATGCTTTTATTAGTGAAAGTGTTGAGTTTTTTTTTAACTTGGAACTTTTTTTTCATTTTTATTCAGAAATTGTTGAATTTTTTAACTTGAAACTTTTTTATGTTTTTTATAGTTAAATTGTTAGGTTTTTAAACTAGTAACTTGTATTCTTAATGGTTTTTATAGTGAAATTGTTGAATTTTTTAACTTGGTCCTTTTTTATGCTTTTTATTGTTAAATTGTTGGGTTTTTATACTAGGAACTTTTTTATATCATTTTTTTGAGAAATTGTAGATTTTTTATATAGGAACTTTTTTATGGTTTTTCTAATGAAATTGTTGAGTTGTTTTTAACTTAGATCATATATTGTGGTTTTTATAGTGAAATTGTTGAGTTGTTTTTAACTTAGATCATTTTTTTTGGTTTTTATAGTGAAATTGTAAAGTTTAGTAACATGAAACTTTTTTAATGCTTTTATTTGTGAAAGTGTTGAGTTTTTTTAACTTGGAACTTTTTTATCCTTTTTATTCAGAAATTGTTGAATTTTTTAACTTAGATTTTTTTATAGTTTTTATAATGAAATTATTGAGTAGTTTTTAACTTGGATCATTTTATTGTGGTTTTAATTGTGAAATTGTTGAGTTTATTAACTTGGAACATTTTATATGTTTTATTAGTGAAAGTGTTGAGTTTTTGAACTTGGAACTTATTTATCCTTTTTATTCAGAAATTGTTGAATTTTTTAACTTGGATTTTTTTTATAGTTTTTATAATGAAATTGTTGAGTTGTTTTTAACTTGGATAATTTTTATGGTTCTTATAGTGAAATTGTTTAGTTTTTTAACTTTGAACATTTTTTTATGGTTTTTATAGTGAAATTGTTCGATTTTTTATGATGGGAAATTTTTTATTTTTTTTATAGTAAAAATGTAAAGTGTTTTTAGACTTGGATCTTGGTTTATCATTTTTATTGAGAAATTGTTGAATTTTTTAACTTGAAACTTTTTGTATGCTTTTTAAGTTAAATTGTTGGGTTTTTAAACTAGGAACTTTTATTCTTAATGATTTTTATTGCAAAATTGTTGAGTTTTTTAACTTGAAACTTTTTTTATGTTTTTATTAGTTAATGTGTTAAGTTTTTAATCATGGATCTTTTTTTTAATCATTTTTATTGAAAAATTGTAGATTTTTTTTAACTTGGATCATTTTTTTGTGGTTTTTATAGTGAAATTGTTGAGTTTATTAACTTGAAACTTTTTCTATGCCTTTATTAGTGAAAGTGTTGAGTTTTTAATCATGGAACTTTTTTTTTAATCATTTTTATTGAGAAATTGTAGTTTTTTTAACTTGGAACTTTTTTTATGGTTTTTCTAATGTAATTGTTAAGTTGTTTTTAACTTAGATCATTTTTTGCGGTTTTTATAGTGAAAATGTTGAGTTTTCTAACATGGAACTTTTTTTATGCTTTTATTAGTGAAAATGTTGAGTTTTTTTTTAACTTGGAACTTTTTTTTCATTTTTATTCAGAAATTGTTGAATTTTTTAACTTAAAACTTTTTTATGCTTTTTATAGTTAAATTGTTATGTTTTTAAATTAGTAACTTGTATTCCTAATGGTTTTTATAGTGAAATTGTTGAATTTTTTAACTTGGTACTTTTTTATGCTTTTTATTGTTCAATTGTTGGGTTTTTAAACTAGAAATTTTTTTATATCATTTTTTTGAGAAATTGTAGATTTTTTATATAGGAACTTTTTTATGGTTTTTCTAATGAAATTGTTGAGTTGTTTTTAACTTAGATCATATATTGTGGTTTTTATAGTGAAATTGTTGAGTTGTTTTTAACTTAGATCATTTTTTTTGGTTTTTATAGTGAAATTGTAAAGTTTAGTAACATGAAACTTTTTTAATGCTTTTATTTGTGAAAGTGTTGAGTTTTTTTAACTTGGAACTTTTTTATCCTTTTTATTCAGAAATTGTTGAATTTTTTAACTTAGATTTTTTTATAGTTTTTATAATGAAATTATTGAGTAGTTTTTAACTTGGATCATTTTATTGTGGTTTTAATTGTGAAATTGTTGAGTTTATTAACTTGGAACATTTTATATGTTTTATTAGTGAAAGTGTCGAGTTTTGAACTTGGAACTTATTTATCCTTTTTATTCAGAAATTGTTGAATTTTTAACTTGGATTTTTTTTATAGTTTTTATAATGAAATTGTTGAGTTGTTTTTAACTTGGATAATTTTTATGGTTCTTATAGTGAAATTGTTTAGTTTTTTAACTTTGAACATTTTTTTATGGTTTTTATAGTGAAATTGTTCAATTTTTTATGATGGGACATTTTTTATTTTTTTTATAGTAAAAATGTAAAGTGTTTTTAGACTTGGATCTTGGTTTATCATTTTTATTGAGAAATTGTTGAATTTTTTAACTTGAAACTTTTTGTATGCTTTTTAAGTTAAATTGTTGGGTTTTTAAACTAGGAACTTTTATTCTTAATGATTTTTATTGCAAAATTGTTGAGTTTTTTAACTTGAAACTTTTTTTATGTTTTTATTAGTTAATGTGTTAAGTTTTTAATCATGGATCTTTTTTTTAATCATTTTTATTGAAAAATTGTAGATTTTTTTTAACTTGGATCATTTTTTTGTGGTTTTTATAGTGAAATTGTTGAGTTTATTAACTTGGAACTTTTTCTATGCCTTTATTAGTGAAAGTGTTGAGTTTTTAATCATGGAACTTTTTTTTTAATCATTTTTATTGAGAAAGTGTAGTTTTTTTAACTTGGAACTTTTTTTATGGTTTTTCTAATGAAATTGTTAAGTTGTTTTTAACTTAGATCATTTTTTGCGGTTTTTATAGTGAAAATGTTGAGTTTTCTAACATGGAACTTTTTTTATGCTTTTATTAGTGAAAATGTTGAGTTTTTTTTTAACTTGGAACTTTTTTTTCATTTTTATTCAGAAATTGTTGAATTTTTTAACTTAAAACTTTTTTATGCTTTTTATAGTTAAATTGTTAGGTTTTTAAACTAGTAACTTGTATTCTTAATGGTTTTTATAGTGAAATTGTTGAATTTTTTAACTTGGTACTTTTTTATGCTTTTTATTGTTCAATTGTTGGGTTTTTAAACTAGAAATTTTTTTATATCATTTTTTTGAGAAATTGTAGATTTTTTATATAGGAACTTTTTTATGGTTTTTCTAAAGAAATTGTTGAGTTGTTTTTAACTTAGATCATATATTGTGGTTTTTATAGTGAAATTGTTGAGTTGTTTTTAACTTAGATCATTTTTTTTTGGTTTTTATAGTGAAATTGTAAAGATTAGTAACATGAAACTTTTTTAATGCTTTTATTTGTGAAAGTGTTGAGTTTTTTTAACTTGGAACTTTTTTATCCTTTTTATTCAGAAATTGTTGAATTATTTAACTTAAATTTTTTTATAGTTTTTATAATGAAATTGTTGAGTGGTTTTTACCTTGGATCATTTTATTGTGGTTTTAACTGTGAAATTGTTGAGTTTATTAACTTGGAACATTTTTTATGTTTTATTAGTGAAAGTGTTGAGTTTTTTAACTTGGAACTTATTTATCCTTTTTATTCAGAAATTGTTGAATTTTTTAACTTGGATTTTTTTTATAGTTTTTATAATGAAATTGTTGAGTTGTTTTTAACTTGGATAATTTTTATGGTTTTTATAGTGAAATTGTTTAGTTTTTTAACTTTGAAAATTTTTTATGGTTTTTATAGTGAAATTGTTCAATTTTTTCAGATGGGACATTTTTGATTTTTTTTTATAGTAAAAATGTAAAGTGTTTTTAGACTTGGATCTTGGTTTATCATTTTTATTTAGAAATTGTTGAATTTTTTAACTTGAAACTTTTTCTATGCTTTTTAAGTTAAATTGTTGGGTTTTAAAACTAGGAACTTTTATTCTTAATGATTTTTATTGCGAAATTGTTGAATTTTTAAACTTGAAACTTTTTTTATGTTTTTATTAGTGAATGTGTTGAGTTTTTAATCATGGATCTTTTTTTTAATCATTTTTATTGAAAAATTGTAGATTTTTTTTTTAACTTGGATCATGTTTTTGTGGTTTTTATAGTGAAATTGTTGAGTTTATTAACTTGGAACTTTTTCTATGCCTTTATTAGTGAAAGTGTTGAGTTTTTAATCGTGGAGCTTTTTTTTTTATCATGTTTATTGAGAAATAGTAGTTTTTTTAACTTGGTACTTTTTTTTATGATTTTTCTAATGAAATTGTTAAGTTGTTTTTAACTTAGATCATTTTTTGCGGTTTTTATAGTGAAAATGTTGAGTTTTCTAACATGGAACTTTTTTTATGCTTTTATTAGTGAAAGTTTTGAGTTTTTTTTTTAACTTGGAACTCTTTTTCATTTTTATTCAGAAATTGTTGAATTTTTTAACTTGAAACTTTTTTATGCTTTTTATAGTTAAATTGTTAGGTTTTTAAACTAGTAACTTGTATTCTTAATGGTTTTTATAGTGAAATTGTTGAATTTTTTAACTTGGTACTTTTTTATGCTTTTTATTGTTCAATTGTTGTGTTTTTAAACTAGAAATTTTTTTATATCATTTTTTTGAGAAATTGTAGATTTTTTATATAGGAACTTTTTTATGGTTTTCCTAATGAAATTGTTGAGTTGTTTTTAACTTAGATCATATATTGTGGTTTTTATAGTGAAATTGTTGAGTTGTTTTTAACTTAGATCATTTTTTTTGGTTTTTATAGTGAAATTGTAAAGTTTAGTAACAAGAAACTTTTTTAATGCTTTTATTTGTGAAAGTGTTGAGTTATTTGAACTTGGAACTTTTTTATCCTTTTTATTTAGAAATTGTTGAATTTTTTAACTTAGATTTTTTTATAGTTTTTATAATGAAATTGTTGAGTGGTTTTTACCTTGGATCATTTTATTGTGGTTTTAACTGTGAAATTGTTGAGTTTATTAACTTGGAACATTTTTTATGTTTTATTAGTGAAAGTGTTGAGTTTTTTAACTTGGAACTTATTTATTCTTTTTATATAGAAATTGTTGAATTTTTTAACTTGGATTTTTTTTATAGTTTTTATAATGAAATTGTTGAGTTGTTTTTAACTTGGATAATTTTTATGGTTTTTATAGTGAAATTGTTTAGTTTTTTAACTTTGAACATTTTTTTATGGTTTTTATAGTGAAATTGTTCAATTTTTTCAGATGGGACATTTTTTATTTTTTTTTATAGTAAAAATGTAAAGTGTTTTTAGACTTGGATCTTGGTTTATCATTTTTATTTAGAAATTGTTGAATTTTTTAACTTGAAACTTTTTCTATGCTTTTAAAGTTAAATTGTTGGGTTTTTAAACTAGGAACTTTTATTCTTAATGATTTTTATTGCGAAATTGTTGAGTTTTTTAATTTGAAACTTTTTTTATGTTATTATTAGTGAATGTGTTGAGTTTTTAATCATGGATCTTTTTTTTAATCATTTTTATTGAAAAATTGTAGATTTTTTTTTAACTTGGATCATTTTTTTGTGTTTTTTATAGTGAAATTGTTGAGTTTATTAACTTGGAACTTTTTCTATGCCTTTATTAGTGAAAGTGTTGAGTTTTTAATCATGGAACTTTTTTTTTAATCATGTTTATTGAGAAATAGTAGTTTTTTTAACTTGGTACTTTTTTTTATGATTTTTCTAATGAAATTGTTAAGTTGTTTTTAACTTAGATCATTTTTTGCGGTTTTTATAGTGAAAATGTTGAGTTTTCTAACATGGAACTTTTTTTATGCTTTTATTAGTGAAAGTTTTGAGTTTTTTTTTTAACTTGGAACTTTTTTTTCATTTTTATTCAGAAATTGTTGAATTTTTTAACTTGAAACTTTTTTATGCTTTTTATAGTTAAATTGTTAGGTTTTTAAACTAGTAACTTGTATTCTTAATGGTTTTTATAGTGAAATTGTTGAATTTTTTAACTTGGTACTTTTTTATGCTTTTTATTGTTCAATTGTTGTGTTTTTAAACTAGAAATTTTTTTATATCATTTTTTTGAGAAATTGTAGATTTTTTATATAGGAACTTTTTTATGGTTTTCCTAATGAAATTGTTGAGTTGTTTTTAACTTAGATCATATATTGTGGTTTTTATAGTGAAATTGTTGAGTTGTTTTTAACTTAGATCATTTTTTTTGGTTTTTATAGTGAAATTGTAAAGTTTAGTAACAAGAAACTTTTTTAATGCTTTTATTTGTGAAAGTGTTGAGTTATTTGAACTTGGAACTTTTTTATCCTTTTTATTCAGAAATTGTTGAATTTTTTAACTTAGATTTTTTTATAGTTTTTATAATGAAATTGTTGAGTGGTTTTTACCTTGGATCATTTTATTGTGGTTTTAACTGTGAAATTGTTGAGTTTATTAACTTGGAACATTTTTTATGTTTTATTAGTGAAAGTGTTGAGTTTTTTAACTTGGAACTTATTTATCCTTTTTATATAGAAATTGTTGAATTTTTTAACTTGGATTTTTTTTATAGTTTTTATAATGAAATTGTTGAGTTGTTTTTAACTTGGATAATTTTTATGGTTTTTATAGTGAAATTGTTTAGTTTTTTAACTTTGAACATTTTTTTATGGTTTTTATAGTGAAATTGTTCAATTTTTTCAGATGGGACATTTTTTATTTTTTTTTATAGTAAAAATGTAAAGTGTTTTTAGACTTGGATCTTGGTTTATCATTTTTATTTAGAAATTGTTGAATTTTTTAACTTGAAACTTTTTCTATGCTTTTAAAGTTAAATTGTTGGGTTTTTAAACTAGGAACTTTTATTCTTAATGATTTTTATTGCGAAATTGTTGAGTTTTTTAATTTGAAACTTTTTTTATGTTATTATTAGTGAATGTGTTGAGTTTTTAATCATGGATCTTTTTTTTAATCATTTTTATTGAAAAATTGTAGATTTTTTTTTTTAACTTGGATCATTTTTTTGTGTTTTTTATAGTGAAATTGTTGAGTTTATTAACTTGGAACTGTTTCTATGCCTTTATTAGTGAAAGTGTTGAGTTTTTAATCATGGAACTTTTTTTTTTTATCATTTTTATTGAGAAATTGTAGTTTTTTTAACTTGGAACTTTTTTTTTATGATTTTTCTAATGAAATTGTTAAGTTGTTTTTAACTTAGATCATTTTTTGCGGTTTTTATAGTGAAAATGTTGAGTTTTCAAACATGGAACTTTTTTTATGCTTTTATTAGTGAAAGTGTTGAGTTTTTTTTTAACTTGGAAGTTTTTTTTTCATTTTTATTCAGAAATTGTTGAATTTTTTAACTTGAAACTTTTTTATGCTTTTTATAGTTAAATTGTTAGGTTTTTAAACTAGTAACTTGTATTCTTAATGGTTTTTATAGTGAAATTGTTGAATTTTTTAACTTGGTACTTTTTTATGCTTTTTATTGTTAAATTGTTGGGTTTTTAAACTAGGAACATTTTTATATCATTTTTTTTGAGAAATTGTAGATTTTTTATATAGGAACTTTTTAAAGGCTTTTCTAATGAAATTGTTGAGTTGTTTTTAACTTAGATCATATATTGTGGTTTTTATAGTGAAATTGTTGAGTTGTTTTTAACTTAGATCAATTTTTTTGGTTTTTATAGTGAAATTGTAAAGATTAGTAACATGAAAATTTTTTAATGCTTTTATTTGTGAAAGTGTTGAGTTTTTTTAACTTGGAACTTTTTTATCCTTTTTATTCAGAAATTGTTGAATTTTTTAACTTAGATTTTTTTATAGTTTTTATAATGAAATTGTTGAGTGGTTTTTACCTTGGATCATTTTATTGTGGTTTTAACTGTGAAATTGTTGAGTTTATTAACTTGGAACATTTTTTATGTTTTATTAGTGAAAGTGTTGAGTTTTTTAACTTGGAACTTATTTATCCTTTTTATTCAGAAATTGTTGAATTTTTTAACTTGGATTTTTTTTATAGTTTTTATAATGAAATTGTTGAGTTGTTTTTAACTTGGATAATTTTTATGGTTCTTATAGTGAAATTGTTTAGTTTTTTAATTTTGAACATTTTTTTATGGTTTTTATAGTGAAATTGTTCAATTTTTTCAGATGGGACATTTTTTATTTTTTTTATAGTAAAAATGTAAAGTGTTTTTAGACTTGGATCTTGGTTTATCATTTTTATTGAGAAATTGTTGAATTTTTTAACTTGAAACTTTTTCTATGCTTTTAAAGTTAAATTGTTGGGTTTTTAAACTAGGAACTTTTATTCTTAATGATTTTTATTGCGAAATTGTTGAGTTTTTTAATTTGAAATTTTTTTATGTTATTATTAGTGAATGTGTTGAGTTTTTAATCATGGATCTTTTTTTTAATCATTTTTATTGAAAAATTGTAGATTTTTTTTTTTTAACTTGGAACATTTTTTTGTGTTTTTTATAGTGAAATTGTTGAGTTTATTAACTTGGAACTTTTTCTATGCCTTTATTAGTGAAAGTGTTGAGTTTTTAATCATGGAACTTTTTTTTTTATCATTTTTATTGAGAAATTGTAGTTTTTTTAACTTGGAACTTTTTTTTATGGTTTTTATAATGAAATTGTTAAGTTGTTTTTAACTTAGATCATTTTTTGCGGTTTTTATAGTGAAAATGTTGTGTTTTCTAACATGGAACTTTTTTTATGCTTTTATTAGTGAAAGTGTTGAGTTTTTTTTTAACTTTGAACTTTTTATTCATTTTTATTCAGAAATTGTTGAATTTTTAACTTGAAACTTTTTTATGCTTTTTATAGTTAAATTGTTAGGTTTTTAAACTACTAACTTGTATTCTTAATGGTTTTTATAGTGAAATTGTTGAATTTTTTAACTTGGTACTTTTTTATGCTTTTTATTGTTAAATTGTTGGGTTTTTAAACTAGGAACTTTTTTAAATCATTTTTTTGAGAAATTGTAGATTTTTTATATAGGAACTTTTTTATGGTTTTTCTAATGAAATTGTTGAGTTGTTTTTAACTTAGATCATATATTGTGGTTTTTATAGTGAAATTGTTGAGTTGTTTTTAACTTAGATCATTTTTTTTGGTTTTTATAGTGAAATTGTAAAGTTTAGTTACATGAAACTTTTTTAATGCTTTTATTTGTCAAAGTGTTGAGTTTTTTTAACTTGGAACTTTTTTATCCTTTTTATTCAGAAATTGTTGAATTTTTTAACTTAGATTTTTTTATAGTTTTTATAATGAAATTGTTGAGTAGTTTTTAACTTGGATCATTTTATTGTGGTTTTAACTGTGAAATTGTTGAGTTTATTAACTTGGAACATATTTTATGTTTTATTAGTGAAAATGTTGAGTTTTTTAACTTGGAACTTATTTATCCTTTTTATTCAGAAATTGTTGAATTTTTTAACTTGGATTTTTTTTATAGTTTTTATAATGAAATTGTTGAGTTGTTTTTAACTTGGATAATTTGTATGGTTCATATAGTGAAATTGTTTAGTTTTTTAACTTTGAACATTTTTTTTATGGTTTTTATAGTAAAATTGTTCAATTTTTTAGGATGGGACATTTTTTATTTTATTTATAGTAAAAATGTAAAGTGTTTTTAGACTTGGATCTTGGTTTATCATTTTTATTTAGAAATTGTTGAATTTTTTAATTGAAACTTTTTCTATGCTTTTTAAGTTAAATTGTTGGGTTTTTAAACTAGGTACTTTTATTCTTAATGATTTTTATTGCGAAATTGTTGAGTTTTTTACCTTGAAACTTTTTTTATGTTTTTATTAGTGAATGTGTTGAGTTTTTAATCATGGATCTTTTTTTTAATCATTTTTATTGAAAAATTGTAGATTTTTTTTTAACTTGGATCATGTTTTTGTGGTTTTTATAGTGAAATTGTTGAGTTTATTAACTTGGAACTTTTTCTATGCCTTTATTAGTGAAAGTGTTGAGTTTTTAATCATGGAACTTTTTTTTATGGTTTTTATAATGAAATTGTTAAGTTGTTTTTAACTTAGATCATTTTTTGCGGTTTTTATAGTGAAAATGTTGTGTTTTCTAACATGGAACTTTTTTTATGCTTTTATTAGTGAAAGTGTTGAGTTTTTTTTTAACTTTGAACTTTTTATTCATTTTTATTCAGAAATTGTTGAATTTTTAACTTGAAACTTTTTTATGCTTTTTATAGTTAAATTGTTAGGTTTTTAAACTAGTAACTTGTATTCTTAATGGTTTTTATAGTGAAATTGTTGAATTTTTTAACTTGGTACTTTTTTATGCTTTTTATTGTTAAATTGTTGGGTTTTTAAACTAGGAACTTTTTTATATCATTTTTTTGAGAAATTGTAGATTTTTTATATAGGAACTTTTTTATGGTTTTTCTAATGAAATTGTTGAGTTGTTTTTAACTTAGATCATATATTGTGGTTTTTATAGTGAAATTGTTGAGTTGTTTTTAACTTAGATCATTTTTTTTGGTTTTTATAGTGAAATTGTAAAGTTTAGTTACATGAAACTTTTTTAATGCTTTTATTTGTGAAAGTGTTGAGTTTTTTTAACTTGGAACTTTTTTATCCTTTTTATTCAGAAATTGTTGAATTTTTTAACTTAGATTTTTTTATAGTTTTTATAATGAAATTGTTGAGTAGTTTTTAACTTGGATCATTTTATTGTGGTTTTAACTGTGAAATTGTTGAGTTTATTAACTTGGAACATATTTTATGTTTTATTAGTGAAAATGTTGAGTTTTTTAACTTGGAACTTATTTATCCTTTTTATTCAGAAATTGTTGAATTTTTTAACTTGGATTTTTTTTTATAGTTTTTATAATGAAATTGTTGAGTTGTTTTTAACTTGGATAATTTGTATGGTTCATATAGTGAAATTGTTTAGTTTTTTAACTTTGAACATTTTTTTTTATGGTTTTTATAGTAAAATTGTTCAATTTTTTAGGATGGGACATTTTTTATTTTATTTATAGTAAAAATGTAAAGTGTTTTTAGACTTGGATCTTGGTTTATCATTTTTATTTAGAAATTGTTGAATTTTTTAATTGAAACTTTTTCTATGCTTTTTAAGTTAAATTGTTGGGTTTTTAAACTAGGTACTTTTATTCTTAATGATTTTTATTGCGAAATTGTTGAGTTTTTTACCTTGAAACTTTTTTTATGTTTTTATTAGTGAATGTGTTGAGTTTTTAATCATGGATCTTTTTTTTAATCATTTTTATTGAAAAATTGTAGATTTTTTTTTAACTTGGATCATGTTTTTGTGGTTTTTATAGTGAAATTGTTGAGTTTATTAACTTGAACTTTTTCTATGCCTTTATTAGTGAAAGTGTTGAGTTTTTAATCATGGAACTTTTTTTTATGGTTTTTATAATGAAATTGTTAAGTTGTTTTTAACTTAGATCATTTTTTGCGGTTTTTATAGTGAAAATGTTGTGTTTTCTAACATGGAACTTTTTTTATGCTTTTATTAGTGAAAGTGTTGAGTTTTTTTTTAACTTTGAACTTTTTATTCATTTTTATTCAGAAATTGTTGAATTTTTAACTTGAAACTTTTTTATGCTTTTTATAGTTAAATTGTTAGGTTTTTAAACTAGTAACTTGTATTCTTAATGGTTTTTATAGTGAAATTGTTGAATTTTTTAACTTGGTACTTTTTTATGCTTTTTATTGTTAAATTGTTGGGTTTTTAAACTAGGAACTTTTTTATATCATTTTTTTGAGAAATTGTAGATTTTTTATATAGGAACTTTTTTATGGTTTTTCTAATGAAATTGTTGAGTTGTTTTTAACTTAGATCATATATTGTGGTTTTTATAGTGAAATTGTTGAGTTGTTTTTAACTTAGATCATTTTTTTTGGTTTTTATAGTGAAATTGTAAAGTTTAGTTACATGAAACTTTTTTAATGCTTTTATTTGTGAAAGTGTTGAGTTTTTTTAACTTGGAACTTTTTTATCCTTTTTATTCAGAAATTGTTGAATTTTTTAACTTAGATTTTTTTATAGTTTTTATAATGAAATTGTTGAGTAGTTTTTAACTTGGATCATTTTATTGTGGTTTTAACTGTGAAATTGTTGAGTTTATTAACTTGGAACATATTTTATGTTTTATTAGTGAAAATGTTGAGTTTTTTAACTTGGAACTTATTTATCCTTTTTATTCAGAAATTGTTGAATTTTTTAACTTGGATTTTTTTTTATAGTTTTTATAATGAAATTGTTGAGTTGTTTTTAACTTGGATAATTTGTATGGTTCATATAGTGAAATTGTTTAGTTTTTTAACTTTGAACATTTTTTTTTATGGTTTTTATAGTAAAATTGTTCAATTTTTTAGGATGGGACATTTTTTATTTTATTTATAGTAAAAATGTAAAGTGTTTTTAGACTTGGATCTTGGTTTATCATTTTTATTTAGAAATTGTTGAATTTTTTAATTGAAACTTTTTCTATGCTTTTTAAGTTAAATTGTTGGGTTTTTAAACTAGGAACTTTTATTCTTAATGATTTTTATTGCGAAATTGTTGAGTTTTTTACCTTGAAACTTTTTTTATGTTTTTATTAGTGAATGTGTTGAGTTTTTAATCATGGATCTTTTTTTTAATCATTTTTATTGAAAAATTGTAGATTTTTTTTTAACTTGGATCATGTTTTTGTGGTTTTTATAGTGAAATTGTTGAGTTTATTAACTTGAACTTTTTCTATGCCTTTATTAGTGAAAGTGTTGAGTTTTTAATCATGGAACTTTTTTTTATGGTTTTTATAATGAAATTGTTAAGTTGTTTTTAACTTAGATCATTTTTTGCGGTTTTTATAGTGAAAATGTTGTGTTTTCTAACATGGAACTTTTTTTATGCTTTTATTAGTGAAAGTGTTGAGTTTTTTTTTAACTTTGAACTTTTTATTCATTTTTATTCAGAAATTGTTGAATTTTTAACTTGAAACTTTTTTATGCTTTTTATAGTTAAATTGTTAGGTTTTTAAACTAGTAACTTGTATTCTTAATGGTTTTTATAGTGAAATTGTTGAATTTTTTAACTTGGTACTTTTTTATGCTTTTTATTGTTAAATTGTTGGGTTTTTAAACTAGGAACCTTTTTATATCATTTTTTTGAGAAATTGTAGATTTTTTATATAGGAACTTTTTTATGGTTTTTCTAATGAAATTGTTGAGTTGTTTTTAACTTAGATCATATATTGTGGTTTTTATAGTGAAATTGTTGAGTTGTTTTTAACTTAGATCATTTTTTTTGGTTTTTATAGTGAAATTGTAAAGTTTAGTTACATGATACTTTTTTAATGCTTTTATTTGTGAAAGTGTTGAGTTTTTTTAACTTGGAACTTTTTTATCCTTTTTATTCAGAAATTGTTGAATTTTTTAACTTAGATTTTTTTATAGTTTTTATAATGAAATTGTTGAGTAGTTTTTAACTTGGATCATTTTATTGTGGTTTTAACTGTGAAATTGTTGAGTTTATTAACTTGGAACATATTTTATGTTTTATTAGTGAAAATGTTGAGTTTTTTAACTTGGAACTTATTTATCCTTTTTATTCAGAAATTGTTGAATTTTTTAACTTGGATTTTTTTTATAGTTTTTATAATGAAATTGTTGAGTTGTTTTTAACTTGGATAATTTGTATGGTTCATATAGTGAAATTGTTTAGTTTTTTAACTTTGAACATTTTTTTTTTATGGTTTTTATAGTAAAATTGTTCAATTTTTTAGGATGGGACATTTTTTATTTTATTTATAGTAAAAATGTAAAGTGTTTTTAGACTTGGATCTTGGTTTATCATTTTTATTTAGAAATTGTTGAATTTTTTAATTGAAACTTTTTCTATGCTTTTTAAGTTAAATTGTTGGGTTTTTAAACTAGGAACTTTTATTCTTAATGATTTTTATTGCGAAATTGTTGAGTTTTTTACCTTGAAACTTTTTTTATGTTTTTATTAGTGAATGTGTTGAGTTTTTAATCATGGATCTTTTTTTTAATCATTTTTATTGAAAAATTGTAGATTTTTTTTTAACTTGGATCATGTTTTTGTGGTTTTTATAGTGAAATTGTTGAGTTTATTAACTTGAACTTTTTCTATGCCTTTATTAGTGAAAGTGTTGAGTTTTTAATCATGGAACTTTTTTTTATGGTTTTTATAATGAAATTGTTAAGTTGTTTTTAACTTAGATCATTTTTTGCGGTTTTTATAGTGAAAATGTTGTGTTTTCTAACATGGAACTTTTTTTATGCTTTTATTAGTGAAAGTGTTGAGTTTTTTTTTAACTTTGAACTTTTTATTCATTTTTATTCAGAAATTGTTGAATTTTTAACTTGAAACTTTTTTATGCTTTTTATAGTTAAATTGTTAGGTTTTTAAACTAGTAACTTGTATTCTTAATGGTTTTTATAGTGAAATTGTTGAATTTTTTAACTTGGTACTTTTTTATGCTTTTTATTGTTAAATTGTTGGGTTTTTAAACTAGGAACCTTTTTATATCATTTTTTTGAGAAATTGTAGATTTTTTATATAGGAACTTTTTTATGGTTTTTCTAATGAAATTGTTGAGTTGTTTTTAACTTAGATCATATATTGTGGTTTTTATAGTGAAATTGTTGAGTTGTTTTTAACTTAGATCATTTTTTTTGGTTTTTATAGTGAAATTGTAAAGTTTAGTTACATGAAACTTTTTTAATGCTTTTATTTGTGAAAGTGTTGAGTTTTTTTAACTTGGAACTTTTTTATCCTTTTTATTCAGAAATTGTTGAATTTTTTAACTTAGATTTTTTTATAGTTTTTATAATGAAATTGTTGAGTAGTTTTTAACTTGGATCATTTTATTGTGGTTTTAACTGTGAAATTGTTGAGTTTATTAACTTGGAACATATTTTATGTTTTATTAGTGAAAATGTTGAGTTTTTTAACTTGGAACTTATTTATCCTTTTTATTCAGAAATTGTTGAATTTTTTAACTTGGATTTTTTTTATAGTTTTTATAATGAAATTGTTGAGTTGTTTTTAACTTGGATAATTTGTATGGTTCATATAGTGAAATTGTTTAGTTTTTTAACTTTGAACATTTTTTTTTATGGTTTTTATAGTAAAATTGTTCAATTTTTTAGGATGGGACATTTTTTATTTTATTTATAGTAAAAATGTAAAGTGTTTTTAGACTTGGATCTTGGTTTATCATTTTTATTTAGAAATTGTTGAATTTTTTAATTGAAACTTTTTCTATGCTTTTTAAGTTAAATTATTGGGTTTTTAAACTAGGAACTTTTATTCTTAATGATTTTTATTGCGAAATTGTTGAGTTTTTTACCTTGAAACTTTTTTTATGTTTTTATTAGTGAATGTGTTGAGTTTTTAATCATGGATCTTTTTTTTAATCATTTTTATTGAAAAATTGTAGATTTTTTTTTAACTTGGATCATGTTTTTGTGGTTTTTATAGTGAAATTGTTGAGTTTATTAACTTGGAACTTTTTCTATGCCTTTATTAGTGAAAGTGTTGAGTTTTTAATCATGGAGCTTTTTTTTATGGTTTTTATAATGAAATTGTTAAGTTGTTTTTAACTTAGATCATTTTTTGCGGTTTTTATAGTGAAAATGTTGTGTTTTCTAACATGGAACTTTTTTTATGCTTTTATTAGTGAAAGTGTTGAGTTTTTTTTTAACTTTGAACTTTTTATTCATTTTTATTCAGAAATTGTTGAATTTTTAACTTGAAACTTTTTTATGCTTTTTATAGTTAAATTGTTAGGTTTTTAAACTAGTAACTTGTATTCTTAATGGTTTTTATAGTGAAATTGTTGAATTTTTTAACTTGGTACTTTTTTATGCTTTTTATTGTTAAATTGTTGGGTTTTTAAACTAGGAACCTTTTTATATCATTTTTTTGAGAAATTGTAGATTTTTTATATAGGAACTTTTTTATGGTTTTTCTAATGAAATTGTTGAGTTGTTTTTAACTTAGATCATATATTGTGGTTTTTATAGTGAAATTGTTGAGTTGTTTTTAACTTAGATCATTTTTTTTGGTTTTTATAGTGAAATTGTAAAGTTTAGTTACATGAAACTTTTTTAATGCTTTTATTTGTGAAAGTGTTGAGTTTTTTTAACTTGGAACTTTTTTATCCTTTTTATTCAGAAATTGTTGAATTTTTTAACTTAGATTTTTTTATAGTTTTTATAATGAAATTGTTGAGTAGTTTTTAACTTGGATCATTTTATTGTGGTTTTAACTGTGAAATTGTTGAGTTTATTAACTTGGAACATATTTTATGTTTTATTAGTGAAAATGTTGAGTTTTTTAACTTGGAACTTATTTATCCTTTTTATTCAGAAATTGTTGAATTTTTTAACTTGGATTTTTTTTATAGTTTTTATAATGAAATTGTTGAGTTGTTTTTAACTTGGATAATTTGTATGGTTCATATAGTGAAATTGTTTAGTTTTTTAACTTTGAACATTTTTTTTATGGTTTTTATAGTAAAATTGTTCAATTTTTTAGGATGGGACATTTTTTATTTTATTTATAGTAAAAATGTAAAGTGTTTTCAGACTTGGATCTTGGTTTATCATTTTTATTTAGAAATTGTTGAATTTTTTAATTGAAACTTTTTCTATGCTTTTTAAGTTAAATTATTGGGTTTTTAAACTAGGAACTTTTATTCTTAATGATTTTTATTGCGAAATTGTTGAGTTTTTTACCTTGAAACTTTTTTTATGTTTTTATTAGTGAATGTGTTGAGTTTTTAATCATGGATCTTTTTTTTAATCATTTTTATTGAAAAATTGTAGATTTTTTTTTAACTTGGATCATGTTTTTGTGGTTTTTATAGTGAAATTGTTGAGTTTATTAACTTGGAACTTTTTCTATGCCTTTATTAGTGAAAGTGTTGAGTTTTTAATCATGGAGCTTTTTTTTTATCATGTTTATTGAGAAATAGTAGTTTTTTTAACTTGGTACTTTTTTTTATGATTTTTCTAATGAAATTGTTAAGTTGTTTTTAACTTAGATCATTTTTTGCGGTTTTTATAGTGAAAATGTTGTGTTTTCTAACATGGAACTTTTTTTATGCTTTTATTAGTGAAAGTGTTGAGTTTTTTTTTAACTTTGAACTTTTTATTCATTTTTATTCAGAAATTGTTGAATTTTTAACTTGAAACTTTTTTATGCTTTTTATAGTTAAATTGTTAGGTTTTTAAACTAGTAACTTGTATTCTTAATGGTTTTTATAGTGAAATTGTTGAATTTTTTAACTTGGTACTTTTTTATGATTTTTATTGTTAAATTGTTGGGTTTTTAAACTAGGAACCTTTTTATATCATTTTTTTGAGAAATTGTAGATTTTTTATATAGGAACTTTTTTATGGTTTTTCTAATGAAATTGTTGAGTTGTTTTTAACTTAGATCATATATTGTGGTTTTTATAGTGAAATTGTTGAGTTGTTTTTAACTTAGATCATTTTTTTTGGTTTTTATAGTGAAATTGTAAAGTTTAGTTACATGAAACTTTTTTAATGCTTTTATTTGTGAAAGTGTTGAGTTTTTTTAACTTGGAACTTTTTTATCCTTTTTATTCAGAAATTGTTGAATTTTTTAACTTAGATTTTTTTATAGTTTTTATAATGAAATTGTTGAGTAGTTTTTAACTTGGATCATTTTATTGTGGTTTTAACTGTGAAATTGTTGAGTTTATTAACTTGGAACATATTTTATGTTTTATTAGTGAAAATGTTGAGTTTTTTAACTTGGAACTTATTTATCCTTTTTATTCAGAAATTGTAGAATTTTTTAACTTGGATTTTTTTTATAGTTTTTATAATGAAATTGTTGAGTTGTTTTTAACTTGGATAATTTGTATGGTTCATATAGTGAAATTGTTTAGTTTTTTAACTTTGAACATTTTTTTTTATGGTTTTTATAGTAAAATTGTTCAATTTTTTAGGATGGGACATTTTTTATTTTATTTATAGTAAAAATGTAAAGTGTTTTTAGACTTGGATCTTGGTTTATCATTTTTATTTAGAAATTGTTGAATTTTTTAATTGAAACTTTTTCTATGCTTTTTAAGTTAAATTGTTGGGTTTTTAAACTAGGTACTTTTATTCTTAATGATTTTTATTGCGAAATTGTTGAGTTTTTTACCTTGAAACTTTTTTTATGTTTTTTCTAGTGAATGTGTTGAGTTTTTAATCATGGATCTTTTTTTTAATCATTTTTATTGAAAAATTGTAGATTTTTTTTTAACTTGGATCATGTTTTTGTGGTTTTTATAGTGAAATTGTTGAGTTTATTAACTTGGAACTTTTTCTATGCCTTTATTAGTGAAAGTGTTGAGTTTTTAATCATGGAGCTTTTTTTTTTATCATTTTTATTGGGAAATTGTAGTTTTTTTAACTTGGTACTTTTTTTTTATGATTTTTCTAATGAAATTGTTATGTTGTTTTTAACTTAGATCATTTTTTGCGGTTTTTATAGTGAAAATGTTGAGTTTTCTAACATGGAACTTTTTTTATGCTTTTATTAGTGAAAGTGTTGAGTTTTTTTTTAACTTGGAACTTTTTTTTTCATTTTTTTCCAGAAATTGTTGAATTTTTTAACTTGAAACTTTTTTATGCTTTTTATAGTTAAATTGTTAGGTTTTTAAACTAGTAACTTGTATTCTTAATGGTTTTTATAGTGAAATTGTTTAATTTTTTAACTTGGTACTTTTTTATGCTTTTTATTGTTAAATTGTTGGGTTTTTAAACTAGGAACTTTTTAATATCATTTTTTTGAGAAATTGTAGATTTTTTATATAGGAACTTTTTTATGGTTTTTCTAATGAAATTGTTGAGTTGTTTTTAACTTAGATCATATATTGTGGTTTTTATAGTGAAATTGTTGAGTTGTTTTTAACTTAGATCATTTTTTTTGGTTTTTATAGTGAAATTGTAAAGTTTAGTTACATGAAACTTTGTTAATGCTTTTATTTGTGAAAGTGTTGAGTTTTTTTAACTTGGAACTTTTTTATCCTTTTTATTCAGAAATTGTTGAATTTTTTAACTTAGATTTGTTTATAGTTTTTATAATGAAATTGTTGAGTGGTTTTTACCTTGGATCATTTTATCGTGGTTTTAATTGTGAAATTGTTGAGTTTATTAACTTGGAACATTTTTTATGTTTTATTAGTGAAAGTGTTGAGTTTTTTAACATGGAACTTATTTATCCTTTTTATTCAGAAATTGTTGAATTTTTTAACTTGGATTTTTTTTTTATAGTTTTCATTATGAAATTGTTGAGTTGTTTTTAACTTGGATAATTTTTATGGTTCTTATAGTGAAATTGTTTAGTTTTTTAACTTTGAACATTTTTTTATGGTTTTTATAGTGAAATTGTTCAATTTTTTAGGATGGGACATTTTTTATTTTTTTTATAGTAAAAATGTAAAGTGTTTTTAGACTTGGATCTTGGTTTATCATTTTTATTGAGAAATTGTTGAATTTTTTAACTTGAAACTTTTTCTATGCTTTTTAAGTTAAATTGTTGGGTTTTTAAACTAGGAACTTTTATTCTTAATGATTTTTATTGCGAAATTGTTGAGTTTTTTACCTTGAAACTATTTTTATGTTTTTATTAGTGAATGTGTTGAGTTTTTAATAATGGATCTTTTTTTTAATCATTTTTATTGAAAAATTGTAGATTTTTTTTTAACTTGGATCATGTTTTTGTGGTTTTTATAGTGAAATTGTTGAGTTTATTAACTTGGAACTTTTTCTATGCCTTTATCAGTGAAAGTGTTGAGTTTTTAATCATGGAGCTTTTTTTTTTATCATTTTTATTGAGAAATTGTAGTTTTTTTAACTTGGTACTTTTTTTTTATGATTTTTCTAATGAAATTGTTAAGTTGTTTTTAACTTAGATCATTTTTTGCGGTTTTTATAGTGAAAATGTTGAGTTTTCTAACATGGGACTTTTTTTATGCTTTTATTAGTGAAAGTGTTGAGTTTTTTTTAACTTGGAACGTTTTTTTCATTTTTATTCAGAAATTGTTGAATTTTTTAACTTGAAACTTTTTTATGCTTTTTATAGTTAAATTGTTAGGTATTTAAACTAGTAACTTGTATTCTTAATGGTTTTTATAGTGAAATTGTTGAATTTTTCAACTTGGTATTTTTTATGCTTTTTATTGTTAAATTGTTGGGTTTTTAAACTAGGAACATTTTTATATCATTTTTGAGAAATTGTAGATTTTTTATATAGGAACTTTTTTATGGTTGTTCTAATGAAATTGTTGAGTTGTTTTTAACTTAGATCATATACTGTGGTTTTTATAGTGAAATTGTTGAGTTGTTTTTAACTTAGATCATTTTTTTTGGTTTTTATAGTGAAATTGTAAAGTTTAGTAACATGAAACTTTTTTAATGCTTTTATTTGTGAAAGTGTTGAGTTTTTTTAACTTGGAACTTTTTTATCCTTTTTATTCAGAAATTGTTGAATTTTTTAACTTAGATTTTTTTATAGTTTTTATAATGAAATTGTTGAGTGTTTTTACCTTGGATCATTTTATCGTGGTTTTAATTGTGAAATTGTTGAGTTTATTAACTTGGAACATTTTTTATGTTTTATTAGTGAAAGTGTTGAGTTTTTTAACATGGAACTTATTTATCCTTTTTATTCAGAAATTGTTGAATTTTTTAACTTGGATTTTTTTTATAGTTTTTATAATGAAATTGTTGAGTTGTTTTTAACTTGGATAATTTTTATGGTTCTTATAGTGAAATTGTTTAGTTTTTTAACTTTGAACATTTTTTTATGGTTTTTATAGTGAAATTGTTCAATTTTTTTCAGATGGGACATTTTTTATTTTTTTATAGTAAAAATGTAAAGTGTTTTTAGACTTGGATCTTGGTTTATCATTTTTATTGAGAAATTGTTGAATTTTTTAACTTGAAACTTTTTCTATGCTTTTTAAGTTAAATTGTTGGGTTTTTAAACTAGGAACTTTTATTCTTAATGATTTTTATTGCGAAATTGTTGAGTTTTTTAACTTGAAACTTTTTTTATGTTTTTATTAGTGAATGTGTTGAGTTTTTAATCATGGATCTTTTTTTTAATCATTATTATTGAAAAATTGTAGATTTTTTTTTAACTTGGATCATTTTTTTGTGGTTTCTATAGTGAAATTGTTGAGTTTATTAACTTGGAACTTTTTCTATGCCTTTATTAGTGAAAGTGTTGAGTTTTTAATCATGGAACTTTTTTTTTTATCATTTTTATTGATAAATTGTAGTTTTTTTAACTTGGAATTTTTTTATGGTTTTTCTAATGAAATTGTTAAGTTGTTTTTAACTTAGATCATTTTTTGCGGTTTTTATAGTGAAAATGTTGAGTTTTCTAACATGGAACTTTTTTTATGCTTTTATTAGCGAAAGTGTTGAGTTGTTTTTTAACTTGGAACTTTTTTTTCATTTTTATTCAGAAATTGTTGAATTTTTTAACTTGAAACTTTTTTATGCTTTTTATAGTTAAATTGTTAGGTTTTTAAACTAGTAACTTGTATTCTTAATGGTTTTTATAGTGAAATTGTTGAATTTTTTAACTTGGTACTTTTTTTATGCTTTTTATTGTTAAATTGTTGGGTTTTTAAACTAGGAACTTTTTTATATCATTTTTTTGAGAAATTATAGATTTTTTATATAGGAACTTTTTTATGGTTTTCTAATGAAATTATTGAGTTGTTTTTAACTTAGATCATATACTGTGGTTTTTATAGTGAAATTGTTGAGTTGTTTTTAACTTAGATCATTTTTTTTTTGGTTTTTATAGTGAAATTGTAAAGTTTAGTAACATGAAACTTTTTTAATGCTTTTATTTGTGAAAGTGTTGAGTTTTTTTGACTAGGACCTTTTTTATCCTTTTCATTCAGAAATTGTTGAGTTTTTTAACTTAGATTTTTTTATAGTTTTTATAATGAAATTGTTGAGTGGTTTTTACCTTGGATCATTTTATCGTGGTTTTAATTGTGAAATTGTTGAGTTTATTAACTTGGAACATTTTTTATGTTTTATTAGTGAAAGTGTTGAGTTTTTTAACTTGGAACTTATTTATCCATTTTATTCAGAAATTGTTGAATTTTTTAACTTGGATTTTTTTATAGTTTTTATAATGAAATTGTTGAGTTGTTTTTAACTTGGATAATTTTTATGGTTCTTATAGTGAAATTGTTTAGTTTTTTAACTTTGAACATTTTTTTATGGTTTTAATAGTGAAATTGTTCAATTTTTTCAGATCGGACACTTTTTATTTTTTTATAGTAAAAATGTAAAGTGTTTTTAGACTTGGATCTTGGTTTATCATTTTTATTGAGAAATTGTTGAATTTTTTAACTTGAAACTTTTTCTATGCTTTTTAAGTTAAATTGTTGGGTTTTTAAACTAGGAACTTTTATTCTTAATGATTTTTATTGCGAAATTGTTGAGTTTTTTAAGTTGAAACTTTTTTAATGTTTTTATTAGTGAATGTGTTGAGTTTTTAATCATGGATCTTTTTTTAATCATTTTTATTGAAAAATTGTAGATTTTTTTTTTAACTTGGATCATTTTTTTGTGGTTTCTATATTGAAATTGTTGAGTGTATTAACTTGGAACTTTTTCTATGCCTTTATTAGTGAAAGTGTTGAGTTTTTAATCATGGAACTTTTTTTTTATCATTTTTATTGATAAATTGTAGTTTTTTTAACTTGGAATTTATTTATGGTTTTTCTAATGAAATTGTTAAGTTGTTTTTAACTTAGATCATTTTTTGCGGTTTTTATAGTGAAAATGTTGAGTTTTCTAACATGGAACTTTTTTTATGCTTTTATTAGCGAAAGTGTTGAGTTTTTTTTAACTTGGAACTTTTTTTTCATTTTTATTCAGAAATTGTTGAATTTTTTAACTTGAAACTTTTTTATGCTTTTTATAGTTAAATTGTTAGGTTTTTAAACTAGTAACTTGTATTCTTAATGGTTTTTATAGTGAAATTGTTGAATTTTTTAACTTGGTACTTTTTTATGCTTTTTATTGTTAAATTGTTGGGTTTTTAAACTAGGAACTTTTTTATATCATTTTTTTGAGAAATTGTAGATTTTTTATATAGGAACTTTTTTATGGTTTTTCTAATGAAATTATTGAGTTGTTTTTAACTTAGATCATATACTGTGGTTTTTATAGTGAAATTGTTGAGTTGTTTTTAACTTAGATCATTTTTTTTTGGTTTTTATAGTGAAATTGTAAAGTTTAGTAACATGAAACTTTTTTAATGCTTTTATTTGTGAAAGTGTTGAGTTTTTTTGACTAGGAACTTTTTTATCCTTTTCATTCAGAAATTGTTGAGTTTTTTAACTTAGATTTTCTTATAGTTTTTATAATGAAATTGTTGAGTGGTTTTTACCTTGGATCATTTTATCGTGGTTTTAATTGTGAAATTGTTGAGTTTATTAACTTGGAACATTTTTTATGTTTTATTAGTGAAAGTGTTGAGTTTTTTAACTTGGAACTTATTTATCCATTTTATTCAGAAATTGTTGAATTTTTTAACTTGGATTTTTTTTATAGTTTTTATAATGAAATTGTTGAGTTGTTTTTAACTTGGATAATTTTTATGGTTCTTATAGTGAAATTGTTTAGTTTTTTAACTTTGAACATTTTTTTATGGTTTTAATAGTGAAATTGTTCAATTTTTTCAGATCGGACACTTTTTATTTTTTTATAGTAAAAATGTAAAGTGTTTTTAGACTTGGATCTTGGTTTATCATTTTTATTGAGAAATTGTTGAATTTTTTAACTTGAAACTTTTTCTATGCTTTTTAAGTTAAATTGTTGGGTTTTTAAACTAGGAACTTTTATTCTTAATGATTTTTATTGCGAAATTGTTGAGTTTTTTAACTTGAAACTTTTTTAATGTTTTTATTAGTGAATGTGTTGAGTTTTTAATCATGGATCTTTTTTTTAATCATTTTTATTGAAAAATTGTAGATTTTTTTTTTAACTTGGATCATTTTTTTGTGGTTTCTATATTGAAATTGTTGAGTGTATTAACTTGGAACTTTTTCTATGCCTTTATTAGTGAAAGTGTTGAGTTTTTAATCATGGAACTTTTTTTTTATCATTTTTATTGATAAATTGTAGTTTTTTTAACTTGGAATTTATTTATGGTTTTTCTAATGAAATTGTTAAGTTGTTTTTAACTTAGATCATTTTTTGCGGTTTTTATAGTGAAAATGTTGAGTTTTCTAACATGGAACTTTTTTTATGCTTTTATTAGCGAAAGTGTTGAGTTTTTTTTAACTTGGAACTTTTTTTTCATTTTTATTCAGAAATTGTTGAATTTTTTAACTTGAAACTTTTTTATGCTTTTTATAGTTAAATTGTTAGGTTTTTAAACTAGTAACTTGTATTCTTAATGGTTTTTATAGTGAAATTGTTGAATTTTTTAACTTGGTACTTTTTTATGCTTTTTATTGTTAAATTGTTGGGTTTTTAAACTAGGAACTTTTTTATATCATTTTTTTGAGAAATTGTAGATTTTTTATATAGGAACTTTTTTATGGTTTTTCTAATGAAATTATTGAGTTGTTTTTAACTTAGATCATATACTGTGGTTTTTATAGTGAAATTGTTGAGTTGTTTTTAACTTAGATCATTTTTTTTTGGTTTTTATAGTGAAATTGTAAAGTTTAGTAACATGAAACTTTTTTAATGCTTTTATTTGTGAAAGTGTTGAGTTTTTTTGACTAGGAACTTTTTTATCCTTTTTATTCAGAAATTGTTGAGTTTTTTAACTTAGATTTTCTTATAGTTTTTATAATGAAATTGTTGAGTGGTTTTTACCTTGGATCATTTTATCGTGGTTTTAATTGTGAAATTGTTGAGTTTATTAACTTGGAACATTTTTTATGTTTTATTAGTGAAAGTGTTGAGTTTTTTAACTTGGAACTTATTTATCCATTTTATTCAGAAATTGTTGAATTTTTTAACTTGGATTTTTTTTTATAGTTTTTATAATGAAATTGTTGAGTTGTTTTTAACTTGGATAATTTTTATGGTTCTTATAGTGAAATTGTTTAGTTTTTTAACTTTGAACATTTTTTTATGGTTTTTATAGTGAAATTGTTCAATTTTTTCAGATGGGACATTTTTTATTTTTTTATAGTAAAAATGTAAAGTGTTTTTAGACTTGGATCTTGGTTTCATTTTTATTGAGAAATTGTTGAATTTTTTAACTTGAAACTTTTTCTATGCTTTTTAAGTTAAATTGTTGGGTTTTTAAACTAGGAACTTTTATTCTTAATGATTTTTATTGCGAAATTGTTGAGTTTTTTAAGTTGAAACTTTTTTAATGTTTTTATTAGTGAATGTGTTAAGTTTTTAATCATGGATCTTTTTTTTAATCATTTTTATTGAAAAATTGTAGATTTTTTTTTTAACTTGGATCATTTTTTTGTGGTTTCTATATTGAAATTGTTGAGTGTATTAACTTGGAACTTTTTCTATGCCTTTATTAGTGAAAGTGTTGAGTTTTTAATCATGGAACTTTTTTTTTATCATTTTTATTGATAAATTGTAGTTTTTTTAACTTGGAATTTATTTATGGTTTTTCTAATGAAATTGTTAAGTTGTTTTTAACTTAGATCATTTTTTGCGGTTTTTATAGTGAAAATGTTGAGTTTTCTAACATGGAACTTTTTTTATGCTTTTATTAGCGAAAGTGTTGAGTTTTTTTTAACTTGGAACTTTTTTTTCATTTTTATTCAGAAATTGTTGAATTTTTTAACTTGAAACTTTTTTATGCTTTTTATAGTTAAATTGTTAGGTTTTTAAACTAGTAACTTGTATTCTTAATGGTTTTTATAGTGAAATTGTTGAATTTTTTAACTTGGTACTTTTTTATGCTTTTTATTGTTAAATTGTTGGGTTTTTAAACTAGGAACTTTTTTATATCATTTTTTTGAGAAATTGTAGATTTTTTATATAGGAACTTTTTTATGGTTTTTCTAATGAAATTATTGAGTTGTTTTTAACTTAGATCATATACTGTGGTTTTTATAGTGAAATTGTTGAGTTGTTTTTAACTTAGATCATTTTTTTTTGGTTTTTATAGTGAAATTGTAAAGTTTAGTAACATGAAACTTTTTTAATGCTTTTATTTGTGAAAGTGTTGAGTTTTTTTGACTAGGAACTTTTTTATCCTTTTTATTCAGAAATTGTTGAGTTTTTTAACTTAGATTTTCTTATAGTTTTTATAATGAAATTGTTGAGTGGTTTTTACCTTGGATCATTTTATCGTGGTTTTAATTGTGAAATTGTTGAGTTTATTAACTTGGAACATTTTTTATGTTTTATTAGTGAAAGTGTTGAGTTTTTTAACTTGGAACTTATTTATCCATTTTATTCAGAAATTGTTGAATTTTTTAACTTGGATTTTTTTTTATAGTTTTTATAATGAAATTGTTGAGTTGTTTTTAACTTGGATAATTTTTATGGTTCTTATAGTGAAATTGTTTAGTTTTTTAACTTTGAACATTTTTTTATGGTTTTTATAGTGAAATTGTTCAATTTTTTCAGATGGGACATTTTTTATTTTTTTATAGTAAAAATGTAAAGTGTTTTTAGACTTGGATCTTGGTTTCATTTTTATTGAGAAATTGTTGAATTTTTTAACTTGAAACTTTTTCTATGCTTTTTAAGTTAAATTGTTGGGTTTTTAAACTAGGAACTTTTATTCTTAATGATTTTTATTGCGAAATTGTTGAGTTTTTTAAGTTGAAACTTTTTTAATGTTTTTATTAGTGAATGTGTTAAGTTTTTAATCATGGATCTTTTTTTTAATCATTTTTATTGAAAAATTGTAGATTTTTTTTTTAACTTGGATCATTTTTTTGTGGTTTCTATATTGAAATTGTTGAGTGTATTAACTTGGAACTTTTTCTATGCCTTTATTAGTGAAAGTGTTGAGTTTTTAATCATGGAACTTTTTTTTTATCATTTTTATTGATAAATTGTAGTTTTTTTAACTTGGAATTTATTTATGGTTTTTCTAATGAAATTGTTAAGTTGTTTTTAACTTAGATCATTTTTTGCGGTTTTTATAGTGAAAATGTTGAGTTTTCTAACATGGAACTTTTTTTATGCTTTTATTAGCGAAAGTGTTGAGTTTTTTTTAACTTGGAACTTTTTTTTCATTTTTATTCAGAAATTGTTGAATTTTTTAACTTGAAACTTTTTTATGCTTTTTATAGTTAAATTGTTAGGTTTTTAAACTAGTAACTTGTATTCTTAATGGTTTTTATAGTGAAATTGTTGAATTTTTTAACTTGGTACTTTTTTATGCTTTTTATTGTTAAATTGTTGGGTTTTTAAACTAGGAACTTTTTTATATCATTTTTTTGAGAAATTGTAGATTTTTTATATAGGAACTTTTTTATGGTTTTTCTAATGAAATTATTGAGTTGTTTTTAACTTAGATCATATACTGTGGTTTTTATAGTGAAATTGTTGAGTTGTTTTTAACTTAGATCATTTTTTTTTGGTTTTTATAGTGAAATTGTAAAGTTTAGTAACATGAAACTTTTTTAATGCTTTTATTTGTGAAAGTGTTGAGTTTTTTTGACTAGGAACTTTTTTATCCTTTTTATTCAGAAATTGTTGAGTTTTTTAACTTAGATTTTCTTATAGTTTTTATAATGAAATTGTTGAGTGGTTTTTACCTTGGATCATTTTATCGTGGTTTTAATTGTGAAATTGTTGAGTTTATTAACTTGGAACATTTTTTATGTTTTATTAGTGAAAGTGTTGAGTTTTTTAACTTGGAACTTATTTATCCATTTTATTCAGAAATTGTTGAATTTTTTAACTTGGATTTTTTTTTATAGTTTTTATAATGAAATTGTTGAGTTGTTTTTAACTTGGATAATTTTTATAGTTCTTATAGTGAAATTGTTTAGTTTTTTAACTTTGAACATTTTTTTATGGTTTTTATAGTGAAATTGTTCAATTTTTTCAGATGGGACATTTTTTATTTTTTTATAGTAAAAATGTAAAGTGTTTTTAGACTTGGATCTTGGTTTCATTTTTATTGAGAAATTGTTGAATTTTTTAACTTGAAACTTTTTCTATGCTTTTTAAGTTAAATTGTTGGGTTTTTAAACTAGGAACTTTTATTCTTAATGATTTTTATTGCGAAATTGTTGAGTTTTTTAAGTTGAAACTTTTTTAATGTTTTTATTAGTGAATGTGTTAAGTTTTTAATCATGGATCTTTTTTTTAATCATTTTTATTGAAAAATTGTAGATTTTTTTTTTAACTTGGATCATTTTTTTGTGGTTTCTATATTGAAATTGTTGAGTGTATTAACTTGGAACTTTTTCTATGCCTTTATTAGTGAAAGTGTTGAGTTTTTAATCATGGAACTTTTTTTTTATCATTTTTATTGATAAATTGTAGTTTTTTTAACTTGGAACTTTTTTTATGGTTTTTATAATGAAATTGTTAAGTTGTTTTTAACTTAGATCATTTTTTGCGGTTTTTATAGTGAAAATGTTGTGTTTTCTAACATGGAACTTTTTTTATGCTTTTATTAGTGAAAGTGTTGAGTTTGTTTTTTAACTTGGAACTTTTTTTTCATTTTTATTCAGAAATTGTTGAATTTTTTAACTTGAAACTTTTTTATGCTTTTTATAGTTAAATTGTTAGGTTTTTAAACTAGTAACTTGTATTCTTAATGGTTTTTATAGTAAAATTGTTGAATTTTTTAACTTGGTACTTTTTTATGCTTTTTATTGTTAAATTGTTGGGTTTTTAAACTAGGAACTTTTTTATATCATTTTTTTGAGAAATTGTAGATTTTTTATATAGGAACTTTTTTATGGTTTTTCTAATGAAATTATTGAGTTGTTTTTAACTTAGATCATATACTGTGGTTTTTATAGTGAAATTGTTGAGTTGTTTTTAACTTAGATCATTTTTTTTTGGTTTTTATAGTGAAATTGTAAAGTTTAGTAACATGAAACTTTTTTAATGCTTTTATTTGTGAAAGTGTTGAGTTTTTTTAACTTGGAACTTTTTTATCCTTTTTATTCAGAAATTGTTGAGTTTTTTAACTTAGATTTTTTTATAGTTTTTATAATGAAATTGTTGAGTGGTTTTTACCTTGGATCATTTTATCGTGGTTTTAATTGTGAAATTGTTGAGTTTATTAACTTGGAACATTTTTTATGTTTTATTAGTGAAAGTGTTGAGTTTTTTAACTTGGAACTTATTTATCCATTTTATTCAGAAATTGTTGAATTTTTTAACTTGGATTTTTTTTATAGTTTTTATAATGAAATTGTTGAGTTGTTTTTAACTTGGATAATTTTTATGGTTCTTATAGTGAAATTGTTTAGTTTTTTAACTTTGAACATTTTTTTATGGTTTTTATAGTAAAATTGTTCAATTTTTTCAGATGGGACATTTTTTATTTTTTTATAGTAAAAATGTAAAGTGTTTTTAGACTTGGATCTTGGTTTATCATTTTTATTGAGAAATTGTTGAATTTTTTAACTTGAAACTTTTTCTATGCTTTTTAAGTTAAATTGTTGGGTTTTTAAACTAGGAACTTTTATTCTTAATGATTTTTATTGCGAAATTGTTGAGTTTTTTAACTTGAAACTTTTTTTATGTTTTTATTAGTGAATGTGTTGAGTTTTTAATCATGGATCTTTTTTTTAATCATTTTTATTGAAAAATTGTAGATTTTTTTTTAACTTGGATCATTTTTTTGTGGTTTTTATAGTGAAATTGTTGAGTTTATTAACTTGGAACTTTTTCTATGCCTTTATTAGTCAAAGTGTTGAGTTTTTAATCATGGAACTTTTTTTTTTATCATTTTTATTGAGAAATTGTAGTTTTTTTAACTTGGAACTTTTTTTATGGTTTTTATAATGAAATTGTTAAGTTGTTTTTAACTTAGATCATTTTTTGCGGTTTTTATAGTGAAAATGTTGTGTTTTCTAACATGGAACTTTTTTTATGCTTTTATTAGTGAAAGTGTTGAGTTTGTTTTTTAACTTGGAACTTTTTTTTCATTTTTATTCAGAAATTGTTGAATTTTTTAACTTGAAACTTTTTTATGCTTTTTATAGTTAAATTGTTAGGTTTTTAAACTAGTAACTTGTATTCTTAATGGTTTTTATAGTAAAATTGTTGAATTTTTTAACTTGGTACTTTTTTATGCTTTTTATTGTTAAATTGTTGGGTTTTTAAACTAGGAACTTTTTTATATCATTTTTTTGAGAAATTGTAGATTTTTTATATAGGAACTTTTTTATGGTTTTTCTAATGAAATTATTGAGTTGTTTTTAACTTAGATCATATACTGTGGTTTTTATAGTGAAATTGTTGAGTTGTTTTTAACTTAGATCATTTTTTTTTGGTTTTTATAGTGAAATTGTAAAGTTTAGTAACATGAAACTTTTTTAATGCTTTTATTTGTGAAAGTGTTGAGTTTTTTTAACTTGGAACTTTTTTATCCTTTTTATTCAGAAATTGTTGAGTTTTTTAACTTAGATTTTTTTATAGTTTTTATAATGAAATTGTTGAGTGGTTTTTACCTTGGATCATTTTATCGTGGTTTTAATTGTGAAATTGTTGAGTTTATTAACTTGGAACATTTTTTATGTTTTATTAGTGAAAGTGTTGAGTTTTTTAACTTGGAACTTATTTATCCATTTTATTCAGAAATTGTTGAATTTTTTAACTTGGATTTTTTTTATAGTTTTTATAATGAAATTGTTGAGTTGTTTTTAAATTGGATAATTTTTATGGTTCTTATAGTGAAATTGTTTAGTTTTTTAACTTTGACCATTTTTTTATGGTTTTTATAGTGAAATTGTTCAATTTTTTCAGATGGGACATTTTTTATTTTTTTATAGTAAAAATGTAAAGTGTTTTTAGACTTGGATCTTGGTTTATCATTTTTATTGAGAAATTGTTGAATTTTTTAACTTGAAACTTTTTCTATGCTTTTTAAGTTAAATTGTTGGGTTTTTAAACTAGGAACTTTTATTCTTAATGATTTTTATTGCGAAATTGTTGAGTTTTTTAACTTGAAACTTTTTTTATGTTTTTATTAGTGAATGTGTTGAGTTTTTAATCATGGATCTTTTTTTTAATCATTTTTATTGAAAAATTGTAGTTTTTTTTTAACTTGGATCATTTTTTTGTGGTTTTTATAGTGAAATTGTTGAGTTTATTAACTTGGAACTTTTTCTATGCCTTTATTAGTCAAAGTGTTGAGTTTTTAATCATGGAACTTTTTTTTTTATCATTTTTATTGAGAAATTGTAGTTTTTTTAACTTGGAACTTTTTTTATGGTTTTTATAATGAAATTGTTAAGTTGTTTTTAACTTAGATCATTTTTTGCGGTTTTTATAGTGAAAATGTTGTGTTTTCTAACATGGAACTTTTTTTATGCTTTTATTAGTGAAAGTGTTGAGTTTGTTTTTTAACTTGGAACTTTTTTTTCATTTTTATTCAGAAATTGTTGAATTTTTTAACTTGAAACTTTTTTATGCTTTTTATAGTTAAATTGTTAGGTTTTTAAACTAGTAACTTGTATTCTTAATGGTTTTTATAGTAAAATTGTTGAATTTTTTAACTTGGTACTTTTTTATGCTTTTTATTGTTAAATTGTTGGGTTTTTAAACTAGGAACTTTTTTATATCATTTTTTTGAGAAATTGTAGATTTTTTATATAGGAACTTTTTTATGGTTTTTCTAATGAAATTATTGAGTTGTTTTTAACTTAGATCATATACTGTGGTTTTTATAGTGAAATTGTTGAGTTGTTTTTAACTTAGATCATTTTTTTTTGGTTTTTATAGTGAAATTGTAAAGTTTAGTAACATGAAACTTTTTTAATGCTTTTATTTGTGAAAGTGTTGAGTTTTTTTAACTTGGAACTTTTTTATCCTTTTTATTCAGAAATTGTTGAGTTTTTTAACTTAGATTTTTTTATAGTTTTTATAATGAAATTGTTGAGTGGTTTTTACCTTGGATCATTTTATCGTGGTTTTAATTGTGAAATTGTTGAGTTTATTAACTTGGAACATTTTTTATGTTTTATTAGTGAAAGTGTTGAGTTTTTTAACTTGGAACTTATTTATCCATTTTATTCAGAAATTGTTGAATTTTTTAACTTGGATTTTTTTTATAGTTTTTATAATGAAATTGTTGAGTTGTTTTTAAATTGGATAATTTTTATGGATCTTATAGTGAAATTGTTTAGTTTTTTAACTTTGACCATTTTTTTATGGTTTTTATAGTGAAATTGTTCAATTTTTTCAGATGGGACATTTTTTATTTTTTTTATAGTAAAAATGTAAAGTGTTTTTAGACTTGGATCTTGGTTTATCATTTTTATTGAGAAATTGTTGAATTTTTTAACTTGAAACTTTTTCTATGCTTTTTAAATTAAATTGTTGGGTTTTTAAACTAGGAACTTTTATTCTTAATGATTTTTATTGCGAAATTGTTGAGTTTTTTAAGTTGAAACTTTTTTAATGTTTTTATTAGTGAATGTGTTGAGTTTTTAATCATGGATCTTTTTTTTAATCATTTTTATTGAAAAATTGTAGATTTTTTTTTAACTTGGATCATTTTTTTGTGGTTTCTATAGTGAAATTGTTGAGTTTATTAACTTGGAACTTTTTCTATGCCTTTATTAGTGAAAGTGTTGAGTTTTTAATCATGGAACTTTTTTTTATCATTTTTATTGATAAATTGTAGTTTTTTTAACTTGGAATTTTTTTATGGTTTTTCTAATGAAATTGTTAAGTTGTTTTAACTTAGATCATTTTTTGCGGTTTTTATAGTGAAAATGTTGAGTTTTCTAACATGGAACTTTTTTTATGCTTTTATTAGCGAAAGTGTTGAGTTTTTTTTTAACTTGGAACTTTTTTTTCATTTTTATTCAGAAATTGTTGAATTTTTTAACTTGAAACTTTTTTATGCTTTTTATAGTTAAATTGTTAGGTTTTTAAACTAGTAACTTGTATTCTTAATGGTTTTTATAGTGAAATTGTTGAATTTTTTAACTTGGTACTTTTTTATGCTTTTTATTGTTAAATTGTTGGGTTTTTAAACTAGGAACTTTTTTATATCATTTTTTTGAGAAATTATAGATTTTTTATATAGGAACTTTTTTATGGTTTTTCTAATGAAATTATTGAGTTGTTTTTAACTTAGATCATATACTGTGGTTTTTATAGTGAAATTGTTGAGTTGTTTTTAACTTAGATCATTTTTTTTTGGTTTTTATAGTGAAATTGTAAAGTTTAGTAACATGAAACTTTTTTAATGCTTTTATTTGTGAAAGTGTTGAGTTTTTTTGACTAGGAACTTTTTTATCCTTTTTATTCAGAAATTGTTGAGTTTTTTAACTTAGATTTTTTTATAGTTTTTATAATGAAATTGTTGAGTGGTTTTTACCTTGGATCATTTTATCGTGGTTTTAATTGTGAAATTGTTGAGTTTATTAACTTGGAACATTTTTTATGTTTTATTAGTGAAAGTGTTGAGTTTTTTAACTTGGAACTTATTTATCCATTTTATTCAGAAATTGTTGAATTTTTTAACTTGGATTTTTTTTATAGTTTTTATAATGAAATTGTTGAGTTGTTTTTAACTTGGATAATTTTTATGGTTCTTATAGTGAAATTGTTTAGTTTTTTAACTTTGAACATTTTTTTATGGTTTTTATAGTAAAATTGTTCAATTTTTTCAGATGGGACATTTTTTATTTTTTTATAGTAAAAATGTAAAGTGTTTTTAGACTTGGATCTTGGTTTATCATTTTTATTGAGAAATTGTTGAATTTTTTAACTTGAAACTTTTTCTATGCTTTTTAAGTTAAATTGTTGGGTTTTTAAACTAGGAACTTTTATTCTTAATGATTTTTATTGCGAAATTGTTGAGTTTTTTAACTTGAAACTTTTTTTATGTTTTTATTAGTGAATGTGTTGAGTTTTTAATCATGGATCTTTTTTTTAATCATTTTTATTGAAAAATTGTAGATTTTTTTTTAACTTGGATCATTTTTTTGTGGTTTTTATAGTGAAATTGTTGAGTTTATTAACTTGGAACTTTTTCTATGCCTTTATTAGTCAAAGTGTTGAGTTTTTAATCATGGAACTTTTTTTTTTATCATTTTTATTGAGAAATTGTAGTTTTTTTAACTTGGAACTTTTTTTATGGTTTTTATAATGAAATTGTTAAGTTGTTTTTAACTTAGATCATTTTTTGCGGTTTTTATAGTGAAAATGTTGTGTTTTCTAACATGGAACTTTTTTTATGCTTTTATTAGTGAAAGTGTTGAGTTTGTTTTTTAACTTGGAACTTTTTTTTCATTTTTATTCAGAAATTGTTGAATTTTTTAACTTGAAACTTTTTTATGCTTTTTATAGTTAAATTGTTAGGTTTTTAAACTAGTAACTTGTATTCTTAATGGTTTTTATAGTAAAATTGTTGAATTTTTTAACTTGGTACTTTTTTATGCTTTTTATTGTTAAATTGTTGGGTTTTTAAACTAGGAACTTTTTTATATCATTTTTTTGAGAAATTGTAGATTTTTTATATAGGAACTTTTTTATGGTTTTTCTAATGAAATTATTGAGTTGTTTTTAACTTAGATCATATACTGTGGTTTTTATAGTGAAATTGTTGAGTTGTTTTTAACTTAGATCATTTTTTTTTGGTTTTTATAGTGAAATTGTAAAGTTTAGTAACATGAAACTTTTTTAATGCTTTTATTTGTGAAAGTGTTGAGTTTTTTTAACTTGGAACTTTTTTATCCTTTTTATTCAGAAATTGTTGAGTTTTTTAACTTAGATTTTTTTATAGTTTTTATAATGAAATTGTTGAGTGGTTTTTACCTTGGATCATTTTATCGTGGTTTTAATTGTGAAATTGTTAAGTTTATTAACTTGGAACATTTTTTATGTTTTATTAGTGAAAGTGTTGAGTTTTTTAACTTGGAACTTATTTATCCATTTTATTCAGAAATTGTTGAATTTTTTAACTTGGATTTTTTTTATAGTTTTTATAATGAAATTGTTGAGTTGTTTTTAAATTGGATAATTTTTATGGATCTTATAGTGAAATTGTTTAGTTTTTTAACTTTGACCATTTTTTTATGGTTTTTATAGTGAAATTGTTCAATTTTTTCAGATGGGACATTTTTTATTTTTTTTATAGTAAAAATGTAAAGTGTTTTTAGACTTGGATCTTGGTTTATCATTTTTATTGAGAAATTGTTGAATTTTTTAACTTGAAACTTTTTCTATGCTTTTTAAATTAAATTGTTGGGTTTTTAAACTAGGAACTTTTATTCTTAATGATTTTTATTGCGAAATTGTTGAGTTTTTTAAGTTGAAACTTTTTTAATGTTTTTATTAGTGAATGTGTTGAGTTTTTAATCATGGATCTTTTTTTTAATCATTTTTATTGAAAAATTGTAGATTTTTTTTTAACTTGGATCATTTTTTTGTGGTTTCTATAGTGAAATTGTTGAGTTTATTAACTTGGAACTTTTTCTATGCCTTTATTAGTGAAAGTGTTGAGTTTTTAATCATGGAACTTTTTTTTATCATTTTTATTGATAAATTGTAGTTTTTTTAACTTGGAATTTTTTTATGGTTTTTCTAATGAAATTGTTAAGTTGTTTTAACTTAGATCATTTTTTGCGGTTTTTATAGTGAAAATGTTGAGTTTTCTAACATGGAACTTTTTTTATGCTTTTATTAGCGAAAGTGTTGAGTTTTTTTTTAACTTGGAACTTTTTTTTCATTTTTATTCAGAAATTGTTGAATTTTTTAACTTGAAACTTTTTTATGCTTTTTATAGTTAAATTGTTAGGTTTTTAAACTAGTAACTTGTATTCTTAATGGTTTTTATAGTGAAATTGTTGAATTTTTTAACTTGGTACTTTTTTATGCTTTTTATTGTTAAATTGTTGGGTTTTTAAACTAGGAGCTTTTTTATATCATTTTTTTGAGAAATTATAGATTTTTTATATAGGAACTTTTTTATGGTTTTTCTAATGAAATTATTGAGTTGTTTTTAACTTAGATCATATACTGTGGTTTTTATAGTGAAATTGTTGAGTTGTTTTTAACTTAGATCATTTTTTTTTGGTTTTTATAGTGAAATTGTAAAGTTTAGTAACATGAAACTTTTTTAATGCTTTTATTTGTGAAAGTGTTGAGTTTTTTTGACTAGGAACTTTTTTATCCTTTTTATTCAGAAATTGTTGAGTTTTTTAACTTAGATTTTTTTATAGTTTTTATAATGAAATTGTTGAGTGGTTTTTACCTTGGATCATTTTATCGTGGTTTTAATTGTGAAATTGTTGAGTTTATTAACTTGGAACATTTTTTATGTTTTATTAGTGAAAGTGTTGAGTTTTTTAACTTGGAACTTATTTATCCATTTTATTCAGAAATTGTTGAATTTTTTAACTTGGATTTTTTTTATAGTTTTTATAATGAAATTGTTGAGTTGTTTTTAACTTGGATAATTTTTATGGTTCTTATAGTGAAATTGTTTAGTTTTTTAACTTTGAACATTTTTTTATGGTTTTTATAGTGAAATTGTTCAATTTTTTCAGATGGGACACTTTTTATTTTTTTATAGTAAAAATGTAAAGTGTTTTTAGACTTGGATCTTGGTTTATCATTTTTATTGAGAAATTGTTGAATTTTTTAACTTGAAACTTTTTCTATGCTTTTTAAGTTAAATTGTTGGGTTTTTAAACTAGGAACTTTTATTCTTAATGATTTTTATTGCGAAATTGTTGAGTTTTTTAAGTTGAAACTTTTTTAATGTTTTTATTAGTGAATGTGTTGAGTTTTTAATCATGGATCTTTTTTTTAATCATTTTTATTGAAAAATTGTAGATTTTTTTTTAACTTGGATCATTTTTTTGTGGTTTCTATAGTGAAATTGTTGAGTTTATTAACTTGGAACTTTTTCTATGCCTTTATTAGTGAAAGTGTTGAGTTTTTAATCATGGAACTTTTTTTTATCATTTTTATTGATAAATTGTAGTTTTTTTAACTTGGAATTTTTTTATGGTTTTTCTAATGAAATTGTTAAGTTGTTTTAACTTAGATCATTTTTTGCGGTTTTTATAGTGAAAATGTTGAGTTTTCTAACATGGAACTTTTTTTATGCTTTTATTAGCGAAAGTGTTGAGTTTTTTTTTAACTTGGAACTTTTTTTTCATTTTTATTCAGAAATTGTTGAATTTTTTAACTTGAAACTTTTTTATGCTTTTTATAGTTAAATTGTTAGGTTTTTAAACTAGTAACTTGTATTCTTAATGGTTTTTATAGTGAAATTGTTGAATTTTTTAACTTGGTACTTTTTTATGCTTTTTATTGTTAAATTGTTGGGTTTTTAAACTAGGAACTTTTTTATATCATTTTTTGAGAAATTATAGATTTTTTATATAGGAACTTTTTTATGGTTTTTCTAATGAAATTATTGAGTTGTTTTTAACTTAGATCATATACTGTGGTTTTTATAGTGAAATTGTTGAGTTGTTTTTAACTTAGATCATTTTTTTTTGGTTTTTATAGTGAAATTGTAAAGTTTAGTAACATGAAACTTTTTTAATGCTTTTATTTGTGAAAGTGTTGAGTTTTTTTGACTAGGAACTTTTTTATCCTTTTTATTCAGAAATTGTTGAGTTTTTTAACTTAGATTTTTTTATAGTTTTTATAATGAAATTGTTGAGTGGTTTTTACCTTGGATCATTTTATCGTGGTTTTAATTGTGAAATTGTTGAGTTTATTAACTTGGAACATTTTTTATGTTTTATTAGTGAAAGTGTTGAGTTTTTTAACTTGGAACTTATTTATCCATTTTATTCAGAAATTGTTGAATTTTTTAACTTGGATTTTTTTTATAGTTTTTATAATGAAATTGTTGAGTTGTTTTTAACTTGGATAATTTTTATGGTTCTTATAGTGAAATTGTTTAGTTTTTTAACTTTGAACATTTTTTTATGGTTTTTATAGTGAAATTGTTCAATTTTTTCAGATGGGACACTTTTTATTTTTTTATAGTAAAAATGTAAAGTGTTTTTAGACTTGGATCTTGGTTTATCATTTTTATTGAGAAATTGTTGAATTTTTTAACTTGAAACTTTTTCTATGCTTTTTAACTTGAAACTTTTTTTATGTTTTTATTAGTGAATGTGTTGAGTTTTTAATCACGGATCTTTTTTTTAATCATTTTTATTGAAAAATTGTAGATTTTTTTTTAACTTGGATCATTTTTTTTGTGGTTTCTATAGTGAAATTGTTGAGTTTATTAACTTGGAACTTTTTCTATGCCTTTATTAGTGAAAGTGTTGAGTTTTTAATCATGGAACTTTTTTTTTATCATTTTTTATTGATAAATTGTAGTTTTTTTAACTTGGAACTTTTTTATGGTTTTTCTAATGAAATTGTTAAGTTGTTTTTAACTTAGATCATTTTTTGCGGTTTTTATAGTGAAAATGTTGAGTTTTCTAACATGGAACTTTTTTTATGCTTTTATTAGCGAAAGTGTTGAGTTTTTTTTTAACTTGGAACTTTTTTTTCATTTTTATTCAGAAATTGTTGAATTTTTTAACTTGAAACTTTTTTATGCTTTTTATAGTTAAATTGTTAGGTTTTTAAACTAGTAACTTGTATTCTTAATGGTTTTTATAGTGAAATTGTTGAATTTTTTAACTTGGTACTTTTTTATGCTTTTTATTGTTAAATTGTTGGGTTTTTAAACTAGGAACTTTTTTATATCATTTTTTTGAGAAATTGTAGATTTTTTATATAGGAACTTTTTTATGGTTTTTCTAATGAAATTATTGAGTTGTTTTTAACTTAGATCATATACTGTGGTTTTTATAGTGAAATTGTTGAGTTGTTTTTAACTTGGATCATTTTTTTTGGTTTTTATAGTGAAATTGTAAAGTTTAGTAACATGAAACTTTTTTAATGCTTTTATTTGTGAAAGTGTTGAGTTTTTTTAACTTGGAACTTTTTTATCCTTTTTATTCAGAAATTGTTGAATTTTTTAACTTAGATTTTTTTATAGTTTTTATAATGAAATTGTTGAGTGGTTTTTACCTTGGATCATTTTATCGTGGTTTTAATTGTGAAATTGTTGAGTTTATTAACTTGGAACATTTTTTATGTTTTATTAGTGAAAGTGTTGAGTTTTTTAACTAGGAACTTATTTATCCTTTTTATTCAGAAATTGTTGAATTTTTTAACTTGGATTTTTTTTTTATAGTTTTTATAATGAAATTGTTGAGTTGTTTTTAACTTGGATAATTTTTATGGTTCTTATAGTGAAATTGTTTAGTTTTTTAACTTTGAACATTTTTTTATGGTTTTTATAGTGAAATTGTTCAATTTTTTCAGATGGGACATTTTTTATTTTTTTTATAGTAAAAATGTAAAGTGTTTTTAGACTTGGATCTTGGTTTATCATTTTTATTGAGAAATTGTTGAATTTTTTAACTTGAAACTTTTTCTATGCCTTTTAAGTTAAATTGTTGGGTTTTTAAACTAGGAACTTTTATTCTTAATGATTTTTATTGCGAAATTTTGAGTTTTTTAACTTGAAACTTTTTTTATGTTTTTATTAGTGAATGTGTTGAGTTTTTAATCATGGATCTTTTTTTTAATCATTTTTATTGAAAAATTGTAGATTTTTTTATTAACTTGGATCATTTTTTTGTGGTTTCTATAGTGAAATTGTTGAGTTTATTAACTTGGAACTTTTTCTATGCCTTTATTAGTGAAAGTGTTGAGTTTTTAATCATGGAACTTTTTTTTTATCATTTTTATTGATAAATTGTAGTTATTTTAACTTGGAACTTTTTTTTATGGTTTTTTAATGAAATTGTTAAGTTGTTTTTAACTTAGATCATTTTTTGCGGTTTTTATAGTGAAAATGTTGAGTTTTCTAACATGGAACTTTTTTTATGCTTTTATTAGCGAAAGTGTTGAGTTTTTTTTAACTTGGAACTTTTTTTTCATTTTTATTCAGAAATTGTTGAATTTTTTAACTTGAAACTTTTTTATGCTTTTTATAGTTAAATTGTTAGGTTTTTAAACTAGTAACTTGTATTCTTAATGGTTTTTATAGTGAAATTGTTGAATTTTTTAACTTGGTACTTTTTTATGCTTTTTATTGTTAAATTGTTGGGTTTTTAAACTAGGAACTTTTTTATATCATTTTTTTGAGAAATTGTAGATTTTTTATATAGGAACTTTTTTATGGTTTTTCTAATGAAATTATTGAGTTGTTTTTAACTTAGATCATATACTGTGGTTTTTATAGTGAAATTGTTGAGTTGTTTTTAACTTAGATCATATACTGTGGTTTTTATAGTGAAATTGTTGAGTTGTTTTTAACTTAGATCATTTTTTTTTGGTTTTTATAGTGAAATTGTAAAGTTTAGTAACATGAAACTTTTTTAATGCTTTTATTTGTGAAAGTGTTGAGTTTTTTTGACTAGGAACTTTTTTATCCTTTTTATTCAGAAATTGTTGAGTTTTTTAACTTAGATTTTTTTATAGTTTTTATAATGAAATTGTTGAGTGGTTTTTACCTTGGATCATTTTATCGTGGTTTTAATTGTGAAATTGTTGAGTTTATTAACTTGGAACATTTTTTATGTTTTATTAGTGAAAGTGTTGAGTTTTTTAACTTGGAACTTATTTATCCATTTTATTCAGAAATTGTTGAATTTTTTAACTTGGATTTTTTTTATAGTTTTTATAATGAAATTGTTGAGTTGTTTTTAACTTGGATAATTTTTATGGTTCTTATAGTGAAATTGTTTAGTTTTTTAACTTTGAACATTTTTTTATGGTTTTTATAGTGAAATTGTTCAATTTTTTCAGATGGGACATTTTTTATTTTTTTTATAGTAAAAATGTAAAGTGTTTTTAGACTTGGATCTTGGTTTATCATTTTTATTGAGAAATTGTTGAATTTTTTAACTTGAAACTTTTTCTATGCTTTTTAAGTTAAATTGTTGGGTTTTTAAACTAGGAACTTTTATTCTTAATGATTTTTATTGCGAAATTTTAGTTTTTTAACTTGAAACTTTTTTTATGTTTTTATTAGTGAATGTGTTGAGTTTTTAATCATGGATCTTTTTTTTAATCATTTTTATTGAAAAATTGTAGATTTTTTTTTAACTTGGATCATTTTTTTGTGGTTTCTATAGTGAAATTGTTGAGTTTATTAACTTGGAACTTTTTCTATGCCTTTATTAGTGAAAGTGTTGAGTTTTTAATCATGGAACTTTTTTTTTATCATTTTTATTGATAAATTGTAGTTTTTTTAACTTGGAATTTTTTTATGGTTTTTCTAATGAAATTGTTAAGTTGTTTTTAACTTAGATCATTTTTTGCGGTTTTTATAGTGAAAATGTTGAGTTTTCTAACATGGAACTTTTTTTATGCTTTTATTAGCGAAAGTGTTGAGTTTTTTTTTAACTTGGAACTTTTTTTTCATTTTTATTCAGAAATTGTTGAATTTTTTAACTTGAAACTTTTTTATGCTTTTTATAGTTAAATTGTTAGGTTTTTAAACTAGTAACTTGTATTCTTAATGGTTTTTATAGTGAAATTGTTGAATTTTTTAACTTGGTACTTTTTTATGCTTTTTATTGTTAAATTGTTGGGTTTTTAAACTAGGAACTTTTTTATATCATTTTTTTGAGAAATTGTAGATTTTTTATATAGGAACTTTTTTATGGTTTTTCTAATGAAATTATTGAGTTGTTTTTAACTTAGATCATATACTGTGGTTTTTATAGTGAAATTGTTGAGTTGTTTTTAACTTAGATCATTTTTTTTGGTTTTTATAGTGAAATTGTAAAGTTTAGTAACATGAAACTTTTTTAATGCTTTTATTTGTGAAAGTGTTGAGTTTTTTTGACTAGGAACTTTTTTATCCTTTTTATTCAGAAATTGTTGAGTTTTTTAACTTAGATTTTTTTATAGTTTTTATAATGAAATTGTTGAGTGGTTTTTACCTTGGATCATTTTATCGTGGTTTTAATTGTGAAATTGTTGAGTTTATTAACTTGGAACATTTTTTATGTTTTATTAGTGAAAGTGTTGAGTTTTTTAACTTGGAACTTATTTATCCATTTTATTCAGAAATTGTTGAATTTTTTAACTTGGATTTTTTTTATAGTTTTTATAATGAAATTGTTGAGTTGTTTTTAACTTGGATAATTTTTATGGTTCTTATAGTGAAATTGTTTAGTTTTTTAACTTTGAACATTTTTTTATGGTTTTTATAGTGAAATTGTTCAATTTTTTCAGATGGGACATTTTTTATTTTTTTTATAGTAAAAATGTAAAGTGTTTTTAGACTTGGATCTTGGTTTATCATTTTTATTGAGAAATTGTTGAATTTTTTAACTTGAAACTTTTTCTATGCTTTTTAAGTTAAATTGTTGGGTTTTTAAACTAGGAACTTTTATTCTTAATGATTTTTATTGCGAAATTTTAGTTTTTTAACTTGAAACTTTTTTTATGTTTTTATTAGTGAATGTGTTGAGTTTTTAATCATGGATCTTTTTTTTAATCATTTTTATTGAAAAATTGTAGATTTTTTTTTAACTTGGATCATTTTTTTGTGGTTTCTATAGTGAAATTGTTGAGTTTATTAACTTGGAACTTTTTCTATGCCTTTATTAGTGAAAGTGTTGAGTTTTTAATCATGGAACTTTTTTTTTATCATTTTTATTGATAAATTGTAGTTTTTTTAACTTGGAATTTTTTTATGGTTTTTCTAATGAAATTGTTAAGTTGTTTTTAACTTAGATCATTTTTTGCGGTTTTTATAGTGAAAATGTTGAGTTTTCTAACATGGAACTTTTTTTATGCTTTTATTAGCGAAAGTGTTGAGTTTTTTTTTAACTTGGAACTTTTTTTTCATTTTTATTCAGAAATTGTTGAATTTTTTAACTTGAAACTTTTTTATGCTTTTTATAGTTAAATTGTTAGGTTTTTAAACTAGTAACTTGTATTCTTAATGGTTTTTATAGTGAAATTGTTGAATTTTTTAACTTGGTACTTTTTTATGCTTTTTATTGTTAAATTGTTGGGTTTTTAAACTAGGAACTTTTTTATATCATTTTTTTGAGAAATTGTAGATTTTTTATATAGGAACTTTTTTATGGTTTTTCTAATGAAATTATTGAGTTGTTTTTAACTTAGATCATATACTGTGGTTTTTATAGTGAAATTGTTGAGTTGTTTTTAACTTAGATCATTTTTTTTGGTTTTTATAGTGAAATTGTAAAGTTTAGTAACATGAAACTTTTTTAATGCTTTTATTTGTGAAAGTGTTGAGTTTTTTTAACTTGGAACTTTTTTATCCTTTTTATTCAGAAATTGTTGAGTTTTTTAACTTAGATTTTTTTATAGTTTTTATAATGAAATTGTTGAGTGGTTTTTACCTTGGATCATTTTATCGTGGTTTTAATTGTGAAATTGTTGAGTTTATTAACTTGGAACATTTTTTATGTTTTATTAGTGAAAGTGTTGAGTTTTTTAACTTGGAACTTATTTATCCTTTTTATTCAGAAATTGTTGAATTTTTTAACTTGGATTTTTTTTTATAGTTTTTATAATGAAATTGTTGAGTTGTTTTTAACTTGGATAATTTTTATGGTTCTTATAGTGAAATTGTTTAGTTTTTTAACTTTGAACATTTTTTTATGGTTTTTATAGTGAAATTGTTCAATTTTTTCAAATGGGACATTTTTTATTTTTTTTATAGTAAAAATGTAAAGTGTTTTTAGACTTGGATCTTGGTTTATCATTTTTATTGAGAAATTGTTGAATTTTTTAACTTGAAACTTTTTCTATGCTTTTTAAGTTAAATTGTTGGGTTTTTAAACTAGGAACTTTTATTCTTAATGATTTTTATTGCGAAATTGTTGAGTTTTTTAAGTTGAAACTTTTTTAATGTTTTTATTAGTGAATGTGTTAAGTTTTTAATCATGGATCTTTTTTTTAATCATTTTTATTGAAAAATTGTAGATTTTTTTTTTAACTTGGATCATTTTTTTGTGGTTTCTATAGTGAAATTGTTGAGTGTATTAACTTGGAACTTTTTCTATGCCTTTATTAGTGAAAGTGTTGAGTTTTTAATCATGGAACTTTTTTTTTATCATTTTTATTGATAAATTGTAGTTTTTTTAACTTGGAATTTTTTTATGGTTTTTCTAATGAAATTGTTAAGTTGTTTTTAACTTAGATCATTTTTTGCGGTTTTTATAGTGAAAATGTTGAGTTTTCTAACATGGAACTTTTTTTATGCTTTTATTAGCGAAAGTGTTGAGTTTTTTTTTAACTTGGAACTTTTTTTTCATTTTTATTCAGAAATTGTTGAATTTTTTAACTTGAAACTTTTTTATGCTTTTTATAGTTAAATTGTTAGGTTTTTAAACTAGTAACTTGTATTCTTAATGGTTTTTATAGTGAAATTGTTGAATTTTTTAACTTGGTACTTTTTTATGCTTTTTATTGTTAAATTGTTGGGTTTTTAAACTAGGAACTTTTTTATATCATTTTTTTGAGAAATTGTAGATTTTTTATATAGGAACTTTTTTATGGTTTTTCTAATGAAATTATTGAGTTGTTTTTAACTTAGATCATATACTGTGGTTTTTATAGTGAAATTGTTGAGTTGTTTTTAACTTAGATCATTTTTTTTGGTTTTTATAGTGAAATTGTAAAGTTTAGTAACATGAAACTTTTTTAATGCTTTTATTTGTGAAAGTGTTGAGTTTTTTTAACTTGGAACTTTTTTATCCTTTTTATTCAGAAATTGTTGAGTTTTTTAACTTAGATTTTTTTATAGTTTTTATAATGAAATTGTTGAGTGGTTTTTACCTTGGATCATTTTATCGTGGTTTTAATTGTGAAATTGTTGAGTTTATTAACTTGGAACATTTTTTATGTTTTATTAGTGAAAGTGTTGAGTTTTTTAACTTGGAACTTATTTATCCTTTTTATTCAGAAGTTGTTGAATTTTTTAACTTGGATTTTTTTTTATAGTTTTTATAATGAAATTGTTGAGTTGTTTTTAACTTGGATAATTTTTATGGTTCTTATAGTGAAATTGTTTAGTTTTTTAACTTTGAACATTTTTTTATGGTTTTTATAGTGAAATTGTTCAATTTTTTCAAATGGGACATTTTTTATTTTTTTTATAGTAAAAATGTAAAGTGTTTTTAGACTTGGATCTTGGTTTATCATTTTTATTGAGAAATTGTTGAATTTTTTAACTTGAAACTTTTTCTATGCTTTTTAAGTTAAATTGTTGGGTTTTTAAACTAGGAACTTTTATTCTTAATGATTTTTATTGCGAAATTGTTGAGTTTTTTAAGTTGAAACTTTTTTAATGTTTTTATTAGTGAATGTGTTAAGTTTTTAATCATGGATCTTTTTTTTAATCATTTTTATTGAAAAATTGTAGATTTTTTTTTTAACTTGGATCATTTTTTTGTGGTTTCTATAGTGAAATTGTTGAGTGTATTAACTTGGAACTTTTTCTATGCCTTTATTAGTGAAAGTGTTGAGTTTTTAATCATGGAACTTTTTTTTTATCATTTTTATTGATAAATTGTAGTTTTTTTAACTTGGAATTTTTTTATGGTTTTTCTAATGAAATTGTTAAGTTGTTTTTAACTTAGATCATTTTTTGCGGTTTTTATAGTGAAAATGTTGAGTTTTCTAACATGGAACTTTTTTTATGCTTTTATTAGCGAAAGTGTTGAGTTTTTTTTTAACTTGGAACTTTTTTTTCATTTTTATTCAGAAATTGTTGAATTTTTTAACTTGAAACTTTTTTATGCTTTTTATAGTTAAATTGTTAGGTTTTTAAACTAGTAACTTGTATTCTTAATGGTTTTTATAGTGAAATTGTTGAATTTTTTAACTTGGTACTTTTTTATGCTTTTTATTGTTAAATTGTTGGGTTTTTAAACTAGGAACTTTTTTATATCATTTTTTTGAGAAATTGTAGATTTTTTATATAGGAACTTTTTTATGGTTTTTCTAATGAAATTATTGAGTTGTTTTTAACTTAGATCATATACTGTGGTTTTTATAGTGAAATTGTTGAGTTGTTTTTAACTTAGATCATTTTTTTTGGTTTTTATAGTGAAATTGTAAAGTTTAGTAACATGAAACTTTTTTAATGCTTTTATTTGTGAAAGTGTTGAGTTTTTTTAACTTGGAACTTTTTTATCCTTTTTATTCAGAAATTGTTGAGTTTTTTAACTTAGATTTTTTTATAGTTTTTATAATGAAATTGTTGAGTGGTTTTTACCTTGGATCATTTTATCGTGGTTTTAATTGTGAAATTGTTGAGTTTATTAACTTGGAACATTTTTTATGTTTTATTAGTGAAAGTGTTGAGTTTTTTAACTTGGAACTTATTTATCCTTTTTATTCAGAAGTTGTTGAATTTTTTAACTTGGATTTTTTTTTATAGTTTTTATAATGAAATTGTTGAGTTGTTTTTAACTTGGATAATTTTTATGGTTCTTATAGTGAAATTGTTTAGTTTTTTAACTTTGAACATTTTTTTATGGTTTTTATAGTGAAATTGTTCAATTTTTTCAAATGGGACATTTTTTATTTTTTTTATAGTAAAAATGTAAAGTGTTTTTAGACTTGGATCTTGGTTTATCATTTTTATTGAGAAATTGTTGAATTTTTTAACTTGAAACTTTTTCTATGCTTTTTAAGTTAAATTGTTGGGTTTTTAAACTAGGAACTTTTATTCTTAATGATTTTTATTGCGAAATTGTTGAGTTTTTTAAGTTGAAACTTTTTTAATGTTTTTATTAGTGAATGTGTTAAGTTTTTAATCATGGATCTTTTTTTTAATCATTTTTATTGAAAAATTGTAGATTTTTTTTTTAACTTGGATCATTTTTTTGTGGTTTCTATAGTGAAATTGTTGAGTGTATTAACTTGGAACTTTTTCTATGCCTTTATTAGTGAAAGTGTTGAGTTTTTAATCATGGAACTTTTTTTTTATCATTTTTATTGATAAATTGTAGTTTTTTTAACTTGGAATTTTTTTATGGTTTTTCTAATGAAATTGTTAAGTTGTTTTTAACTTAGATCATTTTTTGCGGTTTTTATAGTGAAAATGTTGAGTTTTCTAACATGGAACTTTTTTTATGCTTTTATTAGCGAAAGTGTTGAGTTTTTTTTTAACTTGGAACTTTTTTTTCATTTTTATTCAGAAATTGTTGAATTTTTTAACTTGAAACTTTTTTATGCTTTTTATAGTTAAATTGTTAGGTTTTAAAACTAGTAACTTGTATTCTTAATGGTTTTTATAGTGAAATTGTTGAATTTTTTAACTTGGTACTTTTTTATGCTTTTTATTGTTAAATTGTTGGGTTTTTAAACTAGGAACTTTTTTATATCATTTTTTTGAGAAATTGTAGATTTTTTATATAGGAACTTTTTTATGGTTTTTCTAATGAAATTATTGAGTTGTTTTTAACTTAGATCAGATTTTTTGTATAGGAACTTTTTTATGGTTTTTCTAATGAAATTATTGAGTTGTTTTTAACTTAGATCATATACTGTGGTTTTTATAGTGAAATTATTGAGTTGTTTTTAACTTAGATCATTTTTTTTGGTTTTTATAGTGAAATTGTAAAGTTTAGTAACATGAAACTTTTTTAATGCTTTTATTTGTGAAAGTGTTGAGTTTGTTTAACTTGGAACTTTTTTTATCCTTTTTATTCAGAAATTGTTGAATTTTTTAACTTAGATTTTTTTATAGTTTTTATAATGAAATTGGTGAGTAGTTTTTAACTTTGATCATTTTATTGTGGTTTTAATTGTGAAATTGTTGAGTTTATTAACTTGGAACATTTTTTATGTTTTATTAGTGAAAGTGTTGAGTTTTTTAACTTGGAACTTATTTATCCTTTTTATTCAGAAATTGTTGAATTTTTTAACTTGGATTTTTTTTATAGTTTTTATAATGAAATTGTTGAGTTGTTTTTAACTTGGATAATTTTTATGGTTCTTATAGTGAAATTCTTTAGTTTTTTAACTTTGAACATTTTTTTTATGGTTTTTATAGTGAAATTGTTCAATTTTTTCAGATGGGACATTTTTTATTTTTTTTAACGTAAAAATGTAAATTGTTTTTAGACTTGGATCTTGTTTTATCATTTTTATTGAGAAATTGTTGAATTTTTTAACTTGAAACTTTTTCTATGCTTTTTAAGTTAAATTGTTGGGTTTTTAAACTAGGAACTTTTATTCTTAATGATTTTTATTGCGAAATTGTTGAGGTTTTTAACTTGAAACTTTTTTATGTTTTTATTAGTGAATGTGTTGAGTTTTTAATCATGGATCTTTTATTTAATCATTTTTTTTGAAAAATTGTAGATTTTTTTTAACTTGGATCATTTTTTGTGTGGTTTCTATAGTGAAATTGTTGAGTTTATTAACTTGGAACTTTTTCTATGCCTTTATTAGTGAAAGTGTTGAGTTTTTAATCATGGAACTTTTTTTTTATCATTTTTATTGAGAAATTGTAGTTTTTTTAACTTGGAACTTTTTTTTATGGTTTTTCTAATGAAATTGTTAAGTTGTTTTTAACTTAGATCATTTTTTTGCGGTTTTTATAGTGAAAATGTTGAGTTTTCTAACATGGAACTTTTTTATGCTTTTATTAGTGAAAGTGTTGAGTTTTTTTTAACTTGGAACTTTTTTTTCATTTTTATTCAGAAATTGTTGAATTTTTTAACTTAAAACTTTTTTATGCTTTTTATAGTTAAATTGTTAGGTTTTTAAACTAGTAACTTGTATTCTTAATGGTTTTTATAGTGAAATTGTTGAATTTTTTAACTTGGTACTTTTTTATGCTTTTTATTGTTAAATTGTTGGGTTTTTAAACTAGGAACTTTTTTATATCATATTTTTGAGAAATTGTAGATTTTTTATATAGGAACTTTTTTATGGGTTTTCTAATGAAATTGTTGAGTTGTTTTTAACTTAGATCATATATTGTGGTTTTTATAGTGAAATTGTTGAGTTGTTTTTAACTTAGATCATTTTTTTTTTGTTTTTATAGTGAAATTGTAAAGTTTAGTAACATGAAACTTTTTTAATGCTCTTATTTGTGAAAGTGTTGAGTTTTTTTAACTTGGAACTTTTTTTATCCTTTTTATTCAGAAATTGTTGAATTTTTTAACTTAGATTTTTTTATAGTTTTTATAATGAAATTGTTGAGTAGTTTTTAACTTGGATCATTTTATTGTGGTTTTAATAGTGAAATTGTTGAGTTTATTAACTTGGAACATTTTTTATGTTTTATTAGTGAAAGTGTTGAGTTTTTTAACTTGGAACTTATTTATCCTTTTTATTCAGAAATTGTTGAATTTTTTAACTTGGATTTTTTTTTATAGTTTTTATAATGAAATTGTTGAGTTGTTTTTAACTTGGATAATTTTTATGGTTCTTATAGTGAAATTCTTTAGGTTTTTAACTTTGAACATTTTTTTTATGGTTTTTATAGTGAAATTGTTCAATTTTTTCAGATGGGACATTTTTTATTTTTTTTATAGTAAAAATGTAAAGTGTTTTTAGACTTGGATCTTGTTTTATCATTTTTATTGAGAAATTGTTGAATTTTTTAACTTGAAACTTTTTCTATGCTTTTTAAGTTAAATTGTTGGATTTTTAAACTAGGAACTTTTATTCTTAATGATTTTTATTGCGAAATTGTTGAGGTTTTTAACTTGAAACTTTTTTATGTTTTTATTAGTGAATGTGTTGAGTTTTTAATCATGGATCTTTTATTTAATCATTTTTTTTGAAAAATTATAGATTTTTTTTAACTTGGATCATTTTTTGTGTGGTTTCTATAGTGAAATTGTTGAGTTTATTAACTTGGAACTTTTTCTATGCCTTTATTAGTGAAAGTGTTGAGTTTTTAATCATGGAACTTTTTTTTTTATCATTTTTATTGAGAAATTGTAGTTTTTTTAACTTGGAACTTTTTTTTATGGTTTTTCTAATGAAATTGTTAAGTTGTTTTTAACTTAGATCATTTTTTTGCGGTTTTTATAGTGAAAATGTTGAGTTTTCTAACATGGAACTTATGTATGCTTTTATTAGTGAAAGTGTTGAGTTTTTTTTAACTTGGAACTTTTTTTTCATTTTTATTCAGAAATTGTTGAATTTTTTAACTTAAAACTTTTTTATGCTTTTTATAGTTAAATTGTTAGGTTTTTAAACTAGTAACTTGTATTCTTAATGGTTTTTATAGTGAAATTGTTGAATTTTTTAACTTGGTACTTTTTAATGCTTTTTATTGTTAAATTGTTGGGTTTTTAAACTAGGAACTTTTTTATATCATTTTTTTGAGAAATTGTAGATTTTTTATATAGGAACTTTTTTATGTTTTTTCTAATGAAATTGTTGAGTTGTTTTTAACTTAGATCATATATTGTGGTTTTTATAGTGAAATTGTTGAGTTGTTTTTAACTTAGATCATTTTTTTTTTGTTTTTATAGTGAAATTGTAAAGTTTAGTAACATGAAACTTTTTTAATGCTTTTATTTGTGAAAGTGTTGAGTTTTTTTAACTTGGAACTTTTTTTATCGTTTTTATTCAGAAATTGTTGAATTTTTTAACTTATATTTTTTTATAGTTTTTATAATGAAATTGTTGAGTAGTTTTTAACTTGGATCATTTTATTGTGGTTTTAATTGTGAAATTGATGAGTTTATTAACTTGGAACATTTTTTATGTTTTATTAGTGAAAGTGTTGAGTTTTTTAACTTGGAACTTATTTATCCTTTTTATTCAGAAATTGTTGAACTTTTTAACTTGGATTTTTTTTATAGTTTTTATAATGAAATTGTTGAGTTGTTTTTAACTTGGATAATTTTTATGGTTCTTATAGTGAAATTGTTTAGTTTTTTAACTTTGAATATTTTTTTTATGGTTTTTATAGTGAAATTGTTCAATTTTTTCCGATGGGACATTTTTTATTTTTTTTATAGTAAAAATGTAAAGTGTTTTTAGACTTGGATCTTGTTTTATCATTTTTATTGAGAAATTGTTGAATTTTTTAACTTGAAACTTTTTCTATGCTTTTTAAGTATGTTTTTATTAGTGAATGTGTTGAGTTTTTAATCATGGATCTTTTATTTAATCATTTTTATTGAAAAATTGTAGATTTTTTTTAACTTGGATCATTTTTTTTGTGGTTTCTTTAGTGAAATTTTTGAGTTTATTAACTTGGAACATTTTTTATGTTTTATTAGTGAAAGTGTTGAGTTTTTTTAACTTGGAACTTATTTATCCTTTTTATTCAGAAATTGTTGAATTTTTTAACTTGGATTTTTTTTATAGTTTTTATAATGAAATTGTTGAGTTGTTTTTAACTTGGATAATTTTTATGGTTCTTATAGTGAAATTGTTTAGTTTTTTAACTTTGAACATTTTTTTTATGGTTTTTATAGTGAAATTGTTCAATTTTTTCATATGGGACATTTTTTATTTTTTTTATAGTAAAAATGTAAAGTGTTTTTAGACTTGGATCTTGTTTTATCATTTTTATTGAGAAATTGTTGAATTTTTTAACTTGAAACTTTTTCTATGCTTTTTAAGTTAAATTGTTGGGTTTTTAAACTAGGAACTTTAATTCTTAATGATTTTTATTGCGAAATTGTTGAGGTTTTTAACTTGAAACTTTTTTATGTTTTTATTAGTGAATGTGTTGAGTTTTTAATCATGGATCTTTTATTTAATCATTTTTATTGAAAAATTGTAGATTTTTTTTAACTTGGATCATTTTTTTTGTGGTTTCTTTAGTGAAATTTTTGAGTTTATTAACTTGGAACTTTTTCTATGCCTTTATTAGTGAAAGTGTTGAGTTTTTAATCATGGAACTTTTTTTTTAATCATTTTTATTGAGAAATTGTAGTTTTTTTAACTTGGAAATTTTTTTTATGGTTTTTCTAATGAAATTGTTAAGTTGTTTTTAACTTAGATCATTTTTTGTGGTTTTTATAGTGAAAATGTTGAGTTTTCTAACATGGAACTATTTTTATGCTTTAATTAGTGAAAGTGTTGAGTTTTTTTTAACTTGGAACTTTATTTTCATTTTTATTCAGAAATTGTTGAATTTTTTAACTTAAAACTTTTTTATGCTTTTTATAGTTAAATTGTTAGGTTTTTAAACTAGTAACTTGTATTCTTAATGGTTTTTATAGTGAAATTGTTGAATTTTTTAACTTGGTACTTTTTTATGCTTTTTATTGTTAAATTGTTGGGTTTTTAAACTAGGAACTTTTTTATATCATTTTTTTTGAGAAATTGTAGATTTTTTATATAGGAACTTTTTTTATGTTTTTTCTAATGAAATTGTTGAGTTGTTTTTAACTTAGATCATATATTGTGGTTTTTATAGTGAAATTGATGAGTTGTTTTTAACTTAGATCATTTTTTTTGGTTTTTATAGTGAAATTGTAAAGTTTAGTAACATGAAACTTTTTTAATGCTTTTATTTGTGAAAGTGTTGAGTTTTTTTAACTTGGAACTTTTTTTATCCTTTTTATTCAGAAATTGTTGAATTTTTTAACTTAGATTTTTTTATAGTTTTTATAATGAAATTGTTGAGTAGTTTTTAACTTGGATCATTTTATTGTGGTTTTAATTGTGAAATTGTTGAGTTTATTAACTTGGAACATTTTTTATGTTTTATTAGTGAAAGTGTTGAGTTTTTTAACTTGGAACTTATTTATCCTTTTTATTCAGAAATTGTTGAATTTTTTAACTTGGATTTTTTTTATAGTTTTTATAATGAAATTGTTGAGTTGTTTTTAACTTGGATAAATTTTTATGGTTCTTATAGTGAAATTGTTTAGTTTTTTAACTTTGAACATTTTTTTTATGGTTTTTATAGTGAAATTGTTCAATTTTTTTAGATGGGACATTTTTTATTTTTTTTATAGTAAAAATGTAAAGTGTTTTTAGACTTGGATCTTGTTTTATCATTTTTATTGAGAAATTGTTGAATTTTTTAACTTGAAACTTTTTCTATGCTTTTTAAGTTAAATTGTTGGGTTTTTAAACTAGGAACTTTTATTCTTAATGATTTTTATTGCGAAATTGTTGAGGTTTTTAACTTGAAACTTTTTTATGTTATTATTAGTGAATGTGTTGAGTTTTTAATCATGGATCTTTTATTTAATCATTTTTTTTTGAAAAATTGTAGATTTTTTTTAACTTGGATCATTTTTTTTGTGGTTTCTATAGTGAAATTGTGGAGTTTATGAACTTGGAACTTTTTCTATGCCTTTATCAGTGAAAGTGTTGAGTTTTTAATCATGGAACTTTTATTTATCATTTTTATTGAGAAATTGTAGTTTTTTTAACTTGGAACTTTTTTTATGGTTTTTCTAATGAAATTGTTAAGTTGTTTTTAACTTAGATCATTTTTTGTGGTTTTTATAGTGAAAATGTTGAGTTTTCTAACATGGAACTTTTTTTATGCTTTTATTAGTGAAAGTGTTGAGTTTTTTTTTAACTTAGAACTTTTTTTTCATTTTTATTCAGAAATTGTTGAATTTTTTATCTTAAAACTTTTTTATGCTTTTTATAGTTAAATTGTTAGGTTTTTAAACTAGTAACTTGTATTCATAATGGTTTTTATAGTGAAATTGTTGAATTTTTTAACTTGGTACTTTTTAATGCTTTTTATTGTTAAATTGTTGGGTTTTTAAACTAGGAACTTTTTTATATAATTTTTTTGAGAAATTGTAGATTTTTTATATAGGAACTTTTTTATGTTTTTTCTAATGAAATTGTTGAGTTGTTTTTAACTTAGATCATATATTGTGGTTTTTATAGTGAAATTGTTGAGTTGTTTTTAACTTAGATCATTTTTTTTTGGTTTTTATAGTGAAATTGTAAAGTTTAGTAACATGAAACTTTTTTAATGCTTTTATTTGTGAAAGTGTTGAGTTTTTTTAACTTGGAACTTTTTTTATCCTTTTTATTCAGAAATTGTTGAATTTTTTAACTTAGATTTTTTTATAGTTTTTATAATGAAATTGTTGAGTAGTTTTTAACATGGATCATTTTATTGTGGTTTTAATTGTGAAATTGTTGAGTTTATTAACTTGGAGCATTTTCTATGTTTTATTAGTGAAAGTGTTGAGTTTTTTGACTTGGAACTTATTTATCCTTTTTATTCAGAAATTGTTGAATTTTTTAACTTGGATTTTTTTTATAGTTTTTATAATGAAATTGTTGAGTTGTTTTTAACTTGGATAATTTTTATGGTTCTTATAGTGAAATTGTTTAGTTTTTTAACTTTGAACATTTTTTTTATGGTTTTTATAGTGAAATTGTTCAATTTTTTCAGATGGGACATTTTTTATTTTTTTTATAGTAAAAATGTAAAGTGTTTTTAGACTTGGATCTTGTTTTATCATTTTTATTGAGAAATTGTTGAATTTTTTAACTTGAAACTTTTTCTATGCTTTTTAAGTTAAATTGTTGGGTTTTTAAACTAGGAACTTTTATTCTTAATGATTTTTATTGCGAAATTGTTGAGGTTTTTAACTTGAAACTTTTTTATGTTATTATTAGTGAATGTGTTGAGTTTTTAATCATGGATCTTTTATTTAATCATTTTTTTTGAAAAATTGTAGATTTTTTTTAACTTGGATCATTTTTTGTGTGGTTTCTATAGTGAAATTGTTGAGTTTATGAACTTGGAACTTTTTCTATGCCTTTATCAGTGAAAGTGTTGAGTTTTTAATCATGGAACTTTTTTTTATCATTTTTATTGAGAAATTGTAGTTTTTTTAACTTGGAACTTTTTTTATGGTTTTTCTAATGAAATTGTTAAGTTGTTTTTAACTTAGATCATTTTTTGTGGTTTTTATAGTGAAAATGTTGAGTTTTCTAACATGGAACTTTTTTTATGCTTTTATTAGTGAAAGTGTTGAGTTTTTTTTTAACTTAGAACTTTTTTTTCATTTTTATTCAGAAATTGTTGAATTTTTTATCTTAAAACATTTTTATGCTTTTTATAGTTAAATTGTTAGGTTTTTAAACTAGTAACTTGTATTCTTAATGGTTTTTATAGTGAAATTGTTGAATTTTTTAACTTGGTACTTTTTAATGCTTTTTATTGTTAAATTGTTGGGTTTTTAAACTAGGAACTTTTTTATATAATTTTTTTGAGAAATTGTAGATTTTTTATATAGGAACTTTTTTATGTTTTTTCTAATGAAATTGTTGAGTTGTTTTTAACTTAGATCATATATTGTGGTTTTTATAGTGAAATTGTTGAGTTGTTTTTAACTTAGATCATTTTTTTTTGTTTTTATAGTGAAATTGTAAAGTTTAGTAACATGAAACTTTTTTAATGCTTTTATTTGTGAAAGTGTTGAGTTTTTTTAACTTGGAACTTTTTTTATCCTTTTTATTCAGAAATTGTTGAATTTTTTAACTTAGATTTTTTTATAGTTTTTATAATGAAATTGTTGAGTAGTTTTTAACATGGATAATTTTATTGTGGTTTTAATTGTGAAATTGTTGAGTTTATTAACTTGGAACATTTTTTATGTTTTATTAGTGAAAGTGTTGAGTTTTTTGACTTGGAACATATTTATCCTTTTTATTCAGAAATTGTTGAATTTTTTAACTTGGATTTTTTTTATAGTTTTTATAATGAAATTGTTGAGTTGTTTTTAACTTGGATAATTTTTATGGTTCTTATAGTGAAATTGTTTAGTTTTTTAACTTTGAACATTTTTTTTATGGTTTTTATAGTGAAATTGTTCAATTTTTTCAGATGGGACATTTTTTATTTTTTTTATAGTAAAAATGTAAAGTGTTTTTAGACTTGGATCTTGTTTTATCATTTTTATTGAGAAATTGTTGAATTTTTTAACTTGAAACTTTTTCTATGCTTTTTAAGTTAAATTGTTGGGTTTTTAAACTAGGAACTTTAATTCTTAATGATTTTTATTGCGAAATTGTTGAGGTTTTTAACTTGAAACTTTTTTATGTTTTTATTAGTGAATGTGTTGAGTTTTTAATCATGGATCTTTTATTTAATCATTTTTATTGAAAAATTGTAGATTTTTTTTAACTTGGATCATTTTTTTTGTGGTTTCTTTAGTGAAATTTTTGAGTTTATTAACTTGGAACTTTTTCTATGCCTTTATTAGTGAAAGTGTTGAGTTTTTAATCATGGAACTTTTTTTTTATCATTTTTATTGAGAAATTGTAGTTTTTTTAACTTGGAAATTTTTTTTATGGTTTTTCTAATGAAATTGTTAAGTTGTTTTTAACTTAGATCATTTTTTGTGGTTTTTATAGTGAAAATGTTGAGTTTTCTAACATGGAACTTTTTTTATGCTTTAATTAGTGAAAGTGTTGAGTTTTTTTTAACTTGGAACTTTATTTTCATTTTTATTCAGAAATTGTTGAATTTTTTAACTTAAAACTTTTTTATGCTTTTTATAGTTAAATTGTTAGGTTTTTAAACTAGTAACTTGTATTCTTAATGGTTTTTATAGTGAAATTGTTGAATTTTTTAACTTGGTACTTTTTAATGCTTTTTATTGTTAAATTGTTGGGTTTTTAAACTAGGAACTTTTTTATATCATTTTTTTTGAGAAATTGTAGATTTTTTATATAGGAACTTTTTTATGTTTTTTCTAATGAAATTGTTGAGTTGTTTTTAACTTAGATCATATATTGTGGTTTTTATAGTGAAATTGATGAGTTGTTTTTAACTTAGATCATTTTTTTTGGTTTTTATAGTGAAATTGTAAAGTTTAGTAACATGAAACTTTTTTAATGCTTTTATTTGTGAAAGTGTTGAGTTTTTTTAACTTGGAACTTTTTTTATCCTTTTTATTCAGAAATTGTTGAATTTTTTAACTTAGATTTTTTTATAGTTTTTATAATGAAATTGTTGAGTAGTTTTTAACTTGGATCATTTTATTGTGGTTTTAATTGTGAAATTGTTGAGTTTATTAACTTGGAACATTTTTTATGTTTTATTAGTGAAAGTGTTGAGTTTTTTAACTTGGAACTTATTTATCCTTTTTATTCAAAAATTGTTGAATTTTTTAACTTGGATTTTTTTTATAGTTTTTATAATGAAATTGTTGAGTTGTTTTTAACTTGGATAATTTTTATGGTTCTTATAGTGAAATTGTTTAGTTTTTTAACTTTGAACATTTTTTTTATGGTTTTTATAGTGAAATTGTTCAATTTTTTTAGATGGGACATTTTTTATTTTTTTTATAGTAAAAATGTAAAGTGTTTTTAGACTTGGATCTTGTTTTATCATTTTTATTGAGAAATTGTTGAATTTTTTAACTTGAAACTTTTTCTATGCTTTTTAAGTTAAATTGTTGGGTTTTTAAACTAGGAACTTTTATTCTTAATGATTTTTATTGCGAAATTGTTGAGGTTTTTAACTTGAAACTTTTTTATGTTATTATTAGTGAATGTGTTGAGTTTTTAATCATGGATCTTTTATTTAATCATTTTTTTTGAAAAATTGTAGATTTTTTTTAACTTGGATCATTTTTTGTGTGGTATCTATAGTGAAATTGTTGAGTTTATGAACTTGGAACTTTTTCTATGCCTTTATCAGTGAAAGTGTTAAGTTTTTAATCATGGAACTTTTTTTTATCATTTTTATTGAGAAATTGTAGTTTTTTTAACTTGGAACTTTTTTTATGGTTTTTCTAATGAAATTGTTAAGTTGTTTTTAACTTAGATCATTTTTTGTGGTTTTTATAGTGAAAATGTTGAGTTTTCTAACATGGAACTTTTTTTATGCTTTTATTAGTGAAAGTGTTGAGTTTTTTTTTAACTTAGAACTTTTTTTTCATTTTTATTCAGAAATTGTTGAATTTTTTATCTTAAAACTTTTTTATGCTTTTTATAGTTAAATTGTTAGGTTTTTAAACTAGTAACTTGTATTCATAATGGTTTTTATAGTGAAATTGTTGAATTTTTTAACTTGGTACTTTTTAATGCTTTTTATTGTTAAATTGTTGGGTTTTTAAACTAGGAACTTTTTTATATAATTTTTTTGAGAAATTGTAGATTTTTTATATAGGAACTTTTTTATGTTTTTTCTAATGAAATTGTTGAGTTGTTTTTAACTTAGATCATATATTGTGGTTTTTATAGTGAAATTGTTGAGTTGTTTTTAACTTAGATCATTTTTTTTTGGTTTTTATAGTGAAATTGTAAAGTTTAGTAACATGAAACTTTTTTAATGCTTTTATTTGTGAAAGTGTTGAGTTTTTTTAACTTGGAACTTTTTTTATCCTTTTTATTCAGAAATTGTTGAATTTTTTAACTTAGATTTTTTTATAGTTTTTATAATGAAATTGTTGAGTAGTTTTTAACATGGATCATTTTATTGTGGTTTTAATTGTGAAATTGTTGAGTTTATTAACTTGGAGCATTTTCTATGTTTTATTAGTGAAAGTGTTGAGTTTTTTGACTTGGAACTTATTTATCCTTTTTATTCAGAAATTGTTGAATTTTTTAACTTGGATTTTTTTTATAGTTTTTATAATGAAATTGTTGAGTTGTTTTTAACTTGGATAATTTTTATGGTTCTTATAGTGAAATTGTTTAGTTTTTTAACTTTGAACATTTTTTTTATGGTTTTTATAGTGAAATTGTTCAATTTTTTCAGATGGGACATTTTTTATTTTTTTTATAGTAAAAATGTAAAGTGTTTTTAGACTTGGATCTTGTTTTATCATTTTTATTGAGAAATTGTTGAATTTTTTAACTTGAAACTTTTTCTATGCTTTTTAAGTTAAATTGTTGGGTTTTTAAACTAGGAACTTTTATTCTTAATGATTTTTATTGCGAAATTGTTGAGGTTTTTAACTTGAAACTTTTTTATGTTATTATTAGTGAATGTGTTGAGTTTTTAATCATGGATCTTTTATTTAATCATTTTTTTTGAAAAATTGTAGATTTTTTTTAACTTGGATCATTTTTTGTGTGGTTTCTATAGTGAAATTGTTGAGTTTATGAACTTGGAACTTTTTCTATGCCTTTATCAGTGAAAGTGTTGAGTTTTTAATCATGGAACTTTTTTTTATCATTTTTATTGAGAAATTGTAGTTTTTTTAACTTGGAACTTTTTTTATGGTTTTTCTAATGAAATTGTTAAGTTGTTTTTAACTTAGATCATTTTTTGTGGTTTTTATAGTGAAAATGTTGAGTTTTCTAACATGGAACTTTTTTTATGCTTTTATTAGTGAAAGTGTTGAGTTTTTTTTTAACTTAGAACTTTTTTTTCATTTTTATTCAGAAATTGTTGAATTTTTTATCTTAAAACATTTTTATGCTTTTTATAGTTAAATTGTTAGGTTTTTAAACTAGTAACTTGTATTCTTAATGGTTTTTATAGTGAAATTGTTGAATTTTTTAACTTGGTACTTTTTAATGCTTTTTATTGTTAAATTGTTGGGTTTTTAAACTAGGAACTTTTTTATATAATTTTTTTGAGAAATTGTAGATTTTTTATATAGGAACTTTTTTATGTTTTTTCTAATGAAATTGTTGAGTTGTTTTTAACTTAGATCATATATTGTGGTTTTTATAGTGAAATTGTTGAGTTGTTTTTAACTTAGATCATTTTTTTTTTGTTTTTATAGTGAAATTGTAAAGTTTAGTAACATGAAACTTTTTTAATGCTTTTATTTGTGAAAGTGTTGAGTTTTTTTAACTTGGAACTTTTTTTATCCTTTTTATTCAGAAATTGTTGAATTTTTTAACTTAGATTTTTTTATAGTTTTTATAATGAAATTGTTGAGTAGTTTTTAACATGGATCATTTTATTGTGGTTTTAATTGTGAAATTGTTGAGTTTATTAACTTGGAACATTTTTTATGTTTTATTAGTGAAAGTGTTGAGTTTTTTGACTTGGAACATATTTATCCTTTTTATTCAGAAATTGTTGAATTTTTTAACTTGGATTTTTTTTATAGTTTTTATAATGAAATTGTTGAGTTGTTTTTAACTTGGATAATTTTTATGGTTCTTATAGTGAAATTGTTTAGTTTTTTAACTTTGAACATTTTTTTTATGGTTTTTATAGTGAAATTTTTCAATTTTTTCAGATGGGACATTTTTTATTTTTTTTATAGTAAAAATGTAAAGTGTTTTTAGACTTGGATCTTGTTTTATCATTTTTATTGAGAAATTGTTGAATTTTTTAACTTGAAACTTTTTCTATGCTTTTTAAGTTAAATTGTTGGGTTTTTAAACTAGGAACTTTAATTCTTAATGATTTTTATTGCGAAATTGTTGAGGTTTTTAACTTGAAACTTTTTTATGTTTTTATTAGTGAATGTGTTGAGTTTTTAATCATGGATCTTTTATTTAATCATTTTTATTGAAAAATTGTAGATTTTTTTTAACTTGGATCATTTTTTTTGTGGTTTCTTTAGTGAAATTTTTGAGTTTATTAACTTGGAACTTTTTCTATGCCTTTATTAGTGAAAGTGTTGAGTTTTTAATCATGGAACTTTTTTTTTATCATTTTTATTGAGAAATTGTAGTTTTTTTAACTTGGAAATTTTTTTTATGGTTTTTCTAATGAAATTGTTAAGTTGTTTTTAACTTAGATCATTTTTTGTGGTTTTTATAGTGAAAATGTTGAGTTTTCTAACATGGAACTTTTTTTATGCTTTAATTAGTGAAAGTGTTGAGTTTTTTTTAACTTGGAACTTTATTTTCATTTTTATTCAGAAATTGTTGAATTTTTTAACTTAAAACTTTTTTATGCTTTTTATAGTTAAATTGTTAGGTTTTTAAACTAGTAACTTGTATTCTTAATGGTTTTTATAGTGAAATTGTTGAATTTTTTAACTTGGTACTTTTTAATGCTTTTTATTGTTAAATTGTTGGGTTTTTAAACTAGGAACTTTTTTATATCATTTTTTTTGAGAAATTGTAGATTTTTTATATAGGAACTTTTTTATGTTTTTTCTAATGAAATTGTTGAGTTGTTTTTAACTTAGATCATATATTGTGGTTTTTATAGTGAAATTGATGAGTTGTTTTTAACTTAGATCATTTTTTTTGGTTTTTATAGTGAAATTGTAAAGTTTAGTAACATGAAACTTTTTTAATGCTTTTATTTGTGAAAGTGTTGAGTTTTTTTAACTTGGAACTTTTTTTATCCTTTTTATTCAGAAATTGTTGAATTTTTTAACTTAGATTTTTTTATAGTTTTTATAATGAAATTGTTGAGTAGTTTTTAACTTGGATCATTTTATTGTGGTTTTAATTGTGAAATTGTTGAGTTTATTAACTTGGAACATTTTTTATGTTTTATTAGTGAAAGTGTTGAGTTTTTTAACTTGGAACTTATTTATCCTTTTTATTCAAAAATTGTTGAATTTTTTAACTTGGATTTTTTTTATAGTTTTTATAATGAAATTGTTGAGTTGTTTTTAACTTGGATAATTTTTATGGTTCTTATAGTGAAATTGTTTAGTTTTTTAACTTTGAACATTTTTTTTATGGTTTTTATAGTGAAATTGTTCAATTTTTTTAGATGGGACATTTTTTATTTTTTTTATAGTAAAAATGTAAAGTGTTTTTAGACTTGGATCTTGTTTTATCATTTTTATTGAGAAATTGTTGAATTTTTTAACTTGAAACTTTTTCTATGCTTTTTAAGTTAAATTGTTGGGTTTTTAAACTAGGAACTTTTATTCTTAATGATTTTTATTGCGAAATTGTTGAGGTTTTTAACTTGAAACTTTTTTATGTTATTATTAGTGAATGTGTTGAGTTTTTAATCATGGATCTTTTATTTAATCATTTTTTTTGAAAAATTGTAGATTTTTTTTAACTTGGATCATTTTTTGTGTGGTATCTATAGTGAAATTGTTGAGTTTATGAACTTGGAACTTTTTCTATGCCTTTATCAGTGAAAGTGTTAAGTTTTTAATCATGGAACTTTTTTTTATCATTTTTATTGAGAAATTGTAGTTTTTTTAACTTGGAACTTTTTTTATGGTTTTTCTAATGAAATTGTTAAGTTGTTTTTAACTTAGATCATTTTTTGTGGTTTTTATAGTGAAAATGTTGAGTTTTCTAACATGGAACTTTTTTTATGCTTTTATTAGTGAAAGTGTTGAGTTTTTTTTTAACTTAGAACTTTTTTTTCATTTTTATTCAGAAATTGTTGAATTTTTTATCTTAAAACTTTTTTATGCTTTTTATAGTTAAATTGTTAGGTTTTTAAACTAGTAACTTGTATTCTTAATGGTTTTTATAGTGAAATTGTTGAATTTTTTAACTTGGTACTTTTTAATGCTTTTTATTGTTAAATTGTTGGGTTTTTAAACTAGGAACTTTTTTATATAATTTTTTTGAGAAATTGTAGATTTTTTATATAGGAACTTTTTTATGTTTTTTCTAATGAAATTGTTGAGTTGTTTTTAACTTAGATCATATATTGTGGTTTTTATAGTGAAATTGTTGAGTTGTTTTTAACTTAGATCATTTTTTTTTGGTTTTTATAGTGAAATTGTAAAGTTTAGTAACATGAAACTTTTTTAATGCTTTTATTTGTGAAAGTGTTGAGTTTTTTTAACTTGGAACTTTTTTTATCCTTTTTATTCAGAAATTGTTGAATTTTTTAACTTAGATTTTTTTATAGTTTTTATAATGAAATTGTTGAGTAGTTTTTAACATGGATCATTTTATTGTGGTTTTAATTGTGAAATTGTTGAGTTTATTAACTTGGAACATTTTTTATGTTTTATTAGTGAAAGTGTTGAGTTTTTTGACTTGGAACTTATTTATCCTTTTTATTCAGAAATTGTTGAATTTTTTAACTTGGATTTTTTTTATAGTTTTTATAATGAAATTGTTGAGTTGTTTTTAACTTGGATAATTTTTATGGTTCTTATAGTGAAATTGTTTAGTTTTTTAACTTTGAACATTTTTTTTATGGTTTTTATAGTGAAATTGTTCAATTTTTTTAGATGGGACATTTTTTATTTTTTTTATAGTAAAAATGTAAAGTGTTTTTAGACTTGGATCTTGTTTTATCATTTTTATTGAGAAATTGTTGAATTTTTTAACTTGAAACTTTTTCTATGCTTTTTAAGTTAAATTGTTGGGTTTTTAAACTAGGAACTTTTATTCTTAATGATTTTTATTGCGAAATTGTTGAGGTTTTTAACTTGAAACTTTTTTATGTTATTATTAGTGAATGTGTTGAGTTTTTAATCATGGATCTTTTATTTAATCATTTTTTTTGAAAAATTGTAGATTTTTTTTAACTTGGATCATTTTTTGTGTGGTATCTATAGTGAAATTGTTGAGTTTATGAACTTGGAACTTTTTCTATGCCTTTATCAGTGAAAGTGTTGAGTTTTTAATCATGGAACTTTTTTTTATCATTTTTATTGAGAAATTGTAGTTTTTTTAACTTGGAACTTTTTTTATGGTTTTTCTAATGAAATTGTTAAGTTGTTTTTAACTTAGATCAGTTTTTGTGGTTTTTATAGTGAAAATGTTGAGTTTTCTAACATGGAACTTTTTTTATGCTTTTATTAGTGAAAGTGTTGAGTTTTTTTTTAACTTAGAACTTTTTTTTCATTTTTATTCAGAAATTGTTGAATTTTTTATCTTAAAACTTTTTTATGCTTTTTATAGTTAAATTGTTAGGTTTTTAAACTAGTAACTTGTATTCTTAATGGTTTTTATAGTGAAATTGTTGAATTTTTTAACTTGGTACTTTTTTATGCTTTTTATTGTTAAATTGTTGGGTTTTTAAACTAGGAACTTTTTTATATCATTTTTTTTGAGAAATTGTAGATTTTTTATATAGGAACTTTTTTATGTTTTTTCTAATGAAATTGTTGAGTTGTTTTTAACTTTGATCATATATTGTGGTTTTTATAGTGAAATTGTTGAGTTGTTTTTAACTTAGATCATTTTTTTTGGTTTTTATAGTGAAATTGTAAAGTTTAGTAACATGAAACTTTTTTAATGCTTTTATTTGTGAAAGTGTTGAGTTTTTTTAACTTGGAACTTTTTTTATCCTTTTTATTCATAAATTGTTGAATTTTTTAACTTAGATTTTTTTATAGTTTTTATAATGAAATTGTTGAGTAGTTTTTAACTTGGATCATTTTATTGTGGTTTTAATTGTGAAATTGTTGAGTTTATTAACTTGGAACATTTTTTATGTTTTATTAGTGAAAGTGTTGAGTTTTTTAACTTGGAACTTATTTATCCTTTTTATTCAGAAATTGTTGAATTTTTTAACTTGGATTTTTTTTATAGTTTTTATAATGAAATTGTTGAGTTGTTTTTAACTTGGATAATTTTTATGGTTCTTATAGTGAAATTGTTTAGTTTTTTAACTTTGAACATTTTTTTTATGGTTTTTATAGTGAAATTGTTCAATTTTTTTAGATGGGACATTTTTTATTTTTTTTATAGTAAAAATGTAAAGTGTTTTTAGACTTGGATCTTGTTTTATCATTTTTATAGAGAAATTGTTGAATTTTTTAACTTGAAACTTTTTCTATGCTTTTTAAGTTAAATTGTTGGGTGTTTAAACTAGGAACTTTTATTCTTAATTATTTTTATTGCGAAATTGTTGAGGTTTTTAACTTGAAACTTTTTTATGTTTTTATTAGTGAATGTGTTGAGTTTTTAATCATGGATCTTTTATTTAATAATTTTTATTGAAAAATTGTAGATTTTTTTTAACTTGGATCATTTTTTTTGTGGTTTCTATAGTGAAATTGTTGAGTTTATTAACTTGGAACTTTTTCTATGCCTTTATTAGTGAAAGTGTTGAGTTCTTAATCATGGAACTTTTTTTTTATCATTTTTATTGAGAAATTGTAGTTTTTTTAACTTGGAACTTTTTTTTATGGTTTTTCTAATGAAATTGTTAAGTTGTTTTTAACTTAGATCATTTATTGTGGTGTTTATAGTGAAAATGTTGAGTTTTCTAACATGGAACTTTTTTTTATGCTTTTATTAGTGAAAGTGTTGAGTTTTTCTTAACTTGGAACTTTTTTTTCATTTTTATTCAGAAATTGTTGAATTTTTTAACTTAAAACTTTTTTATGCTTTTTATAGTTAAATTGTTAGGTTTTTAAACTAGTAACTTGTATTCTTAATGGTTTTTATAGTGAAATTGTTGAATTTTTTAACTTGGTACTTTTTTATGCTTTTTATTGTTAAATTGTTGGGTTTTTAAACTAGGAACTTTTTTATATCATTTTTTTTGAGAAATTGTAGATTTTTTATATAGGAACTTTTTTATGTTTTTTCTAATGAAATTGTTGAGTTGTTTTTAACTTTGATCATATATTGTGGTTTTTATAGTGAAATTGTTGAGTTGTTTTTAACTTAGATCATTTTTTTTGGTTTTTATAGTGAAATTGTAAAGTTTAGTAACATGAAACTTTTTTAATGCTTTTATTTGTGAAAGTGTTGAGTTTTTTTAACTTGGAACTTTTTTTATCCTTTTTATTCATAAATTGTTGAATTTTTTAACTTAGATTTTTTTATAGTTTTTATAATGAAATTGTTGAGTAGTTTTTAACTTGGATCATTTTATTGTGGTTTTAATTGTGAAATTGTTGAGTTTATTAACTTGGAACATTTTTTATGTTTTATTAGTGAAAGTGTTGAGTTTTTTAACTTGGAACTTATTTATCCTTTTTATTCAGAAATTGTTGAATTTTTTAACTTGGATTTTTTTTATAGTTTTTATAATGAAATTGTTGAGTTGTTTTTAACTTGGATAATTTTTATGGTTCTTATAGTGAAATTGTTTAGTTTTTTAACTTTGAACATTTTTTTTATGGTTTTTATAGTGAAATTGTTCAACTTTTTTAGATGGGACATTTTTTATTTTTTTTATAGTAAAAATGTAAAGTGTTTTTAGACTTGGATCTTGTTTTATCATTTTTATAGAGAAATTGTTGAATTTTTTAACTTGAAACTTTTTCTATGCTTTTTAAGTTAAATTGTTGGGTGTTTAAACTAGGAACTTTTATTCTTAATTATTTTTATTGCGAAATTGTTGAGGTTTTTAACTTGAAACTTTTTTATGTTTTTATTAGTGAATGTGTTGAGTTTTTAATCATGGATCTTTTATTTAATAATTTTTATTGAAAAATTGTAGATTTTTTTTAACTTGGATCATTTTTTTTGTGGTTTCTATAGTGAAATTGTTGAGTTTATTAACTTGGAACTTTTTCTATGCCTTTATTAGTGAAAGTGTTGAGTTCTTAATCATGGAACTTTTTTTTATCATTTTTATTGAGAAATTGTAGTTTTTTTAACTTGGAACTTTTTTTTATGGTTTTTCTAATGAAATTGTTAAGTTGTTTTTAACTTAGATCATTTATTGTGGTGTTTATAGTGAAAATGTTGAGTTTTCTAACATGGAATTTTTTTTTATGCTTTTATTAGTGAAAGTGTTGAGTTTTTCTTAACTTGGAACTTTTTTTTCATTTTTATTCAGAAATTGTTGAATTTTTTAACTTAAAACTTTTTTATGCTTTTTATAGTTAAATTGTTAGGTTTTTAAACTAGTAACTTGTATTCTTAATGGTTTTTATAGTGAAATTGTTGAATTTTTTAACTTGGTACTTTTTTATGCTTTTTATTGTTAAATTGTTGGGTTTTTAAACTAGGAACTTTTTTATATCATTTTTTTTGAGAAATTGTAGATTTTTTATATAGGAACTTATTTATGTTTTTTCTAATGAAATTGTTGAGTTGTTTTTAACGTAGATCATATATTGTGGTTTTTATAGTGAAATTGTTGAGTTGTTTTTAACTTAGATCATTTTTTTTGGTTTTTATAGTTAAATTGTAAAGTTTAGTAACATGAAACTTTTTTAATGCTTTTATTTGTGAAAGTGTTGAGTTTTTTTAACTTGGAACTTTTTTTATCCTTTTTATTCAGAAATTGTTGAATTTTTTAACTTAGATTTTTTTATAGTTTTTATAATGAAATTGTTGAGCAGTTTTTAACTTGGATCATTTTATTGTGGTTTTAATTGTGAAATTGTTGAGTTTATTAACTTGGAACATTTTTTATGTTTTATTAGTGAAAGTGTTGAGTTTTTTAACTTGGAACTTATTTATCCTTTTTATTCAGAAATTGTTGAATTTTTTAACTTGGATTTTTTTTATAGTTTTTATAATGAAATTGTTGAGTTGTTTTTAACTTGGATAATTTTTATGGTTCTTATAGTGAAATTGTTTAGTTTTTTAACTTTGAACATTTTTTTTATGGTTTTTATAGTGAAATTGTTCAATTTTTTTAGATGGGACATTTTTTATTTTTTTTATAGTAAAAATGTAAAGTGTTTTTAGACTTGGATCTTGTTTTATCATTTTTATAGAGAAATTGTTGAATTTTTTAACTTGAAACTTTTTCTATGCTTTTTAAGTTAAATTGTTGGGTGTTTAAACTAGGAACTTTTATTCTTAATTATTTTTATTGCGAAATTGTTGAGGTTTTTAACTTGAAACTTTTTTATGTTTTTATTAGTGAATGTGTTGAGTTTTTAATCATGGATCTTTTATTTAATAATTTTTATTGAAAAATTGTAGATTTTTTTTAACTTGGATCATTTTTTTTGTGGTTTCTATAGTGAAATTGTTGAGTTTATTAACTTGGAACTTTTTCTATGCCTTTATTAGTGAAAGTGTTGAGTTCTTAATCATGGAACTTTTTTTTTATCATTTTTATTGAGAAATTGTAGTTTTTTTAACTTGGAACTTTTTTTTATGGTTTTTCTAATGAAATTGTTAAGTTGTTTTTAACTTAGATCATTTATTGTGGTGTTTATAGTGAAAATGTTGAGATTTTATAACATGGAACTTTTTTTTATGCTTTTATTAGTGAAAGTGTTGAGTTTTTCTTAACTTGGAACTTTTTTTTCATTTTTATTCAGAAATTGTTGAATTTTTTAACTTAAAACTTTTTTATGCTTTTTATAGTTAAATTGTTAGGTTTTTAAACTAGTAACTTGTATTCTTAATGGTTTTTATAGTGAAATTGTTGAATTTTTTAACTTGGTACTTTTTAATGCTTTTTATTGTTAAATTGTTGGGTTTTTAAACTAGGAACTTTTTTATATCATTTTTTTTGAGAAATTGTAGATTTTTTATATAGGAACTTTTTTATGTTTTTTCTAATGAAATTGTTGAGTTGTTTTTAACTTTGATCATATATTGTGGTTTTTATAGTGAAATTGTTGAGTTGTTTTTAACTTAGATCATTTTTTTTGGTTTTTATAGTTAAATTGTAAAGTTTAGTAACATGAAACTTTTTTAATGCTTTTATTTGTGAAAGTGTTGAGTTTTTTTAACTTGGAACTTTTTTTATCCTTTTTATTCATAAATTGTTGAATTTTTTAACTTAGATTTTTTTATAGTTTTTATAATGAAATTGTTGAGTAGTTTTTAACATGGATCATTTTATTGTGGTTTTAATTGTGAAATTGTTGAGTTTATTAACTTGGAACATTTTTTATGTTTTATTAGTGAAAGTGTTGAGTTTTTTGACTTGGAACTTATTTATCCTTTTTATTCAGAAATTGTTGAATTTTTTAACTTGGATTTTTTTTATAGTTTTTATAATGAAATTGTTGAGTTGTTTTTAACTTGGATAATTTTTATGGTTCTTATAGTGAAATTGTTTAGTTTTTTAACTTTGAACATTTTTTTTATGGTTTTTATAGTGAAATTGTTCAATTTTTTTAGATGGGACATTTTTTATTTTTTTTATAGTAAAAATGTAAAGTGTTTTTAGACTTGGATCTTGTTTTATCATTTTTATTGAGAAATTGTTGAATTTTTTAACTTGAAACTTTTTCTATGCTTTTTAAGTTAAATTGTTGGGTTTTTAAACTAGGAACTTTTATTCTTAATTATTTTTATTGCGAAATTGTTGAGGTTTTTAACTTGAAACTTTTTTATGTTATTATTAGTGAATGTGTTGAGTTTTTAATCATGGATCTTTTATTTAATCATTTTTTTTGAAAAATTGTAGATTTTTTTTAACTTGGATCATTTTTTGTGTGGTATCTATAGTGAAATTGTTGAGTTTATTAACTTGGAACTTTTTCTATGCCTTTATTAGTGAAAGTGTTGAGTTCTTAATCATGGAACTTTTTTTTTATCATTTTTATTGAGAAATTGTAGTTTTTTTAACTTGGAACTTTTTTTTATGGTTTTTCTAATGAAATTGTTAAGTTGTTTTTAACTTAGATCATTTATTGTGGTGTTTATAGTGAAAATGTTGAGTTTTCTAACATGGAACTTTTTTTTATGCTTTTATTAGTGAAAGTGTTGAGTTTTTCTTAACTTGGAACTTTTTTTTCATTTTTATTCAGAAATTGTTGAATTTTTTATCTTAAAACTTTTTTATGCTTTTTATAGTTAAATTGTTAGGTTTTTAAACTAGTAACTTGTATTCTTAATGGTTTTTATAGTGAAATTGTTGAATTTTTTAACTTGGTACTTTTTTATGCTTTTTATTGTTAAATTGTTGGGTTTTTAAACTAGGAACTTTTTTATATCATTTTTTTTGAGAAATTGTAGATTTTTTATATAGGAACTTTTTTATGTTTTTTCTAATGAAATTGTTGAGTTGTTTTTAACTTTGATCATATATTGTGGTTTTTATAGTGAAATTGTTGAGTTGTTTTTAACTTAGATAATTTTTTTTGGTTTTTATAGTGAAATTGTAAAGTTTAGTAACATGAAACTTTTTTAATGCTTTTATTTGTGAAAGTGTTGAGTTTTTTTAACTTGGAACTTTTTTTATCCTTTTTATTCATAAATTGTTGAATTTTTTAACTTAGATTTTTTTATAGTTTTTATAATGAAATTGTTGAGTAGTTTTTAACTTGGATCATTTTATTGTGGTTTTAATTGTGAAATTGTTGAGTTTATTAACTTGGAACATTTTTTATGTTTTATTAGTGAAAGTGTTGAGTTTTTTAACTTGGAACTTATTTATCCTTTTTATTCAGAAATTGTTGAATTTTTTAACTTGGATTTTTTTTATAGTTTTTATAATGAAATTGTTGAGTTGTTTTTAACTTGGATAATTTTTATGGTTCTTATAGTGAAATTGTTTAGTTTTTTAACTTTGAACATTTTTTTTATGGTTTTTATAGTGAAATTGTTCAATTTTTTTAGATGGGACATTTTTTATTTTTTTTATAGTAAAAATGTAAAGTGTTTTTAGACTTGGATCTTGTTTTATCATTTTTATAGAGAAATTGTTGAATTTTTTAACTTGAAACTTTTTCTATGCTTTTTAAGTTAAATTGTTGGGTGTTTAAACTAGGAACTTTTATTCTTAATTATTTTTATTGCGAAATTGTTGAGGTTTTTAACTTGAAACTTTTTTATGTTTTTATTAGTGAATGTGTTGAGTTTTTAATCATGGATCTTTTATTTAATAATTTTTATTGAAAAATTGTAGATTTTTTTTAACTTGGATCATTTTTTTTGTGGTTTCTATAGTGAAATTGTTGAGTTTATTAACTTGGAACTTTTTCTATGCCTTTATTAGTGAAAGTGTTGAGTTCTTAATCATGGAACTTTTTTTTTATCATTTTTATTGAGAAATTGTAGTTTTTTTAACTTGGAACTTTTTTTTATGGTTTTTCTAATGAAATTGTTAAGTTGTTTTTAACTTAGATCATTTATTGTGGTGTTTATAGTGAAAATGTTGAGTTTTCTAACATGGAACTTTTTTTTATGCTTTTATTAGTGAAAGTGTTGAGTTTTTCTTAACTTGGAACTTTTTTTTCATTTTTATTCAGAAATTGTTGAATTTTTTAACTTAAAACTTTTTTATGCTTTTTATAGTTAAATTGTTAGGTTTTTAAACTAGTAACTTGTATTCTTAATGGTTTTTATAGTGAAATTGTTGAATTTTTTAACTTGGTACTTTTTTATGCTTTTTATTGTTAAATTGTTGGGTTTTTAAACTAGGAACTTTTTTATATCATTTTTTTTGAGAAATTGTAGATTTTTTATATAGGAACTTTTTTATGTTTTTTCTAATGAAATTGTTGAGTTGTTTTTAACTTTGATCATATATTGTGGTTTTTATAGTGAAATTGTTGAGTTGTTTTTAACTTAGATCATTTTTTTTGGTTTTTATAGTGAAATTGTAAAGTTTAGTAACATGAAACTTTTTTAATGCTTTTATTTGTGAAAGTGTTGAGTTTTTTTAACTTGGAACTTTTTTTATCCTTTTTATTCATAAATTGTTGAATTTTTTAACTTAGATTTTTTTATAGTTTTTATAATGAAATTGTTGAGTAGTTTTTAACTTGGATCATTTTATTGTGGTTTTAATTGTGAAATTGTTGAGTTTATTAACTTGGAACATTTTTTATGTTTTATTAGTGAAAGTGTTGAGTTTTTTAACTTGGAACTTATTTATCCTTTTTATTCAGAAATTGTTGAATTTTTTAACTTGGATTTTTTTTATAGTTTTTATAATGAAATTGTTGAGTTGTTTTTAACTTGGATAATTTTTATGGTTCTTATAGTGAAATTATTTAGTTTTTTAACTTTGAACATTTTTTTTATGGTTTTTATAGTGAAATTGTTCAACTTTTTTAGATGGGACATTTTTTATTTTTTTTATAGTAAAAATGTAAAGTGTTTTTAGACTTGGATCTTGTTTTATCATTTTTATAGAGAAATTGTTGAATTTTTTAACTTGAAACTTTTTCTATGCTTTTTAAGTTAAATTGTTGGGTGTTTAAACTAGGAACTTTTATTCTTAATTATTTTTATTGCGAAATTGTTGAGGTTTTTAACTTGAAACTTTTTTATGTTTTTATTAGTGAATGTGTTGAGTTTTTAATCATGGATCTTTTATTTAATAATTTTTATTGAAAAATTGTAGATTTTTTTTAACTTGGATCATTTTTTTTGTGGTTTCTATAGTGAAATTGTTGAGTTTATTAACTTGGAACTTTTTCTATGCCTTTATTAGTGAAAGTGTTGAGTTCTTAATCATGGAACTTTTTTTTTATCATTTTTATTGAGAAATTGTAGTTTTTTTAACTTGGAACTTTTTTTTATGGTTTTTCTAATGAAATTGTTAAGTTGTTTTTAACTTAGATCATTTATTGTGGTGTTTATAGTGAAAATGTTGAGTTTTCTAACATGGAACTTTTTTTTATGCTTTTATTAGTGAAAGTGTTGAGTTTTTCTTAACTTGGAACTTTTTTTTCATTTTTATTCAGAAATTGTTGAATTTTTTAACTTAAAACTTTTTTATGCTTTTTATAGTTAAATTGTTAGGTTTTTAAACTAGTAACTTGTATTCTTAATGGTTTTTATAGTGAAATTGTTGAATTTTTTAACTTGGTACTTTTTTATGCTTTTTATTGTTAAATTGTTGGGTTTTTAAACTAGGAACTTTTTTATATCATTTTTTTTGAGAAATTGTAGATTTTTTATATAGGAACTTTTTTATGTTTTTTCTAATGAAATTGTTGAGTTGTTTTTAACTTAGATCATATATTGTGGTTTTTATAGTGAAATTGTTGAGTTGTTTTTAACTTAGATCATTTTTTTTGGTTTTTATAGTTAAATTGTAAAGTTTAGTAACATGAAACTTTTTTAATGCTTTTATTTGTGAAAGTGTTGAGTTTTTTTAACTTGGAACTTTTTTTATCCTTTTTATTCAGAAATTGTTGAATTTTTTAACTTAGATTTTTTTATAGTTTTTATAATGAAATTGTTGAGTAGTTTTTAACTTGGATCATTTTATTGTGGTTTTAATTGTGAAATTGTTGAGTTTATTAACTTGGAACATTTTTTATGTTTTATTAGTGAAAGTGTTGAGTTTTTTAACTTGGAACTTATTTATCCTTTTTATTCAGAAATTGTTGAATTTTTTAACTAGGATTTTTTTATAGTTTTTATAATGAAATTATTGAGTTGATTTTAACTTGGATAATTTTTATGGTTCTTATAGTGAAATTGTTTAGTTTTTTAACTTTGAACATTTTTTTATGGTTTTTATAGTGAAATTGTTCAATTTTTTCAGATGGGACATTTTTTTATTTTTTTTATAGTAAAAATGTAAAGCGTTTTTTGACTTGGATCTTGTTTTATCATTTTTATTGAGAAATTGTTGAATTTTTTAACTTGAAACTTTTTCTATGCTTTTTAAGTTAAATTGTTGGGTTTTTAAACTAGTAACTTTTATTCTTAATGATTTTTATTGCGAAATTGTTGAGTTTTTTAACTTGAAACTTTTTTATGTTTTTATTAGTGAATGTGTTGAGTTTTTAATCATGGATCTTTTATTTAATCATTTTTATTAAAAAATTGTAGATTTTTTTTAACTTGGATCATTTTTTTTGTGGTTTCTATAGTAAAATTGTTGAGTTTATTAACTTGGACTTTTTCTATGCCTTTATTAGTGAAAGTGTTGAGTTTTTAATCATGGAACTTTTTTTTATCATTTTTATTGAGAAATTGTAGTTTTTTTAACTTGGAACTTTTTTTTTTATGGTTTTTCTAATGAAATTGTTAAGTTGTTTTTAACTTAGATCATTTTTTGTGGTTTTTATAGTGAAAATGTTGAGTCTTCTAACATGGAACTTTTTTTATGCTTATATTAGTGATAGTGTTGAGTTTTTTTTAACTTGGTACTTTTTTTTCATTTTTATTCAGAAATTGTTGAATTTTTTAACTTAAAACTTTTTTATGCTTTTTATAGTTAAATTGTTAGGTTTTTAAACTAGTAACTTGTATTCATAATGGTTTTTATAGTGAAATTGTTGAATTTTTTAACTTGGTACTTTTTTATGCTTTTTATTGTTAAATTGTTGGGTTTTTAAACTAGGAACTTTTTTATATCATTTTTTTTGAGAAATTGTAGATTTTTTATATAGGAATTTTTTTATGGTTTTTCTAATGAAATTGTTGAGTTGTTTTTAACTTAGATCATATATTGTGGTTTTTATAGTGAAATTGTTGAGTTGTTTTTAACTTAGATCATTTTTTTGGTTTTTATAGTGAAATTGTAAAGTTTAGTAACATGAAACTTTTTTAATGCTTTTATTTGTGAAAGTGTTGAGTTTTTTTAACTTGGAACTTTTTTTATCCTTTTTATTCAGAAATTGTTGAATTTTTAAACTTAGAGTTTTTTATAGTTTTTATAATGAAATTGTTGAGTAGTTTTTAACTTGGATCATTTTATTGTGGTTTTAATTGTGAAATTGTTGAGTTTATTAACTTGGAACATTTTTTATGTTTTATTAGTGAAAGTGTTGAGTTTTTTAACTTGGAACTTATTTATCCTTTTTATTCAGAAATTGTTGAATTTTTTAACTTGGATTTTTTTATAGTTTTTATAATGAAATTATTGAGTTGATTTTAACTTGGATAATTTTTATGGTTCTTATAGTGAAATTGTTTAGTTTTTTTAACTTTGAACATTTTTTTTATGGTTTTTATAGTGAAATTGTTCATTTTTTTCAGATGGGACATTTTTTATATTTTTTTTATAGTAAAAATGTAAAGTGTTTTAGACTTGGATCTTGTTTTATCATTTTTATTGAGAAATTATTGAATTTTTTAACTTGAAACTTTTTCTATGCTTTTTAAGTTAAATTGTTGGGTTTTTAAACTAGGAACTTTTATTCTTAATGATTTTTATTGCGAAATTGTTGAGTTTTTTAACTTGAAACTTTTTTATGTTTTTATTAGTGAATGTGTTGAGTTTTTAATCATGGATCTTTTATTTAATCATTTTTATTAAAAAATTGTAGATTTTTTTTAACTTGGATCATTTTTTTTGTGGTTTCTATAGTGAAATTGTTGAGTTTATTAACTTGGGACTTTTTCTATGCCTTTATTAGTGAAAGTGTTGAGTTTTTAATCATGGAACTTTTTTTTTATCATTTTTATTGAGAAATTGTAGTTTTTTTAACTTGGAACTTTTTTTTATGGTTTTTCTAATGAAATTGTTAAGTTGTTTTTAACTTAGATCATTTATTGTGGTTTTTATAGTGAAAATGTTGAGTCTTCTAACATGGAACTTTTTTTATGCTTATATTAGTGATAGTGTTGAGTTTTTTTTAACTTGGTACTTTTTTTTCATTTTTATTCAGAAATTGTTGAATTTTTTAACTTAAAACTTTTTTATGCTTTTTATAGTTAAATTGTTAGGTTTTTAAACTAGTAACTTGTATTCATAATGGTTTTTATAGTGAAATTGTTGAATTTTTTAACTTGGTACTTTTTTATGCTTTTTATTGTTAAATTGTTGGGTTTTTAAACTAGGAACTTTTTTATATCATTTTTTTTGAGAAATTGTAGATTTTTTATATAGGAATTTTTTTATGGTTTTTCTAATGAAATTGTTGAGTTGTTTTGAACTTAGATCATATATTGTGGTTTTTATAGTGAAATTGTTGAGTTGTTTTTAACTTAGATCATTTTTTTTGGTTTTTATAGTGAAATTGTAATGTTTAGTAACATGAAACTTTTTAATGCTTTTATTTGTGAAAGTGTTGAGTTTTTTTAACTTGGAACTTTTTTTATCCTTTTTATTCAGAAATTGTTGAATTTTTTAACTTAGATTTTTTTATAGTTTTTATAATGAAATTGTTGAGTAGTTTTTAACTTGGATCATTTTATTGTGGTTTTAATTGTGAAATTGTTGAGTTTATTAACTTGGAACATTTTTTATGTTTTATTAGTGAAAGTGTTGAGTTTTTTAACTTGGAACTTATTTATCCTTTTTATTCAGAAATTGTTGAATTTTTTAACTTGGATTTTTTTTATAGTTTTTATAATGAAATTGTTGAGTTGATTTTAACTTGGATAATTTTTATGGTTCTTATAGTGAAATTGTTTAGTTTTTTAAGTTTGAACATTTTTTTATGGTTTTTATAGTGAAATTGTTCAATTTTTTCAGATGGGACATTTTTTTATTTTTTTTATAGTAAAAATGTAAAGTGTTTTAGACTTGGATCTTGTTTTATCATTTTTATTGAGAAATTGTTGAATTTTTTAACTTGAAACTTTTTCTATGCTTTTTAAGTTAAATTGTTGGGTTTTTAAACTAGGAACTTTTATTCTTAATGATTTTTATTGCGAAATTGTTGAGTTTTTTAACTTAAAACTTTTTTATGTTTTTATTAGTGAATGTGTTGAGTTTTTAATCATGGATCTTTTATTTAATCATTTTTATTAAAAAATTGTAGATTTTTTTTAACTTGGATCATTTTTTGTGTGGTTTCTATAGTGAAATTGTTGAGTTTATTAACTTCGAACTTTTTCTATGCCTTTATTAGTGAAAGTGTTGAGTTTTTAATCATGGAACTTTTTTTTTATCATTTTTATTGAGAAATTGTAGTTTTTTTAACTTGGAACTTTTTTTTATGGTTTTTCTAATGAAATTATTAAGTTGTTTTTAACTTAGATCATTTTTTGTGGTTTTTATAGTGAAAATGTTGAGTTTTCTAACATGGAACTTTTTTTATGCTTTTATTAGTGAAAGTGTTGAGTTTTTTTTAACTTGGTACTTTTTTTTCATTTTTATTCAGAAATTGTTGAATTTTTTAACTTAAAACTTTTTTATGCTTTTTATAGTTATATTGTTAGGTTTTTAAACTAGTAACTTGTATTCTTAATGGTTTTTATAGTGAAATTGTTGAATTTTTTAACTTGGTACTTTTTTATGCTTTTTATTGTTAAATTGTTGGGTTTTTAAACTAGGAACTTTTTTATATCATTTTTTTGAGAAATTGTAGATTTTTTATATAGGAACTTTTTTATGGTTTTTCTAATGAAATTGTTGAGTTGTTTTTAACTTAGATCATATATTGTGGTTTTTATAGTGAAATTGTTGAGTTGTTTTTAACTTAGATCATTTTTTTTGGTTTTTATAGTGAAATTGTAAAGTTTAGTAACATGAAACTTTTTTAATGCTTTTATTTGTGAAAGTGTTGAGTTTTTTTAACTTGGAACTTTTTTTATCCTTTTTATTCAGAAATTGTTGAATTTTTAAACTTAGAGTTTTTTATAGTTTTTATAATGAAATTGTTGAGTAGTTTTTAACTTGGATCATTTTATAGTGGTTTTAATTGTGAAATTGTTGAGTTTATTAACTTGGAACATTTTTTATGTTTTATTAGTTAAAGTGTTGAGTTTTTTAACTTGGAACTTATTTATCCTTTTTATTCAGAAATTGTTGAATTTTTTAACTTGGATTTTTTTTATAGTTTTTATAATGAAATTGTTGAGTTGATTTTAACTTGGATAATTTTTATGGTTCTTATAGTGAAATTGTTTAGTTTTTTAAGTTTGAACATTTTTTTATGGTTTTTATAGTGAAATTGTTCAATTTTTTCAGATGGGACATTTTTTTATTTTTTTTATAGTAAAAATGTAAAGTGTTTTAGACTTGGATCTTGTTTTATCATTTTTATTGAGAAATTGTTGAATTTTTTAACTTGAAACTTTTTCTATGCTTTTTAAGTTAAATTGTTGGGTTTTTAAACTAGGAACTTTTATTCTTAATGATTTTTATTGCGAAATTGTTGAGTTTTTTAACTTAAAACTTTTTTATGTTTTTATTAGTGAATGTGTTGAGTTTTTAATCATGGATCTTTTATTTAATCATTTTTATTAAAAAATTGTAGATTTTTTTTAACTTGGATCATTTTTTGTGTGGTTTCTATAGTGAAATTGTTGAGTTTATTAACTTCGAACTTTTTCTATGCCTTTATTAGTGAAAGTGTTGAGTTTTTAATCATGGAACTTTTTTTTTATCATTTTTATTGAGAAATTGTAGTTTTTTTAACTTGGAACTTTTTTTTTATGGTTTTTCTAATGAAATTGTTAAGTTGTTTTTAACTTAGATCATTTATTGTGGTTTTTATAGTGAAAATGTTGAGTCTTCTAACATGGAACTTTTTTTATGCTTATATTAGTGATAGTGTTGAGTTTTTTTTAACTTGGTACTTTTTTTTCATTTTTATTCAGAAATTGTTGAATTTTTTAACTTAAAACTTTTTTATGCTTTTTATAGTTAAATTGTTAGGTTTTTAAACTAGTAACTTGTATTCATAATGGTTTTTATAGTGAAATTGTTGAATTTTTTAACTTGGTACTTTTTTATGCTTTTTATTGTTAAATTGTTGGGTTTTTAAACTAGGAACTTTTTTATATCATTTTTTTTGAGAAATTGTAGATTTTTTATATAGGAATTTTTTTATGGTTTTTCTAATGAAATTGTTGAGTTGTTTTTAACTTAGATCATATATTGTGGTTTTTATAGTGAAATTGTTGAGTTGTTTTTAACTTAGATCATTTTTTTGGTTTTTATAGTGAAATTGTAAAGTTTAGTAACATGAAACTTTTTTAATGCTTTTATTTGTGAAAGTGTTGAGTTTTTTTAACTTGGAACTTTTTTTATCCTTTTTATTCAGAAATTGTTGAATTTTTAAACTTAGAGTTTTTTATAGTTTTTATAATGAAATTGTTGAGTAGTTTTTAACTCGGATCATTTTATTGTGGTTTTAATTGTGAAATTGTTGAGTTTATTAACTTGGAACATTTTTTATGTTTTATTAGTGAAAGTGTTGAGTTTTTTAACTTGGAACTTATTTATCCTTTTTATTCAGAAATTGTTGAATTTTTTAACTTGGATTTTTTTATAGTTTTTATAATGAAATTGTTGAGTTGATTTTAACTTGGATAATTTTTATGGTTCTTATAGTGAAATTGTTTAGTTTTTTTAACTTTGAACATTTTTTTTATGGTTTTTATAGTGAAATTGTTCATTTTTTTCAGATGGGACATTTTTTATATTTTTTTTATAGTAAAAATGTAAAGTGTTTTAGACTTGGATCTTGTTTTATCATTTTTATTGAGAAATTATTGAATTTTTTAACTTGAAACTTTTTCTATGCTTTTTAAGTTAAATTGTTGGGTTTTTAAACTAGGAACTTTTATTCTTAATGATTTTTATTGCGAAATTGTTGAGTTTTTTAACTTGAAACTTTTTTATGTTTTTATTAGTGAATGTGTTGAGTTTTTAATCATGGATCTTTTATTTAATCATTTTTATTAAAAAATTGTAGATTTTTTTTAACTTGGATCATTTTTTTTGTGGTTTCTATAGTGAAATTGTTGAGTTTATTAACTTGGACTTTTTCTATGCCTTTATTAGTGAAAGTGTTGAGTTTTTAATCATGGAACTTTTTTTTTATCATTTTTATTGAGAAATTGTAGTTTTTTTAACTTGGAACTTTTTTTTTTATGGTTTTTCTAATGAAATTGTTAAGTTGTTTTTAACTTAGATCATTTATTGTGGTTTTTATAGTGAAAATGTTGAGTCTTCTAACATGGAACTTTTTTTATGCTTATATTAGTGATAGTGTTGAGTTTTTTTTAACTTGGTACTTTTTTTTCATTTTTATTCAGAAATTGTTGAATTTTTTAACTTAAAACTTTTTTATGCTTTTTATAGTTAAATTGTTAGGTTTTTAAACTAGTAACTTGTATTCATAATGGTTTTTATAGTGAAATTGTTGAATTTTTTAACTTGGTACTTTTTTATGCTTTTTATTGTTAAATTGTTGGGTTTTTAAACTAGGAACTTTTTTATATCATTTTTTTTGAGAAATTGTAGATTTTTTATATAGGAATTTTTTTATGGTTTTTCTAATGAAATTGTTGAGTTGTTTTTAACTTAGATCATATATTGTGGTTTTTATAGTGAAATTGTTGAGTTGTTTTTAACTTAGATCATTTTTTTGGTTTTTATAGTGAAATTGTAAAGTTTAGTAACATGAAACTTTTTTAATGCTTTTATTTGTGAAAGTGTTGAGTTTTTTTAACTTGGAACTTTTTTTATCCTTTTTATTCAGAAATTGTTGAATTTTTAAACTTAGAGTTTTTTATAGTTTTTATAATGAAATTGTTGAGTAGTTTTTAACTCGGATCATTTTATTGTGGTTTTAATTGTGAAATTGTTGAGTTTATTAACTTGGAACATTTTTTATGTTTTATTAGTGAAAGTGTTGAGTTTTTTAACTTGGAACTTATTTATCCTTTTTATTCAGAAATTGTTGAATTTTTTAACTTGGATTTTTTTATAGTTTTTATAATGAAATTATTGAGTTGATTTTAACTTGGATAATTTTTATGGTTCTTATAGTGAAATTGTTTAGTTTTTTTAACTTTGAACATTTTTTTTATGGTTTTTATAGTGAACTTGTTCATTTTTTTCAGATGGGACATTTTTTATATTTTTTTTATAGTAAAAATGTAAAGTGTTTTAGACTTGGATCTTGTTTTATCATTTTTATTGAGAAATTATTGAATTTTTTAACTTGAAACTTTTTCTATGCTTTTTAAGTTAAATTGTTGGGTTTTTAAACTAGGAACTTTTATTCTTAATGATTTTTATTGCGAAATTGTTGAGTTTTTTAACTTGAAACTTTTTTATGTTTTTATTAGTGAATGTGTTGAGTTTTTAATCATGGATCTTTTATTTAATCATTTTTATTAAAAAATTGTAGATTTTTTTTAACTTGGATCATTTTTTTTGTGGTTTCTATAGTGAAATTGTTGAGTTTATTAACTTGGAACTTTTTCTATGCCTTTATTAGTGAAAGTGTTGAGTTTTTAATCATGGAACTTTTTTTTTATCATTTTTATTGAGAAATTGTAGTTTTTTTAACTTGGAACTTTTTTTTATGGTTTTTCTAATGAAATTGTTAAGTTGTTTTTAACTTAGATCATTTATTGTGGTTTTTATAGTGAAAATGTTGAGTTTTCTAACATGGAACTTTTTTTATGCTTTTATTAGTGAAAGTGTTGAGTTTTTTTTAACTTGGAACTTTTTTTCATTTTTATTCAGAAATTGTTGAATTTCTTAACTTAAAACTTTTTTATGCTTTTTATAGTTAAATTGTTAGGTTTTTAAACTAGTAACTTGTATTCATAATGGTTTTTATAATGAAATTGTTGAATTTTTTAACTTGGTACTTTTTTATGCTTTTTATTGTTAAATTGTTGGGTTTTTAAACTAGGAACTTTTTTATATCATTTTTTTGAGAAATTGTAGATTTTTTATATAGGAACTTTTTTATGGTTTTTCTAATGAAATTGTTGAGTTGTTTTGAACTTAGATCATATATTGTGGTTTTTATAGTGAAATTGTTGAGTTGTTTTTAACTTAGATCATTTTTTTTGGTTTTTATAGTGAAATTGTAATGTTTAGTAACATGAAACTTTTTAATGCTTTTATTTGTGAAAGTGTTGAGTTTTTTTAACTTGGAACTTTTTTTATCCTTTTTATTCAGAAATTGTTGAATTTTTTAACTTAGATTTTTTTATAGTTTTTATAATGAAATTGTTGAGTAGTTTTTAACTTGGATCATTTTATTGTGGTTTTAATTGTGAAATTGTTGAGTTTATTAACTTGGAACATTTTTTATGTTTTATTAGTGAAAGTGTTGAGTTTTTTAACTTGGAACTTATTTATCCTTTTTATTCAGAAATTGTTGAATTTTTTAACTTGGATTTTTTTTATAGTTTTTATAATGAAATTGTTGAGTTGATTTTAACTTGGATAATTTTTATGGTTCTTATAGTGAAATTGTTTAGTTTTTTAACTTTGAACATTTTTTTATGGTTTTTATAGTGAAATTGTTCAATTTTTTCAGATGGGACATTTTTTTATTTTTTTTATAGTAAAAATGTAAAGTGTTTTAGACTTGGATCTTGTTTTATCATTTTTATTGAGAAATTGTTGAATTTTTTAACTTGAAACTTTTTCTATGCTTTTTAAGTTAAATTGTTGGGTTTTTAAACTAGGAACTTTTATTCTTAATGATTTTTATTGCGAAATTGTTGAGTTTTTTAACTTAAAACTTTTTTATGTTTTTATTAGTGAATGTGTTGAGTTTTTAATCATGGATCTTTTATTTAATCATTTTTATTAAAAAATTGTAGATTTTTTTTAACTTGGATCATTTTTTGTGTGGTTTCTATAGTGAAATTGTTGAGTTTATTAACTTCGAACTTTTTCTATGCCTTTATTAGTGAAAGTGTTGAGTTTTTAATCATGGAACTTTTTTTTTATCATTTTTATTGAGAAATTGTAGTTTTTTTAACTTGGAACTTTTTTTTATGGTTTTTCTAATGAAATTATTAAGTTGTTTTTAACTTAGATCATTTTTTGTGGTTTTTATAGTGAAAATGTTGAGTTTTCTAACATGGAACTTTTTTTATGCTTTTATTAGTGAAAGTGTTGAGTTTTTTTTAACTTGGTACTTTTTTTTCATTTTTATTCAGAAATTGTTGAATTTTTTAACTTAAAACTTTTTTATGCTTTTTATAGTTATATTGTTAGGTTTTTAAACTAGTAACTTGTATTCTTAATGGTTTTTATAGTGAAATTGTTGAATTTTTTAACTTGGTACTTTTTTATGCTTTTTATTGTTAAATTGTTGGGTTTTTAAACTAGGAACTTCTTTATATCATTTTTTTGAGAAATTGTAGATTTTTTATATAGGAACTTTTTTATGGTTTTTCTAATGAAATTGTTGAGTTGTTTTTAACTTAGATCATATATTGTGGTTTTTATAGTGAAATTGTTGAGTTGTTTTTAACTTAGATCATTTTTTTTGGTTTTTATAGTGAAATTGTAAAGTTTAGTAACATGAAACTTTTTTAATGCTTTTATTTGTGAAAGTGTTGAGTTTTTTTAACTTGGAACTTTTTTTATCCTTTTTATTCAGAAATTGTTGAATTTTTAAACTTAGAGTTTTTTATAGTTTTTATAATGAAATTGTTGAGTAGTTTTTAACTTGGATCATTTTATAGTGGTTTTAATTGTGAAATTGTTGAGTTTATTAACTTGGAACATTTTTTATGTTTTATTAGTTAAAGTGTTGAGTTTTTTAACTTGGAACTTATTTATCCTTTTTATTCAGAAATTGTTGAATTTTTTAACTTGGATTTTTTTTATAGTTTTTATAATGAAATTGTTGAGTTGTTTTTAACTTGGATAATTTTTATGCTTCTTATAGTGAAATTGTTTAGTTTTTTAACTTTGAACAATTTTTTATGGTTTTTATAGTGAAATTGTTCAATTTTTTCAGATGGGACATTTTTTATTTTTTTTATAGTAAAAATGTAAAATGTTTTAGACTTGGATCTTGTTTTATCATTTTTATTGAGAAATTGTTGAATTTTTTAACTTGAAACTTTTTCTATGCTTTTTAAGTTAAATTGTTGGGTTTTTAAACTAGGAACTTTTATTCTTAATGATTTTTATTGCGAAATTGTTGAGTTTTTTAACTTGAAACTTTTTTATGTTTTTATTAGTGAATGTGTTGAGTTTTTAATCATGGATCTTTTATTTAATCATTTTTATTAAAAAATTGTAGATTTTTTTTAACTTGGATCATTTTTTGTGTGGTTTCTATAGTGAAATTGTTGAGTTTATTAACTTGGAACTTTTTCTATGCCTTTATTAGTGAAAGTGTTGAGTTTTTAATCATGGAACTTTTTTTTTATCATTTTTATTGAGAAATTGTAGTTTTTTTAACTTGGAACTTTTTTTTATGGTTTTTCTAATGAAATTGTTAAGTTGTTTTTAACTTAGATCATTTTTTGTGGTTTTTATAGTGAAAATGTTGAGTCTTCTAACATGGAACTTTTTTTATGCTTATATTAGTGAAAGTGTTGAGTTTTTTTTAACTTGGTACTTTTTTTTCATTTTTATTCAGAAATTGTTGAATTTTTTAACTTAAAACTTTTTTATGCTTTTTATAGTTAAATTGTTAGGTTTTTAAACTAGTAACTTGTATTCATAATGGTTTTTATAGTGAAATTGTTGAATTTTTTAACTTGGTACTTTTTTATGCTTTTTATTGTTAAATTTTTGGGTTTTTAAACTAGGAACTTTTTTATATCATTTTTTTGAGAAATTGTAGATTTTTTATATAGGAACTTTTTTATGGTTTTTCTAATGAAATTGTTGAGTTGTTTTTAACTTAGATCATATATTGTGGTTTTTATAGTAAAATTGTTGAGTTGTTTTTAACTTAGATCATTTTTTTGGTTTTTATAGTGAAATTGTAAAGTTTAGTAACATGAATTTTTTTTAATGCTTTTATTTGTGAAAGTGTTGAGTTTTTTTAACTTGGAACTTTTTTTATCCTTTTTATTCAGAAATTGTTGAATTTTTAAACTTAGAGTTTTTTTATAGTTTTTATAATGAAATTGTTGAGTAGTTTTTAACTTGGATCATTTTATTGCGGTTTTAATTGTGAAATTGTTGAGTTTATTAACTTGGAACATTTTTTATGTTTTATTAGTGAAAGTGTTGAGTTTTTTAACTTGGAACTTATTTATCCTTTTTATTCAGAAATTGTTGAATTTTTTAACTTGGATTTTTTTTATAGTTTTTATAATGAAATTGTTGAGTTGATTTTAACTTGGATAATTTTTATGGTTCTTATAGTGAAATTTTTTAGTTTTTTAACTTTGAACATTTTTTTATGGTTTTTATAGTGAAATTGTTCAATTTTTTCAGATGGGACATTTTTTTATTTTTTTTATAGTAAAAATGTAAAGTGTTTTAGACTTGGATCTTGTTTTATTATTTTTATTGAGAAATTGTTGAACTTTTTAACTTGAAACTTTTTCTATGCTTTTTAAGTTAAATTGTTGGGTTTTTAAACTAGGAACTTTAATTCTTAATGATTTTTATTGCGAAATTGTTGAGTTTTTTAACTTGAAACTTTTTTATGTTTTTATTAGTGAATGTGTTGAGTTTTTAATCATGGATCTTTTATTTAATCATTTTTATTAAAAAATTGTAGATTTTTTTTAACTTGGATCATTTTTTGTGTGGTTTCTATAGTGAAATTGTTGAGTTTATTAACTTCGAACTTTTTCTATGCCTTTATTAGTGAAAGTGTTGAGTTTTTAATCATGGAACTTTTTTTTAATCATTTTTTTGAGAAATTGTAGTTTTTTTAACTTGGAACTTTTTTTTATGGTTTTTCTAATGAAATTGTTAAGTTGTTTTTAACTTAGATCATTTTTTGTGGTTTTTATAGTGAAAATGTTGAGTTTTCTAACATGGAACTTTTTTTATGCTTTTATTAGTGAAAGTGTTGAGTTTTTTTTAACTTGGTACTTTTTTTTTTCATTTTTATTCAGAAATTGTTGAATTTTTTAACTTAAAACTTTTTTATGCTTTTTATAGTTAAATTGTTAGGTTTTTAAACTAGTAACTTGTATTCTTAATGGTTTTTATAGTGAAATTGTTGAATTTTTTAACTTGGTACTTTTTTATGCTTTTTATTGTTAAATTGTTGGGTTTTTAAACTAGGAACTTTTTTATATCATTTTTTTGAGAAATTGTAGATTTTTTATATAGGAACTTTTTTATGGTTTTTCTAATGAAATTGTTGAGTTGTTTTTAACTTAGATCATATATTGTGGTTTTTATAGTGAAATTGTTGAGTTGTTTTTAACTTAGATCATTTTTTTTGGTTTTTATAGTGAAATTGTAAAGTTTAGTAACATTAAACTTTTTTAATGCTTTTATTTGTGAAAGTGTTGAGTTTTTTTAACTTGGAACTTTTTTTATCCTTTTTATTCAGAAATTGTTGAATTTTTAAACTTAGAGTTTTTTATAGTTTTTATAATGAAATTGTTGAGTAGTTTTTAACTTGGATCATTTTATAGTGGTTTTAATTGTGAAATTGTTGAGTTTATTAACTTGGAACATTTTTTATGTTTTATTAGTTAAAGTGTTGAGTTTTTTAACTTGGAACTTATTTATCCTTTTTATTCAGAAATTGTTGAATTTTTTAACTTGGATTTTTTTTATAGTTTTTATAATGAAATTGTTGAGTTGTTTTTAACTTGGATAATTTTTATGGTTCTTATAGTGAAATTGTTTAGTTTTTTAACTTTGAACAAATTTTTATGGTTTTTATAGTGAAATTGTTCAATTTTTTCAGATGGGACATTTTTTATTTTTTTTATAGTAAAAATGTAAAATGTTTTAGACTTGGATCTTGTTTTATCATTTTTATTGAGAAATTGTTGAATTTTTTAACTTGAAACTTTTTCTATGCTTTTTAAGTTAAATTGTTGGGTTTTTAAACTAGGAACTTTTATTCTTAATGATTTTTATTGCGAAATTGTTGAGTTTTTTAACTTGAAACTTTTTTATGTTTTTATTAGTGAATGTGTTGAGTTTTTAATCATGGATCTTTTATTTAATCATTTTTATTAAAAAATTGTAGATTTTTTTTAACTTGGATCATTTTTTGTGTGGTTTCTATAGTGAAATTGTTGAGTTTATTAACTTGGAACTTTTTCTATGCCTTTATTAATGAAAGTGTTGAGTTTTTAATCATGGAACTTTTTTTTTTTATCATTTTTATTGAGAAATTGTAGTTTTTTTAACTTGGAACTTTTTTTTATGGTTTTTCTAATGAAATTGTTAAGTTGTTTTTAACTTAGATCATTTTTTGTGGTTTTTATAGTGTTAATGTTGAGTCTTCTAACATGGAACTTTTTTTATGCTTATATTAGTGAAAGTGTTGAGTTTTTTTTAACTTGGTACTTTTTTTTTCATTTTTATTCAGAAATTGTTGAATTTTTTAACTTAAAACTTTTTTATGCTTTTTATAGTTAAATTGTTAGGTTTTTAAACTAGTAACTTGTATTCATAATGGTTTTTATAGTGAAATTGTTGAATTTTTTAACTTGGTACTTTTTTATGCTTTTTATTGTTAAATTGTTGGGTTTTTAAACTAGGAACTTTTTTATATCATTTTTTTGAGAAATTGTAGATTTTTTATATAGGAACTTTTTTATGGTTTTTCTAATGAAATTGTTGAGTTGTTTTTAACTTAGATCATATATTGTGGTTTTTATAGTAAAATTGTTGAGTTGTTTTTAACTTAGATCATTTTTTTGGTTTTTATAGTGAAATTGTAAAGTTTAGTAACATGAAACTTTTTTAATGCTTTTATTTGTGAAAGTGTTGAGTTTTTTTAACTTGGAACTTTTTTTATCCTTTTTATTCAGAAATTGTTGAATTTTTAAACTTAGAGTTTTTTTATAGTTTTTATAATGAAATTGTTGAGTAGTTTTTAACTTGGATCATTTTATTGCGGTTTTAATTGTGAAATTGTTGAGTTTATTAACTTGGAACATTTTTTATGTTTTATTAGTGAAAGTGTTGAGTTTTTTAACTTGGAACTTATTTATCCTTTTTATTCAGAAATTGTTGAATTTTTTAACTTGGATTTTTTTTATAGTTTTTATAATGAAATTGTTGAGTTGATTTTAACTTGGATAATTTTTATGGTTCTTATAGTGAAATTTTTTAGTTTTTTAACTTTGAACATTTTTTTATGGTTTTTATAGTGAAATTGTTCAATTTTTTCAGATGGGACATTTTTTTATTTTTTTTATAGTAAAAATGTAAAGTGTTTTAGACTTGGATCTTGTTTTATTATTTTTATTGAGAAATTGTTGAACTTTTTAACTTGAAACTTTTTCTATGCTTTTTAAGTTAAATTGTTGGGTTTTTAAACTAGGAACTTTAATTCTTAATGATTTTTATTGCGAAATTGTTGAGTTTTTTAACTTGAAACTTTTTTATGTTTTTATTAGTGAATGTGTTGAGTTTTTAATCATGGATCTTTTATTTAATCATTTTTATTAAAAAATTGTAGATTTTTTTTAACTTGGATCATTTTTTGTGTGGTTTCTATAGTGAAATTGTTGAGTTTATTAACTTCGAACTTTTTCTATGCCTTTATTAGTGAAAGTGTTGAGTTTTTAATCATGGAACTTTTTTTTTATCATTTTTTTTGAGAAATTGTAGTTTTTTTAACTTGGAACTTTTTTTTATGGTTTTTCTAATGAAATTGTTAAGTTGTTTTTAACTTAGATCATTTTTTGTGGTTTTTATAGTGAAAATGTTGAGTTTTCTAACATGGAACTTTTTTTATGCTTTTATTAGTGAAAGTGTTGAGTTTTTTTTAACTTGGTACTTTTTTTTTTCATTTTTATTCAGAAATTGTTGAATTTTTTAACTTAAAACTTTTTTATGCTTTTTATAGTTAAATTGTTAGGTTTTTAAACTAGTAACTTGTATTCTTAATGGTTTTTATAGTGAAATTGTTGAATTTTTTAACTTGGTACTTTTTTATGCTTTTTATTGTTAAATTGTTGGGTTTTTAAACTAGGAACTTTTTTATATCATTTTTTTGAGAAATTGTAGATTTTTTATATAGGAACTTTTTTATGGTTTTTCTAATGAAATTGTTGAGTTGTTTTTAACTTAGATCATATATTGTGGTTTTTATAGTGAAATTGTTGAGTTGTTTTTAACTTAGATCATTTTTTTTGGTTTTTATAGTGAAATTGTAAAGTTTAGTAACATTAAACTTTTTTAATGCTTTTATTTGTGAAAGTGTTGAGTTTTTTTAACTTGGAACTTTTTTTATCCTTTTTATTCAGAAATTGTTGTATTTTTAAACTTAGAGTTTTTTATAGTTTTTATAATGAAATTGTTGAGTAGTTTTTAACTTGGATCATTTTATAGTGGTTTTAATTGTGAAATTGTTGAGTTTATTAACTTGGAACATTTTTTATGTTTTATTAGTTAAAGTGTTGAGTTTTTTAACTTGGAACTTATTTATCCTTTTTATTCAGAAATTGTTGAATTTTTTAACTTGGATTTTTTTTATAGTTTTTATAATGAAATTGTTGAGTTGTTTTTAACTTGGATAATTTTTATGGTTCTTATAGTGAAATTGTTTAGTTTTTTAACTTTGAACAATTTTTTATGGTTTTTATAGTGAAATTGTTCAATTTTTTCAGATGGGACATTTTTTATTTTTTTTATAGTAAAAATGTAAAATGTTTTAGACTTGGATCTTGTTTTATCATTTTTATTGAGAAATTGTTGAATTTTTTAACTTGAAACTTTTTCTATGCTTTTTAAGTTAAATTGTTGGGTTTTTAAACTAGGAACTTTTATTCTTAATGATTTTTATTGCGAAATTGTTGAGTTTTTTAACTTGAAACTTTTTATGTTTTTATTAGTGAATGTGTTGAGTTTTTAATCATGGATCTTTTATTTAATCATTTTTATTAAAAAATTGTAGATTTTTTTTAACTTGGATCATTTTTTGTGTGGTTTCTATAGTGAAATTGTTGAGTTTATTAACTTGGAACTTTTTCTATGCCTTTATTAATGAAAGTGTTGAGTTTTTAATCATGGAACTTTTTTTTTATCATTTTTATTGAGAAATTGTAGTTTTTTTAACTTGGAACTTTTTTTTATGGTTTTTCTAATGAAATTGTTTAGTTGTTTTTAACTTAGATCATTTTTTGTGGTTTTTATAGTGAAAATGTTGAGTCTTCTAACATGGAACTTTTTTTATGCTTATATTAGTGAAAGTGTTGAGTTTTTTTTAACTTGGTACTTTTTTTTCATTTTTATTCAGAAATTGTTGAATTTTTTAACTTAAAACTTTTTTATGCTTTTTATAGTTAAATTGTTAGGTTTTTAAACTAGTAACTTGTATTCTTAATGGTTTTTATAGTGAAATTGTTGAATTTTTTAACTTAAAACTTTTTTATGCTTTTTATAGTTAAATTGTTAGGTTTTTAAACTAGTAACTTGTATTCATAATGGTTTTTATAGTGAAATTGTTGAATTTTTTAACTTGGTACTTTTTTATGCTTTTTATTGTTAAATTGTTGGGTTTTTAAACTAGGAACTTTTTTATATCATTTTTTTGAGAAATTGTAGATTTTTTATATAGGAACTTTTTTATGGTTTTTCTAATGAAATTGTTGAGTTGTTTTTAACTTAGATCATATATTGTGGTTTTTATAGTAAAATTGTTGAGTTGTTTTTAACTTAGATCATTTTTTTGGTTTTTATAGTGAAATTGTAAAGTTTAGTAACATGAAACTTTTTTAATGCTTTTATTTGTGAAAGTGTTGAGTTTTTTTAACTTGGAACTTTTTTTATCCTTTTTATTCAGAAATTGTTGAATTTTTAAACTTAGAGTTTTTTTATAGTTTTTATAATGAAATTGTTGAGTAGTTTTTAACTTGGATCATTTTATTGCGGTTTTAATTGTGAAATTGTTGAGTTTATTAACTTGGAACATTTTTTATGTTTTATTAGTGAAAGTGTTGAGTTTTTTAACTTGGAACTTATTTATCCTTTTTATTCAGAAATTGTTGAATTTTTTAACTTGGATTTTTTTTATAGTTTTTATAATGAAATTGTTGAGTTGATTTTAACTTGGATAATTTTTATGGTTCTTATAGTGAAATTTTTTAGTTTTTTAACTTTGAACATTTTTTTTATGGTTTTTATAGTGAAATTGTTCAATTTTTTCAGATGGGACATTTTTTTATTTTTTTTATAGTAAAAATGTAAAGTGTTTTAGACTTGGATCTTGTTTTATTATTTTTATTGAGAAATTGTTGAACTTTTTAACTTGAAACTTTTTCTATGCTTTTTAAGTTAAATTGTTGGGTTTTTAAACTAGGAACTTTAATTCTTAATGATTTTTATTGCGAAATTGTTGAGTTTTTTAACTTGAAACTTTTTTATGTTTTTATTAGTGAATGTGTTGAGTTTTTAATCATGGATCTTTTATTTAATCATTTTTATTAAAAAATTGTAGATTTTTTTTAACTTGGATCATTTTTTGTGTGGTTTCTATAGTGAAATTGTTGAGTTTATTAACTTGGAACTTTTTCTATGCCTTTATTAATGAAAGTGTTGAGTTTTTAATCATGGAACTTTTTTTTTATCATTTTTATTGAGAAATTGTAGTTTTTTTAACTTGGAACTTTTTTTTATGGTTTTTCTAATGAAATTGTTTAGTTGTTTTTAACTTAGATCATTTTTTGTGGTTTTTATAGTGAAAATGTTGAGTCTTCTAACATGGAACTTTTTTTATGCTTATATTAGTGAAAGTGTTGTGTTTTTTTTAACTTGGTACTTTTTTTTCATTTTTATTCAGAAATTGTTGAATTTTTTAACTTAAAACTTTTTTATGCTTTTTATAGTTAAATTGTTAGGTTTTTAAACTAGTAACTTGTATTCTTAATGGTTTTTATAGTGAAATTGTTGAATTTTTTAACTTAAAACTTTTTTATGCTTTTTATAGTTAAATTGTTAGGTTTTTAAACTAGTAACTTGTATTCATAATGGTTTTTATAGTGAAATTGTTGAATTTTTTAACTTGGTACTTTTTTATGCTTTTTATTGTTAAATTGTTGGGTTTTTAAACTAGGAACTTTTTTATATCATTTTTTTGAGAAATTGTAGATTTTTTATATAGGAACTTTTTTATGGTTTTTCTAATGAAATTGTTGAGTTGTTTTTAACTTAGATCATATATTGTGGTTTTTATAGTAAAATTGTTGAGTTGTTTTTAACTTAGATCATTTTTTTGGTTTTTATAGTGAAATTGTAAAGTTTAGTAACATGAAACTTTTTTAATGCTTTTATTTGTGAAAGTGTTGAGTTTTTTTAACTTGGAACTTTTTTTATCCTTTTTATTCAGAAATTGTTGAATTTTTAAACTTAGAGTTTTTTTATAGTTTTTATAATGAAATTGTTGAGTAGTTTTTAACTTGGATCATTTTATTGCGGTTTTAATTGTGAAATTGTTGAGTTTATTAACTTGGAACATTTTTTATGTTTTATTAGTGAAAGTGTTGAGTTTTTTAACTTGGAACTTATTTATCCTTTTTATTCAGAAATTGTTGAATTTTTTAACTTGGATTTTTTTTATAGTTTTTATAATGAAATTGTTGAGTTGATTTTAACTTGGATAATTTTTATGGTTCTTATAGTGAAATTTTTTAGTTTTTTAACTTTGAACATTTTTTTATGGTTTTTATAGTGAAATTGTTCAATTTTTTCAGATGGGACATTTTTTTATTTTTTTTATAGTAAAAATGTAAAGTGTTTTAGACTTGGATCTTGTTTTATTATTTTTATTGAGAAATTGTTGAACTTTTTAACTTGAAACTTTTTCTATGCTTTTTAAGTTAAATTGTTGGGTTTTTAAACTAGGAACTTTAATTCTTAATGATTTTTATTGCGAAATTGTTGAGTTTTTTAACTTGAAACTTTTTTATGTTTTTATTAGTGAATGTGTTGAGTTTTTAATCATGGATCTTTTATTTAATCATTTTTATTAAAAAATTGTAGATTTTTTTTAACTTGGATCATTTTTTGTGTGGTTTCTATAGTGAAATTGTTGAGTTTATTAACTTGGAACTTTTTCTATGCCTTTATTAATGAAAGTGTTGAGTTTTTAATCATGGAACTTTTTTTTTATCATTTTTTTTGAGAAATTGTAGTTTTTTTAACTTGGAACTTTTTTTTATGGTTTTTCTAATGAAATTGTTAAGTTGTTTTTAACTTAGATCATTTTTTGTGGTTTTTATAGTGAAAATGTTGAGTCTTCTAACATGGAACTTTTTTTATGCTTATATTAGTGAAAGTGTTGAGTTTTTTTTAACTTGGTACTTTTTTTTTTCATTTTTATTCAGAAATTGTTGAATTTTTTAACTTAAAACTTTTTTATGCTTTTTATAGTTAAATTGTTAGGTTTTTAAACTAGTAACTTGTATTCTTAATGGTTTTTATAGTGAAATTGTTGAATTTTTTAACTTGGTACTTTTTTATGCTTTTTATTGTTAAATTGTTGGGTTTTTAAACTAGGAACTTTTTTATATCATTTTTTTGAGAAATTGTAGATTTTTTATATAGGAACTTTTTTATGGTTTTTCTAATGAAATTGTTGAGTTGTTTTTAACTTAGATCATATATTGTGGTTTTTATAGTGAAATTGTTGAGTTGTTTTTAACTTAGATCATTTTTTTTGGTTTTTATAGTGAAATTGTAAAGTTTAGTAACATTAAACTTTTTTAATGCTTTTATTTGTGAAAGTGTTGAGTTTTTTTAACTTGGAACTTTTTTTATCCTTTTTATTCAGAAATTGTTGTATTTTTAAACTTAGAGTTTTTTATAGTTTTTATAATGAAATTGTTGAGTAGTTTTTAACTTGGATCATTTTATAGTGGTTTTAATTGTGAAATTGTTGAGTTTATTAACTTGGAACATTTTTTATGTTTTATTAGTTAAAGTGTTGAGTTTTTTAACTTGGATTTTTTTTATAGTTTTTATAATGAAATTGTTGAGTTGTTTTTAACTTGGATAATTTTTATGGTTCTTATAGTGAAATTGTTTAGTTTTTTAACTTTGAACAATTTTTTATGGTTTTTATAGTGAAATTGTTCAATTTTTTCAGATGGGACATTTTTTATTTTTTTTATAGTAAAAATGTAAAATGTTTTAGACTTGGATCTTGTTTTATCATTTTTATTGAGAAATTGTTGAATTTTTTAACTTGAAACTTTTTCTATGCTTTTTAAGTTAAATTGTTGGGTTTTTAAACTAGGAACTTTTATTCTTAATGATTTTTATTGCGAAATTGTTGAGTTTTTTAACTTGAAACTTTTTATGTTTTTATTAGTGAATGTGTTGAGTTTTTAATCATGGATCTTTTATTTAATCATTTTTATTAAAAAATTGTAGATTTTTTTTAACTTGGATCATTTTTTGTGTGGTTTCTATAGTGAAATTGTTGAGTTTATTAACTTGGAACTTTTTCTATGCCTTTATTAATGAAAGTGTTGAGTTTTTAATCATGGAACTTTTTTTTTATCATTTTTATTGAGAAATTGTAGTTTTTTTAACTTGGAACTTTTTTTTATGGTTTTTCTAATGAAATTGTTTAGTTGTTTTTAACTTAGATCATTTTTTGTGGTTTTTATAGTGAAAATGTTGAGTCTTCTAACATGGAACTTTTTTTATGCTTATATTAGTGAAAGTGTTGAGTTTTTTTTAACTTGGTACTTTTTTTTCATTTTTATTCAGAAATTGTTGAATTTTTTAACTTAAAACTTTTTTATGCTTTTTATAGTTAAATTGTTAGGTTTTTAAACTAGTAACTTGTATTCTTAATGGTTTTTATAGTGAAATTGTTGAATTTTTTAACTTAAAACTTTTTTATGCTTTTTATAGTTAAATTGTTAGGTTTTTAAACTAGTAACTTGTATTCATAATGGTTTTTATAGTGAAATTGTTGAATTTTTTAACTTGGTACTTTTTTATGCTTTTTATTGTTAAATTGTTGGGTTTTTAAACTAGGAACTTTTTTATATCATTTTTTTGAGAAATTGTAGATTTTTTATATAGGAACTTTTTTATGGTTTTTCTAATGAAATTGTTGAGTTGTTTTTAACTTAGATCATATATTGTGGTTTTTATAGTAAAATTGTTGAGTTGTTTTTAACTTAGATCATTTTTTTGGTTTTTATAGTGAAATTGTAAAGTTTAGTAACATGAAACTTTTTTAATGCTTTTATTTGTGAAAGTGTTGAGTTTTTTTAACTTGGAACTTTTTTTATCCTTTTTATTCAGAAATTGTTGAATTTTTAAACTTAGAGTTTTTTTATAGTTTTTATAATGAAATTGTTGAGTAGTTTTTAACTTGGATCATTTTATTGCGGTTTTAATTGTGAAATTGTTGAGTTTATTAACTTGGAACATTTTTTATGTTTTATTAGTGAAAGTGTTGAGTTTTTTAACTTGGAACTTATTTATCCTTTTTATTCAGAAATTGTTGAATTTTTTAACTTGGATTTTTTTTATAGTTTTTATAATGAAATTGTTGAGTTGATTTTAACTTGGATAATTTGTATGGTTCTTATAGTGAAATTTTTTAGTTTTTTAACTTTGAACATTTTTTTTATGGTTTTTATAGTGAAATTGTTCAATTTTTTCAGATGGGACATTTTTTTATTTTTTTTATAGTAAAAATGTAAAGTGTTTTAGACTTGGATCTTGTTTTATTATTTTTATTGAGAAATTGTTGAACTTTTTAACTTGAAACTTTTTCTATGCTTTTTAAGTTAAATTGTTGGGTTTTTAAACTAGGAACTTTAATTCTTAATGATTTTTATTGCGAAATTGTTGAGTTTTTTAACTTGAAACTTTTTTATGTTTTTATTAGTGAATGTGTTGAGTTTTTAATCATGGATCTTTTATTTAATCATTTTTATTAAAAAATTGTAGATTTTTTTTAACTTGGATCATTTTTTGTGTGGTTTCTATAGTGAAATTGTTGAGTTTATTAACTTGGAACTTTTTCTATGCCTTTATTAATGAAAGTGTTGAGTTTTTAATCATGGAACTTTTTTTTTATCATTTTTATTGAGAAATTGTAGTTTTTTTAACTTGGAACTTTTTTTTATGGTTTTTCTAATGAAATTGTTTAGTTGTTTTTAACTTAGATCATTTTTTGTGGTTTTTATAGTGAAAATGTTGAGTCTTCTAACATGGAACTTTTTTTATGCTTATATTAGTGAAAGTGTTGTGTTTTTTTTAACTTGGTACTTTTTTTTCATTTTTATTCAGAAATTGTTGAATTTTTTAACTTAAAACTTTTTTATGCTTTTTATAGTTAAATTGTTAGGTTTTTAAACTAGTAACTTGTATTCTTAATGGTTTTTATAGTGAAATTGTTGAATTTTTTAACTTAAAACTTTTTTATGCTTTTTATAGTTAAATTGTTAGGTTTTTAAACTAGTAACTTGTATTCATAATGGTTTTTATAGTGAAATTGTTGAATTTTTTAACTTGGTACTTTTTTATGCTTTTTATTGTTAAATTGTTGGGTTTTTAAACTAGGAACTTTTTTATATCATTTTTTTGAGAAATTGTAGATTTTTTATATAGGAACTTTTTTATGGTTTTTCTAATGAAATTGTTGAGTTGTTTTTAACTTAGATCATATATTGTGGTTTTTATAGTAAAATTGTTGAGTTGTTTTTAACTTAGATCATTTTTTTGGTTTTTATAGTGAAATTGTAAAGTTTAGTAACATGAAACTTTTTTAATGCTTTTATTTGTGAAAGTGTTGAGTTTTTTTAACTTGGAACTTTTTTTATCCTTTTTATTCAGAAATTGTTGAATTTTTAAACTTAGAGTTTTTTTATAGTTTTTATAATGAAATTGTTGAGTAGTTTTTAACTTGGATCATTTTATTGCGGTTTTAATTGTGAAATTGTTGAGTTTATTAACTTGGAACATTTTTTATGTTTTATTAGTGAAAGTGTTGAGTTTTTTAACTTGGAACTTATTTATCCTTTTTATTCAGAAATTGTTGAATTTTTTAACTTGGATTTTTTTTATAGTTTTTATAATGAAATTGTTGAGTTGATTTTAACTTGGATAATTTTTATGGTTCTTATAGTGAAATTTTTTAGTTTTTTAACTTTGAACATTTTTTTATGGTTTTTATAGTGAAATTGTTCAATTTTTTCAGATGGGACATTTTTTTATTTTTTTTATAGTAAAAATGTAAAGTGTTTTAGACTTGGATCTTGTTTTATTATTTTTATTGAGAAATTGTTGAACTTTTTAACTTGAAACTTTTTCTATGCTTTTTAAGTTAAATTGTTGGGTTTTTAAACTAGGAACTTTAATTCTTAATGATTTTTATTGCGAAATTGTTGAGTTTTTTAACTTGAAACTTTTTTATGTTTTTATTAGTGAATGTGTTGAGTTTTTAATCATGGATCTTTTATTTAATCATTTTTATTAAAAAATTGTAGATTTTTTTTAACTTGGATCATTTTTTGTGTGGTTTCTATAGTGAAATTGTTGAGTTTATTAACTTCGAACTTTTTCTATGCCTTTATTAGTGAAAGTGTTGAGTTTTTAATCATGGAACTTTTTTTTTATCATTTTTTTTGAGAAATTGTAGTTTTTTTAACTTGGAACTTTTTTTTATGGTTTTTCTAATGAAATTGTTAAGTTGTTTTTAACTTAGATCATTTTTTGTGGTTTTTATAGTGAAAATGTTGAGTTTTCTAACATGGAACTTTTTTTATGCTTTTATTAGTGAAAGTGTTGAGTTTTTTTTAACTTGGTACTTTTTTTTTCATTTTTATTCAGAAATTGTTGAATTTTTTAACTTAAAACTTTTTTATGCTTTTTATAGTTAAATTGTTAGGTTTTTAAACTAGTAACTTGTATTCTTAATGGTTTTTATAGTGAAATTGTTGAATTTTTTAACTTGGTACTTTTTTATGCTTTTTATTGTTAAATTGTTGGGTTTTTAAACTAGGAACTTTTTTATATCATTTTTTTGAGAAATTGTAGATTTTTTATATAGGAACTTTTTTATGGTTTTTCTAATGAAATTGTTGAGTTGTTTTTAACTTAGATCATATATTGTGGTTTTTATAGTGAAATTGTTGAGTTGTTTTTAACTTAGATCATTTTTTTTGGTTTTTATAGTGAAATTGTAAAGTTTAGTAACATTAAACTTTTTTAATGCTTTTATTTGTGAAAGTGTTGAGTTTTTTTAACTTGGAACTTTTTTTATCCTTTTTATTCAGAAATTGTTGAATTTTTAAACTTAGAGTTTTTTATAGTTTTTATAATGAAATTGTTGAGTAGTTTTTAACTTGGATCATTTTATAGTGGTTTTAATTGTGAAATTGTTGAGTTTATTAACTTGGAACATTTTTTATGTTTTATTAGTTAAAGTGTTGAGTTTTTTAACTTGGAACTTATTTATCCTTTTTATTCAGAAATTGTTGAATTTTTTAACTTGGATTTTTTTTATAGTTTTTATAATGAAATTGTTGAGTTGATTTTAACTTGGATAATTTTTATGGTTCTTATAGTGAAATTTTTTAGTTTTTTAACTTTGAACATTTTTTTATGGTTTTTATAGTGAAATTGTTCAATTTTTTCAGATGGGACATTTTTTTATTTTTTTTATAGTAAAAATGTAAAGTGTTTTAGACTTGGATCTTGTTTTATTATTTTTATTGAGAAATTGTTGAACTTTTTAACTTGAAACTTTTTCTATGCTTTTTAAGTTAAATTGTTGGGTTTTTAAACTAGGAACTTTAATTCTTAATGATTTTTATTGCGAAATTGTTGAGTTTTTTAACTTGAAACTTTTTTATGTTTTTATTAGTGAATGTGTTGAGTTTTTAATCATGGATCTTTTATTTAATCATTTTTATTAAAAAATTGTAGATTTTTTTTAACTTGGATCATTTTTTGTGTGGTTTCTATAGTGAAATTGTTGAGTTTATTAACTTCGAACTTTTTCTATGCCTTTATTAGTGAAAGTGTTGAGTTTTTAATCATGGAACTTTTTTTTTATCATTTTTTTTGAGAAATTGTAGTTTTTTTAACTTGGAACTTTTTTTTATGGTTTTTCTAATGAAATTGTTAAGTTGTTTTTAACTTAGATCATTTTTTGTGGTTTTTATAGTGAAAATGTTGAGTTTTCTAACATGGAACTTTTTTTATGCTTTTATTAGTGAAAGTGTTGAGTTTTTTTTAACTTGGTACTTTTTTTTTTCATTTTTATTCAGAAATTGTTGAATTTTTTAACTTAAAACTTTTTTATGCTTTTTATAGTTAAATTGTTAGGTTTTTAAACTAGTAACTTGTATTCTTAATGGTTTTTATAGTGAAATTGTTGAATTTTTTAACTTGGTACTTTTTTATGCTTTTTATTGTTAAATTGTTGGGTTTTTAAACTAGGAACTTTTTTATATCATTTTTTTGAGAAATTGTAGATTTTTTATATAGGAACTTTTTTATGGTTTTTCTAATGAAATTGTTGAGTTGTTTTTAACTTAGATCATATATTGTGGTTTTTATAGTGAAATTGTTGAGTTGTTTTTAACTTAGATCATTTTTTTTGGTTTTTATAGTGAAATTGTAAAGTTTAGTAACATTAAACTTTTTTAATGCTTTTATTTGTGAAAGTGTTGAGTTTTTTTAACTTGGAACTTTTTTTATCCTTTTTATTCAGAAATTGTTGAATTTTTAAACTTAGAGTTTTTTATAGTTTTTATAATGAAATTGTTGAGTAGTTTTTAACTTGGATCATTTTATAGTGGTTTTAATTGTGAAATTGTTGAGTTTATTAACTTGGAACATTTTTTATGTTTTATTAGTTAAAGTGTTGAGTTTTTTAACTTGGAACTTATTTATCCTTTTTATTCAGAAATTGTTGAATTTTTTAACTTGGATTTTTTTTATAGTTTTTATAATGAAATTGTTGAGTTGTTTTTAACTTGGATAATTTTTATGGTTCTTATAGTGAAATTGTTTAGTTTTTTAACTTTGAACAATTTTTTATGGTTTTTATAGTGAAATTGTTCAATTTTTTCAGATGGGACATTTTTTATTTTTTTTATAGTAAAAATGTAAAATGTTTTAGACTTGGATCTTGTTTTATCATTTTTATTGAGAAATTGTTGAATTTTTTAACTTGAAACTTTTTCTATGCTTTTTAAGTTAAATTGTTGGGTTTTTAAACTAGGAACTTTTATTCTTAATGATTTTTATTGCGAAATTGTTGAGTTTTTTAACTTGAAACTTTTTATGTTTTTATTAGTGAATGTGTTGAGTTTTTAATCATGGATCTTTTATTTAATCATTTTTATTAAAAAATTGTAGATTTTTTTTAACTTGGATCATTTTTTGTGTGGTTTCTATAGTGAAATTGTTGAGTTTATTAACTTGGAACTTTTTCTATGCCTTTATTAATGAAAGTGTTGAGTTTTTAATCATGGAACTTTTTTTTTATCATTTTTATTGAGAAATTGTAGTTTTTTTAACTTGGAACTTTTTTTTATGGTTTTTCTAATGAAATTGTTTAGTTGTTTTTAACTTAGATCATTTTTTGTGGTTTTTATAGTGAAAATGTTGAGTCTTCTAACATGGAACTTTTTTTATGCTTATATTAGTGAAAGTGTTGAGTTTTTTTTAACTTGGTACTTTTTTTTCATTTTTATTCAGAAATTGTTGAATTTTTTAACTTAAAACTTTTTTATGCTTTTTATAGTTAAATTGTTAGGTTTTTAAACTAGTAACTTGTATTCTTAATGGTTTTTATAGTGAAATTGTTGAATTTTTTAACTTGGTACTTTTTTATGCTTTTTATTGTTAAATTGTTGGGTTTTTAAACTAGGAACTTTTTTATATCATTTTTTTGAGAAATTGTAGATTTTTTATATAGGAACTTTTTTATGGTTTTTCTAATGAAATTGTTGAGTTGTTTTTAAATTAGATCATATATTGTGGTTTTTATAGTAAAATTGTTGAGTTGTTTTTAACTTAGATCATTTTTTTGGTTTTTATAGTGAAATTGTAAAGTTTAGTAACATGAAACTTTTTTAATGCTTTTATTTGTGAAAGTGTTGAGTTTTTTTAACTTGGAACTTTTTTTATCCTTTTTATTCAGAAATTGTTGAATTTTTAAACTTAGAGTTTTTTTATAGTTTTTATAATGAAATTGTTGAGTAGTTTTTAACTTGGATCATTTTATTGCGGTTTTAATTGTGAAATTGTTGAGTTTATTAACTTGGAACATTTTTTATGTTTTATTAGTGAAAGTGTTGAGTTTTTTAACTTGGAACTTATTTATCCTTTTTATTCAGAAATTGTTGAATTTTTTAACTTGGATTTTTTTTGTAGTTTTTATAATGAAATTGTTGAGTTGTTTTTAACTTGGATAATTTTTATGGTTCTTATAGTGAAATTGTTTAGTTTTTTAACTTTGAACATTTTTTTATGGTTTTTATAGTGAAATTGTTCAATTTTTTCAGATGGGACATTTTTTATTTTTTTTTATAGTAAAAATGTAAAGTGTTTTTAGACTTGGATCTTGTTTTATCATTTTTATTGAGAAATTTTTGAATTTTTTAACTTGAAACTTTTTCTATGCTTTTTAAGTTAAATTGTTGGGTTTTTAAACTAGGAACTTTTATTCTTAATGATTTTTATTGCGAAATTGTTGAGTTTTTTAACTTGAAACTTTTTATGTTTTTATTAGTGAATGTGTAGAGTTTTTAATCATGGATCTTTTATTTAATCATTTTTATGAAAAAATTGTAGATTTTTTTTAACTTGGATCATTTTTTGTGTGGTTTCTATAGTGAAATTGTTGAGTTTATTAAGTTGGAACTTTTTCTATGCCTTTATTAGTGAAAGTGTTGAGTTTTTAATCATGGAACTTTTTTTTTATCATTTTTATTGAGAAATTGTAGTTTTTTTAACTTGGAACTTTTTTTTATGGTTTTTCTAATGAAATTGTTAAGTTGTTTTTAACTTAGATCATTTTTTGTGGTTTTTATAGTGAAAATGTTGAGTCTTCTAACATGGAACTTTTTTTATGCTTATATTAGTGAAAGTGTTGAGTTTTTTTTAACTTGGTACTTTTTTTTCATTTTTATTCAGAAATTGTTGAATTTTTTAACTTAAAACTTTTTTATGCTTTTTATAGTTAAATTGTTAGGTTTTTAAACTAGTAACTTGTATTCATAATGGTTTTTATAGTGAAATTGTTGAATTTTTTAACTTGGTACTTTTTTATGCTTTTTATTGTTAAATTGTTGGGTTTTTAAACTAGGAACTTTTTTATATCATTTTTTTTGAGAAATTGTAGATTTTTTATATAGGAATTTTTTTATGGTTTTTCTAATGAAATTGTTGAGTTGTTTTTAACTTAGATCATATATTGTGGTTTTTATAGTAAAATTGTTGAGTTGTTTTTAACTTAGATCATTTTTTTTGGTTTTTATAGTGAAATTGTAAAGTTTAGTAACTTGAAACTTTTTTAATGCTTTTATTTGTGAAAGTGTTGAGTTTTTTTAACTTGGAACTTTTTTTATCCTTTTTATTCAGAAATTGTTGAATTTTTTAACTTAGATTTTTTTATAGTTTTTATAATGAAATTGTTGAGTAGTTTTTAACTTGGATCATTTTATTGTGGTTTTAATTGTGAAATTGTTGAGTTTATTTACTTGGAACATTTTTTATGTTTTATTAGTGAAAGTGTTGAGTTTTTTAACTTGGAACTTATTTATCCTTTTTATTCAGAAATTGTTGAATTTTTTAACTTGGATTTTTTTTGTAGTTTTTATAATGAAATTGTTGAGTTGTTTTTAACTTGGATAATTTTTATGGTTCTTATAGTGAAATTGTTTAGTTTTTTAACTTTGAACATTTTTTTTATGGTTTTTATAGTGAAATTGTTCAATTTTTTCAGATGGGACATTTTTTATTTTTTTTATAGTAAAAATGTAAAGTGTTTTTAGACTTGGATCTTGTTTTATCATTTTTATTGAGAAATTTTTGAATTTTTTAACTTGAAACTTTTTCTATGCTTTTTAAGTTAAATTGTTGGGTTTTTAAACTAGGAACTTTTATTCTTAATGATTTTTATTGCGAAATTGTTGAGTTTTTTAACTTGAAACTTTTTTATGTTTTTATTAGTGAATGTGTTGAGTTTTTAATCATGGATCTTTTATTTAATCATTTTTATTAAAAAATTGTAGATTTTTTTTTAACTTGGATCATTTTTTGTGTAGTTTCTATAGTGAAATTGTTGATAGTTTATTAACTTGGAACTTTTTCTATGCCTTTATTAGTGAAAGTGTTGAGTTTTTAACCATGGAACTTTTTTTTTATCATTTTTATTGAGAAATTGTAGTTTTTTTAACTTTGAACTTTTTTTTATGGTTTTTCTAAGGAAATTGTTAAGTTGTTTTTAACTTAGATCATTTTTTGTGGTTTTTATAGTGAAAATGTTGAGTTTTCTAACATGGAACTTTTTTTATGCTTTTATTAGTGAAAGTGTTGAGTTTTTTTTAACTTGGAACTTTTTTTTCATTTTTATTCAGAAATTGTTGAATTTTTTAACTTAAAACTTTTTTATGCTTTTTATAGTTAAATTGTTAGGTTTTTAAACTAGTAACTTGTATTCTTAATGGTTTTTATAGTGAAATTGTTGAATTTTTTAACTTGGTACTTTTTTATGCTTTATATTGTTAAATTGTTGGGTTTTTAAACTAAGAACTTTTTTATATCATTTTTTTGAGAAATTGTAGATTTTTTATATAGGAACTTTTTTTTATGGTTTTTCTAATGAAATTGTTGAGTTGTTTTTAACTTAGATCATATATTGTGGTTTTTATAGTGAAATTGTTGAGTTGTTTTTAACTTAGATCATTTTTTTTGGTTTTTATAGTGAAATTGTAAAGTTTAGTAACATGAAACTTTTTTAATGCTTTTATTTGTGAAAGTGTTGAGTTTTTTTAACTTGGAACTTTTTTTATCCTTTTTATTCAGAAATTGTTGAATTATTTAACTTAGATTATTTTATAGTTTTTATAATGAAATTGTTGAGTAGTTTTTAACTTGGATCATTTTATTGTGGTTTTAATTGTGAAATTGTTGAGTTTATTTACTTGGAACATTTTTTATGTTTTATTAGTGAAAGTGTTGAGTTTTTTAACTTGGAACTTATTTATCCTTTTTATTCAGAAATTGTTGAATTTTTTAACTTGGATTTTTTTTGTAGTTTTTATAATGAAATTGTTGAGTTGTTTTTAACTTGGATAATTTTTATGGTTCTTATAGTGAAATTGTTTAGTTTTTTAACTTTGAACATTTTTTTTATGGTTTTTATAGTGAAATTGTTCAATTTTTTCAGATGGGACATTTTTTATTTTTTTTATAGTAAAAATGTAAAGTGTTTTTAGACTTGGATCTTGTTTTATCATTTTTATTGAGAAATTTTTGAATTTTTTAACTTGAAACTTTTTCTATGCTTTTTAAGTTAAATTGTTGGGTTTTTAAACTAGGAACTTTTATTCTTAATGATTTTTATTGCGAAATTGTTGAGTTTTTTAACTTGAAACTTTTTTATGTTTTTATTAGTGAATGTGTTGAGTTTTTAATCATGGATCTTTTATTTAATCATTTTTATTAAAAAATTGTAGATTTTTTTTTAACTTGGATCATTTTTTGTGTAGTTTCTATAGTGAAATTGTTGAGTTTATTAACTTGGAACTTTTTCTATGCCTTTATTAGTGAAAGTGTTGAGTTTTTAACCATGGAACTTTTTTTTTATCATTTTTATTGAGAAATTGTAGTTTTGTTAACTTTGAACTTTTTTTTTATGGTTTTTCTAAGGAAATTGTTAAGTTGTTTTTAACTTAGATCATTTTTTGTGGTTTTTATAGTGAAAATGTTGAGTTTTCTAACATGGAACTTTTTTTATGCTTTTATTAGTGAAAGTGTTGAGTTTTTTTTAACTTGGAACTTTTTTTTCATTTTTATTCAGAAATTGTTGAATTTTTTAACTTAAAACTTTTTTATGCTTTTTATAGTTAAATTGTTAGGTTTTTAAACTAGTAACTTGTATTCTTAATGGTTTTTATAGTGAAATTGTTGAATTTTTTAACTTGGTACTTTTTTATGCTTTATATTGTTAAATTGTTGGGTTTTTAAACTAGGAACTTTTTTATATCATTTTTTTGAGAAATTGTAGATTTTTTATATAGGAACTTTTTTTTATGGTTTTTCTAATGAAATTGTTGAGTTGTTTTTAACTTAGATCATATATTGTGGTTTTTATAGTGAAATTGTTGAGTTGTTTTTAACTTAGATCATTTTTTTTGGTTTTTATAGTGAAATTGTAAAGTTTAGTAACATGAAACTTTTTTAATGCTTTTATTTGTGAAAGTGTTGAGTTTTTTTAACTTGGAACTTTTTTTATCCTTTTTATTCAGAAATTGTTGAATTATTTAACTTAGATTATTTTATAGTTTTTATAATGAAATTGTTGAGTAGTTTTTAACTTGGATCATTTTATTGTGGTTTTAATTGTGAAATTGTTGAGTTTATTTACTTGGAACATTTTTTATGTTTTATTAGTGAAAGTGTTGAGTTTTTTAACTTGGAACTTATTTATCCTTTTTATTCAGAAATTGTTGAATTTTTTAACTTGGATTTTTTTTGTAGTTTTTATAATGAAATTGTTGAGTTGTTTTTAACTTGGATAATTTTTATGGTTCTTATAGTGAAATTGTTTAGTTTTTTAACTTTGAACATTTTTTTTATGGTTTTTATAGTGAAATTGTTCAATTTTTTCAGATGGGACATTTTTTATTTTTTTTATAGTAAAAATGTAAAGTGTTTTTAGACTTGGATCTTGTTTTATCATTTTTATTGAGAAATTTTTGAATTTTTTAACTTGAAACTTTTTCTATGCTTTTTAAGTTAAATTGTTGGGTTTTTAAACTAGGAACTTTTATTCTTAATGATTTTTATTGCGAAATTGTTGAGTTTTTTAACTTGAAACTTTTTTATGTTTTTATTAGTGAATGTGTTGAGTTTTTAATCATGGATCTTTTATTTAATCATTTTTATTAAAAAATTGTAGATTTTTTTTTAACTTGGATCATTTTTTGTGTAGTTTCTATAGTGAAATTGTTGAGTTTATTAACTTGGAACTTTTTCTATGCCTTTATTAGTGAAAGTGTTGAGTTTTTAACCATGGAACTTTTTTTTTTATCATTTTTATTGAGAAATTGTAGTTTTTTTAACTTTGAACTTTTTTTTATGGTTTTTCTAAGGAAATTGTTAAGTTGTTTTTAACTTAGATCATTTTTTGTGGTTTTTATAGTGAAAATGTTGAGTTTTCTAACATGGAACTTTTTTTATGCTTTTATTAGTGAAAGTGTTGAGTTTTTTTTAACTTGGAACTTTTTTTTCATTTTTATTCAGAAATTGTTGAATTTTTTAACTTAAAACTTTTTTATGCTTTTTATAGTTAAATTGTTAGGTTTTTAAACTAGTAACTTGTATTCTTAATGGTTTTTATAGTGAAATTGTTGAATTTTTTAACTTGGTACTTTTTTATGCTTTTTATTGTTAAATTGTTGGGTTTTTAAACTAGGAACTTTTTTATATCATTTTTTTGAGAAATTGTAGATTTTTTATATAGGAACTTTTTTATGGTTTTTCTAATGAAATTGTTGAGTTGTTTTTAACTTAGATCGTATATTGTGGTTTTTATAGTGAAATTGTTGAGTTGTTTTTAACTTAGATCATTTTTTTTTGTTTTTATAGTGAAATTGTAAAGTTTAGTAACATGAAACTTTTTTAATGCTTTTATTTGTGAAAGTGTTGTGTTTTTTTAACTTGGAACTTTTTTTATCCTTTTTATTCAGAAATTGTTGAATTTTTTAACTTAGATTTTTTTTATAGTTTTTATAATGAAATTGTTGAGTAGTTTTTAACTTGGATCATTTTATTGTGGTTTTAATTGTGAAATTGTTGAGTTTATTTACTTGGAACATTTTTTATGTTTTATTAGTGAAAGTGTTGAGTTTTTTAACTTGGAACTTATTTATCCTTTTTATTCAGAAATTGTTGAATTTTTTAACTTGGATTTTTTTTGTAGTTTTTATAATGAAATTGTTGAGTTGTTTTTAACTTGGATAATTTTTATGGTTCTTATAGTGAAATTGTTTAGTTTTTTAACTTTGAACATTTTTTTATGCTTTTTATAGTGAAATTGTTCAATTTTTTCAGATGGGACATTTTTTATTTTTTTTATAGTAAAAATGTAAAGTGTTTTTAGACTTGGATCTTGTTTTATCATTTTTATTGAGAAATTTTTGAATTTTTTAACTTGAAACTTTTTCTATGCTTTTTAAGTTAAATTGTTGGGTTTTTAAACTAGGAACTTTTATTCTTAATGATTTTTATTGCGAAATTGTTGAGTTTTTTAACTTGAAACTTTTTTATGTTTTTATTAGTGAATGTGTTGAGTTTTTAATCATGGATCTTTTATTTAATCATTTTTATTAAAAAATTGTAGATTTTTTTTAACTTGGATCATTTTTTTTGTGGTTTCTATAGTGAAATTGTTGAGTTTATTAACTTGGAACTTTTTCTATGCCTTTATTAGTGAAAGTGTTGAGTTTTTAACCATGGAACTTTTTTTTTATCATTTTTATTGAGAAATTGTAGTTTTTTTAACTTTGAACTTTTTTTTATGGTTTTTCTAAGGAAATTGTTAAGTTGTTTTTAACTTAGATCATTTTTTGTGGTTTTTATAGTGAAAATGTTGAGTTTTCTAACATGGAACTTTTTTTATGATTTTATTAGTGAAAGTGTTGAGTTTTTTTTAACTTGGTACTTTTTTTTCATTTTTATTCAGAAATTGTTGAATTTTTTAACTTAAAACTTTTTTATGTTTTTTATAGTTAAATTGTTAGGTTTTTAAACTAGTAACTTGTATTCTTAATGGTTTTTATAGTGAAATTGTTGAATTTTTTAACTTGGTACTTTTTTATGCTTTTTATTGTTAAATTGTTGGGTTTTTAAACTAGGAACTTTTTTATATCATTTTTTTGAGAAATTGTAGATTTTTTATATAGGAACTTTTTTTTATGGTTTTTCTAATGAAATTGTTGAGTTGTTTTTAACTTAGATCATATATTGTGGTTTTTATAGTGAAATTGTTGAGTTGTTTTTAACTTAGATCATTTTTTTTTGGTTTTTATAGTGAAATTGTAAAGTTTAGTAACAAGATTGTTTTTTATTGCTTTTATTTGTGAAAGTGTTGAGTTTTTTTAACTTGGAACTTTTTTTTATCCTTTTTATTCAGAAATTGTTGAATTTTTTAACTTAGATTTTTTTATAGTTTTTATAATGAAATTGTTGAGTAGTTTTTAACTTGGATCATTTTATTGTGGTTTTAATTGTGAAATTGTTGAGTTTATTTTCTTGGAACATTTTTTATGTTTTATTAGTGAAAGTGTTGAGTTTTTTAACTTGGAACTTATTTATCCTTTTTATTCAGAAATTGTTGAATTTTTTAACTTGGATTTTCTTTGTAGTTTTTATAATGAAATTGTTGAGTTGTTTTTAACTTGGATAATTTTTATGGTTCTTATAGTGAAATTGTTTAGTTTTTTAACTTTGAACATTTTTTTTATGGTTTTTATAGTGAAATTGTTCAATTTTTTCAGATGGGACATTTTTTATTTTTTTTATAGTAAAAATGTAAAGTGTTTTTAGACTTGGATCTTGTTTTATCATTTTTATTGAGAAATTTTTGAATTTTTTAACTTGAAACTTTTTCTATGCTTTTTAAGTTAAATTGTTGGGTTTTTAAACTAGGAACTTTTATTCTTAATGATTTTTATTGCGAAATTGTTGAGTTTTTTAACTTGAAACTTTTTTATGTTTTTATTAGTGAATGTGTTGAGTTTTTAATCATGGATCTTTTATTTAATCATTTTTATTAAAAAATTGTAGATTTTTTTTAACTTGGATCATTTTTTTTGTGGTTTCTATAGTGAAATTGTTGAGTTTATTAACTTGGAACTTTTTCTATGCCTTTATTAGTGAAAGTGTTGAGTTTTTAATCATGGGACTTTTTTTTATCATTTTTATTGAGAAATTGTAGTTTTTTTAACTTGGAACTTTTTTTTATGGTTTTTCTAATGAAATTGTTAAGTTGTTTTTAACTTAGATCATTTTTTGTGGTTTTTATAGTGAAAATGTTGAGTTTTCTAACATGGAACTTTTTTTATGCTTTTATATCTGAAAGTGTTGAGTTTTTTTTAACTTGGTACTTTTTTTTCATTTTTATTCAGAAATTGTTGAATTTTTTAACTTAAAACTTTTTTATGCTTTTTATAGTTAAATTGTTAGGTTTTTAAACTAGTAACTTGTATTCTTAATGGTTTTTATAGTGAAATTGTTGAATTTTTTAACTTGGTACTTTTTTATGCTTTTTATTGTTAAATTGTTGGGTTTTTAAACTAGGAACTTTTTTATATCATTTTTTTGAGAAATTGTAGATTTTTTATATAGGAACTTTTTAATGGTTTTTCTAATGAAATTGTTGAGTTGTTTTTAACTTAGATCATATATTGTGGTTTTTATAGTGAAATTGTTGAGTTGTTTTTAACATAGATCATTTTTTTTTGGTTTTTATAGTGAAATTGTAAAGTTTAGTAACAAGATTGTTTTTTATTGCTTTTATTTGTGAAAGTGTTGAGTTTTTTTAACTTGAAACTTTTTTTTATCCTTTTTATTCAGAAATTGTTGAATTTTTTAACTTATATTTTTTTATAGTTTTTATAATGAAATTGTTGAGTAGTTTTTAACTTGGATCATTTTATTGTGGTTTTAATTGTGAAATTGTTGAGTTTATTAACTTGGAACATTTTTTATGTTTTATTAGTGAAAGTGTTGAGTTTTTTAACTTGGAACTTATTTATCCTTTTTATTCAGAAATTGTTGAATTTTTTAACTTGGATTTTTTTTGTAGTTTTTATAATGAAATTGTTGAGTTGTTTTTAACTTGGATAATTTTTATGGTTCTTATAGTGAAATTGTTTAGTTTTTTAACTTTGAACATTTTTTTATGGTTTTTATAGTGAAATTGTTCAATTTTTTCAGATGGGACATTTTTTATTTTTTTTATAGTAAAAATGTAAAGTGTTTTTAGACTTGGATCTTGTTTTATCATTTTTATTGAGAAATTTTTGAATTTTTTAACTTGAAACTTTTTCTATGCTTTTTAAGTTAAATTGTTGGGTTTTTAAACTAGGAACTTTTATTCTTAATGATTTTTATTGCGAAATTGTTGAGTTTTTTAACTTGAAACTTTTTTATGTTTTTATTAGTGAATGTGTTGAGTTTTTAATCATGGATCTTTTATTTAATCATTTTTATTAAAAAATTGTAGATTTTTTTTTAACTTGGATCATTTTTTGTGTAGTTTCTATAGTGAAATTGTTGAGTTTATTAACTTGGAACTTTTTCTATGCCTTTATTAGTGAAAGTGTTGAGTTTTTAACCATGGAACTTTTTTTTTTATCATTTTTATTGAGAAATTGTAGTTTTTTTAACTTTGAACTTTTTTTTATGGTTTTTCTAAGGAAATTGTTAAGTTGTTTTTAACTTAGATCATTTTTTGTGGTTTTTATAGTGAAAATGTTGAGTTTTCTAACATGGAACTTTTTTTATGCTTTTATTAGTGAAAGTGTTGAGTTTTTTTTAACTTGGAACTTTTTTTTCATTTTTATTCAGAAATTGTTGAATTTTTTAACTTAAAACTTTTTTATGCTTTTTATAGTTAAATTGTTAGGTTTTTAAACTAGTAACTTGTATTCTTAATGGTTTTTATAGTGAAATTGTTGAATTTTTTAACTCGGTACTTTTTTATGCTTTTTATTGTTAAATTGTTGGGTTTTTAAACTAGGAACTTTTTTATATCATTTTTTTGAGAAATTGTAGATTTTTTATATAGGAACTTTTTTATGGTTTTTCTAATGAAATTGTTGAGTTGTTTTTAACTTAGATCATATATTGTGGTTTTTATAGTGAAATTGTTGAGTTGTTTTTAACTTAGATCATTTTATTTTGGTTTTTATAGTGAAATTGTAAAGTTTAGTAACATGAAAGTTTTTTATTGCTTTTATTTGTGAAAGTGTTGAGTTTTTTTAACTTGGAACTTTTTTTATCCTTTTTATTCAGAAATTGTTGAATTTTTTAACTTATATTTTTTTATAGTTTTTATAATGAAATTGTTGAGTAGTTTTTAACTTGGATCATTTTATTGTGGTTTTAATTGTGAAATTGTTGAGTTTATTTTCTTGGAACATTTTTTATGTTTTATTAGTGAAAGTGTTGAGTTTTTTAACTTGGAACTTATTTATCCTTTTTATTCAGAAATTGTTGAATTTTTTAACTTGGATTTTTTTTGTAGTTTTTATAATGAAATTGTTGAGTTGTTTTTAACTTGGATAATTTTTATGGTTCTTATAGTGAAATTGTTTAGTTTTTTAACTTTGAATATTTTTTTTATGGTTTTTATAGTGAAATTGTTCAATTTTTTCAGATGGGACATTTTTTATTTTTTTTATAGTAAAAATGTAAAGTGTTTTTAGACTTGGATCTTGTTTTATCATTTTTATTGAGAAATTGTTGAATTTTTTAACTTGAAACTTTTTCTATGCTTTTTAAGTTAAATTGTTGGGTTTTTAAACTAGGAACTTTTATTCTTAATGATTTTTATTGCGAAATTGTTGAGTTTTTTAACTTGAAACTTTTTGATGTTTTTATTAGTGAATGTGTTGAGTTTTTAATCATGGATCTTTTATTTAATCATTTTTATTAAAAAATTGTAGATTTTTTTTAACTTGGATCATTTTTTGTGTGGTTTCTATAGTGAAATTGTTGAGTTTATTAACTTGGAACTTTTTCTATGCCTTTATTAGTGAAAGTGTTGAGTTTTTAATCATGGAACTTTTTTTTTATCATTTTTATTGAGAAATTGTAGTTTTTTTAACTTGGAACTTTTTTTTATGGTTTTTCTAATGAAATTGTTAAGTTGTTTTTAACTTAGATCATTTTTTGTGGTTTTTATAGTGAAAATGTTGAGTTTTCTAACATGGAACTTTTTTTATGCTTTTATTAGTGAAAGTGTTGAGTTTTTTTAACTTGGTACTTTTTTTTCATTTTTATTCAGAAATTGTTGAATTTTTTAACTTAAAACTTTTTTATGCTTTTTATAGTTAAATTGTTAGGTTTTTAAACTAGTAACTTGTATTCTTAATGGTTTTTATAGTGAAATTGTTGAATTTTTTAACTCGGTACTTTTTTATGCTTTTTATTGTTAAATTGTTGGGTTTTTAAACTAGGAACTTTTTTATATCATTTTTTTGAGAAATTGTAGATTTTTTATATAGGAACTTTTTTATGGTTTTTCTAATGAAATTGTTGAGTTGTTTTTAACTTAGATCATATATTGTGGTTTTTATAGTGAAATTGTTGAGTTGTTTTTAACTTAGATCATTTTATTTTGGTTTTTATAGTGAAATTGTAAAGTTTAGTAACATGAAAGTTTTTTATTGCTTTTATTTGTGAAAGTGTTGAGTTTTTTTAACTTGGAACTTTTTTTATCCTTTTTATTCAGAAATTGTTGAATTTTTTAACTTATATTTTTTTATAGTTTTTATAATGAAATTGTTGAGTAGTTTTTAACTTGGATCATTTTATTGTGGTTTTAATTGTGAAATTGTTGAGTTTATTTTCTTGGAACATTTTTTATGTTTTATTAGTGAAAGTGTTGAATTTTTTAACTTGGAACTTATTTATCCTTTTTATTCAGAAATTGTTGAATTTTTTAACTTGTATTTTTTTTGTAGTTTTTATAATGAAATTGTTGAGTTGTTTTTAACTTGGATAATTTTTATGGTTCTTATAGTGAAATTGTTTAGTTTTTTAACTTTGAACATTTTTTTTATGGTTTTTATAGTGAAATTGTTCAATTTTTTCAGATGGGACATTTTTTATTTTTTTTATAGTAAAAATGTAAAGTGTTTTTAGACTTGGATCTTGTTTTATCATTTTTATTGAGAAATTTTTGAATTTTTTAACTAGAAACTTTTTCTATGCTTTTTAAGTTAAATTGTTGGGTTTTTAAACTAGGAACTTTTATTCTTAATGATTTTTATTGCGAAATTGTTGAGTTTTTTAACTTGAAACTTTTTGATGTTTTTATTAGTGAATGTGTTGAGTTTTTAATCATGGATCTTTTATTTAATCATTTTTATTAAAAAATTGTAGATTTTTTTTAACTTGGATCATTTTTTTTGTGGTTTCTATAGTGAAATTGTTGAGTTTATTAACTTGGAACTTTTTCTATGCCTTTATTAGTGAAAGTGTTGAGTTTTTAATCATGGAACTTTTTTTTTATCATTTTTATTGAGAAATTGTAGTTTTTTTTACTTGGAACTTTTTTTTATGGTTTTTCTAATGAAATTGTTAAGTTGTTTTTAACTTAGATCATTTTTTGTGGTTTTTATAGTGAAAATGTTGAGTTTTCTAACATGGAACTTTTTTTATGCTTTTATTAGTGAAAGTGTTGAGGTTTTTTTAACTTGGTACTTTTTTTTCATTTTTATTCAGAAAATGTTGAATTTTTTAACTTAAAACTTTTTTATGCTTTTTATAGTTAAATTTTTAGGTTTTTAAACTAGTAACTTGTATTCTTAATGGTTTTTATAGTGAAATTGTTGAATTTTATAACTCGGTACTTTTTTATGCTTTTTATTGTTAAATTGTTGGGTTTTTAAACTAGGAACTTTTTTATATCATTATTTTGAGAAATTGTAGATTTTTTATATAGGAACTTTTTTATGGTTTTTCTAATGAAATTGTTGAGTTGTTTTTAACTTAGATCATATATTGTGGTTTTTATAGTGAAATTGTTGAGTTGTTTTTAACTTAGATCATTTTTTTTTTGGTTTTTATAGTGAAATTGTAAAGTTTAGTAACATGAAAGTTTTTTATTGCTTTTATTTGTGAAAGTGTTGAGTTTTTTTAACTTGGAACTTTTTTTATCCTTTTTATTCAGAAATTATTGAATTTTTTAACTTATATTTTTTTATAGTTTTTATAATGAAATTGTTGAGTAGTTTTTAACTTGGATCATTTTATTGTGGTTTTAATTGTGAAATTGTTGAGTTTATTAACTTGGAACATTTTTTATGCTTTATTAGTGAAAGTGTTGAGTTTTTTAACTTGGAACTTATTTATCCTTTTTATTCAGAAATTGTTGAATTTTTTAACTTGGATTTTTTTTGTAGTTTTTATAATGAAATTGTTGAGTTGTTTTTAACTTGGATAATTTTTATGGTTCTTATAGTGAAATTGTTTAGTTTTTTAACTTTGAACATTTGTTTTATGGTTTTTATAGTGAAATTGTTCAATTTTTTCAGATGGGACATTTTTTATTTTTTTTATAGTAAAAATGTAAAGTGTTTTTAGACTTGGATCTTGTTTTATCATTTTTATTGAGAAATTGTTGAATTTTTTAACTAGAAACTTTTTCTATGCTTTTTAAGTTAAATTGTTGGGTTTTTAAACTAGGAACTTTTATTCTTAATGATTTTTATTGCGAAATTGTTGAGTTTTTTAACTTGAAACTTTTTGATGTTTTTATTAGTGAATGTGTTGAGTTTTTAATCATGGATCTTTTATTTAATCATTTTTATTAAAAAATTGTAGATTTTTTTTAACTTGGATCATTTTTTTTGTGGTTTCTATAGTGAAATTGTTGAGTTTATTAACTTGGAACTTTTTCTATGCCTTTATTAGTGAAAGTGTTGAGTTTTTAATCATGGAACTTTTTTTTTATCATTTTTATTGAGAAATTGTAGTTTTTTTAACTTGGAACTTTTTTTATGGTTTTTCTAATGAAATTGTTAAGTTGTTTTTAACTTAGATCATTTTTTGTGGTTTTTATAGTGAAAATGTTGAGTTTTCTAACATGGAACTTTTTTTATGCTTTTATTAGTGAAAGTGTTGAGTTTTTTTTAACTTGCTACTTTTTTTTCATTTTTATTCAGAAAATGTTGAATTTTTTAACTTAAAACTTTTTTATGCTTTTGATAGTTAAATTGTTAGGTTTTTAAACTAGTAACTTGTATTCTTAATGGTTTTTATAGTGAAATTGTTGAATTTTATAACTTGGTACTTTTTTATGCTTTTTATTGTTAAATTGTTGGGTTTTTAAACTAGGAACTTTTTTATATCATTTTTTTGAGAAATTGTAGATTTTTTATATAGGAACTTTTTTATGGTTTTTCTAATGAAATTGTTGAGTTGTTTTTAACTTAGATCATATATTGTGGTTTTTATAGTGAAATTGTTGAGTTGTTTTTAACTTAGATCATTTTTTTTTGGTTTTTATAGTGAAATTGTAAAGTTTAGTAACATGAAAGTTTTTTATTGCTTTTATTTGTGAAAGTGTTGAGTTTTTTTAACTTGGAACTTTTTTTATCCTTTTTATTCAGAAATTGTTGAATTTTTTAACTTATATTTTTTTATAGTTTTTATAATGAAATTGTTGAGTAGTTTTTAACTTGGATCATTTTATTGTGGTTTTAATTGTGAAATTGTTGAGTTTATTTACTTGGAACATTTTTTATGTTTTATTAGTGAAAGTGTTGAGTTTTTTAACTTGGAACTTATTTATCCTTTTCATTCAGAAATTGTTGAATTTTTTAACTTGGATTTTTTTTGTAGTTTTTATAATGAAATTGTTGAGTTGTTTTTAACTTGGATAATTTTTATGGTTCTTATAGTGAAATTGTTTAGTTTTTTAACTTTGAACATTTTTTTATGGTTTTTATAGTGAAATTGTTCAATTTTTTCAGATGGGACATTTTTTATTTTTTTTATAGTAAAAATGTAAAGTGTTTTTAGACTTGGATCTTGTTTTATCATTTTTATTGAGAAATTGTTGAATTTTTTAACTTGAAACTTTTTCTATGCTTTTTAAGTTAAATTGTTGGGTTTTTAAACTAGGAACTTTTATTCTTAATGATTTTTATTGCGAAATTGTTGAGTTTTTTAACTTGAAACTTTTTTATGTTTTTATTAGTGAATGTGTTGAGTTTTTAATCATGGATCTTTTATTTAATCATTTTTATTAAAGAAATGTAGATTTTTTTTTAACTTGGATCATTTTTTTTGTGGTTTCTATAGTGAAATTGTTGAGTTTATTAACTTGGAACTTTTTCTATGCCTTTATTAGTGAAAGTGTTGAGTTTTTAATCATGGAACTTTTTTTTTATCATTTTTATTGAGAAATTGTAGTTTTTTTAACTTGGAACTTTTTTTGATGGTTTTTCTAATGAAATTGTTAAGTTGTTTTTAACTTAGATCATTTTTTGTGGTTTTTATAGTGAAAATGTTGAGTTTTCTAACATGGAACTTTTTTTATGCTTTTATTAGTGAAAGTGTTGAGTTTTTTTTAACTTGGTACTTTTTTTTCATTTTTATTCAGAAATTGTTGAATTTTTTAACTTAAAACTTTTTTATGCTTTTGATAGTTAAATTGTTAGGTTTTTAAACTAGTAACTTGTATTCTTAATGGTTTTTATAGTGAAATTGTTGAATTTTTTAACTTGGTACTATTTTATGCTTTTTATTGTTAAATTGTTGGGTTTTTAAACTAGGAACTTTTTTATATCATTTTTTTGAGAAATTGTAGATTTTTTATATAGGAACTTTTTTTATGGTTTTTCTAATGAAATTGTTGAGTTGTTTTTAACTTAGATCATATATTGTGGTTTTTATAGTGAAATTGTTGAGTTGTTTTTAACTTAGATCATTTTTTTTTTTGGTTTTTATAGTGAAATTGTAAAGTTTAGTAACATGAAAGTTTTTTATTGCTTTTATTTGTGAAAGTGTTGAGTTTTTTTAACTTGGAACTTTTTTTATCCTTTTTATTCAGAAATTGTTGAATTTTTTAACTTATATTTTTTTATAGTTTTTATAATGAAATTGTTGAGTAGTTTTTAACTTGGATCATTTTATTGTGGTTTTAATTGTGAAATTGTTGAGTTTATTTACTTGGAACATTTTTTATGTTTTATTAGTGAAAGTGTTGAGTTTTTTAACTTGGAACTTATTTATCCTTTTCATTCAGAAATTGTTGAATTTTTTAACTTGGATTTTTTTTGTAGTTTTTATAATGAAATTGTTGAGTTGTTTTTAACTTGGATAATTTTTATGGTTCTTATAGTGAAATTGTTTAGTTTTTTAACTTTGAACATTTTTTTATGGTTTTTATAGTGAAATTGTTCAATTTTTTCAGATGGGACATTTTTTATTTTTTTTACTGTAAAAATGTAAAGTGTTTTTAGACTTGGATCTTGTTTTATCATTTTTATTGAGAAATTTTTGAATTTTTTAACTTGAAACTTTTTCTATGCTTTTTAAGTTAAATTGTTGGGTATTTAAACTAGGAACTTTTATTCTTAATGATTTTTATTGCGAAATTGTTGAGTTTTTTAACTTGAAACTTTTTTATGTTTTTATTAGTGAATGTGTTGAGTTTTTAATCATGGATCTTTTATTTAATCATTTTTATTAAAAAAATGTAGATTTTTTTTTTTAACTTGGATCATTTTTTGTGTGGTTTCTATAGTGAAATTGTTGAGTTTATTAACTTGGAACTTTTTCTATGCCTTTATTAGTGAAAGTGTTGAGTTTTTAATCATGGAACTTTTTTTTTATCAATTTTATTGAGAAATTGTAGTTTTTTTAACTTGGAACTTTTTTTTATGGTTTTTCTAATGAAATTGTTAAGTTGTTTTTAACTTAGATCATTTTTTGTGGTTTTTATAGTGAAAATGTTGAGTTTTCTAACATGGAACTTTTTTTATGCTTTTATTAGTGAAAGTGTTGAGTTTTTTTTAACTTGGTACTTTTTTTTCATTTTTATTCAGAAATTGTTGAATTTTTTAACTTAAAACTTTTTTATGCTTTTTATAGTTAAATTGTTAGGTTTTTAAACTAGTAACTTGTATTCTTAATGGTTTTTATAGTGAAATTGTTGAATTTTTTAACTTGGTACTATTTTATGCTTTTTATTGTTAAATTGTTGGGTTTTTAAACTAGGAACTTTTTTATATCATTTTTTTGAGAAATTGTAGATTTTTTATATAGGAACTTTTTTTATGGTTTTTCTAATGAAATTGTTGAGTTGTTTTTAACTTAGATCATATATTGTGGTTTTTATAGTGAAATTGTTGAGTTGTTTTTAACTTAGATCATTTTTTTTTTTTTGGTTTTTATAGTGAAATTGTAAAGTTTAGTAACATGAAAGTTTTTTATTGCTTTTATTTGTGAAAGTGTTGAGTTTTTTTAACTTGGAACTTTTTTTATCCTTTTTATTCAGAAATTGTTGAATTTTTTAACTTATATTTTTTTATAGTTTTTATAATGAAATTGTTGAGTAGTTTTTAACTTGGATCATTTTATTGTGGTTTTAATTGTGAAATTGTTGAGTTTATTTACTTGGAACATTTTTTATGTTTTATTAGTGAAAGTGTTGAGTTTTTTAACTTGGAACTTATTTATCCTTTTCATTCAGAAATTGTTGAATTTTTTAACTTGGATTTTTTTTGTAGTTTTTATAATGAAATTGTTGAGTTGTTTTTAACTTGGATAATTTTTATGGTTCTTATAGTGAAATTGTTTAGTTTTTTAACTTTGAACATTTTTTTATGGTTTTTATAGTGAAATTGTTCAATTTTTTCAGATGGGACATTTTTTATTTTTTTTACTGTAAAAATGTAAAGTGTTTTTAGACTTGGATCTTGTTTTATCATTTTTATTGAGAAATTTTTGAATTTTTTAACTTGAAACTTTTTCTATGCTTTTTAAGTTAAATTGTTGGGTATTTAAACTAGGAACTTTTATTCTTAATGATTTTTATTGCGAAATTGTTGAGTTTTTTAACTTGAAACTTTTTTATGTTTTTATTAGTGAATGTGTTGAGTTTTTAATCATGGATCTTTTATTTAATCATTTTTATTAAAAAAATGTAGATTTTTTTTTAACTTGGATCATTTTTTGTGTGGTTTCTATAGTGAAATTGTTGAGTTTATTAACTTGGAACTTTTTCTATGCCTTTATTAGTGAAAGTGTTGAGTTTTTAATCATGGAACTTTTTTTTTATCAATTTTATTGAGAAATTGTAGTTTTTTTAACTTGGAACTTTTTTTTATGGTTTTTCTAATGAAATTGTTAAGTTGTTTTTAACTTAGATCATTTTTTGTGGTTTTTATAGTGAAAATGTTGAGTTTTCTAACATGGAACTTTTTTTATGCTTTTATTAGTGAAAGTGTTGAGTTTTTTTTAACTTGGTACTTTTTTTTCATTTTTATTCAGAAATTGTTGAATTTTTTAACTTAAAACTTTTTTATGCTTTTTATAGTTAAATTGTTAGGTTTTTAAACTAGTAACTTGTATTCTTAATGGTTTTTATAGTGAAATTGTTGAATTTTTTAACTTGGTACTATTTTATGCTTTTTATTGTTAAATTGTTGGGTTTTTAAACTAGGAACTTTTTTATATCATTTTTTTGAGAAATTGTAGATTTTTTATATAGGAACTTTTTTTATGGTTTTTCTAATGAAATTGTTGAGTTGTTTTTAACTTAGATCATATATTGTGGTTTTTATAGTGAAATTGTTGAGTTGTTTTTAACTTAGATCATTTTTTTTTTGGTTTTTATAGTGAAATTGTAAAGTTTAGTAACATGAAAGTTTTTTATTGCTTTTATTTGTGAAAGTGTTGAGTTTTTTTAACTTGGAACTTTTTTTATCCTTTTTATTCAGAAATTGTTGAATTTTTTAACTTATATTTTTTTATAGTTTTTATAATGAAATTGTTGAGTAGTTTTTAACTTGGATCATTTTATTGTGGTTTTAATTGTGAAATTGTTGAGTTTATTTACTTGGAACATTTATTATGTTTTATTAGTGAAAGTGTTGAGTTTTTTAACTTGGAACTTATTTATCCTTTTCATTCAGAAATTGTTGAATTTTTTAACTTGGATTTTTTTTGTAGTTTTTATAATGAAATTGTTGAGTTGTTTTTAACTTGGATAATTTTTATGGTTCTTATAGTGAAATTGTTTAGTTTTTTAACTTTGAACATTTTTTTATGGTTTTTATAGTGAAATTGTTCAATTTTTTCAGATGGGACATTTTTTATTTTTTTTACTGTAAAAATGTAAAGTGTTTTTAGACTTGGATCTTGTTTTATCATTTTTATTGAGAAATTTTTGAATTTTTTAAATTGAAACTTTTTCTATGCTTTTTAAGTTAAATTGTTGGGTATTTAAACTAGGAACTTTTATTCTTAATGATTTTTATTGCGAAATTGTTGAGTTTTTTAACTTGAAACTTTTTTATGTTTTTATTAGTGAATGTGTTGAGTTTTTAATCATGGATCTTTTATTTAATCATTTTTATTAAAAAAATGTAGATTTTTTTTTAACTTGGATCATTTTTTGTGTGGTTTCTATAGTGAAATTGTTGAGTTTATTAACTTGGAACTTTTTCTATGCCTTTATTAGTGAAAGTGTTGAGTTTTTAATCATGGAACTTTTTTTTTTATCATTTTTATTGAGAAATTGTAGTTTTTTTAACTTGGATCTTTTTTTTATGGTTTTTCTAATGAAATTGTTAAGTTGTTTTTAACTTAGATCATTTTTTGTGGTTTTTATAGTGAAAATGTTGAGTTTTCTAACATGGAACTTTTTTTATGCTTTTATTAGTGAAAGTGTTGAGTTTTTTTTAACTTGGTACTTTTTTTTCATTTTTATTCAGAAATTGTTGAATTTTTTAACTTAAAACTTTTTTATGCTTTTTATAGTTAAATTGTTAGGTTTTTAAACTAGTAACTTGTATTCTTAATGGTTTTTATAGTGAAATTGTTGAATTTTTTAACTTGGTACTTTTTTATGCTTTTTATTGTTAAATTGTTGGGTTTTTAAACTAGGAACTTTTTTATATCATTTTTTTGAGAAATTGTAGATTTTTTATATAGGAACTTTTTTATGGTTTTTCTAATGAAATTGTTGAGTTGTTATTAACTTAGATCATATATTGTGGTTTTTATAGTGAAATTGTTGAGTTGTTTTTAACTTAGATCATTTTTTTTTGGTTTTTATAGTGAAATTGTAAAGTTTAGTAACATGAAAGTTTTTTATTGCTTTTATTTGTGAAAGTGTTGAGTTTTTTTAACTTGGAACTTTTTTTATCCTTTTTATTCAGAAATTGTTGAATTTTTTAACTTATATTTTTTTATAGTTTTTATAATGAAATTGTTGAGTAGTTTTTAACTTGGATCATTTTATTGTGGTTTTAATTGTGAAATTGTTGAGTTTATTTACTTGGAACATTTTTCATGTTTTATTAGTGAAAGTGTTGAGTTTTTTAACTTGGAACTTATTTATCCTTTTTATTCAAAAATTGTTGAATTTTTTAACTTGGATTTTTTTTGTAGTTTTTATAATGAAATTGTTGAGTTGTTTTTAACTTGGATAATTTTTATGGTTCTTATAGTGAAATTGTTTAGTTTTTTAACTTTGAACATTTTTTTATGGTTTTTATAGTGAAATTGTTCAATTTTTTCAGATGGGACATTTTTTATTTTTTTTATAGTAAAAATGTAAAGTGTTTTTAGACTTGGATCTTGTTTTATCATTTTTATTGAGAAATTTTTGAATTTTTTAACTTGAAACTTTTTCTATGCTTTTTAAGTTAAATTGTTGGGTTTTTAAACTAGGAACTTTTATTCTTAATGATTTTTATTGCGAAATTGTTGAGTTTTTTAACATGAAACTTTTTGATGTTTTTATTAGTGAATGTGTTGAGTTTTTAATCATGGATCTTTTATTTAATCATTTTTATTAAAAAAATGTAGATTTTTTTTTAACTTGGATCATTTTTTGTGTGGTTTCTATAGTGAAATTGTTGAGTTTATTAACTTGGAACTTTTTCTATGCCTTTATTAGTGAAAGTGTTGAGTATTTAATCATAGAACTTTTTTTTTATCATTTTTATTGAGAAATTGTAGTTTTTTTAACTTGGAACTTTTTTTTATGGTTTTTCTAATGAAATTGTTAAGTTGTTTTTAACTTAGATCATTTTTTGTGGTTTTTATAGTGAAAATGTTGAGTTTTCTAACATGGAACTTTTTTTATGCTTTTATTAGTGAAAGTGTTGAGTTTTTTTTAACTTGGTACTTTTTTTTTCATTTTTATTCAGAAATTGTTGAATTTTTTAACTTAAAACTTTTTTATGCTTTTTATAGTTAAATTGTTAGGTTTTTAAACTAGTAACTTGTATTCTTAATGGTTTTTATAGTGAAATTGTTGAATTTTTTAACTTGGTACTTTTTTATGCTTTTTATTGTTAAATTGTTGGGTTTTTAAACTAGGAACTTTTTTATATCATTCTTTTGAGAAATTGTAGATTTTTTATATAGGAACTTTTTTATGGTTTTTCTAATGAAATTGTTGAGTTGTTTTTAACTTAGATCATATATTGTGGTTTTTATAGTGAAATTGTTGAGTTGTTTTTAACTTAGATCATTTTTTTTTGTTTTTATAGTGAAATTGTAAAGTTTAGTAACATGAAACTTTTTTAATGCTTTTATTTGTGAAAGTGTTGAGTTTTTTTAACTTGGAACTTTTTTTATCCTTTTTATTCAGAAATTGTTGAATTTTTTAACTTAGAGTTTTTTTTATAGTTTTTATAATGAAATTGTTGAGTAGTTTTTAACTTGGATCATTTTATTGTGGTTTTAATTGTGAAATTGTTGAGTTTATTTACTTGGAACATTTTTCATGTTTTATTAGTGAAAGTGTTGAGTTTTTTAACTTGGAACTTATTTATCCTTTTTATTCAGAAATTGTTGAATTTTTTAACTTGGATTTTTTTTGTAGTTTTTATAATGAAATTGTTGAGTTGTTTTTAACTTGGATAATTTTTATGGTTCTTATAGTGAAATTGTTTAGTTTTTTAACTTTGAACATGTTTTTTATGGTTTTTATAGTGATATTGTTCAATTTTTTCAGATGGGACATTTTTTATTTTTTTTATAGTAAAAATGTAAAGTGTTTTTAGACTTGGATCTTGTTTTATCATTTTTATTGAGAAATTTTTGAATTTTTTAACTTGAAACTTTTTCTATGCTTTTTAAGTTAAATTGTTGGGTTTTTAAACTAGGAACTTTTATTCTTAATGATTTTTATTGCGAAATTGTTGAGTTTTTTAACTTGAAACTTTTTTATGTTTTTATTAGTGAATGTGTTGAGTTTTTAATCATGGATCTTTTATTTAATCATTTTTATTAAAAAATTGTAGATTTTTTTTAACTTGGATCATTTTTTGTGTGGTTTCTATAGTGAAATTGTTGAGTTTATTAACTTGGAACTTTTTCTATGCCTTTATTAGTGAAAGTGTTGAGTTTTTAATCATGGAACTTTTTTTTATCATTTTTATTGAGAAATTGTAGTTTTTTTAACTTGGAACTTTTTTTTATGGTTTTTCTAATGAAATTGTTAAGTTGTTTTTAACTTAGATCATTTTTTGTGGTTTTTATAGTGAAAATGTTGAGTTTTCTAACATGGAACTTTTTTTATGCTTTTATTAGTGAAAGTGTTGAGTTTTTTTTAACTTGGTACTTTTTTTTTCATTTTTATTCAGAAATTGTTGAATTTTTTAACTTAAAACTTTTTTATGCTTTTTATAGTTAAATTGTTAGGTTTTTAAACTAGTAACTTGTATTCTTAATGGTTTTTATAGTGAAATTGTTGAATTTTTTAACTTGGTACTTTTTTATGCTTTTTATTGTTAAATTGTTGGGTTTTTAAACTAGGAACTTTTTTATATCATTCTTTTGAGAAATTGTAGATTTTTTATATAGGAACTTTTTTATGGTTTTTCTAATGAAATTGTTGAGTTGTTTTTAACTTAGATCATATATTGTGGTTTTTATAGTGAAATTGTTGAGTTGTTTTTAACTTAGATCATTTTTTTTAGTTTTTATAGTGAAATTGTAAAGTTTAGTAACATGAAACTTTTTTAATGCTTTTATTTGTGAAAGTGTTGAGTTTTTTTAACTTGGAACTTTTTTTATCCTTTTTATTCAGAAATTGTTGAATTTTTTAACTTAGAGTTTTTTTTATAGTTTTTATAATGAAATTGTTGAGTAGTTTTTAACTTGGATCATTTTATTGTGGTTTTAATTGTGAAATTGTTGAGTTTATTTACTTGGAACATTTTTCATGTTTTATTAGTGAAAGTGTTGAGTTTTTTAACTTGGAACTTATTTATCCTTTTTATTCAGAAATTGTTGAATTTTTTAACTTGGATTTTTTTTGTAGTTTTTATAATGAAATTGTTGAGTTGTTTTTAACTTGGATAATTTTTATGGTTCTTATAGTGAAATTGTTTAGTTTTTTAACTTTGAATATTTTTTTTATGGTTTTTATAGTGAAATTGTTCAATTTTTTCAGATGGGACATTTTTTATTTTTTTTATAGTAAAAATGTAAAGTGTTTTTAGACTTGGATCTTGTTTTATCATTTTTATTGAGAAATTTTTGAATTTTTTAACTTGAAACTTTTTCTATGCTTTTTAAGTTAAATTGTTGGGTTTTTAAACTAGGAACTTTTATTCTTAATGATTTTTATTGCGAAATTGTTGAGTTTTTTAACTTGAAACTTTTTGATGTTTTTATTAGTGAATGTGTTGAGTTTTTAATCATGGATCTTTTATTTAATTATTTTTATTAAAAAATTGTAGATTTTTTTTAACTTGGATCATTTTTTGTGTGGTTTCTATAGTGAAATTGTTGAGTTTATTAACTTGGAACTTTTTCTATGCCTTTATTAGTGAAAGTGTTGAGTTTTTAATCATGGAACTTTTTTTTTATCATTTTTATTGAGAAATTGTAGTTTTTTTAACTTGGATCTTTTTTTTATGGTTTTTCTAATGAAATTGTTAAGTTGTTTTTAACTTAGATCATTTTTTGTGGTTTTTATAGTGAAAATGTTGAGTTTTCTAACATGGAACTTTTTTTATGCTTTTATTAGTGAAAGTGTTGAGTTTTTTTTAACTTGGTACTTTTTTTTCATTTTTATTCAGAAATTGTTGAATTTTTTAACTTAAAACTTTTTTATGCTTTTTATAGTTAAATTGTTAGGTTTTTAAACTAGTAACTTGTATTCTTAATGGTTTTTATAGTGAAATTGTTGAATTTTTTAACTTGGTACTTTTTTATGCTTTTTATTGTTAAATTGTTGGGTTTTTAAACTAGGAACTTTTTTATATCATTTATTTGAGAAATTGTAGATTTTTTATATAAGAACTTTTTTATGGTTTTTCTAATGAAATTGTTGAGTTGTTATTAACTTAGATCATATATTGTGGTTTTTATAGTGAAATTGTTGAGTTGTTTTTAACTTAGATCATTTTTTTTTGGTTTTTATAGTGAAATTG